>JASJUZ010000331.1:0-600000 GCA_037159825.1 Tupiocoris notatus
CTGCTCTAATTGTTGATCTGTCTCAGTAATGATGTTATTTTTGCTATTATTAATGTCGTTTTTTGGGTTGATTGGTAGTTGTTGTGATTGATAACGTTTTTTTACTTTCTCCATGTTGATGATTATCATTATTGATGTTCTTGAAGTCAACATTGTTGTCTAAAATAATAGTCCTCGTTTTTATTTTATTTTTTTAATTATTTGATAGTGTGCTGTTGTTGCTCATGTTTTTTGCTCTTGCTGTTCACGAAGTTGTTATTCTTGTAGCTGATAAAGTTTTTGTTGAAGTTGATACCCAGTGTTTTTGTTATTTTTATTGCGCTTAGGATTGTTTTTATAGTGTTCTTTTTCCGATCTTGCTTTCAATAATTTTGTTTTGATTGATAATGTTGTTGTTCTTGCTGTTGATAATTTTGTCGCTCTTGTTGCTGATAATAAGACTGTTGATGATAATTTTGTAATTGCTGTTGATTATTACAATGCTAGAGATGCTGTTGCTCATTTATTTTATTTTGTAGTTGTATATTGTTGTTGTTGTTTCCATTAAATGTTGTTGTTGTTGTTTCCATTAGGTGTTGTTGTTTTTGTTGATTCCTAATGTTGTAAATGTTTTCCTGTTGAAAATAACGTTGTGTTCTAGTAATAAACATTGTTGTTTATGTTGGTGATAAAGTTGTTGTGCTTGGAGTCCTAATATTTTTATTATGTTGTTATTTTTCTCGGGGATAATGTTATTGTTGAGGTTGGTAATGTCATTATTGTAGTCGTTCCTCTTATAGTTTTTGTTCTTGGCAATGCAGTTCTTTTCTGATAATGCTGCTGTTTTTGTAGTAAATAATTTCATTCTTGTTGTTACGCATGATTTTGCTATTGATGTTGATAATGTTGTAGTTATAGATAATAGTGTTGTTGTTGTTGTGATCGATAATTTTGTCCCTCTTGATGATTAAGTTTTAGATCTTGTAGTCGATAGTGTTGGTTTTGCTGTCAATAATGTTGTTACTCTTGATTTGGTAGCATTATTGTTATTGATAATGTTCTTGGTCTAGACGTTGCTCTAGTTGTTGACAATGTTCTTGCAACTGCTTTGACTATTGATGATGTTGTCGTTCTTGTTGTTGATGACATGCGAGGCGACTAGCTCGTTTTCAATCTAAACATGAATAGAAATTTCGTAATTGGATACCTTCAGCTCAAGCGCTTGCGTAGCTGCAAGTTCAAGTAGCCCAGTGACGTCAGATTTCAGCAGAAGAATACATGTTTCCAAGGACTTGATCTTTTCGTCCGAAATATCTTGCAGCGCCATCTCTTGCAAACTGTTGAACAAGTTAGAAAATTAACCTTTTGAAGTACTCAAAAAAAGGTAGATATACATTTTTTTCGAGAGTGGAAATTTATCATCTTACCAGGAAGTGGACGTGGGTTTGGGGAATAAACAGGGCGAACATAGAATCTCCTGAACTTCACGGCTCGGAGAACTCCCGCCGCTGACTATTGCCGATGAAACAGCGGCAGTCTGGCAAACAAAAATAGCATGTTATTTGTAATCAATAGCCTTGGACAACATAGGAAATTACAAATACGTACAAAAAGTGGTTCCGTTTGACTTATCAAGTTGTCCAACGGCCTCGGGAGTTCTTTCGGCTCAGGAGCAGGCCTTGGCGGCGTAGCAGGCGGCGTCGGGCTTTTATTCGTAGTCTGACCCTAAAATATAAACGCCAAATATAAATACAAATTAAACTAGCTGGTAAACGATTCAAACAGGATGATCAGTTATACAGCTGGAGTTTGATGTGGCGAATGGAAAGCGTCGGGAGTCATGAGAATCGGAGCAGGTTGATCGCAATCTTCTTCGCTCCCTTTTTTCATTTCGACAACCTCAGGAAGAGCTTAAAAAGAAAATACTTTGATCAGAGGCATGTACACGGCATAAAGAATAAAACGCCACTGTAATTAACCGGAATTTTTCAGTTTTTTTATACATTTTTTTTACGCACTGGTTATAGGAACGTTGAAATTATGATGAACTTCAACCGCTTCACTCGACTGGAATATTATCGTACATTCTTGAAGCGATTTGGGCTGCACGAGATACATATGTACGACTACTGCACTCTGCGTTTCGTCGTCGCCTGAAATCGAGTCATTTGTAATACAAAATATGCAACATAGTGCGGTTGTAATTTCACCAGGAAATGCGTTACCGTTGCACACGTCTTCCATTTGGAAATTGGCGTTCTTCCCCAAACTCTTCAACCCTGCGTCGGCGATGCCGAAACTGAGTATCGGGCAAGGAAGTTTGAATTCGGTTATCGTCTGAATGAAAGGTTGAATCGCGTTGCCATCTTTCTTTAACTCGAGCACGTAGAGTAACTATATGAAGGAAAAAATGGTTAAAAATTGGTGCTATAAACAATAGTTGTCTTCATTGATCGATAAAACGTCTCGCTAACTTACTCGTAAGTACATATCCGACAGTAGTATATATCCGGCAGACAAATCGATGGCCGCTTTGAGTTTACCCCAGCCCCGGCTATGCCTGGATGATCTTGTCGTCAGAGAGATTTTTTGAAGGCATTCCCACGTCTCGCAAGACCATAATTTAATCTCGCAATTGTCCTTAGCCCCTGTTACAGCGTACTTCCAAAATTGCACACTGTAACAACAAATACACACCCCGAAAAGAGTGAATTTCATGGAGTTAACGTGAATGTCAAATCGGGACAGTGAAAAAGTGAATGTCAAATCGGGACAGTGAAAAAGTGAATGTCAAATCGGGACAGTGAAAAAGTGAATGTCAAAGAGTGAAAGTGAAAAAGTGAATGTCAAAGAGTGAAAGTGATGTCAAAGCAGGAATGTGAATGAGTGAATGTCAGTGGAAGTGATGCCAAAGAGTAAAATTGAACGAGTGAATGTCAAGGAGTGAAAGTGAATGTCAAATCAGAAATGTGAATGAGTGAATGTCAAAGCAGGGATGTGAATGAGTGCGGTCAAAGAGTGGAAGCGAATGAGATGAAGGTCAAGGAGTGAAAGTGAATGCCAAAGAGTGAGAGTGAATGTGATGACAAAAAGTGAAAGTGAATAAGTGACTGGCAACAAGTGAAAGTAAGTCGAAGAGAGAATATGAATCTGAACAAGTGAAAAACCAACTAGCGAATGTGAACAACTCAATAGAATGAGTGAATGTGAAGTAGAACGAATTTAAACAAATAAGTGAACACGAGAGAAATTCTCAATTGATTTAAATCCAAACATCTAGCTGAAATGAAACAAAAATCCAATTTAATGACAATCTGGTGGAATCAAATGGTACTGACTCGGGAGGAGGGTTGACGTGGTTGTCAAGGAAAAACAAAGTGTTCACAGGATCGCCATTGTGGGGCTCCCATTCGTGGAGTAGCCGAGGTTCGCCTTCGCCCGCCATATAGACTTGATAGAATTTGCATCGTCCGTCGTACGAAGCTGTCGCTATGGCTGTACCGTCTGGAGAAAATGCAGCGTCACTGATGGCCGATGAGGCGGCGTCGATTTCCAAGTATCCCTCGGAGACGGATTTCGGCTTGTGCGGCCCCGCACCGAAGTGCTTTATTACCGTGCCGACGTTCCATAATTCAACCTGGAAAAGATGAGATCTGAATAATTATAAAGAAGCGTTTGGCCTTGAATTTGAACACCACGATTGGTTCAACATCAATGATAAACATAACATCAACGATTCAATAAATGCTCATCAAGACACCTTCCTAGGACATAGTACAGTGAACAATTTCAAAGTTGATTACTTTGGATTCTCGAATAATAGCTAGCAAATATCCATCGTCACATTCGTCCACCTTCGATTCCAAGTCGTCAGGAATGTAGGGGCACCAGAGGACTCGCTTGAGATTCTTATTGTTCATAGGCTCGTCCTGGAATGATATTAAACAATATAACTCCCTTAAACTTGGAAATTTGCTCCTTCGTCCAAAGATCAAACTAACACTCGCATAGTTCTTTTACGAGACTCTCTTCAATACAGTGATAGACAAAATTGGATATTTACAGGATTAGTAGTCAATATTAGCTGGCAGGATATTTCTCCGGAACGGAATTCGACTATATCGTGAATTGTCAATGTTCCTGCCGAATCTAAGGTAGCGAGGATAACGCGGTCGGTCATAAAAGCAAAAGCAAGGTCTTCGATAGTCCCCTCGATGCCTTTTATCAGCGACCTCTGAGCCGTCTCTTGGTTGACGACACGGACGACGCTCTGTGCCTTGTGACCCGCTGAAACAGCATAATTAGGAAGACTTGTATAGAAAAAAGTGTGAACAATAATGTAGACTCATATAGAAAAAAACTTAGCCCTTCGGCCCTCTGAACCCCCAGGAGCTTTTCGCTTAGACCCTACAGCTAAAATTCAAGAAACATGGAACAAAGCCCTGATGATGCCCGAATGGGCGAAAGTGCTTGGCAAGCCGACAATAAAAAACAGGAGAACAAGTCGCCTTGGTTTTCTCCCCCTCGACCCCAACAACAAGAAAAGTCGAATCTGTAAATAAATTATTTTTTTTCACAATAAAAATTGCTGACTTTTACGATTTTTTAAACATTGTCCATCCTTTAAGGCCTTTACAGACCGGACGATAACATTGTTGAAAACATTGTTATTAGCATTTTTCAGTAACTTTCCTTTCACGCCGAACGCAACATTGTTGGCAACAATGTTACCAACATCGGGCGAGGAATTGTTAATAACATTGTTACGGCATTTTATAAATCATATCCACTCCACTGCCACCCATATTATTTATAAATCATATCCACTCCACTGCCTCCTATATTATTTATAAATCATATCCACTCCACTGCCTCCTATATAATTTATAAATCATATCCACTCCACTGCCACCTAAACTATTTATAAATCATATCCACTCCACTGCCACCTATATTATTTATAAATCATATCCACTCCACTGCCTCCTATATTATTTTATAAATCATATCCACTCTACTGCCTCCTATATTGTTTATAAATCATATCCACTCCACTGCCTCCTATATTATTTATAAATCATATCCACTCCACTGCCTCCTATATTATTTTATAAATCATATCCACTCTACTGCCTCCTATATTATTTATAAATCATATCCACTCCACTGCCTCCTATATTGTTTATAAATCATATCCACTCCACTGCCTCCTATATTATTTATAAATCATATCCACTCCACTGCCTCCTATATTATTTATAAATCATATCCACTCCACTGCCTCCTATATTATTTATAAATCATATCCACTCCACTGCCTCCTATATCATTTTATAAATCATATCCACTCCACTGCCACCTATATTATTTATAAATCATATCCACTCCACTGCCTCCTATATTATTTTATAAATCATATCCACTCCACTGCCTCCTATATTATTTATAAATCATATCCACTCCACTGCCTCCTATATTATTTTATAAATCATATCCACTCCACTGCCACCTATATTATTTATAAATCATATCCACTCCACTGCCTCCTATATTATTTATAAATCATATCCACTCCACTGCCTCCTATATTATTTTATAAATCATATCCACTCCACTGCCTCCTATATTATTTTATAAATCATATCCACTCCACTGCCTCCTATATTATTTATAAATCATATCCACTCCACTGCCTCCTATATTATTTATAAATCATATCCACTCCACTGCCTCCTATATCATTTATAAATCATATAATGCTGTTAAATTTCTTGTATTTAATTGAATAAATTTCTTCTCTTCTCTCTTTGCGCTTACCTTTGATACCGTAGGCGATATATTTGCCGCTCATATGCACAGCTAGCAACTGGCCGGAGTAGAATTTCTCTTCCCACGTATAATCGACGACATTGTTCATGCGGACTTTGGAACTGCCCGAGACGTGGTCGCCGGTGCTAGAGACGATACGGACGTCAGTCGAGCCGACGGCGACGCAACTGTTTTCCTCGTTGAGGCTGCCGAAATCGCTGGAAAACGATCGAACGTCAACAACGCCGATAATCGCAACAAAGGCGATTCTATATCGAATATTTACTTACATCGTTTGGCTGGCATTAGGCGCCGCGTTTCCGAGCCCTCGCACCGTCATTTTGCGCGATCGTCTACCTGATAAAAATTTCAATTACTCAAGTTCGAATAAGTCGCGATATTCGGCCAAAGAGAACGATAACGAACGATTTGTGATAAAAGGAGCGTCTTACTTTTCGAAAAACGCTGTTTCAACGCCTCGGCTACGAAGAGAATGCACAGTTCAACACAAACTTGAAGAATAACCTCAAGCATGAAGCATCAACTGAAACTGATGCTGAGATAGGGAGCCGTATCGATTTCCAAAATATCGATTCTTAGATTTCGATATACCGTATTTATATCGATTATTTATGCGAGAATGAATGACGATTATTTTCCTTCGACTGCGACCGTTCCTTGAAGATTTTCTTTG
Source organism: Tupiocoris notatus (assembly GCA_037159825.1). Lineage (NCBI taxonomy): Eukaryota > Metazoa > Arthropoda > Insecta > Hemiptera > Miridae > Tupiocoris > Tupiocoris notatus. Next base: position 6,482 of record JASJUZ010000331.1, read on the forward strand.
ACCAACGTGCAGTTTTTTATTATTAAATACAATTGCACGCGATTTTATATCGATATATTCAATATTGATTGATATTGATTTTTATATGATAAATCGAAAGACGCAGCGATCGATGTTCGCTATCGATTTTCCCTTCGCGAGGATACGGAACTATCGAACATTAATTTCGATAGATCGAATGAAACTATCGTTTACCTTTGAAGATTTTCAAGATTATTACGCGACTTGAAATTATTTTTAAGGCAAAACATTGTTGTTTTTACTCGGATTATTATTACAAGAGGGAATAACAATGGCAGTTTGAATAATTTTAATATTTTTACTTTATGTCACCCACGGTTTGGACAAGAAGATAGCGTAGATAAGTTCGGCATCGTCTCCATGCTGTTAATCGCTGGATCAGTATTTTTCTATTCGTGGCGTGTGTACGGTAGTTTTTGGATTTATTTGGAATTGAAGAACAAGTTGAAATATAGCCGAGCGAATTTTCCTCGCGAAAGAGGTGAGTTTTGTTGAATTATTTTTGTAATTATATCTAGCTGCTCATACCGATTGGTAGTTATTATTTTATTATTATTTTTTTTTTTTTTTAGAAAGTGGTCAAAACGTACGCGAACTTGATTTAATGAAATTAAATTTCGCTCGGTTAGATAATAAAGGGAATTCTGTATCAAAGAATAGCGGAATTGTTTGGTCTACGGGCTAGCTAATTCTTGATTTCTTATATAATTAAACATCAATAAGGTCTACCCAATACACAATAGTACGTATAAATATAACTGCCAATAATCTATTTACGAGACAATTTATGGTTATATATTTATGGTAATTTATATTTATTTATTTATATTTATATTTGTATTATTTATATAAATTTTAAATATTTAAAATTATATTATAAATATAAATAAATTTATATTATTTATATTTATATTATTTATATTTATATTTATTATTTATATTTGTGGTTATTTATATTTATATAAAACGAGACAATACAACGAGACAATTTATGGTTATATATTTATGGTAATTTATATTTATTTATTTATATTTATATTTGTATTATTTATATAAATTTTAAATATTTAAAATTATATTATAAATATAAATAAATTTATATTATTTATATTTATATTATTTATATTTATATTTATTATTTATATTTGTGGTTATTTATATTTATATAAAACGAGGGGGGGACAATTTATGGTTATATATTTATGGTTATTTATATATATATTATTTATATAAATTTTAAATATATAAAATTATATTATAAATATAAATAAATTTATATTATTTATATTATTTATATTTATATTATTTATTATTTATATTTATGGTTATTTATATTTGGTTATTTATTTGATATATTTATGGTTATATTAAAATATTAAAAGACGTAGACGGGTGGAAATTAAAATCACCGTGGAAAATCGATTTTTCGCGATTTTAATCGAATCAAAACCATTTCCATTTCAATAACTACAGTTAAATTCTTGTCTCCCAGGTTGGCTGTAAATTAGAACCTTGCCAATTACTGTAGCGCCCTAAATTAAATAAATTTCATCGTTTCGAATAATTTGTCAATTTTTTTTTTCAGCTTCACAATCGACATTTTGTTCAATTTCCTGCCACGACGGGGAGATGACGTTGACCAAAGACGACTGCAATTCTGAGGAAAATGTCGTCGAAGCGAAAACCGCCGAGCCGGGATCTTCATGTCCTTCGGATGCGACGTTTTACGAAAACGCTAAACGCTATTGGTCAAATATCGAACCGACAGTCGACGGAGTCTTGGGCGGGTTCGGGTATATTTCCCAATCGGATATAAAAGGATCGACAAACTTTCTGAACAATCTGTTCGCTGTGAGTTTCTCGCATCATGTTAACCTGTCCGTGTTAACCGTGTTCATAACCTGTCCTAACCTGCGATATGGCCGTTTTAGATTTCCCATCCGCCCAGAAAACGGCGCGCTCTTGATTGCGGCGCCGGGATCGGCCGCGTGACGAAACACCTTTTGACGAATTTTTTCGAAAAGGTCGACCTCGTCGATCAGAATCCGGATTTTGTCAACCAAGTGACGAAATACGTGGGGAACCTTCCGCAAATAGGAAACCTTTACGTTGCCGGTAAGCTAAATCTCTATTTTTCCACGAATAAGCAAGTTGTTTGACCATTTCTCCCCGAAGCGCGCCCGACCACAGTGAGGCCCCTCCCGACGCTTTAGCGACTTGTTGTGAACTCCCTACGGAAGGATTTTTCAGTCTGCCGGCCGCTCGCTCTCTTTGTCTTCCTCTCCTATTTTCGCCCTCTGTCACTCAACATCATTTCTCAACTGAATTATTTTTGAGTTTATTACACGTTACGCTATCCGTACAACAACAAAAAAATTAGGAAAGAGGTTCCAATCGTCAGACCGAAGGAGAAAAGAGCCGCTGAGATTACAGAGAAGATATAGACTGAGGTGACAGTTTCGCCCTCTTCGATAGTGTTACTGCCGCGAAATCTGTCGGAAGAGGGTGAAAATGAAAGGTATACTTCTCCCCTACACGATGGTAACCGAATGGAAAAGATTAGTTCAGAAATAAGGCCGTAGATCGCATCAGAAGGGCGAAAAACTATGAAACGCCAAAAGGCGTCCGTCGGGACTGGGGTAACACAAGAGGCAGACGTTTAAAGGCGTCTGTAGGGCCCAGAGCACGTTACTCATCAAACGTCTTTAGGCGTCTGTCGGAGAGAAAGGGTTAATGACTGCTAATTAAATTTAAATTCAATCGGCTGTACAGTAGATTATTCATGGTTCATGGTGGTTTTTTTTTTTTTCTTGTTTTCAGGCCTGCAAGAGTTCAAACCTGTAGAACAATATGATGCAATTTGGTGCCAATGGGTTCTAGGACATTTGACAGATGCCGATCTTGTCGAATTCATGAAGAAGTGCCAGTGAGTAGATCGATCGCACGTTAACAGCTGCACAAACTCAATCGTGAAGGGAGAAGATTTCAATTGTGGCAAATTTAAGTAGGAATCGTAACTGGAACTAACCAGCCTTAACCAGACTGAACCAGCCTTAACCAGACTGAACCAGTCTTAACCAGCCTTAACCAGAACTAACCAGATTGAACCAGCCTTAACCAGAGCTAACCAGCCTTAACACATTCAGTGCAGCCGTCCCGAATCTGAGCCACCTTCTTTTTTTATTATACACTCGTACAAAGCTCTTGCAACGATTATTGTCACGATATATTTTCTAGGAGATGTAGATTCAAAGTTAACCCGTATTCATGCAGGTTGGCTGAGCGATCAGCGGTGAATGTGTTGAGTAGGCCTAACTATCCTAATTATCTGTACCTTCTAAAGCGATTTGCTGGATTCGGGCTGTTGTATTGATCGGTAAAACGAGAATTCCAATAAATCGTCTCGTAAAATGCTTTCAACTCTCAGGGACAATAGAAAAATTATTTCTGGAAAATGTAACCTATCAACCTCATAATTTTTGTTATATTTCAATTGGAAATTTCCTTCGAATGCGAATTTTCGGCTATTATTTTTCAGAACGTCATTATCCGAAGAAGGCGTTATTGTTATCAAGGAGAACCTTACGACGAGCGGCGACGTTGAAATCGATTCAGTCGATTCATCGGTGACGAGGCCGTTGGATAAATTGGAAACCATATTCGACTCTGCTGGGCTCGAAATCGTTACGAAAATGTACCAAAAGAACTTCCCCAAAGGATTATACCCTGTGATAATGATGGCCATGAGGCCTAAACCGAATAAATCGATCGCCTGAAGTTTCGGTTGTTCTTAAATACTCGATTAATTTTCTCGCGGGCTGTTGAAAAAGTGAAATCGGACTAAATAAATGTGTAATTGATTTATAAAATACAATTTGTTCAGAATTATGATGAATTATAAGCTTTTTCTTCTTTTTTTTAGATTAATTGATGTAAAATAGTGCGATTTTTATTTTATCGAATTGTTTAAAAAAAACCCAAGTTTTTTTCTGCCGATTGAAGAAAACAATTTTACTCCCATGTTAACGTAGCAAGTGGAAGTGTTGTGATCGTCTGAAAAGTCGAATTCGAAACGGAAGTAAATTTGGAAGAAATGTCGACAGTACTATACGCAGAAAGACTTTTTGAAAAAGTGTGTCCACGGTCAAAAACTGACATAAGTTGTCATCCCTGCGTAAAAAAAACAAATGAAACTTTGATGGAGTTTTCAGAAAATGTTTTCTCGGCGAACGTGCGAAATTAGACGTATCTGGATTTTGGGTGACACAAAGTACTTCCGATACATAACCGTTAAATGTTTTTTCTACCTTGATTTTCACAGGCTCTACATTATTTTTTGCCATTATTTTTTACCGTTTAAGGTCTTAAAATGTTCGCTATGGCAGATGACGCTTGATTTTTCATCTATTGGGCCACACACTGTACCTCCGCGTATTTTACGTATTTTTTTACAGGCCGCCATAATCGATATATTTGAACGCTCAAGGTCTTGAAATTTTTAGGAAGGCGATTGAATGACGACTGAATTTATCGCGGAATTCGCATTTTGGCAATATTTTTATTTTTACCGACCGCAAAAATGGCTATATTTGAACGCTAGGGGACTTGAAATTTTTTTGTTTAGTTGGACTCGCACACCGTGATTCTAATTTTTGTGCTTTTTTGCTATATCAATTTTTTTCAGGCCATAAAAAGCAATATAGTTTCATTGTTGAGGATTCTGATTGTTTGTGATGACGTTGAGGTTGTTTACGGGACGCAAAATCAATATAATTTGAACGCTCAAGGTCTAGGAATTTTGTTAACGTACTATCATCGAGATATAATGAAATGAGTGTAGAAAATACTCGCAATGCAAGTGCTAAATTGAAATATATTGCCACTTACATCACGAAATGATACGGCATAATAATTCAAGACAACAGCACGAAAACAGATTGCCGGGAATGAAGTATTCATTTCGATTCATTCTGCTGGGCAAAGTATATGAGAAATTAATTGTCTGTTGGTAATTTATCATTCGATTTAACTACGTTCACCAATTGTGAAAAGAGGACTCTGCCGGAATAAGGTGAAATTTTTATGAAATCATCTGTCGGCCATATTTGACTGTTTTGGACGTCGGCTCCTAGAGAGCTCTGCTCACTTTCAGTACAAGCGAGTGTCCGCCTGTCCTTGCGTCTATCCGTCAATGGTCAAACAGTGACAATATCTCTCTGCAAACCGTTCAAACTCAATATTAAGAAAATTTTCTCCCGGTGAATGTGCAAAATAAGATGTGATCATGCTTTCTATTGAAATCTCCACAAGCCACAAGAGCCAAAATTTTTTCATTGGACTGAAATATTCTCCATGGCAAGTAGATGACGTTCTAGTTTTTATTGTTCGTTTCACACAATGTACTTCCATGTTAGGAGCTTTATTCATGCGCACGTTCTACAGGCGGCAAAAACCGATATATATTAGAACGCTTGAGTAACAAAAAACGGATGACGCCTCATTCCCCTCTCATGGCTGGTTATTTATTTTCACGTGCCCTAGCTATTAAATTATTTTTATTTATTTATTTTTTAATTTTTTTAAAAAAATGTTTTGTCTTTTTTTTTGCTTGTATTTTTTCATTTTTTTTTTTGCTTGTAATATTTTATTTTTTGCTTGTATTTTGCTTGCATTTCCCCGTTCTAATCTGGTTCATTCGTTTCCTGTTTTTGGGTCCGGCTTTCTAAAACATTTTTCGTAGTTTTTTAACCTTGCGGCCTTCGAGTTTCTTGGTTCTAATTGGTTATACCTATGATTCGAACATGCAAGAGATCTATGCACACCGCTGGTTTAGAAACGTGGCGCTTCGGTATAGGTAATTTTGTTTTCGGATTTTCCACTAGGTCTATTTTCCCCACTTGAAGTCCACTCCTAGTGGGGACTTGCTCCCTACTCTACTCATAGGCCGTCCAAGTATTCGAGCGACTTAGTCCTCACGAAGACCTTCCCGCGCTGCATCTTGGGCTGCGAGTGGTGTAAAAAATCGAATCATCCTATGTGGAAAATGTGAACGTCAGCCAACGGTAAGTGATACAATTCGAATGATTTATATACCGAAAAATAAGTAACAGACCCTCATGTTCTCCGAAATTATCGATTTCTCTAGAGTCCGCTCGTTATTCGAAAATTGCGATCGAATGAAGGGGAAAAATAAAATTAATTAGTTTCAATATTCGGTAACGATTCAGCGATAAGTAGTTTTCGATTTTTCCTCGACCTTCGAAACGGGCGAAAATTTGTATTTTTCCAACAACTTGCACTTATTGGATTTATTAATTTTATCGACCATATAAAAAATACGGTCGGCAAAAAAAAATTTATTTGTTCTTGTAATCGGAAAAGTTCGTCTCTCGGTAATAATTTCAGAAATTAATTATTTCTCGACACAGGCGGCTTCACCTTAGCGCCATACATTTTGTGAAGTGTGGAGAAAAAAATGAACAACCGCCAGGAAAAATTACCGAAAATTGACTTCGATTTCTCGCTCTGCGACCACAAACGAGCGGGTAAAAACATTCGTTTGCAAGCGATCAAGTGTGTCATTCTTACAGAAAATTAAATGCCAAAACCGAATATGAAGTGAAAAAATTCGAAACTGCCAAATTTTATTATTTTTCAATTGTTTTTTTGTTTCAAATTTAATTTAAACTTTTTGAAAAAAAAAACAGGAAATCAAATAATCTATTATTCCTAGATCTGCAAAACTGCAGTTGAGCTAGTTTGTTACAAATTTTATGTTGTATTTTATTTTGAGAAATTTTTTTAATGTTACAAAATTTTCGAAATTTTATCTACTTTTAAAAAATTGGAGCGAACATTCGCGAAAACTGACCTTTCATAAATACAAAGCCGCCAAATGAAGAAAAAAAAACTCAGCAAATGTGTTTCTTTTTTTTTCTTTTTTTTTGGAGCACTTTTTTATTTTCAAGTTTTCAACTCAGTACACTGCAAAGATAAAAAAAAATTTAAAAATTCAGCTCCTTGACAATTTTCCAAGCGTCAGTTTTTTTTTTCGGCCAAATCCAAATCCATTATTATTTATCCTCGCTTCCGAAAAATATTTATTTTCTCTCTCATTCGAATCGCGTCGTTAAACGGTTGAATTATCATTGCAAATTAAAATACCGATTCCCGACAACTTTTGAATATAAAACAGACTCTTCTAGCCTAATTGCTAGACCTCGTCAAAAATCCTTCCTCGCCAGTAATCAACGTTTCTATGAATTTTTCAAGGTGACCCCCTCAAGTTGTTCGATTAATTGCCACCTTTATACGATTTCCCTGTCTCACTAGCCAGAACGGCTCAACTGAGTTCCTTGAATAGATAAAATCGTTCGAGTTATTTCTTTGGAAAAAAACCTGGCGGTTTATAAAATTGACTTCGTTAAAAATATTAAAATCAACCGCTTCATCACCTTCTTACTCTAGCTCCATTCGCTCATTTTGTTTGCCACCTTATTCACCGAATTAAACTGCTCCAATCCATCACTCTCCTTTCACTAACTCCATCACTTTCTCATTTCCCTCGCCCCTTTCACTCGCTCCGTTCACTCTCTCCCTTCACTCGCTCCATTCCCTCACTCCATTAGTTCTCTCCTTTCACTCACTCAATTAATTCTCTCCTTTCACTCGTACCATTCACTCTCTCCTTTCACTCACTCCATTAATGCTCTCCTTTCACTCGTACTATTCACTCTCTCCTTTCACTCACTCCATTTATCTTCCCCTTTAACTCATTCCATTCACTCTCTCCTTTCACTCACTCCATTAATTCTCTCCTTTCACTCGTACCATTCACTCTCTCCTTTCACTCACTCCATTTATTTTCTCCTTTCACTCACTCCATTAATTCTCTCCTTTCACTCGTTCCATTCACCCACTCCATTCGCTCTCTCCTTTCCCTCTCTTCCTTCACTCTCTCCATCCGCTCGCGCTTATCACTCGCTTCTTTCACTCTCTCCTTTCACGCGTTCCATTTGCCTCTTTCGTCTTATTCATTTATTCGTTTTGTGCGTTGTACTCATTTAATAAATGTTATATTTTACTTATGAATTCTTCTTTATTATATTAATTTTTTTGTTGCTATTTTTGCTCACAAAAATTGTAATAACTTAGTTTTGGATTATTTTTCTATAAAAATCTTCGCAACTGCCGGAGAAATTTGTATGCAGCAGTGGGCACTGGTCTATATATTTTTTTGACACATTTCCGCACGAGGGGGACCCAAAAGTGACCTGAATGTCTTTGCAAAACGTTTATTATTCAATATTTTTACACCAGATTTTGGTCACTTTCAAAGTAAACCATTGACACACTTGTACAGATGAATATAGATTTAAAGAGATTCATATTTAACGATTCCACCGCGCGTAAATAACGTATTCGATGTTGAGTCTATTGTCGAATAGATATCCTTCGGTTTCCACTTTGCACGACTTAGTGGCGCCTGATGCCCTAGGCGAGCTTCTAGCCGTCCTCATTTTGAGTCAATTTGAATCCAAGAAAGGCCAAAGGTCGCCAGTAAACCAGTCACTACTAGTTAGCGGTCAGTCTGAGTTACGATCTTGTGTAAATTATTCGATTTGCTGTTAGCCGCTTTCCAATATCGCCCCGTGCGAAAAATAAGAAGGAAAAAATCGTATAAATTGAGTGTTTTTTTTTTTTTTTAATTTAAGAACGACAAATGGAATGAAATATATTTCGGCCGAACTAATAAATAATTTTCTCTCCAATATAGGGAACAATATTTTTCTTCAATTTTTTTTCAGTAAAAAAAAAAATAGTTTAAAAATATTAGTAAAAAAAAATATTAAAAAATTTTAAATATCAAAATACTAGTGAAAAAATTTAAAAATTAAAATACTAATAAAAAAAATAAGATAACTAATAAAATACTAAATTAAAAGAATTTAATTATAAAAAAATTTAAATATTAAAATACTAATAAAAAAAAATAAAATAACTAATAAAATATTAAATAAAAAGAATTTACTTATAAAAAAAATTTTTAATATTAAAATACTAATAAAAAAAATTAGTAAAAATATTAGTTTTAGTCGCTCGAATGCAACGTTGGAATTCGAACGTGACTAAGTTGATACGAGCTTTGCCAAAGATGACGAACTGTATTGCTATCATTCGTCACCGGCTTAACAAGCGGAAACGTGTAGGAGGATACCTATTGAGCTGTAATGGCTATTCTTTAAAGTATTATCGACTATGAGTCATTTCATCGAAACCGATCTTCCGAAATCGAATTCAGACCTCGCTCCCCGCGAATTCAATAATATCAATCCCGGTGCGAACTGTGGCTTCAATCGAAGGAACTCGCGCGGTATAATATTTATATGGCGGAGTGTCGTAAATAGTTGGCCGGTTTCGCACTTTCGAGAATAACGAATTATACACTCGGCGAACGCTTTGTATTTTGCCATTTCGACGCACTTCATTTCCGTATATCTTTGCAAAGGATCTGCGTTACTGACGCAGACCGAAAGGCCAAGGAAGGTCAGTCACGAAATTACATCTATGCTACACATATCGGCCGCATCTTAACGCCCGTGAATAAATGTTGGACGAGTCTAACAAGAAGTCGTGACCTAGCTTTTTTCTTCATTAGTGCCCCAATGTGGGAATGACTCGATATTGCTGAGAAATTTAATCTCAGCGGGGAGGGGATTTTTTGAACGACGAAAATATGAGCGAAATTGCAATATTCCGCGATAAACTTGTCGATTCTATTGCTCCATGTTTCCCTTTTTTAAAGCTCCGTGTTTCCTCCTCTGTCGCTCCAAGTTTTCACCTTTAACCCTCCGTGTTTTACTTCAAATGCTCCGTGCTTCCCCTTCTAACGCTCCTAGTTTCCACTTCTGACGCTCCGTGTTCCCACTTCTATTGCTCCGTGTTTCCTTTTTTTAAAGCTCCGTGTTTCCACCTCTGTCGCTCCAAGTTTCCACTTTTAACACTCCGTATTTTACTTCAAATGCTCCGTGTTTCCCCTTCTAACGCTCCTAGTTTCCACTTCTGACGCTCCGTGTTCCCACTTAAATTGCTCCGTGTTTCCTTTTTTTAAAGCTCCATGTTTCCACCTCTGTCGCTCCAAGTTTCCACTTTTAACACTCCGTATTTTACTTCAAATGCTCCGTGTTTCCCCTTCTAACGCTCCTAGTTTCCACTTCTGACGCTCCGTGTTCCCACTTAAATTGCTCCGTGTTTCCTTTTTTTAAAGCTCCGTGTTTCCACCTCTGTCGCTCCAAGTTTCCACCTCTGTCGCTCCAAGTTTCCATCTCTGTCGCTCCAAGTTTCCACCTCTGTCGCTCCAAGTTTCCACTTTTAACACTCCGTGTTTTACTTCAAATGCTCCGCGCTTCCCCTTCTAACGCTCCTTATTTCCACTGCTAATGCTCCACGTTTCCACTTCTGACGCTCCTTATTTCCACTGATAATGCTCCAAGTTTCCACCTCTGTTGCTCCAAGTTTCCACTTTTAACACTCCGTGTTTTACTTCAAACGCACCATGTTTCCCCTTCTAACGCTCTGAGTTTCAACTGCTAACGCTCCAAGTTTCCACTTCTGACGCTCCGAAATTCCACTCCCAATGTTCTGTGTGTCCACTTCAACGCTCCTTATTTCCACTTCTATTGCTCCAAGTTTCCACTTCTGACGCTCCGTGTTCCCACTTCTATTGCTCCGTGTTTCCCTTTTTTAAAGCTCCGTGTTTCCACCTCTGTCGCTCCAAGTTTCCACCATTAACACTCCGTGTTTTACTTCAAATGCTCTGTATTTCCACTAATAACGCTCTGAGTTTCCTTAAAAGCGCTTTTTGTTTTCTTTTTCAACGCTCCATGTTTCTACTTATAACGTTCTATATTTCCGTGTTTACTTTATTATTACCACTCTAACGCTCTGTGTTTCCACTGCTGATGCTCTGAGTTTCCACTTCTGACGCTTCATGTTTCCACCTCAACACTCCGTGTTTTTACTTCAAATGCTCCGCGTTTCCAATTCTAACGCTTCTTATTTCCACTTATAACGCTCCGAGTTTCCACTTTGACGCTTCATAATTTCACTTCTGTTTCACTAGTTTCTTTTTTAACGCTGCGTGTTTCCACTTCTAACGCTCCATATTTCCTTTTTAACGCTTTGTCCTGACGCTCCAAGTTTCCACCTTTAACACTCCGTGTTTTACATTAAAAAATGCTCTATATTTCCACTTCTAATGCTCCAAGTTTCCATTTCAACGCTCCTTATTTCACTTCTTGCTCCGTATTTCATTTTTTAACGCTCCGTGATTCCACTTGTAATGCTCCAAGTTTCCACCTCTTACTCTCCATTTGTATACTTTTAACGCTCCTTGTTTCCACCTCTAATGCTCTGAATTTCGATATATACTCCTAACGCTCTTTGATTCCACCACTGCACTTTCTTTACCACCCATACCTTTTTGCGTAATCTCACTTGAAAATCCCGGTGTACAGCTCTGCTACCATTAAGGCTTCCTGTTCCCCTCACGATTTCTCCTATAATTTTATCGTCATTTTGACAAAAATAGGTCGATTTTTTTCATCCATCGTCTCAGTTAAATTTATTCGCTCTTTTAGGATATTATTATTCGTACAACGTTTTTAACGCTTAAATCTGCCCTGTCCCGATTATTAGACTCAATAACGCCCACTCGTATATTTACCAGCTCTACAATAATGGCAGTCGTAAACCCGCAGCGTGACTAGTCTTTTATTCGATCCCATTAATCCAAACGATACATATACGGATTATCATATGAAAGACTCCGGATACGCGGCTCGTTCGGATACATTCCATCAACGACAAGCGTAAGGACGTGGCGATCCTTCTTTCTCTGCTCGACGTCTGTTTCACATTCTTTCTGTCAGAAGATTATCTTCCAAAGTCGACAGAGAACAGGGAGAAATCTACGTACTATTTCCGCGTTCAATCGGACAGACGTGGACGGATTATTGTTTCGTAATTAAGACGGCATTCGATTGTAAGAGGTATTATGAAATTTATTCGTGAGAAACAAAAATGTTTCAATTTTTTTTCCAGCCGAAGACGGAGGGAGATGTCACGATGTCAATTTTTCTCCTGACATTCATGGCAGTTTTAATCGGCTCGGATACTTGGAAGTACAATCGAATGAGTAAGCGAAATTTTTACACTATTAATTTTTCAACAAAAAAAAAAATAAAAAAATAAAAAATAATAAAATAAATTTTTTTTTGTTCGATATTGAGGCGATTGCGCTGTTTTTATTATCTTTAGAAAAGAACGTCGGCTTTGTTTGTGCACATAGCTTTAAAAACTCGGCTTAGATCGATCCGACGGAGATGGGAAGATATCGTGGCTGAGGCCAATCACTTTCCAGACTGGTAATATCCGATTTTCCGCTCCACCTGGGCCCAAACATCTCCGCGTTGGCCTTGATCTCAGGGCTCTATTGGCATTGGGATCATAAAATTGTTTCCTCGTATTGTGCTGGGGGAAAATTGAGTATAGGAATAAAAGGAGAAAAATACGTTCAGTCTGAGTGGGCGGGATTTTAAATTTTTAGTACAATTTGTTTATATAAATATCTATTTTTTTAAATTATTATTTTTAAATTATTATTTTTAATTTATTATTTTATTAAATTTATTTATTAAAAATATTTTTCAAAGGCAGGGGTTTAATACATTAAAAGAGAAAAAGGGAATACGATTGTCCAGTCAAGTTGCCCTCATCCGTGACCCATTTTTCAAAGATGCAAACCCGTAACGGAAGGAATATCGGCTCATTTGCTTATGCTAACGAGCCCAATGGCGAAGGAAGGCTGTAGTAGGTGGGAAAGCTACTTTACTGACCTGGGCACGGTCCTGAGTCCGCTCGAGTCAATCTTGCCTCTCCCCGGGGCAGCATCGACATTTTACAATAACACAATCCTTATTAGCGAGTGGACCTTATCGACATGGTCGCTCGTTGAATAATAAACACCTTCGCTACCTCTTTACACGACCGACTGCAGCTTTGATACGCCGCAATTTTATTCGATCAATTGCTGTGTAAACATTGCGCAATTTATGCAAGTTAGCCTCGCGCTATACGATCTCGAGTCGTAAATCCTGCGAGTCACACTTCGGTATTATTATCGTATCGATGCTAATATATCGAAGTGCATATTTGGGGGGTTATTTTATACTTGATTTTCATGTGAAAAATGTGAGATATGAATAAATAATTTTTCGGCAAAGAAAACCCTATTTGGAATAAGAAGTATCATAAGAATGGCTGGTTAGGGCTGTTCCAAACTAACTAGAACCAACCAGACCTAACCGCCCTTAACATGCATGGTGTTGCGTTTTCGCAACACAATGTAGGTATGGCCCTCAGTGCTTTCTATTGAGACGCAGATCAACTAGGACTTCATTTTTAGTTAATGTGACACCCAGTAGTAGTGTTGGAAGAAGAATAAAACACGGAAAAAAGGAAAAGATGATGATATCAGTGATTTTGTGTGACTACATCCTAACCGCTAAAAGTCCTTGTTGTGCTCAGGTTTGTAAGCATAATTATTACTATTTTGCAGTATTCTGAGATTTAAAAAAAATATGAAGCAGGTAGATTATATCGTTTATTAGTATAATAATGCATTGAAAGTGCCGTTAGTCGGTTTTGAGGTCATCAAACCCGCAAATTACGTCTGTTGCTTTTTTGCAACAACATGCATTAGAGGTTGTACTTTTTATGACTTTATCCCTGGGGATTTTGACCGATTTTTGACATATTTTTGATCAATTTCGTCCTAAATTTCAACTTTCAAGCCAAGTTCCTACAAATTTAGTTATTACCTTATCCCTGGGGATTTTGACCGATTTTTGACATATTTTTGATCATTTTCGTCCTAAATTACAACTTTCAAGCCAAGTTCCTACAAATTTGGTTATTACTTTACCCCTGGGGATTTTGAACAATTTTTGACATATTTTTGATCATTTTCGTCCTAAATTTCAACTTTCAAGCCAAGTTCCTACAAATTTGGTTATTACTTTACCCCTGGGGATTTTGACCGATTTTTGACATATTTTTGATCATTTTCGTCCTAAATTTCAACTTTCAAGCCAAGTTCCTACAAATTTGGTTATTACTTTACCCCTGGGGATTTTGACCGATTTTTGACATATTTTTGATCATTTTCGTCCTAAATTTCAACTTTCAAGCCAAGTTCCTACAAATTCGGTTGTTGGCACAGAAAAGAACCATAATGACATGTTTAGAAAACGTTTGGAGACTGATGCATGAGACAAAGCGCCAAACCTACTACCGACTGTGATTTTCAATTTATTGTAACTGTTTACAAGCCAGGTTCCTATTAAATTTGTTACCAAATTCTTATTGTGATCCTAAAACCAAAGGAAAACGAACAGTCATTGGAATTTCATTATATTATATTATTTTAGTCAAAATAAACCGATTTTATACGTTCCTGAAAGAGTTGGAGGATTTATTCCCATCACGGTTCAAACAAGTCCAGTAATGCATGGTGTTGCGAAATCGCAACAAACATGTTTTCTTGCATATGTTCGTAAATATTCATCAGAGAATTTTTTCCTTATTTTTCCCGGACTCTACGTAAAAAAACCATTCGGAAAACATTTTTTTCGTGAAAAAAAATTTAATCATGCACTAAAGGGTTAACCAGACCTAACCAGTTTCAATCAGACCTAACCAGCCATTACCAGCAGTAACCAGCCCTAACCAGACTAAACCAGCCTAAACCACCATTAACCAAACTAATCCAGCCCTAACCAACACTAACCAGCCTTAACCAGTCTCAATCAGACCTAATCAGCCCTAACCACCATTACTGTGACTAAACCAGCCCTTAACTAGACCTAACCAGCCATTACCAGCACTAACCACCATTAGCCAGAATAATCCAGCCCTAACCAACATTTACCAGCCTTAACCAGCCCTAACCAGCTCTAACCAGCCCTAACCAGCCTTAACCAGCCCTAACCAGCCTTAACCAGCTCTAACCAGCCCTAACCAGCCTTAACCAGCTCTAACCAGCCTTAACCAGCCCTAACCAGCTCTAACCAGCCTTAACCAGTCTCAATCAGACCTAATCAGCCCTAACCACCGTTACTGTGACTAAACCAGCCCTTAACTAGACCTTACCAGCCCTAACCACCATTAGCCAGAATAATCCAGCCCTAACCAACATTTACCAGCCTTAACCAGCCCTAACCAGCCCTAACCAGCCTTAACCAGCCCTAACCAGCCTTAACCAGCTCTAACCAGCCCTAACCAGCCTTAACCAGCTCTAACCAGCCCTAACCAGCTCTAACCAGCCTTAACCAGTCTCAATCAGACCTAATCAGCCCTAACCACCATTACTGTGACTAAACCAGCCCTTAACTAGACCTTACCAGCCCTAACCACCATTAGCCAGAATAATCCAGCCCTAACCAACATTTACCAGCCTTAACCAGCCCTAACCAGCCCTAACCAGCCTTAACCAGCCCTAACCAGCCTTAACCAGCCCTAACCAGCCTTAACCAGCCCTAACCAGCTCTAACCAGCCCTAACCAGCCTTAACCAGCTCTAACCAGCTCAAACCACCATTAACCAGACTAATCCAGCCCTAACTAACACTAACCAGCCCTAAACACCCTTAAACAGACGTAACCTGCCCTAAACAGCCTAAAGCTGCCCACTCACCTGACGACAATTGAAAGAAGGCTCAACGTGGAACCTTCCTACTGACGTTGGCAGGATTGTTTTGGCCTTTCGACCGGGTCGGTCTTCCGACGCCATCGGGAGCTCAACACACACTGCCCTAACGGTCTCTAGTGGGGGATTTTTGCACTCCCACTCTCAATCAGGAGCGCGATTGGGCAACCTTAACCACCATTAACCAGACCTAACCAAACCTCACCTGTTTAACTCCTATTTCATCCTAGTCTGGTAACCATTTTCAAAAATTATTTCCAGAGCCGAAATATTTTGGGGAAAAAGTGAGCTTGAGGGCCATCCAGCCGAAATACAGGCGAGTGCAAGAGCGCATCGTCGACTTGCATAATCGAATGAGAGCTCACGTACAGCCTCCATCGTCAAACATGCTTGTTATGGTATGTGAATGGACTATGAATAATGGATAGTTTTGGTTAACTTGTATTGAAAACAGATTATTTTCAGAGGTGGGAAAGATCGGCGGCGAAAGGTGCGCAAAAATGGGCCGACCGGTGTCGTCTTCTTCAAAATTCCCCAGTCGACGACAGGTGGCACGACCAGCTCGGAGCGTGCGGACAGAACGTGTTCATATCGACGCATCGTGTGCCCTGGTGAATAATAATGGTTAAATAAAGGCAGAAGGCAATGAGAGATCAAGAGTGGAGAGCACCGTTAGTCTCTAACGGAATCTGTCTTTATCCGTCACCTGCATTATCTGTGAGCAGGGATTTAGTAGCCCCTTGGACGTGAGAGGGTCGTCTTGTGATTGTTTATAGAACGTAAAATGTGCTTCTCTTCGAGAAGGCAGCCTTGTACAAGGCAAAGCTGCTCTAATTTACCCCTAACCGGCCTCAACCAGCCCTAACCAGCCACAACCAGCCCTAACCGGCCTCAACCAGCCCTAACCAGCCACAACCAGCCCTAACCAGCAACAAACAGCCCTAACCAGCCACAACCAGCCCTAACCAGCCCTAACCAGCCCTAACCAGCCCTAACCAGCCACAACCAGCCCTAACCAGCCACAACCAGACCTAACCAGCCACAACCAGCCCTAACCAGCCACAACCAGCCCTAACCAGCAACAACCAGCCCTAACCTGCCACAACCAGCTCTAACCAGCTACAACCAGACCTAACCAGCCACAACCAGCCCTAACCAGCTACAACCAGCCCTAACCAGCCACAACCAGCCCTAACCAGCTACAACCAGACCTAACCAGCCTCAACCAGCCCTAACCACACCTAAACTACAGATAAACGACAAAAAAAATCGTTTGAATTTTTTTTTTGAAATTTCTGCCACCCTGATCTCAGCATTCTCCAAAGCGTGATACATCTAAATAGCTAAACTCCATAATAACCTCCAACGCCTTTCAGGTTATTCGCCTTGCGGACGTGGTACCTTGAAAAGGACACGTTTACCTATGGTGGGGCGAACGTTTCTTCGAAAGAGCACGGCCATTTTTTGCAAATGGTCTGGGCAACAAGCCATAAGGTCGGCTGCGGATTGGCACATTGCACGCACACATCGGGCAAACAATACTACACATACGTGTGCAACTACTGTCCTATGTGAGTAACCCAATCTTTCAAATAAAGCGATACTATGATCTGAGATCTGATGATTTGATGACTTGAGATCTGATAATATATGATGATCTAAGATCTGTTGATCTGAGATCTGACAATCTGAAATCTGATGAACTGAGATCTGATGATAATATGATGATCTGATGATCTGAGATCTGAGATCTGATGATAAGATGATCTGAGATCTGAGTTCTCATGATTTGAAATCTGAGTTCTCATGATTTGAAATCTGAGATCTGACGATTTGAAATCTGATGGTCTGAGATCTAATGAACTGAGATCTGATGATTTGATGATCTGCGAGATCTGATAATAAAATATCTAGTGATCCGAGTTCTCATGATCTGAGATCTGATGATCTGAGATCTGACGGTCTGAGATCTGATGAACTGAGCTCTGATGATCTGAGATCTGATGAACTGAGATCTGATGATTTGATGATCTGAGATCCGATAATCAAAGATCTGTTGATCTGAGTTCCCATGATTTGAAATCTGATGATCTGTGATCTGAGCTCTGCGTATAAATTTGTTGTAGTTAGTTTTTATAACTATTTCATAGCTTTTGTCCGTTTCTTCCTTAGATCTGATGATATGAGATCTGATAATCAAAGATCTTTTGATCTGAGTTTTCAAAATTTGAGATCTGATGATCTGCGATATGAGATCTGTGTAGAAATTTGCACGGCTCACATTTGTAGATAGTTTTTAGCATTTTTTCATGGCTTTTGTTCGTTTCCCCCCGGCGTCCTTTTCGTCTTATTATCCTGTATTTTTTCTGTGTTCATTATTTTTAACCGGCTGGTAATTTATTTAAATTATTGGAAGGTTCGGGTGGGAAAAGAGCTTCGTACGTACTTGTGATCCAACTTATGCAAACATTTGTTCGATTTAAGCGATAGCGTGCAGAAAATATAGCCTTGGGCTTGAATTATCGTAATCACGTAAATCGTTCCAAATTCAAATAAGCCGCGTATTTGAATAATGCAACGCCCGCTTTGAGAAGGTGAAGACGGACTGAGGAGTTTTATTAGGTTGGCAACTCGAAATATTTGCAATCAACAGTGCGAAAAACGGAGCCGGCATTTTGTTATTGCTCTGATCATAGTATAGATCATTACCTTTTTTTTATTGTTTTTTCGTCGGCTTTTATTATTGTTTTTATTTATTAATACGTATTTATGCATATAACGACAATATACCTCTAAAACCTCCTTTTCAAAATTTTACAGAAGAAACAAAAATCGTCATTCAAATTCACTTCAAATCCCACGTTCCGACTTTAAACTTTCTTTTAATTATTTAAGACAAAAGAAACCGAGAATGTTGCATTTATTATTGATACATACACAACCAACTATCGTTATGCAAAATTGGGAAGAAATCCAAATCAAAATTTTTTTTACAAAAAAATCAATGGTAACACCTGGGAATTTTTTGCAACGATCAGTTTGCGATTTTTTACTCGTCTTTCGATACAGCTAAAAATCTGAAATTTTCAGGAAAGTTGTACTTTACCAAGATGTACTTTTGTGATTTTTTTCAACTCTCGGAAAAAACGCAACTAGTCGAAAAAAATCAGTTTTTCAACTCACAAGAATTCAACATTAACCGTACTTAACCCGGTCTAAATGTTCGTAAATTTGATGTTTTAATACGCAGGAGTCTTCATTCGGACGCAATAAACAAGTACATAGCAAAAGGTTTGCCAGAAAAAATTTATACAGCGTCGCAGAAATTATTTTCCGTAAACCGAGCCGAAATTCCGAGTTCCGCTGGCGTCCGCAGGGATAAAAAATACAACTTTCGTTTTCGAACGATTTCGAAAGCTCTTCTTACTGAAAATTTGACGCTGAATCCGAATTTGATATCAAAACAACTGAAATTCGACAACAACAGCTATTTTTGCTATTTTTTCGCATTTCAGTGATTTACGTTTTTCAACTTTGAAAATTAATTCAATTAAAAACAGTACTGTTCGCTCTCGTTTAGATAATTATTCATATAGGAAATTAGACGTCGACTTCGAATTGAAGAATTCGAACATTTAATGATATTTTTCTTGATTTTCATATTTTTGAAGCTTTCAACTTTGCATTATTTTTCGCCATGTTCGCTATTTTACAAAAAAATTCGACTCCGTGGAGGGAATTTAATTAAGAATCAATTAAAAAATTAAAAAGAAAAGCCCGGATTTTTTTTCATTTTTGAGCTATTGTAATGAACCCGTTACTCCGTAAAAGCAGTGAAAATTGTGAGATGAAATTTTCAATCGAGATTCAACTGGATGAGCCAAACCGAAACCTCAATTCAAATCAATGCCAAATTTTCACAGATATTTCCTTCAACCCAGAGAGCTCAAAACCTCATTTAGGGGAAAAAATCTGACTTTTGCAGATTTTTGTCGATAGGTATATTATATTTATTTTTTAAATTGTCTTCTGCCGCTTTTGTGTTCGACTGCGACTTTAATTTTTCACTTGTCCATCCGTTCGCTTAATCATCGAAGCCTCATTAGCTCATAGATGGAATGTAGGCTACGCGAGATCCAATGTTGTAATCGGCCATTGTCGGCCCAGTTGACCTCAAAAGCCTAAAAGGATACGATAATACACGACTCATTTTAGCACGCGTGTCTTCGAAATTTCTCAGATTCGACCCGAATTCCAGACGACTTTTTCAATTTTTTATAAAAAATGAATATAATTTTTAATTCCCCGACGACCAGGAAATCCTTTGGCGCGTGAGAACGCAATTTACATATGAGTTGATTTACGCCCATGTTTTTTACCGTAAAGCCTTGAATTTTTTTCCTCTGGAAACTCGGTGAATTATTGCATTCCTAGCGAATTACCATGAGCTGTGAATCGTGGGATAATTCAGCCCTTCCCAACAAGAACCGGTTGGTATAGGACAGCCAATAATTGAATATCCAACGTTTAATATATGATAGATTCTAAAATGGTGCCGCGGCATTGGTTGCAAAAGACGCCGCGACGACTGCCGCCATTTTGAGAACCGCATCCGGCAAATCTTCATGTCTGTCATAGAATCTGCTCGAGACAGAAAACCGCTGCGATACATGATCAATAAATCATCTATGCTCAATGATCAGTTATTATAATCTACATCCTTAGACCTAAGATGTTGGATAATATCTATGATTTATGAGTGATCTATTTAAAAACTATTTTAAAAAAATTATAATATTCGATTAACAATATCTATTCCACCATCAATAATATACAAGCTATAGGTAATTTACAATTGAACTATAATATACACTTAACTATCGAAAATCTTCAAAAATTGATGTTCTTTAGTCTGCATTTTCTCTATTTTTTTTTTTCTTTATAATCAACAATCTATAATGAACAATATATTATCCTTAATCTACTATTTTTAATTTACCATCTACAAATTATTATCCTCAATCTACTATTTATAATTTACCATCTACAAATTATTATCGTTAGTCTACTATTTATATAATCTATAACCCTCATTATTACCTCTCATCTACAATTAAAATTATTATTTAAAAATTATAATCTAGTGCATAAAAATTTCTTCTAAAATTTATAATCTAAAATGTATAAAATTTATAATATAAAATTTATAAGCTAAAATTTATAATCTAAAACGTATAAAATGTATAATGTAAAATTTATAAGCTAAAATTTATAATTTAAAATTTATAATCTAAAATATATAATTTAAAATTTATAATCTAAAATTTATAATCTAAAATGTATAAAATTTATAAGCTAAAATTGATAGGTAATTTAAAGTTTATAATCTAAAGTTTATGTTCTATAGTTCACGAACAATGGTCTATGATCTAATATTTATGTGCTAAGAGCTATATGAGTCGTATATTATGATTCACAACCTGTTATGTATTTACCATGATCTTTGATCCATAATCCACAATCTTAAATGCACAATACAATCATTAAACTTCAATTTAATATAAATGATCCACAATCTATTACATAAAATCTATGGTCTATAATCTATGAGCTATCTGTTGGAAAACGGACAATTCAACATCCCGAAGGGACAATTAAATAATGGCAACACTGTCTCGTCTTTGTCTAGAGACTCTGCTCTAGAAGGACTTTACTTTTACTTCCTTCTCTACCGTCGTATGACGTGTACGTGTACCTACAACTAGAAAGGACTATTAAAAAAGCTCTTGTGTTTGACCAAGTTTGTCGTAGCGGTGCTTAAATTCCATTTTCTTCAAGTCAAAGCCTTGTACTCTGAAGAACTCGGTGAGTAAAACGTTTGAATGGCAATATTAATTTATTCCAATATTCCAACACTAATTTTTAATCAACAAATCTTATCTATCATCTACAATTTATGATCCATGATAGAACATCCATGAATTATGGCATTACATACTTGCATGATTTACAGTCCAGCAGCTACAATTGAAATTATTCATCATCTTAAATCCAATATCTATAATTCGTGATCTGTAATTTATGATCGAGTATCTACAATTCATGGTCAACTATCGATAATCAACAGGCCAAGATTCAACATGATTATAATGTATGGTCAATGGTGTGCGAACTACGATTTTGATCAACAACTGCGATAGACTGTAGATCATAATATCGCAAAAATATAATATATATTTAAGATAGATCATGGATCGCAAATTTCAAGCACGGGCTGCATCTGCTCGTACACAATTCTCTTTGAATCAATAAACCTCTTATTATAGTATTTTTTTTTGTCCCTTCCACTGCCCCTGCATTTCGTAAAATGCTTCTTGTCTGCCATTGCAATGATCCAGGGCATAAAATAATCCACCATTTTGAATTCAGTCAATGCTCGCATTGAGGTACCTATTATGCCTCAAAGTTATCATTGGAACAATAGTCTCTAGTTGGATCAACAGTAAGCATATTGTTACAGCGGCAACGATCCAAGGCAGCTATCCAGGCCGTACAGACGAGGACGCCCTTGCAGCTCATGTCCTGGCCACTGCCGCATCAAGGCCAACACGTGCACGACCGAAGACGAGGATTGCCCACCAATGGACGGCGTATGCGCGGCCCCCGATTGCGTTGCTCGTCCCTGCCCTGAACTCAAATGCTCCACGGGCCGACTCTGCACTAACGCCTGCCCGACAGTCGATCTATGGTCCAACTGCAAAGAGATCAACAAAAGTTTCCCATCCTGGTTATGCAGGACGAGGAGTTCTACAGGACGTCAGAGGAGGGATGGTTGCAAGGCTACTTGCTCCTGCAAGGGACTAATATACTGATAATCTTAACCCTAACGTGCTCAGTTTTGCATTTTAGTTTCTAATTTTATTATTACATTATACGACTTACCTGGATCGCTTTTCGATTTCCTTGCTATCCAAGAGGAACAGGGATATTTCATGCTGTGAGGGGATTTGGACGTAATTGGCGAGCCTGGACGCCGTTCTTTGTTCCAGAAAATGCTTTGCTAGAGCTCTTTCATCTTATTATTGGACGGTAAATTATCATTTAGTGTGTAGCAAAAGGCTTCCCTTCAGTGAACATCGTGTCACACAAGCAGATACGAGCAATGTGTTTATATTCCTAAATTTCATTTCATTCTGTATCACCATAAACTTAATAAACAATGGGGTATTTTATTTGCGACGAGGATGCTAAAAACTGGGGGAAAAGATGGCTGAAGTAAATTGTATTCCGGTGATTGGAAGATTTGGCTAGGGACCACATTGAAAGCAGATAATCTTATTCTGGGGCAAAAAGGGTGTGGCCATGATGTAGCCTCAGCTCCACCCACTGGAACGCTGCTGTTGATTATGTGGCTTACTAATCCAATCTTCGTCTTTGACTCAAACTGTTGGTTCAGGTAATGTGGCTGACATTGTTTGCTTTGAATCCCTTGTAATTGTTTAGAATAATTGTCATCTAATCAAATTACTCCAACAATTTACTCAAGGCGGGGGGGGGTTCCAATCAAGTTACCCTACTTCTGTTGTGAATATCAGTCATTCAATTATAGTAATTAATTCAATAGGCGCTAAATAATTAATTGGACTCGACTAATTTAAAAATTTGAGCTAGAGCCACAACCAGCCAAAATCAATGCTTGGAGTGATTTAGACTTGGCTGCTCTTGTACTTGCTTAGATCTACTGCTATCTATTGACATAAATATATTTTAACTGTGAAAAACTGCGTCGAAAAAATATATTCTTCTATAAGAGCAAACATTAAGAAGGATGAATAGGGCGTGGCCCAGATAGTGCTCCACCTCCTCCCCCTTGAATACTTTGCTGTCAAAAAATTACTTACCTCATACTAATTCACAATTCGACTTTGACCTTGAGGCGGTGAAGTTTCAGGTGATATGATTGGCTCTTTCGGCTGCCATTGTTAGCTCCACATCAAAATGCATACAATTTGCTTAGCATTGTTATCTTAACAATTACTGTTATCTCTTGAAAAGTTTTTCTTTTTCAGCACTAAACTATTGGATTGTACTTGTTAATAAATTCGAACTGCAAAAATGAGTGTCTCGAGACCAATGAACAAAGAGCGAAAATCTAGGTGTGAGCAAAAGCAAAGCGGGCGTGGCCAAGAAATCAATCGTGCTCCTCCCACTCGAACGCTTTGCTGTTGATTATACTACTCACTGAATTACTATTCGACTTTGACCTTAAATCGGTGCATTTTTGAGCTGTATGGTTGGCTCTTTTTGCCGCCATTGTTTTCTCGGTATTGGAATCCCCTCGGTATCTGCTAAGTTATTTTTATCGCATCAAAATTACTTCTATCTCTTTGAAAATATTGATTATTCAGCCCTAAACTATTGGATTCTACTCGTTGATAAATTCAAACTGCAAAAACAAGTGTCTCAAGCGTGAAAAACTGTTGGGGTGAATAGGGCGTGGCCAAGCTGCAGGTTTGGCTCCGCCCACTGTTGTCCATATGCGTAGACCGTTGATCGATGGAAAAAAAATGAAAAATTTAAACCACTAAACTAGATTTAAGAAAAAATAATAAAATCAACAAATTCTGCCTTTCAAGGCCGTAGAATAAAATTCAAGGACTGGATGCTATTCTAAGAGTATACGAAAGACGGGTTGGTTTAATTTTTTTCGGTTTTTATATTTTAAAATCAAAATCATAAATGCTGTTTAGACAGGTAAAAAAACCATTCGTATTTTTTTTTCTTCTCTTGTCAAACAAGAAACAACAAATAAACAATAAGCATTGATAGTAACATTTAAACAACATGTTTTTATGTACAATCATGGGAGGGGAGCGAACATTGTATAGAACTTTGCCTCGGAAGCGGTTAATTACTTCGAAAAAAGAAAATCAATTTTACAAACACTCAACGCTCGACTCTACAATTATTGTACGCGAGGCGTTTTTTTTTTCGAAAGGAGAATCCCGCTTTTTATTCTCTCTCTCCGCCCGCGATATTTTTCTCAGCTTCGCGTTTTATTTAAATTATTTTTTTCCTCGAAAAAGGGTCCGGGACGTAATATTGGATTCCTCCCTTCCGAATAGGCCTACTTCATTTTCGAAGCTAGAAATTATTAATATTGAAAATTTTTTTTTTTTTTTTCAAAAACCTCGTTCAACCTGACACCGAACGGCACTTTTCGCTACTTTGCTAGAAAACATGAAAACGATTAAGTATGTACGCGTTTCTTTTCTGCTTTCGTAATTTCGAAACCGGCGAGTAACGGATGCGGGATTGAAAAAATTGCAGTGAATCGAAAACCGTACCTAAAATTTGGAAAGGATTCGTCAATAATGAGATCGAGAGAAAAAATTTTTTTCCAAGTTTTTTCATCTTTTTTTCGTAAGAACAAGGGTTTTAATATTAAAACAAGATTTTATAATGGCGAATAACAACATTTCTGGCAGTGATGAACAACGTATTTACAAGAGGCGTTCAGCTTGTTGTTCATTTGTCCACCAAAAATTAGGAGAAGTATTTTTTTTCACGTTACACCGGATTGATTTTTTTAGAGTACATGACAATTATGTAGAGACTTAGCGACAAATATATATACCTATTTATAAGTACCTAAACATTATTGTTCACTTCCTAAAGCAAACATCGATCGTGTCTACTTTCTCTAGAAATTTTGTTTTGTTTTTTTTTCTTTCCCCACAAAAAAGAAGAATGCGGATGAAATCTTCGAAACGTTTCCGATTTTCGAGGCTTTTTTTTTATAAATTATTATTATTATACCATTTTTCGTTTCCAGCTTCGCATCGCGGCAAAATGCGCCGCCCGAAATGGAATTTCGACGGTTCGATTTGCTCATGTTTCGCGCGAGGAATTCAATTCGAGGTTGCCAAAATGCGGAATTTGGAGCTCCTGGAAGTCAACTTGACAAATTCGAAAAATTCAATTGAAGCGCTCAAATCTACGAATTCGAGAGGTAAAAAAATTCGAAAAAAAATCGAAGAGTTTGGAAAATTCGAGAAATTAAAAAGTGGAAAATTCGAACGGCGAAAAAATTTATGAAAATATTTTGAACAGTTAAAAATTAGAAAACTTTGAATTGCTTTCGTTTTTTAATGTTAGACTTTGAAAAAGAACTAAGAACTAAACAAAAACTAAACATTTGAAAAGCATGAAATTGTAAAAAGTTAAAAAAAAACTTCATAAGTTACAAAAAATCATAAATCAAAAAATAGCATTTTTCAAATAATCTGGGAGTTATTTTTTTTTTAAGAAGGTAAACTTTATAAAAATTTGAAAAATTCCCAATTTTGTTTCAAATAATCTGGGAGTTATTTATTTTTTTTAAAAGGTAAAATCTATAAAAAATTGAAAAATTCCCAATTTTTTTAATATAAAAAACTTGAAACCGATAATCTCGAAAAAAGAATTGAATAGAATTTTTAAAAATAAGTATTTCAGAAGGTAATAATTGTAAAAAATATCAATAATTTGAAAAATATCAAGAGTTTAAAAAATTCAAGGGTTTATCGACTTTTCGAATTAAAAAAAATCAATACATTTGATTTATTCAAAGAATCGAAGCATTCAATAAAAACAAGAATTTGAAAGATTCTAGGAAAGCTCTAAAAAAAATCAAATTAGCCAATTCAAGGGTTTTGGGATTTTAAAAAAAATTAAGGTACATTCTGGAATTTATGGTGATTGGAAAAATTCAAGGAAATAAATGTAATGAATTCGAAGAACACGTGAAAAATCACGGTTACAAATCCTCGGAGTTTGCAAAATATAATCAGGAGAATCGATCGAGCTCCGAACATTTCAATAAATAAATGCAAAGCGCTCCAAGAATTCATTCCTATTTTTTATCGTAAAATTCCAAGGACTTAATTCGAGAAATTCGACCCGTTTCAAGGCGTCTTTGTCGAGGAATTGATTTCCTTTGAATTCTTTAGATTCCAATTTTTCAATTAAAGTATTTCGGCAGTCCGAGGATTTAAACTAATTCCTGATTCGATCAACGTTCGTCGAAATCGATCGCCTCGTGCGCAAAATGGCGCTGAACGTGAACGTGCCATCGAGGGCGGCCATTTTGTCGGAATTTCGACCCGTTCAGCGGTCGGAACTCTTTGATCAGTCGCACTTAGCTCGATATAGCCGTTCATATAATAAAATCGGATTTTTTCATTTTACTTTCATACGTCATACGAACAAAACGCATCCCTTAAATCTATATACTTAAGAAAAATGCAAATGATCATCTACTGTACAAATAACTTAAGGCTAAAGTACACAGAGTAGTGGACTGGTTTTCCTTTTCCCCACCTCGCCTTTATCGCTCTTTCGAATTTTTTAATAGCGGTTAGATAAAACGAAAAGAAGAACTGAGATTATTGTTCTAAGGATGTAAATGTAATTATGGCAGCTCCAAAGCATTTTACGATCTATTTTTTTTTTCTTCTTTTTTTTCTCTTCTTTTAATGTAATTAGGTAATTTAATAATCCCACTATATAGCCTAGTTTTTTGTGAACTAAACTATTACAGTGTTAGTACTACTTGTAACCACTAATTTTTTTTCACCAAATTTATCGCCCAAGGTATCACAATCTAATCTAAAATACTTTTAAGCATTCGATTTGTGTTGTTTTGCGTGCACCACGCATTTTTTATTAGTATTAATTAATTACTATTCAACGAACGAACAAAGTAATTATCTCTAAAAATATACATTTTGACATTAATAAAGCCCTTACGTTTTAAAAAGATTCTCGTGAATTTCTTTGGTAACACAAATGGTCTTGATTTTGTTCTTCTTTCGTTATTTCTCATCTTTCTTCTTCTTTTTTTTCTCGTCTATTTCGATCTTAATCATTGATAAGTTCCTCTTTTCCTGGTTACGCATTCGAAAAAAATTTTGCGCCTAAGAAATTTCTTCCGAGATTTATTCAATTTAATTTTTTTTTTTTGTAATAAATCGTCGTCGTTTCACCGAGATTATCGATAACAAAGGATACAACCTTTTCCCGGGGAGAGATGGCAGCTCCTTAACGGGATCTGAACACAAAAACATTTTCGCCGACTTTCGTACGCAGCGGGGCAAAAGCCGCTGTATCGTCGTAGTACTGTTTGTATCGTAGTATTGTAACATGATCGCGACGGTAAAAAGGTATTTGAACGGCCGGATATAGCTGGTTAGCTCTGGTTAGGTCTGGTTCGCTCTGGTTAGGTCTGGTTAGCTCTGGTTAGGTCTGGTTAGCTCTGGTTAGGGCTGGTTACAAAATAAATATCGGAGGAGGCCATACGCATTCGGGAATTACAGGGAGGGCTCATTATTAGAAAATCGGGTGGCAGAAACGTTTTAAAAAAATACCTTTTTACCAACAACCATGCGACTCCGTCTAGATGTTATTTCCTGTTTAGTAATTTTTTTTTTACACACTTTGTATATTTTTTCCCCTTTTTGTGCAATCGGATATACATGTATATATTAGTGTGTATGACAGGTATGTACTTATATATACACATATATTTATATTATATAAAAATAATAAGTATTGTGAGTATCGCTTTACGCCGCCATTAGTCGGCCGGCACGTATTTCGGCCCAGCCTCTCAATCCCCGCTGGTTCTTTGTGTAAAAATTGGAACTGAAAATTTGAGCACGAAACGTTCATATTTTTTTAGTTAGAGAGAATCAGCGCACAGCCAAAACGGTTTGCCACCGGATGGAATCTCTTCGCACCGGAGCCAAAATTCGCGCCGCCTTCTAATTTACGAATACAAAACTGAAGACAGCCCTGCCACTAAGACTAGTATCGAACGAACAAAAATACAGTTTTGAAAATCAATTCTGACATATTTTTTTCTTCCTCTCAACTGTTGAACTGTGATACATGTTAGCCTGTAGAATTTTTTTCCAATGTTATTTTTTTTCTTTCAATCGGTAAGTTTACATTTTTTCTCGTTTTATAAAGTGGGAATTTGTTTTTCTTTAAAAGATTTCTTACGTTGCTGGACTAAATCGAGTTTTAGCCGATTAATCGACCATGAGTTCAAAGTGAACTGAGCCGCGCCGCTCCGCACGATCGTGTGCGATGTTGTGTGCCCACGCTTTGCATTCGATGTTGATGAGTACGCCATCTGTAAAATATAAAACGAATTAATCGATGGAAGTTGCCGTTAAAAAAACAAATATGTGCGATTTAAGCATTTTCCATCGGCCCTTTTAAGGTCCAAGGTAAAAAATGTTCGGGAAAATGTTTAATGTTTAAGTTAATTTAATTTAATAATTAAATTCTTAAATTTAAATTTAAATTTTTGATAATTAAATAATTAATTAAACTAATAATTTAATTTAATTTTTTACGGGCCCTTTTATGAGCCAAAAACGAACCTCAAAAGGGCGATGGGCTTGAAATTAGCTTAAAAATAAAGCGTATTAGTCAGGAAAGATGCTCTACTGGCTCACTGAATACAAGAGACAAAAATGAGTGGCCTAAATCGGCTAGGGAATATTCTTCTTTCCATCGGCCCTTGCATAGGCCAAGAATAATTTGAATACTGACGAGCTTCCTATACATTATCACCTCTAACTCGCTGCAACTATGAAAAAATTATCTCGAAAAAATAACCGTTGTTTTCTATCGAGAACGGGAAATTCAAAGTCCCCTTTGCAGGGCCACAACGGAACAAATACGAATTACTCGACTCACTTGCTGGCCTTTCAAACCAGATGGCTAAAATTGGTTGGAGGTATCCTTTTTGATTCTTGTATGGGAAGTAGTAGCCAGGGAAGCCCCTTCGTGGAATGTATTGTATCGATCCTATGTTCTCAACGTCGGCTGGGTTCTCGCCTTCGCACGATACCCACACGGTGTTCAACTGGAATAAAAAAATTGGAGTATGAGTGTTTTAAATAGAATTCCAAAGTAAAATTAAAAAAATAAAATAAAAAATAAAAAAAATGAATGGTTGAAGTTTAAAAAATTAAACCCGTTTCTTATTCGTATTCTCATTTCACAAAGGTCCGTTTCACATTCAACCAGTTACTTTCTCGTTTAATTTCACACTAAACGAATTAGATTCGCCGATTCCATTGTAACCGGTTATTTCTCGTTTATCGCATGGCGTAGTTTCAAATTCAACCGGTTTCTCGAAATTATTCACAGGAAACTGTTGAATTGAAGATGGACGGCTCATGCATATGCAAGGATTAACCTGAAGGGTTCAAAGGGCTTCTGTCGCTATGAAACTGCGCCAACCAATGTTCAAAGCGACTTCAGCCTCAACCGGTCAAGTTAATGGCAACGATTAGCGTAGGAGCTGACCTTTGATCCTTTCAAAACGGTTCACTTCGAAGATTATCTTAACCGTTGGATAAAAAAAAAATAGCCAAAAAGGCCTGAGGAAAAATAAAAATACTATACAATAAGAAACAAAAAAAAAAAAAAAAAATGCGTAATTGAAAAAAAAAATACAATTGTGAAAACAGCAACATAAAATTAAAGAAATTCTATTCCGACCCAAATGGAAACAAATTTCAAAACTAGATGGAAAAATAAAATAATTACGCTCATGATAGAAGCTTACCGCTTTCGGATTGTGGTTCTTTTCTTCCGCAATGTGCGCCTTTAAATCAGCTGGCATGTTTTCTGGCAGTTTTTCTGTATCGTTGTAAAACTGGGGCATCCAATCGAAAATCTGCAACGAGAATAATTGCGTTTCGTTCAGCTGACAATTATTTGTACGTTGTTGATGAAACTCCACATGAAACGCGCAATTTATGGCACCCTCCTTATGTAATGCGCCATTAATTATGCTCCCCCTCATGTAACGCGCAATTTATGGCACCCCCTCATGTACCACATAATTTATGGCGCTCCCCCTCCTGTACCTCACAATTTATGGCGCACCCTTTCATGTGTCGAGCAATTTATGGCGCCCCCCTTATGTAATGCGCCATTAATTATGCTCCCCTTTATGTAACGTGCAATTAATGGCACCCCTCATGTACCACGCAATTTATGGCGCTCCCCCTCTTGCACCTCGCAATTTATGGCGCATCTTTTCATGTGTCGAGCAATTTATGGCGCACCTTTTCATGTGTCTAGCAATTTATGGCGCACCTTTTCATGTGTCTAGCAATTTATGGCGCACCTTTTCATGTGCTGAGCAATTTATGGCGCTCCCCCTCGTGTAAGTGCAATTTATGACAATCCTCCTCATCTAAAGTGCAATTTACGACACCCCCCCAGGTACCACGCAATTTATGGCGCTTTCTCTCATGTACCGCGCAATTTATAGAGCACTCTCTCATGCGTCGAGCAATTTATGGTATCCCCCTTGTGTAAGTGCAATTTATGCCACTCCCAATCATGTATTGCACAATTTATGGAGCTCCCCCTTCTGTACCTCACAATTTATGGCACACTCCTTCATGTGTCGAGCAATTTAAGGCATTCCCCCTCGTGTAAGTGCAATTTATAACACTCCCCTCATGTATTGCGCAATTTATGGCGCTCCCTTTCCTGTACCGAGCAATTTATGGCACACCCTCTCATGTGTTGAGCAATTTATGGAATTCCCCCTCGTTTAAGCGCAATTTATTACCCTCCCCATATGTGCAATTTATAGCCCTCGCCCTCATGTGCCACGCAATTTATGGCGCTCCCTCTCATGTACCACGCAATTTATGGCGCTCGCCCTCATGTAACTCGCAATTTATGGCGCACCCTCTCATGTGTCGAACAATTTATGGCATCCCCCCTTTTGTAAATGCATTTTATGACACTCCCCTCATGTAACGAGCAATTTATGGCTCTCCTCCTCATGTAACACGCAATTTATGGCGCCCCCTCATTTAACGCGCAATTTATGGCGCTCCCCCTCACGTAACGCGCGATTCATTGCACTCCCCCTTGTGTAATGCGTAATTGATGCCCCCCTCGTGTAATTCGCTATTGATTTGCAGCAACGGATTTTATCTACAAAAGGGATATTTTCTTTTTCAATCGGGATCTTTTTGACAATCGGGAAAGACGGAATCGAATGTTTAAAGTAATTCGAAAATTTCTCGAGGAACCGGTTCAATCGGAACGATGTGAGGAAAATGTAATGGAAATGACAGTCGGTGATGGCCGTCTTCGATAAAGTCTAAGATAACAGAAGCAGCAGCAGCGTGACCTCGGGGCGGTGAGCCAAAGTAGGCTCCTGCCTTCCTCTGGCGACTGTGTATTGATCGCCGCCCCCCGCCCTAGGCGAGCCGCCCCAGTATCCGCCGAGGTCCTCCGCCCCCGTCCACATCCCATCTCCGGTGGTAACATGCAAGCACTACCAGCCGCCCCAATCACCGTTGCCTATATCCGTAATGATCCGCACTCCTAGGCACCTTCGGGCTCTTGTGTTCTCGGTGACTGAGGAAATAATGATAGCACGGATCTAGGAGGAGAATTTTCTCCGCCGAAGCAAATTAGGTTAAGAAGAGCGGAAAGATGAGCGACTGCAAAGTAATGAATTACAGTTGAAACCGAGCAAGAAAATTAGGGAAAAGAAACCGGTTCCGCCATTGTTTATTTGAAGTACATACGGCGACAATCCCACAAGGCGGTCAGGTTTGATTATCAAACCGTATGATTATCAAAACCGCCATAACAATATCTTTATTGTCCTTATCAACCTAGCCGATCTAGATGGCGTTTCTGTTTATCTACTGATAACGATGATAACACTGATGAGGTTAGGCTCTTCGAAATTGTCACCGAAAACTCACAAAAATTAACCGTACCTAACCTTTGAATCAAACAAAACAGCGTGCCACAAAACATGTGTCAACTAGGCCGGCAACGGTCACGAGTGAAATTTACCGCAGAAAGAACCTAAGCGACCGCGCTTGGGTTCTTTCTGAAATAAACGGATTATTTTCAAGGCTTCCGAATAGCATTGCTGATATGGAACATGGATTATTTCTGCACTAAAATATGCATTTACCTACAAATTGTACAGTACCACCAAAAATACATTTTCGATATTTTGTCCCTAAGCTGGTTTCCGAAATAAACTATTCAATTATTCCGAAAATGTTTAAATGTTCCCACCAAACAACAGATTGGTAACTAGCAGGGAAAATTCCATTCTTCATAACTATTGTAATTTCAATCATTTTTATTTTTCTTAATTTCCAAATTAAAATTTGAATTTTTCACCTTACAGTATAGTTGAAGATAATGTTTGACGAGCATGAACGGTTTTCATAGCTAGTTATTTCGTCGAACTCTTGGTTTCACATTCGACCGGTTATTCTTTGAAATTCTCGTTCTCCACGTCCTTTTCAAGTTTAGCCGATTATTTCGTGGAATTCTCAGCCCATTTCCCTTTCAAATTTAGCCGATTATTTCGTCGAATTCTTGGTTTCACATTTGACCGGTTATTCTTTGAAATTCTCGTCTTCCACGTCCTTTTCAAGTTTAGCCGATTATTTCGTGAAATTCTCGTCTCATTTGTCCGTTTCGAATTCAACCTGTCGCTTCTTTAGAATCTCGTTATTCGTTACAAATAACCGGTTATTCGTTTAAAACTCGTTTTTCACGTCCGTCTCAAATTAAAACGACCTTACCGGTTATTCAAAATGTTTCTGTTTCTTGTGTTCGTTTTAAGTTAAACCGGTTATTCCATAATCTCGTTTCATACGCCCGTTTCATAATTAACCGGTTTAAATTAAACTAAATTAAAAACTTAAATTAACTCTAATTTGGGATTGACGTGCAACTCTGCTTCCAGTTTCTCATTACTGTCATCGCCAGCTTTTCTTTTAAGTTTATCAACAAAATTCAATCCAAAATCGGGAATTGTGGGTTTAATAAAAAAATAATCGCGCCCTTCAGAGGAAATAACGTGGTGAAAAAACGGTCGTTACCCGGTTTTTGTCGTTTTTTTGTCCTCTTCGCGAGAAAAATTTCCAATTCGATAATTTGAAAAGCGATGGACAAAATTTTTTTATTTCTACCTTATTTAATTTGAGGAAGATACAAGGCGCTCCAGCGGGGAAATTGTAGCCCTTTTCCTTGACGCAAGGGGACCATTGGTGAACTTCTACTTTGCAGACTCTGTCATTCTCGGCTGGGCCATCGTTGAAGTCGCAATTAACGGCAGCGGCTTCAGTATCTTTGGATGGCTCCCTATAAGCTGTAACAAAAAATAAATAAACACAGTTGGAAAGCTGGCATCTCGGGTTATTTTCCAAGGGCGGTCCCCGTTGCTCTCGAATGCGGGAGCGTTTTGAATATTCAAGGGCAGGAATTGGCTCACGGCCAATGTCGGGCGGATAATTTGCCAGCGGAATCAACTTCTCGAATATTTCTCATTTCCGACATTTTCCCCTCTAATATTTACGGCTACGAATCGAATTCTTTAGGTGAAATTCTCAGAGGAGGGGGGAAATTTTGAAAAACTAGCGGCCCCATATTTTTTATCGGTAGAAAAAAATCTTTGGAGACTCTAATAGCGATTATATTCCGAAATAACAACAATGCAAACGTAAAATTTCCCTTCGTTGAAACCCGTTGAAAAAAATCCTCCATGGACGAATATTTGCTCAAATTGCTCGCCGAAAGAACGAACAAACAGAAAGACAAGGAATTCTGCGATCACAATTTCTCCATTGATTATGACGACTGCGCGTCGGAGTTCGTCAAATATTTCGAATGCTCGCAACAACTTTTGGCCGATAAGCCGGCCGTGGCACCTGCAGTTCCTTCGTTAGGTTTAACTCAAGTCCCGCCGGTCGTGCCGGTTCCAGGTCAAGGGAGGCGGGTGAAAATCAAATTGCAAGAGTGGCATTTGCCGTGGCCGCCTCCGCAAGTCATTCCGCGCCATTCGCTCGACGGAATTGAAGAATTTTTGGAACGGAAGAAACACCACGCTCGCATACTTGCGTGCATGGGCAGGCTAGGGAAGTAAGAATTCCTTAAGGTAGCTAGAATTGAGCCAAAAAAACTCACTTTTTTGGCACTTGATTCGGTTTTTTCCTCATAACTCAAAAACGGTGAATTTTACGTGAAAAATGTCTGGACGAAAAATAAAGAGCATGAAATTTTCTATCGATTGCGTCCCTTAAACGTTCGAATCGCCCCGCCAGTTTGCTCACTTGGTACTTGAAATTCGCCAAGTTTTTCTCGTCGAAAATTTGCCCTATTTGAGCTCTGAACAGAAATATCGTAAATTCTTTTTTTTTCCAAGGTACGCGTGGGTCGACTGGGCTCAGGAATACGACAGGAGAAGATTTGGTCCTGGGTACCATCCTCCAAGAAAGGAACCTCTGGGACCTGAAGCACCTTCTGCTCCTGTCGAGAACAAAATCATCTCCGAGAAAATAACACCTCTAACTCTGATGCGAAAAGTGCTGTACAATCCGCCCGAAAGACTATAACCGCAATAGATTTGTCAAAATTATCAAAAATAGTGAGCTTAGTTACTTACGCTTAAGGAAGATATCCAATTTTTCAGTCCATGGGGCGTAATTATTATCCGCCACTTTGTACCAAATAAGGGTACTTTCTACGTGGCTTTCAGGAGGCATTGGCCTGAACCCAAGACCTGTGAACAAGGGAAAATTGCCGTTAGTAAGTACAATGTAAACGGTGCAGAGAGATCATCAAGAGGCTGCGGCGTGCGGCCTAGATAAAAAGGGCATTGAGCAGAGCGGAGCGGAGTGGAAGTGAAGTAAACATGGTACAATAGAATAGAACTGAAGTAGAAGCAAAAGTGGTGGGGAAGTGGAGTGGAAAAGAGAAGAAGTGAAACGGGAGAGGAGTAGAGGTGAAGACGATTTAGAGTGGAAGTGGAGTGAATTTAGAGAAGTGAGAGTGGAAGTAGAAGTGAATGTGGAGCGCGAGTGGAAGTAGAAGTGAATGTGGAGCGCGAGTGGAAGCAGAAGTGAATGTTGAGCGCGAGTGGAAGGAGAGTGCATTGAGGGTGAATGTAGAAGTGAAAGTGGAGTGGAAGTAAAGTGTGGTGAGGATGGAAGTAGAAGTGAAAGCCGAGTGAAAGTAAAGTGAATGGGAAGTGAAAGTAGAATCATCAAGAGGCCTAGATGAAAAGGGCTTTGAGCAGAGCGGGAGGAGAGGAAGTCAAGTAAAAATGGAGAAGAAAAGGATTGGAAAAGAGAAGAAGCGAAGTGGGAGTAAAGTAGAAGTGAAGTGGATGAAGAGTGGAAAGAGAGTAAATTTAGAGAAGTGAGAGTGGAAGTAGAAGTGAATGTGGAGTGGGAATGGAAGTAGAGTGCATTGGGAGTGATGCTCCGCCCCCACGCCCCCTGGCGCATCCCCTTGGAGGGGCAGAGCCCCTCCTGCTGTGCCTTAGACATCGGTGGGGTGTTGTCCTTTTCACTACTATAATAGTAGTTTATATCTGTATAATATTATGAAGAGGTGACATTTATAGCTTTTACAGTACGTACGACTATAATTTGGTACGTAGGTGGTAGTGTTTTCATTTACTTTTTGTTACATAGAGAGTCTGCAACTTTCGTTAATTTTTAACCGAGGTAGAGATATAACAACTTCGAATTTTCCAAGATTTGTGACTTGACCGGTGGATAAATTTAACAAAATGTCGTCAATTCAGATGGTCGAATATACCAAAAGATAGGTAATTTAACTGCCCACATTTTCCCCATGTAATGTACCTATCAATTTTTCAACCGTTGAGGCGGTATTCCACAATATTGCTGGAATATGCATGAAAAAATCACATTTTTCAACTTTGAACCTTCTTTTCATCAATTTAGTGCAAAAGAAACAAAGAATGAACCATATATTATTGATATACTCATCAGCAACTATCATTATGCTGAATTTGAGCGAAATCGATTTCAAAAAATTTCTCGCTAAAAATCCAAGGGGTCCCCCTTGCGATTTTTTTAACCGATCAGTTATCGATTTTTTACTCCTCTCTCAATACAGATAAAAATCTGAAATTTTCAGGAAAGTTTCATCTTACCGAGATGTATTTTTGTAATTTTTTTTATTTCTCGGAAAAATCTGCAAGGGGTCCAAAAAAATCAGTTTTAGAAATCTCAAAAATTGGACTTTAATCGTGATTTTCGGGGTCAAAATTCATTCGAATCAATTGTTTTATTATGCAGGAGTCTTCATTCCAACGCCTTACACACGTACATAGCAAAAAAATTGGTGAAAAAAATTTGAACAGCGCCACAGAAATTATTTTCCGTTAATCGCGTTCTTCACCGAGCTCCGCTGGCATCGGTAAGGGAGAAAAATTAAATGTTTGTTTTTAAGCGATTTTGAAAGCTATTCTTATAGGAAAATGAACGCTGAATCCGAATTTGACGTCAAAACGGCGGAAATTTGACGTCAACTTTTAGTTTTTCCCATTTTTGGTACTTACCGATTTCGTAGCATTTAGTGCGTAGAGAGTGGAAGTAGGGGTGAAAGTGGAGTGGAAGTAACGTGTGCTGAGAGTGAAAGTAAATGTGAAAGGGGAGTAAAAGTAGAGTGCATTGAGAGTGAAAGTAAATGTGAAAGGGGAGTGTGGTGAGGATGGAAGTAGAAGTGAAAGCCGAGTGAAAGTAAAGTGAATGGAGAGTAGAGAGTGGAGAGTAGAGAGTGTAAACGACTTGAGAAACAACATCAACATTTTTTCTGTCTGCACATCCTATCAGTGGAAAAATTGAGGAAACGTTGACCATCTTTATTCGCAGAAGCCGAGATGCTTTTATCAACCGTGAGCGATAGCGGCTGTGAAAATTCTCAAAGGGGATTCAAACTCTTGAAGGCCTGAACTTTTAAAAGGAGCAACAACAAAAAGCAGTCGAAAGAGTTTCAATTGCGGAGGAGAAAAGAGGTCGATGGGATGAAGCTTTGCTCGCAAGGGTAGCTTACATTGATTTTGCCCCAGATCAAGAGAAAATATGCTGGATGAGGAATATTTCTGAAGATCTGCGGAGTTCTTTCTGATAGCCGAGCAAAGGTCGGGGGGCTTACCGCCTGGGAATTATGTAACACTTTGTCAGGAAGCGCGAGGGTTCGGAGGAAGGCCTCGGCTCAACAAGGATTCTCCTGGAAAGTGGGAGAAAAGCGAGCCCGCTCAAGCGGAACGCCTTCATGAATAATAAAACTATTGGTTATGCTAGGGGAACTAGAATCTGCAGCAGACCGACTTCAGAGATTGCAAGATGTTCGAACGACCGAGGTTGGAGTCCATTTCGAAACAAAAACGATAAACCCCGAAGGTCATGGGATTTCTGGGTTTCCGAGGGTGTGGAAAAGGAAGTGACCTGAATCACCTCCCGGTGTGAGAGGATTTTTGCCATGACGGTCCAAGCGAGGTTCAAGCCGCCCCTACGCAATGGAAATTGACACAGCTGGATTAAAAAATCGGAGCACCAACTAGAAATCCAAGTTTTCAGAAAGATTTTTGGTCTCCAGTGCTCTCGTGCAGACATAAAGCCGCAGCAAATATTCATTGCAAGATATTCGAGCTACAAGTTGCCACGAGTACTGGTTCCATAAGCGACGCTAACCTTAACTCCGTGCAGATTGAAACGATCGCAAAAACGTGGAGGGCACATATAATTTATGAGTTCACCCTCCAGTCTTGCGGGGCGACTCAACCCTCTGGACCAGACGTCGGTTGCAAAAAGGTTGTTCCCACCATTAGCTCAACGGCCGGCACTTTATTTCGCCCGGGTTAGACTTCAGAAGTTCTGGTGATAATCCGACCTCGCCAGAGGGAAGGTAAGACTCCGCAGGGATTTCGGGAGTGATAGACGAGATGAGCACGGGAGTATCAAGTGGAAGATAAATTTTACCAAGAAGAGCAACTAGGAGGGTTTCTCAGAATGTTCCGAAGCCATCTTGGTCCTATATAGGTAAGAGGGCCCAATTTTATTTCACAACGTTCTTTGCTCGGGAATTCTCAATCCAAGCTGAGAAGAAGTGGAATTCTAAATACAAGATAGGAAACACGTCGTCAGCGAGAAACCACCATGAGGGATGAAGATCCGAATAGAAACATGATAAGAAAACTGATATGAATCAGATACGAAACTTGATATGATTCGTGATAAGATAGCTGATGACAATTGTGATAATGACAATGTGATAAGAACCTTTTGATATGATATGATAAAGATAAATGAGCTGATAAGAACTTTCTGATATCAATCGTTATAAGAAAGCTGATGAGAATTGTGATAAGGAACCCGCAATTTGTGAAAACAATTAAATTAAATTAAATTCACAATCGGGTCTCACCCTCGGGATAGATTATGGCGTTCTCTGATCTCATCTTCTTATCATTCTCATCACACAACAGTATTACCTTATTATATATCAGTATCATCTTATCATGTTTATTATTATTTAATCGTTCCCATCATCCTAACGTTTTATTCTTATCAAATTTATCCAATCATTGTTATCGTCATCATTTTATCATTGTCATCATTATTATAATCATTTTATCGTTGTTATCATTATTATCTTATCATTGTTATCATTATTATCTTATCATTGTTATCATTATTATCTTATCGTTGTTATCATTATTATCTTATCGTTGTTATCATTATTATCTTATCGTTGTTATCATTATTATCTTATCGTTGTTATCATCATTATATGATCATTGTTATCATTATTATGTAATCATTGTTAACATTATCGTCTCATCAATTTATGTCTATTCCAATATAAACCTCACCTGGGTTAGCTCCTATCAGCGAACTTGTGAGCGTCCACTTCGGCGTTTGAAAGTCGAGTGTCTGGTAAAATAGGGCCAGAAGGCCGGAGAAAAAAGCAGCTAACCCCGCGTAGAAACATAGGTAAAAGAGGAGAATCTTGGCTGCAACAGAAAAAAGTGCGGGTAATGTCCATTACTAACAGTTAGCACGAGTAGAAATGGATAATAAATTATTATGATAATAAATAATAACTAGTAATAACCGGGTAATTATGCCCAATAACGGGTTATATTTGGAGAATTGACGGTAACAACGGATATTTACAATTAATATAAGAGAATAGCGATATTAATTGGCATTGACGGAATATAACGGCTAATAACTTGCAGGAAAAAATATATTATAACTTATTTTCCTTCTTTTCCGTGTCGTCACATTTTTTATGTCCAGGGGGATATAATCATATATAAACTATATACTATTGCATATTAGAACTTCTAGCATATAAATTTGCCAAGGATTTTAATTTATCGGCTTCCAGGAGAACATCAATTGAGAATAGTAATTCGAAGAGATTAAATTCGAAACAGATAAATAATTAACCGCTTCGATTAAATCCCTAAAATTTTTCCCTTCATTCCCAGCGCTACCAACAAAACAACTTAGGCCACCACGAGATTCGGCTTGTAATTCTGAATAAAAATCGTCCAAAACCTCAAAACCCATTTTTTCATATCGCATGTTGTCCTGCAGCCGTCGATATACGAATTCGTAAAAATATCCGCAATTTCCCTACGATAGGACAATAACATTGTCGCGCTAACGAATCCGACGCCTGTCGATTCGCCCCTGAAACGCGATAAGACCTTCGAAACTCGTTGCCCTCGAAGATTCCTCGTGGGCAGGCGGTCGTCGAAGCTCGAAAGGGTTGATAAGCGAGGTCGACATTTAGGACGCCCCCATTGGCCCTCATTCCTCCCCTAAAGTCCTTCCGTTGCCCCCTCCCCTGATAAACTCATCCCGCTTGATTTTTCCGAGTCAGCGTGGAGCCTAACGTCGGCAGTTCTCTTGAAGCAATGAACGTAAAGAGGGGAAAAAATTGAATCAATTAAAAATCGCGAAATTGCAGTAATATTCATTGAAAAATATTCATATCTGAGCGTCGAGAGACGAAAAAATACCGCAACGGGTCGTAGTGAGTTTTATTTTTGGAATAACGTTCTGTGAAAAGGCACAAAAAGAGGACAGAGGTCGAAAGAGGCACGAAAATCATCATAAATTGTAACTAGTAAGGCATAATTTTGATTAACGAGCTTCATTTATACTTCAAAGTGGTAACCGGTTAAATAACGAGTAACGTTATGCGTATTGCGACAGAGGAAAAGTAACAGTTACTTTGAAAAAAATACCATGAAGAATAATTACTCGGTTGACGCTCAGAAATTAATATATTCAAATGTATGAATATTACAGAAATTTACAGATTTTTAATTAATTAAATTTTCACCACTTAACCGGTCAACAATTCGTTTCTTTAAATCTACGACGACAACACAAAATAATTTACCGCACATGAAGGGAAACGGGGTTCGTGCAAATATTCCTTCAGCTGTCAGAATAGGAATAAAATAGAATAGAACGGTTTAGAAATAGGACAGGATAGAAAGCGATAGAACGGAATAGATTAGAATCAAATATAATGGAATAGAACGAAATATAATTAAAAAACGCTGCAAATGATTGTACAGTGGTTTATTATTATTTCGCTTCAATATCGATTTAAGAAGACTATCCATTTGTCATTTTAAATATTCCAAACATTTGTGAACGTTCCCACCAAAAAACAGATGGTAACTATAGGGGAAAACTCCGTAGCGACTATTGTAATTTTAATCCTTTTTATTTTTCTTAATTTCCTAATTAAAAGCTAAATTTTTTGCCCTTCCGTACAGCTGGTGAGAGTGTTTGGCGACCATTCCAATGAGTATAGAACGATTTTTATAGCTCCAAGAACTCTCGAGTTATACCCTCATGTCAAATTTCTAAAAATCTCCGAAATTCGGCACAAAAGCTGCGATAACTCGAGAACCAATAAAGCTATCGACCCGGCGATGGTCTCATTCGATTCAGCGTCCAAAAATCTATATAATTTGATACCACGTACACATTTTTCTGAAAAACCGTGGAAAATATGAATTTTCTCCCCCTCAAAACCCCCCAAAAATACCCTTAAAATTGAGCTAGCAAGTTGGTTCAAGAACTGTGCCGTCGTAGGACCGAGATTGATTTTTGGTGAAAATTTCAAGAATTTCGCTATTATGGTTTGGCCGGAAAACTGCTAACGGCGTACGGCGTACGGCGTACGGCGTACGGCGTACGGCGTACGGCGTACGGCGTACGGCGGACAGACAGAATTTTTTTTATTGGATATTCGGATTCTACATGCCTTGAAACGTAAAACATCAAATTTTGAGGGGGGGTTATAAATTTTTTTTTCTTGGGCGATTACTAGGGATAAACGATACCGATCGATATAAGTAGAGTATCGATACTTTCTTTCCGATACCAAGTATTTTAGTATCGATACCAGGCTTGGGATTTGAGTACTGGTATCGATACTTTAGATCCAGTATCGGTAAAAATAAAAATACTTTCTGATATTTTGAAACTTTGAAAAAAATGAACCTTGCCAAAAAAAATAATTTAATCGGTAGAAATCGCAAAGAAGTGAAGTGGTCAATGGAGTCAGTGATTACGCATATTGTTCTCAATGGCCGGGAAGAATGAAGAATCTAACCTTCCTTTGCTGTTACCCTGTTACGTTTGTTATTATTAATCGTTTCATTTGCGTGCTTGGCTTGGACTTTCATTGTGTTTCTTTATTAATTGGTTTCAAAGTTCGGACTTAAATCCAGTGTCTCGTGTCTTAACTTTCAATAGCATTTAATATGTCACCACCTAAGAGCAAAGTATGGGGGTACTTTATTAAAATTGACGGAAATCTTTGTGAATGTAAAACTTGTGGAAAGAAAGTGAAGTTTAGTGGAAACACATCCAACCTTTTCAAGCATTTGAAGGTAAAACACAGCCACATCCGCATGGAAGATGGAGTAAACAAAAATAAACCAGAGCCTACGTTGCGTAAGACGCTTTTGACTTTAGATCCTACTCATACAGAGCCAACCCCTTCTACTTCTAAATCTGCAGAATCTCTTGATGATCACAAAGAGTTTAGGCCTATTTTGCCCATAGTGGAGGCTTTCAAAAATGTATCATCATTTCAAGATGGTGGGGCCAAGCACCATGCCATTACGCAGGCAATTTTATATTTTATCTGCCGAGATATGAGACCGTTCGCTGTAGTTGATGGATGTGGATTTAAGAAGCTGATGAAGACGATCTCTCCAATGTATGTTGTTCCGTCGGGAACAACTTTAAAACGAAAAATGAATGAAAAGTATGAAATGTGCGCCCTCCGAGTAAAAGCTGACCTCGCCCAAGTGAAAAGTTTTTGTTTAACTACAGATATTTGGACTGACACCCTAAACGAACGTTCCTACTTAGGGGTTACTATCCACTATTTAGTTGATGGGGATGTTTGTCTTAAATTAACTAATTTAGGCGTTGTTTTATTACAAACAACCCACACAGGAGAGAACATTTCTGCTGCGTTAATGAAATTAACGAGCGAGTGGGGTATTCCCAAAGAAAAAATAGCAATTGTTGTGACAGATAATGGCGCAAACGTGGTATCTGCCATCAATATGTTCGTTGGAAAAAATAAACACGTTCCCTGTTTCGCCCACACAATCAACTTGGTTGTTGAATCTTTTCTTAAAAACATTAATGCTCTTCAAGCTATAGAAAAAGTTAGAGCCATTGTCAAATGGGTGAAGAACAGCGTTAAGGCTTCCGATAAATTTCGTCATCTTCAATCGACAAGTGGAATTCCTGAAGGAGAACACAAAAAACTTATCCTGGATATATCTACAAGGTGGAACTCAACATTTTATATGTTGCAACGGTTTTTAGAAATGGTTAATATCATTAGTCAACTTGTTGTTGAGGACTTGTCTACTCCGGAAATGCCGACTAATCGTGAGTTAAGTGATTTAAAAAATATTTTAAGACTTCTACAACCATTTGAACACGTCACCAGAGAAGCATCGGGGGAAAAATACACGACGTTGTCAACCGTCATTCCAATGGTGAATATTTTAATCAAACAACTGGAAAATATTACCATTTCGGAGTCCGATTCGGCATCACCGATCGAAGAGGCCAAGATTGCAGTGATCCGGGAGGTGAAGAGAAGGTTTTCAAATATAGAGCACAATCTTAATATGGCAGTAGCTACAATCTTGGATCCAAGATTCAAAAACTTACATTTCAATGATGCCCAAGCTTGTGCAAAAGTAATTGCATATTTGCGCAAACAAGTAAGGTTAGCCAATATGGACACAGCACAATCTGCTAGTTCATCAGATGAAGAAAAAGGTAAATCATCGGACTTTGATTTTTGGGCGATCCATAAGGAATTAGTACATGGGAAACGGAGCCAGCGTAAAGACCAAATAGACGACCAACTTTCGTTATATTTAAATAATCCTACATCGCCACTCAAAACGGACCCGCTTAAGGAATGGGATGATATGAAGAACGTTTTTCCAGTATTGTACAAACATGCA
Source organism: Tupiocoris notatus (assembly GCA_037159825.1). Lineage (NCBI taxonomy): Eukaryota > Metazoa > Arthropoda > Insecta > Hemiptera > Miridae > Tupiocoris > Tupiocoris notatus. The sequence goes on from JASJUZ010000331.1 coordinate 50,691, forward strand.
CGGATAGCATTAATGTTCGTAGCAACGTCGGTCCCTTGTGAACGCCTGTTCTCCAAAACTGGCTTCATATTGAACCAGACAAGAAATAGATTGTCTCCTAAAAATTTGGGACGTTTGTTGTTTCTAAGTGGACTTCGTGAGGAAGAGTGGGGTATTTAATGTTTTATTTTTTTGGCGATTAGTTTGTAGTTTCATTTTTTATTTGCTTCGTATTGTACCTATAATAAATATTTCATTATTGTGCATATTTCTTTTTGAGAAAAATTAAATTTATACCTACTTTTATTTTATGTTTTCTTTATTATAATTACCATTCCATAAAAGTCATTAATTGGCTGCTCATGAGAATTGAGAAGTGCAATTATGTACTCATATGAGTAAAATTATACTTGCAAGTATTTGTTTACAAGTACCAACACTAAAATCGGTATCGATACTTTCATAGAAGTACTAATATGAGTACAAGTATCGATACTTTTACGGTATCGTTTATCCCTAGCGATTACAATGGTTTATTATTGAATAATAAACCAAAACAAGGAATGAAGGGATAGAGCGGCTTAGGATGGAATGGTATAAAATGGTATAGAACGGTTTAGAATGGAATATGTGAGAATTGCAACTGACCACGACCACGTTTGGTAACCGTCGATTTGTCGATGCCCTCGAATAATTTCAGGATTAATGGATTGCGTGCGTATCAGCCGAACCTGTCGAGAAGGTAGCGGTAGCGAAATTGAATCAATCCTTTGTCATTTCTCAAACAGATAGAGTAGGTTTTCCCACAGAAAAGAATGGAATGAAAGGTTTAAAAAGGAATAGCACAGAATATAAAGCAATATAATGGAACAGAATAGATTGAATCGAGTAGAATGAAATTATTATAATGGAATTGAACGGTTTAGAATCGAACCGAATTGAATAAAATGGAATAGAACGGTCTAGAATGGAATAGAACGGAATAAAATGGAATAGAACGGAATAAAATGTAATAGAACGGTCTAGATTGGGATAGAATGGAATAGAACGGAATAAAATGGAATAGAACGGAATAAAATGGAATAGAACGAAATAAAATGGAATAGAACGGAATAAAATGGAATAGAACGGTCTAGGATGGAATAGAACGGTCTAAAATGGAATAGTACGGCCTAAAATAGAATGGGATGGAGTGGAATGGAACGGAATAAATTGAAATAGAACACAGTAAAATGGAATAGAACGGTTTAGAATTAAATAGAACGGTCTAGAATGGAATGGAACGGAATAAAATGGAATGGAACGGAATAAAACTGTTTAGAATGGAATAGGACAGAATAGAAAGCAATAGAATGGAATAGAAATGAACTTAATCGAATAGAATGGGAAAAACGGAGTAGAACGAAATAGAATAGAAGGGATTATAATTGATTTTAACGGAATAGAATCGAATATCGTGAAAAGGCATTTTCTCTATCCTTGTATTTTTTTTACGAATCGCTTTAGCTCGCTCTGTATCATTTTTCGGATAGATGCTCGCAAAAATAGTAGGCTAGTCCGGTTTCAAGTCACGTACTGGAGGCTTCGAAGTTGAAAATAGATTGGGGGTATTGTAAGTCGAGTGACCAAAGTTTACAAGTGGGATCGGAGTGAATTTTTTTTCGACCGATCTAACTGTTCTCGTTATTCAATAATCGTCTAGAAAGCTTTACAGCTTGGAAAATAAATCGGTCGAAATAAACTACGGGAAAAACGAAACGGATGAAATTTTAGGTGATATGATTAAATTGGATTGGAAAATTCAAATTTAAGGCGAGCCATATACCTTAACGAACTTCGTTTGTAGTGAACTATAGGTTTGATTTTTGTGGTGAGTTAAGTGAATTTACAAAGTGAACGTATGTAGTGAATGTTCGAAGTGAATGCAGGAAATGAATGTACGCAGCGAATGGAGGAAGCGAATGGAGGGAGTGAGAGTACGAAGTGAAAGTACGAAGTGAAAGTATGAAGTGAAAGTATGAAGTAATAGTCCGAACGAATGGGGGAGTGAATGTATGCAGTGAATGGAGAGAATGATGGAGCAAATCGTGAAAAAGGAATGGAGGAATAGAATGTACTAAGTGAATGTGCGTAGTGAAAGTACGAAGTGAAAGTACGAAGTAATAGTCCGAAAAATGGGGAAGTGAATGCATGCAGCGAATGGAGGGAATGATGGAGCAAATAGTGAAAAAGGAATGGAGGAATAGAATGTTCGAAGTGAATGTGCGTAGTGAATGTACGTAGTGAAAGTACGAAGTGAAAGTATGAAGTAATAGTCCGAAAAATGGGGGAGTGAATTTATCTGTACGGATGAATGAAACGAATTAAATATAGTAGGTGCAGCAAGTGTATTGATTAATGGATGAATTGATTGGTTAATGGATGGAATGAAAGGAGTTAGATGACGTGGTCGAAAATGGTGTTCTGAACGGATAATTATCGACTTTAGTTGGCTGAATTTGTGACTTCAACCCGATAGTTGAGATAGACATTGAACAGTAAACAATATTCGGTTGGAGTATAAAGATCGAGAATCGGCGAACATGTTGGAGAAGATGAGTAAAATGGAAGGAGAAGTCGCCGGTGCCGCTCGATGTTTTCAAGGTCCCGTCCGCCCCTCCTGGTGCAGCCTCCTATCCCGAAACCGCCCCGTTGTATTGAATTAGCACTCGAGGGTTGGAAAATAATTGAACGCAGGTGACGCGGTTTGATTGAATTTCGAAGAGAGAAACGTCGCATTTATTTTCGTCTTTTGTAACGTCGAAACAACGAGCGCGATGGCTCAAAAAGCCCAGAAAGGCGAAAGCGCGAGGAAAATGCGTGGACGAAGAGAAAATTGATAGCGATGCTGTTGAGTAAATTCAAGCGGCAAATAATCGAGTAATCATTTTATTGTCATGTGGGCGTAATTATCGATTTGACGGAAGAGTAATTGAGCAGCGCGTCAACAGATTAATTTCATCAGTAGGCCGTTTCCTGTTCTAATCAGACTCGGCCGAATCGGGCTCAAGGCTTAGGGCTTTTGGTCGATATACCTCTGACCTTAGCGTGGTCTATTTTCGGCTAAGTTGGAAAGGTAAGCGAGGCCGACTGCACTCGCTTTGCTTGCGGAAAAAGTGGACTTTTCATGCAACGTCTTGCACGAGTTATAATAGGCGCGACTCGATTTCGATGGAGGCGCCCGAAAAAGGGAGAAACGCGAAGAAAATTGACTTTTTCGCCCGGCCATTTTAAGGGATAATCTCGTCCAAATTGCCATTTTAAGTGTGAACGGGTCTATTGTACTGTGCGTATTTTGAGCTGGAGATGCGGTTTATCCGCAGCTCGCTTCGCTCTAGATGAGTTCTCAGTGTGAACGCACTGGTATACTTCTGTGTATTTCAAACTGGAAACTCGGTCACGCCTTTAACAATCACGTGAGGTGTTTAAAGGGGGAGAAAAGAGGGGTAAAATATCGTGTGAGTACTCTATGAAATCAGCATAACGTTAATCTCAGTTTCTTAGAAGGGGAGTGGGAGGGGCGAAATCCTCTTTTATCTTTAGATAAGGGAGAAATCACATTGTAATTTTTCATGTGGGTACAAATTGGCGACAGAAAACCTGGCGAATTCTATTTTTATAGGTTATCGAGAGCTAGCCGAATCCCGTAAATTTTACCATTCCTGCTCCTATTGTCGGGAGGGGAATAAAAACGTTGCTCTACCGCAATTGTGTACTCTATTAAACCAACCATGTGTTTCGTGTGTGTTTTTTTAGTATACAGTAGTTTCTTTCGAATCCCCCCCCCTTAACCCATGAGAGAAAAGGGAGGGGTGAGGAGTGGGGGTGAGGAGTGGGAGTGAGGAGTGGGGTGAGGAGTGGGAGTGAGGAGCGGGAGTGAGGAGCGGGAGTGAGGAGCGGGAGTGAGGAGCGGGAGTGAGGAGTGGGGGAGAGGAGCGGGAGTGAGGAGCGGGAGTGAGGAGCGGGAGTGAGGAGCGGGAGTGAGGAGTGGGGGTGAGTGGTGGAAAAGGATGAGGAAATGTGTAAACGATTAAATATCGAGTATGTACTCTACGAAACCAGCGCGATGAGGTGATTTCATAATTTTTGCTCCCATAATCAATATCCCTGAAATGGTGCACTAGCTTGCCGCTCTAACGTTGTCGCTCGATGTTTCGACGTCCTCGCCCAATCGAATAAAGATTTGATGCATCGTCGAACAAAGTGGTAAAATTGATGGCCAATTATCTCGACCAACCGCAGCTCCGCGTATCTCTGCGAGTTCGATTAGCGACTGCCCTTCGGCTTAAGTGATTTTTAATACTCCGACCGCTCGCTTACTGTCATCGAAGCGATCCTTCAATGATGGAGAAATTTAATTCGCGAATATAGTAAAAAATAAAAATAAAATTATTCTCGGAGTTGAAAACAATTTTTCATCTATTCTCAACTAGGTAACGACAGAGAACTATTTACGAGAGAAATTTATAAAACGTTAGCACATAAATATGAGTGAATCTAGTGCGTATTATATTCGGAGAGCTATCGATCCGCATTGCGGAGAGCACTACGGAGGTTTCTGCACAATGCAAGTTCAAGCTTAGGCTGCACGTATAAAATCCAATATTACAAGAACACGAGGGTCGCCTGCAACGAACTTACGTAACCGGTTTACAAAGGAACGGGGAAATAATTCGGAAGGGCGAAGTTGGGCGGAAATCGCGTTATTTTCCGTTAATCCGATTAACAACTATCGTGTCGAATAAGCTATTTACCTGTAGAGGAGCTCGTTTCTGCAGGGAAATTGGAAGGTCGAATAGTTACAAATAAAAAGCAAAATACTTATCGTTCGAAAATGTTATTTTTCTGGTCAAACGGCCTGGATATTGAGCTTATTTTTACCTTATCTAGTTCTAAGTATCGAAATTTTCAATTGATGGTTTCAAATCTTAAGGTTTCGACCGTTTATCCGTCAATACCGTCGAGGCTTGAAGGTGACTATATAACCTTTGCGCCGGACGACGAATTAACCTGTTATACGAAATCAAATAAACGTAAAACGCAGGTGATCCCCTTGGAATAATTTTAGAAGAAATAAATTTCTCCCAATTGACTCCCATTATCCATTGAAATTTTTATTATTTTATATTTGCTTATTTTTTTCTAATTGTCTCAATAGACTTCTTGTAAAAACGTATTCCAAATTTTTGATAATTTCGCGACAGTCGACGAACCGACGTTAATTCGATCCCACGAGACTAACCAAGCTGGCGAGGCTTCCGATGGCACGTTCGAGCAATTAAACCGATAGTTGGGGGAACAGGCAATTTTACAAGGTCGCCATATATTTTCGGAGTGAATAATATTGCAAAATACCTAGTGTGAATTGATGACTTACGCCAATCAGCCATGTGGTTCGAAACTGCGAGATATCCGATCAATAATTATAATGTAGTACCTAAGACAAGGAATAGTTTTCAGTAAAGAACGTTATTGACTGCTAGATGCGAACTGTCTCATCGGAATAGTGTTATCTATAAGGTCCAAGTCGTCAATGCGATTGCGATGCCTCCGTTTTATCAATACACTATGAGAAACAAGATTCCTCCGATTATTTTCTTCTCCTGCAGTTTATTAATAGCCCATGTCCATTGAAAAACAATGTTCTCGTTTGAAAACATAATCTCAATAAGAGAATATTCTGTAGGCGACGACTTTCTATATTTAGTTTTAAGATGTTGAGGCCAGTAGAGCGCAATTTTTCCATAGTTTCTGCATTTAGCCCAACTGATGGGATTCGAAGCTTAGACTTTCTGTATTTAGACATCCGAAAAGTAACTCAACATTCTGTATTTAGGTGATAGCGGCTCGATATCGCTGCATTCTGTACTAGCTGTCTTAAGCTAATGTCCAGTGGCAGGTAGTGAGATTCTCAGTCAATAGATGGCGCTGCAGTCGCCCCAACTTATTTTCAGTTTTTCTCGGCAACGAAAAGGAATAAAATTTTTTTGAAAATGGGAGGTTGCTCCCGACGAACAACCAAGACAAGGCATCATAACAAATTATTTTTTAAATTTTAAAATTTCGAAAATTTTTTTTTGAAAATTATTTTTAATTATTAAACAGTTGATATTTTGAAAAATCGGGTACAGCCCGTGTGTGGGGTATTATTGGGAATTGAAAAATTCAAGAATTGAAAAGATCGGATGAAAAATAGAGGCCTAAGACGAAATCTACGTTCAGCAGTCAGGCTCATGACCAATGAAGAGATGAAGGGTCTGGAGCGACGTTGCCGCGTCGTGCAGAGATCACGTGATGAGTTGTGGCGTTGCGCACCGCCGCCCGAGGAGCGAGCTTATCGAAACACGTCTTCCAACAACAACTGCAGCATTCTCTGTTTTGATTCACAAAAATAAAGTTTTCGGCGAAAACGATATACCCCACCTATGTTCAAAATTTCTGAAAAACCTCATCTTAGGACACTTGGCCGGTTGCACCAAAGGGTATGGGCGGATAGAGTGAGCAAGATGTTAGGACCAAATAATAATACTACATCCACTAAGGAGTTTTTGTGCGAAATTTGAAATTTTTTGGGAGATACTTATCCCGACGACGACGTACAAGGGACGTAGTGCAAATTTTGATTCTACTCTTACACTCTTAGATATGGACCACAAAACGTAGTGACGAAGTTTGTTGGGGAGGGGGATTGTAAAAAAATCGGCAGTGAGCTACCATCATCATCAACTATCATTATGGTGAACCCTGTTTTTCGCGTTTTCTTGCATGTTTTTCGCGAATAACTTCTGAAACGACCATTTTTACATAGGTATATTACTCAGAGGCGAGAAAGAGCTATCAAAATCCCACAATTTGGCGTATTTAATTATATTTTTATGTTATGTCCCAGCGGAGCTATTCGCGATCAAAGAAAAGCCAAAACACGTTTTTGACATAAAGTGGAATATATCTCGAGAGCTATCATATACGCTAGCCATTTTCGTCTTTTTAATGGATTCTACGTTAAATTTCCTCCATTTTCTTCCACAGCACCTAATCGTTCCCATTTCGGGAACGTGACGGAAAAAAATCTCAAAGTTGAAACTTCAAAGGTATGAAAAACGAAAAAAATTCGAAAAATATTAATAATTGTTCGATTTTAATTTTTTTCACTTTAAATTCGAATTCTACGTCTAATTTCCTGTTAGAATCATTAGTTAATCAAATTTGAACAGTACTGTAAGTATTTGAACAGATTTTCAAAGTTGAAAAACGTAGGAGTGGCGTAGTATTAAACCTCGAAAAACTGATAGTTGTCGTGACATTTCCACCGTTTTGACGTCATATTCGGATTCAGCATTACATTTCCTATGAGAAAAGCTTTCAAAATCGCTTAAAAACAAAAGTTTAATTTTGCTGCCATCGGAGCTCGAAATATCGGCCAGTGAAAAACTCGATTTACGGAAAATAATTTCTATGGCACCGTTTAAAGTTTTTTCTCCAAATTTTTTGCTACGTACGTGTGTAAGGCGTTCAAATGAAGACTCCTGCATAATAAAACAATTGATTCCCATGAATTTTGACCCCGAAAATCACGGTTAAAGTCCAATTTTTGAGCTTTCAAAAACCGATTTTTTTGGACCACTTGCAGATTTTTCCGAGAAATAAAAAAAATCACAAAAATACATCTTGGTAAGACACAACTTTCCTAAAAATTTCAGATTTTTATCTGTATTGAGAGACGAGTAAAAAATCGTTAACTGATCGGTTGAAAAAAATCGCAGGGGTACCCCTTGGACTTTTCGCGAAAAATTTTTTGAAATGGATTTCGCTCAAATTCAGCATAATGATAGTTGATGATGTGTATATCAATAATATATGGTTCATTCTTTGTTTCTTACGCACTAAACAGATGAAAATAACGTTTAAAGTGGAAAAATGTGATGTTTTTGTGTATAGTCTACTTATATTGTTGAATAACGCAAAAACGGTTGAAAAATGGATAGGTACATTACATTAGGAAAATGTGGGCAATTAAATTACCCATCTTTTAGTATATTCAAACATCTGAATTGACGACTTTTTGTTTGAGTTATCCATTGTGCAAGTTACTAATCTTGGAAAACTTACAGTTGTTATGTCTAATTTTGCTCCTACTTTGCTCCAGTTGAAAAACCCAATACTTTATGATACTGAGTACGATACAATCCCCACCACCAACATACCAAATTATTGCAACTACTAAGTACTACCTACTATAAAAATACCTATAGATTCCCACACTCCATACACAAATAATTAACTACTAAACTTATACCTATACCTATACTATATAATATATACTATACTATATACTATATATATAGTACTATATATAGTAGTGAAAAGGACAACAACCCCACAAAATTTAGAATGTTTCGAGAAAATCACGAAAAACTGCGGAAAAACGAGGTTTCGAAAAAGGGCAACAATATTTACATAGGTAATCCTTCCTCAAGTAAAATCGAAGTCGAAAATCAAAAAGAGCCGCTTTCGCACGTGCACGGTTGCTATGGTGACTCTCCCCTCCCCGTCCCGCCACGAGTCAGACCCGACGCGACACTTCGAAGTGCTTCGAAGCTATTTCCCGTCATGAGTGGAACTGAATGATCGGGACTCCTGAACGTAGATTTCGTCTTAGGCCTCTATTTTTCATCCGATCTTTTCAATTCTTGAATTTTTCAATTCCGTATAATATCCCACACACGGGCTGTACCCGATTTTTCAAAATATCAACAGTTTAATATTTAAAAATAATTTTCAAAAAATTTTCTTTAAAATTTGAAAATTTTAAAAAGAATTTGTTATGATGCCTTGTCTTGGTTGTTCGTCAGGAGCAACCTCCAATTTTCAAAAAAATTTTATTTCTTTTGGTTGTTGAGAAAAAGTGAAAATACTTTGAGCACTCCCCTCTCACTCGCACACTTGTCGTCCACATTAGCCTTAAGCCACTCAAACTCATTATGCTGTATTTATCCCATTCTAACGACTTGTCCACGCTAAATACTGTATACAGCTGCAGTGAAACCACTCGCGCTCCCAACATTCTGCATTTAGCCACGATTGAATGTTTTAATTTCTGTCACAGGACTATTAAAAAACAATTGCCCCGTACTTTCTGTATTTAGACTTTTAATCCACTTTCTGTATTTAGCTTATTAACCTACTTTCTGTACTTAGCCTATCTTTATACTTTCTGTATTTAGCCTAGAATCACGCATCTTCTGCAGACTTGCAAAGTTACGAAAAAATACGGTCATTATCATCCTACGGTAGTAAAAAATCCTATTAATACCTTTGCTATGCTTGTTCAAGCCTTTGGGCTGGATCGTTATCGGCTAACGCACAAAAGGGACGTTGCGGTTGCGAAACGAGCGTTGAAAGGGTGCGCTAGGGAGTCATTGTGAACCATTGCGACATCACCGCCCTGCAAGGGGTCTCTATAGAATACAATACTCGTCTCAAGCAATGGTAAGATTATTTTGGAAAAACTAAACCGTAACAACGTTTCAATTTCAAGGCCGTTTATTGAAATCGCACCGAATCACAATAGTAACGTGTTTTATTTGAACAACTTCTCAGATATTTTTTCCATAAGAAATAAATAATGTAAATCCAATGATGCCTGAATGGGCGAAAGTTCAGAGTTTTTTTAAATTCAACAATTGACTGGGAAAAAACACACGAAATTTTCTACACACTCATCCCGAGGCCCGAGTAGGCGAAAGAGCTCTTGTTCTCTCCCACTAAAAGCCATCGATCGATTGCACTAAATTATCTCGAATAAGCGCTAAAACAGACGGTTATCGATTTCATCTTTCTTCGCCTGTGAAAGCTGTACAACTCGGTCAAAGTAAGTTTTACTGTGCTCCCGAGCTGGTTTTCCTCCGCCTGCACAACGGACATTCGAAGGCTCCGTCAAGTCTGGCGATCGATCTTCGCCTCGCACGATCCCCTGTCCTCTTATGCCACGCGAGGGTGGAAAAGGGTGAAAAGGGCTAGACGGCTCGACAAATGTTCCGGGAATCGTGAAATGGTCATAAGAAATTAAACAGAGTTGCTGGAGAATCGTAAAAGTAAGAGATATAACATAAAAGGCGCGAGAGTGAACAAATGTGTAAATAGTGGGTGGAATGAAAAGAGTAATTCTTCTAGTGAGCGGAAAAGTGGAGAGTGGAGCAAGCAGTGAGAGGAGTGAGTAGTGAGAGGAGCGAGTATAGTGTGTGAAGCAAGTAATGAGGGGCGCGAGTAGTGAGTGGAGCGAGTAGTGATTGGAGCGAGTAGTGATTGGAGCGAGTAGTGATTGGAGCGAGTAGCGAAAGGAGCGAGTAGTGAGTGGAGCGAGTAGTGTGTCAGGCGAGTAACGAGGGGCGCGAGTAGTGAAAGGAGCGAGTAGTGTGTGGAGCGAGTAGTGAGAAGAGCGAGTAGTGTGTCAGGCGAGTAAAGAGGGGCGCGAGTAGTGAGTGATTAAGCTGAGTTAGAATAGAAGGACGGAAGCTCAAAGTTTGATTAGTCGGTGTAATTTGTTGTGCAAACCATTCACGCTATATCCTCATCAGAAATATTATTCAAGTGCAATATTCAACGACGCTCTTACGACGTTTAGAAACGCTGAAACCACATTTCTCCTATAATTCACCATTCGTGGAAAAACAATATGAATATATAATTTTTTGAAATGAAGATTATTAGGGAATATAAGATTAAAAATCAAGTTCCACGGGATTCTTCCTTTTAAGTTTAATGGGAAAATTATTTTTTAATGAACATTTCTTCGAGCATGTCTCGAGCACAATTGCATCGACGAAATTAGAAAACTGCATGTCTCCAGTCATTTTTAAACAACGATTTATTTCGGCCCACGGAAGGAAGGGAATTTAAATGTGAATTGGGATGAATAAAAATCATTTTCCAGCTATAAAAACATCAAAAAATGTGTCCCACTCAAAACGCGTGTTTTTTATTTTATTATTTTTTATTATTGTTTTTATTTTTTATTTTTTGAAAAACTGATATTCCGTAGCAGGTGTGGATTGATTTCATCTATTACCTTGGATTCATTTACTTCCGACCAGCATAAATACAGATTTCCCGTTTTCTCAAATTAATTTCAATAATTTAGAAATCAAAATATTGGAAATAAACCGAAGCGGTAAAATAATTTTGAACGACCTATTTATTTGTAATTTTTAACAATGGATTCGTATTCTATATAAGTAATGATCTAGCTCTGGTATGAAATAGCTCTCGATTTTTTTTTACGAGTGAAAATTATCGGTTTAAACAAAAGATTTCAAACTTTACAATATTTGCCATTATTCCATATTTTGAAGAGAGTGTGATAAATTTAAAATAATTAAAAAACTACAATATTTTACACTTTCGATGCGATAATTTGGACTTTCATAGAAATTCGAAACAATAAAATATCAGTCGGCAGATTTTTGATATTTAAAGCGCTCGTACAAAATCGTCGTTTCAATAAATTCACAGCACCGGACGTAATTTCCTGCTTTTAAAAAAATTCTAAAAATATCCAACGGAATGTTATTTTAAAATATTTTCCTCCTCAACCAATTTACAATTTTCCACGTAGAATTCGAGCCCCACAAAATTCTGCTCAATATTAGAAAAAAATATATATACACGGCGAAAAAGAATGAATGTTTTTGAAACTCACGACGTTTCCTTTTACGCTCGCTTCTCCGGTAAAATAAAAAATATTCAAATCGCGCGGAAAATGCACAGTTTCAATTTTTCATGATTTTTCTTAAGCTGCCGTTTTTCTGGCGGATATTATCAGCCTAACCATAAGCCATATCAGCCTAAACCATAGTTTCGCGTTTTCGTATCCGTTAAATTTTCTAGATAGTTATCGTTCCGTCGTAATTGGTCGCAGAGTTGATTTTGTTGAGCTAAGACGCTCCGGTTTCCATCACGAGTCATCTCACAAGGAAGCCGTAGCATTAAGAATTTAATATTTGCGAATAAAAAATTTTTTGTAAATAGATGCAATTAAAAAAAAAAAAAAAAAAAAAAAGAATTCAACCGGGAAACGATTCCAGACAGAAGGGCGTTCGAGGGAGGGGTAGAAAAAATCTGCAATAGTTGTAAACCTGATTCCCCACCCTATCTAAAGGTCAAAAGCTACCGCTGCGCAGATTATAGAATAGCTGCAGAGTGGGAAAATCGAGCGGAACAGACTGAAGGGAAATTAGGGCGCGAAAATTCGAACGGGTTTGAAAAACGTTGGAAAATTTGGGGGGGGAAAAAATTATTTCGCCGAGACTGGACACGGATTATTCGGCAGATTGAAACAGCTTTTATTCGAGGTTAATACGATATTGGAAACGGAGATGTTTCCAGCGGGATGGAATATCTGCAGACCGCAAAACCTCGGGTAACCTCCTTTTTTCCAAGGGTTTAAAAATCCCGGAAAAAATTCGGACATATTTGAAATTAATTTCGATATAAAAATTTTTTTTTTCCTATTAATTTTTTCTTGGATTATTTTTGCCATTTATTCGCCGGTAGGAGGCGGAATAAAAAATGCTTCCGCGGAAATACGGCTCCATTCCTATTGATCATGTGGCAGCCGTGGCACCCTGCAGGCTGTGACGTCACACCCACTACCCTTCATTTATTGATCCAACCCCCAAACTGTCCTGCGGGGATAACCGGTTTTTTTCAAAAGAATATAGTAACCGTTTTTCTCTCTTCGCGGAATTAAAAAAAAAAATTCTACAATAAATTTTCGTTATTTTGAATTTTGAAAAATCGAATTAACCTCGATGGTGAGAATTTTGGAATTCGAAGGGGAGGAGAGGGCTCCACCCCGAAAATTTCCCTCCCTCCGGCTCGGCAGTAGTGGGGGAAAACCGGCCTTGACACACAAAACATTTTGGGTCGATAATAATTTTTTTTTGGGTTATTCCGCTCCTTCAAAAGAAATAAATACCGAAGCTAGACGCCGTCGATTGATATCAATTGGACCGCGGTCGCGTCCCAATTCGCCGATCGGATACAACAGTTCGATTTTAAATCTCCCCCTGACTACGGAAAAAATTCTTTTTTTCCCCGCCTCAAAAAAAAAAAAAATAATAATAATAAATTTCCGGTATTGGGAAAATATTTGAAAATTCGAAGCTAAAAGCGAACGTCCGGATTCGCGATGAATCGAAGTCACTAAAGAGATAGCGATGGAAACGCCGACAAAAAAATGGAAAACCCCCCAAAATCGCGACGGTGCGGCCGATTTTCACTCGCCGCCGACCTTTGGGTAGGGCTGAATTTCGAGAAACGGTCGAATTTCCGCCCGGACGCGATCCGAAGCCGTTTCGCCTCAAATTTCCCCCAAAATCACCCTCCCCGGTTCGCGGAACGCGATTTCAATCCGTCGACCACCTAACGCATTTCCGACCTGGGGCGCTTTCGCGCTCCGGGCCTCCGCGATGCTACTCGTACTTACCCCACGACGAAAACGTCCGCCCGAGGAATTGGCTCGTCTCCGAATTCCATAGGAAAGTTGAAAACGACTGCCATCCGCTGACTTTTGGGGGCCTTGCGTAGAACTCATCCTTCTTGTCCCCCATGCTCTCCTCTTTGCCCAGTGAACCTTCCTTTCAGCTGCGTGTCCGGCACGTCTTCGTTCGGTGGCCCTTGAACGACTGAAAAGAGCCCGTCATCGACCCGCCTGGGTCCGGAGCGGGGGCCAGGGAGGGACTTCGCGTCGGCCGCCTCCTGGAGCCACCTCCGCCACCGCCTCCTCGATTTTCGAATTTTCGTCCCCTCGCCGAAATTCTCCAAGGTTTAAAAGAGAGAAGAGAGAAAAAAACCTTCGGGAAAAAATCCTGAAAAATTCGGGGTGAATGAAATTTTCGGGTAGAATTTCTCCAAACGGCCTTCGATTCGAATTGGGAAAATTCGCCGTCCTCGACCGTCGAATAGGATTGAAAGGGGCGACAAAGAAGCCGCCGAAGATGACCGTAATGGCGAAAGCGCTCGGCCGAACGCGGAGAAATATCGCTTTGTCTCCACCTCAGGCATAAATTACCTTTAACCATCGGTTTGTCGTGAGTTTGAATCCTAATTTGAGTTTTAGCTTCAATCAAAGCTAATTTCGGAATTGAAATCGCCAAAACAAAATCATCAAAATGGTTTTTCGCTTTAGAGAATTTTTTCTCAAATCGTTCAAGAATTGAAGAATAAAATTTAATGGAAAACAAACGAATGCATTTTCCCGATAAGGCTCCTTTCACAAATTGCCTCTATATTTAGAATGAGTATCTCAAGAGCGGCGGCCTAATAAAAGTAGCCCCGTAAAAGCGAGACGAAGTCTGCCAATAAAGATTACGTGGGAGCATTTTTCGCTACGTGGGAAGGGGTTTCAATAAAATCATGAGGTTAATGCTGGCTATAGGTCTGGTTAAAGCTGGATAGATCTGGTTAGGGCTGGTTAGTTTTGGTTAGGGCTGGTACGTTATGGTCAGAACTGGTTTGGTCTGGTTAGAGCTGGTTAGATCTGGTTAAGGCTGGTTAGAGCTGGTTAGTATGGTTAGGGCTGGTTTGGTCTGGTTAAGGCTGGTTAGATCTGGTTAAGGCTGGTTAGATCTGGTTAAGGCTGGTTAGGGCTGAATAGTTTTGGTTAGGGCTGGTTAGTTTTGGTTAGGGCTGGTTAGTTTTGGTTAGGGCTGGTTAGTTTTGGTTAGGGCTGGTACTTTATGGTCAGAACTGGTTTGGTCTGGTTAGAGCTGGTTAGATCTCGTTAATGCTGGTTAGATCTGGTTAGTATGGTTAGGGCTGGTTTGGTCTGGTTAAGGCTGGTTAGATCTGGTTAAGGCTGGTTAGATCTGGTTAAGGCTGGTTAGGGCTGATTAGTTTTGGTTAGGGCTGGTACGTTATGGTCAGAACTGGTTTGGTCTGGTTAGAGCTGGTTATGTCAGGTTATGACTGGCTAGTTCTGGTTAGGTTTGGTAAGATCTGGTCAGACTGGTTAGGTCTGATTAAAGCTCGCACTTTGTTATGCTCCTTGCAGTGACAAGCTTAACTCCATGGCATACTGGAGGAGACACCTGAGCTGCTTGGACGCCATTGGCTGACCAAGCCGCCATCTTTGTTGTCTGCAACTCATGATTAGGCTCGTCACCCAAGAAACGCCTCCTCGATTGAATAACGGTGTTTTTTCAGTGCATAAATTTTTTTCCAGTGCATAAATTCGCAGTACAATCTAAACCAATAGAAATCCAACAAAAATCCTGTTGGCCACTCTTTTGTAAAAATTCTCATGATATTTAAGGAAATGGATTCACGACACGTAAATGTAATAATTCACCTTCAATATCACACATGTGCAAATAGAGAATTCGCGCATTTTTTTCAGGTTTAAAATTTTGATTCTGACGCTATACAAGAATTGAGCCCATTTTTTTAATATTTTTTAAATCACGGTCCGTTTCATTGGTCGTTGTTCAATTCGCACTCGAGCGGGACGATTTCGTTGTTGAAAACAAGCGTGTACACTATGCCCTCTTTTCTATTGTTGCCGCTCATTGCTTTTATGTAGCCAGATCCGTCACCGACTGTGAAATGCGTTTCCGTGCCGCCGTCGACGAATTCTCCCTGGAAATCAAAAACGGATATAAAATTAGGTTGTTTAAAAAAATTAACTGAGCGCGCAGAGGACGAAAACTCACCGTAGCGTCCACCTTTTGGCCGTCCACCCAGATGTCTAAGGTATCTCTCTCTGAAATGCCGCGAAAAGAAAATTAAAACTTTAGAAAAATAGGTGAAAAACGAGGGAAGACGAGAGATGAACAAGAAAGTCATAGAAGACGAAAAACAACTTAAAAATCAATTAAATTAAATTAAAAAAAAAAGAGATAGGAAATGGGAAAGTGAGAGGGGAGCTAGAGGGAAAAACTAGAGGAAAACGCCAAAATGAGAGAGAGAATTAAGAAATTGAAAAAATTGTCAACAATGGAAGAGAAACAAGGAAAAATATATTATTCAATAAATAAGTAAAATTAATAAAAAAAAAGAAAGAAAAAATTGGGGAAAACGAGAGATTGGGGGAGATTAACGAACGACAATATATATTGATTTCTTTGAAAAACTAGAGAAAAAAAAAACTAGAGCTAGGAAAAAAATATGTTCTACATGAAAATCTTGAGGGCAAATAACGGCCGAAATGGAGGTCAAATTCTTGTTCATATATTGATAAAACTTGCCTAGAACGACTCGATGTTCGCCTCCAATGGTCCACGTGCACGCACGTTTGTTGCGCCTTTTTGTAAACTCTTCCAACGTTTTACCGTTGACGATAAGGGAATACGAGTACGAGAACCCGGAGACCGGCTCGATCCTCACTTTGCACGGTATGTCGCCTATTTTGAAATCCTGATCGCCGACCAATTTGAACATCCAGTCGTTCCTGTAGATCACCTGGAAAGAAAATGGCCGACAATATGGAAAATGGCCGAAAAAATAGAAAATGGCCGACAACATAGAAAATGGCCGACAACATAGAAAATGGCCGACAATATAGAAAATGGCCGACAATATAGAAAATGGCCGACAATATAGAAAATGGCCGAAAAAATAGAAAATGTCTGACACTATAGAAAATGGCCAACAATATAGAAAATGGCCAACAACATGGAAAATGCCCGACATTATGGAAAATAGCCAAAAAAAAAAATAGAAATGGCCGACAATACAGAAAATGGCCGACAACATAGAAAATGGCCGACAATATGGAAAATGGCCGACAATATGGAAAATGGCTGACAATATAGAAAATGGCCGACAATATAGACAATGGCCGACAATATAGAAAATGGCCGAAAAAAATAGAAAATGGTCGACAATATAGAAAATGGCCGACAATATGGAAAATGGCCGACACTATAGAAATTTCCGACAATATAGAAAATGGCCGAAAAAATAGAAAATAGCCGACAATATAGACAATGGCCGACAATATAGAAAATAGCCGACAATATAGAAAGTGGCCGAAAAAAATAGAAAATGGCCGACAATATAGAAAATGGCCGACAATATAGAAAATGGCCGAAAAAATAGAAAATGACCGACAATATATAATTGGCCGACAATATAGAAAATGGCCGACAACATAGAAAATGGCCAACAATATGGAAAACGGCCAAAAATATAGAAAATGGCCGACACTATAGAAAATGGCCGACAATATAGAAAATGGCCAACACTATAGAAAATGGCCGACAACATAGAAAATGGCCGACAACATAGAAAATGGCCGACAACATAGAAAATGGCCGACAACATAGAAAATGGCCGACAATATGGAAAATGGCCGAAAAAATAGAAAATGGCCGACAATATAGAAAATGGCCGACAATATAGAAAATGGCCGACAATATGGAAAATGGCCGACACTATAGAAATTTCCGACTATATAGAAAATGGCCAACAACATGGAAAATGCCCGACAATATGGAAAATAGCTGAAAAAATAGAAAATGGCCAACAATATGGAAAACGGCCAAAAATATAGAAAATGGCCGACAATATAGAAAATGGCCGACAATATAGAAAATGGCCGACAATATAGAAAATGGCCGACACTATAGAAAATGGCCGACAATATAGAAAATGGCTGACGGAAGGAGTATAGGTGATAAGGAGCTCTTATCACAAAACTAACCTCATTGTCGACCCGGACTACACGTTTGCCGCTGGCCGTGCCATGCTCAAATTCGACAGTGTGGAGGCCGTCGCTGAGAGGGACGTTCCAAACTCCAACAACGTCGTTGTTCATCTGCTAGGAGGACAGAGAATTCATAAAGTTTGATATATTGAATTTTCGAATTTCAGTACGCGCTCCTGAAAAAATCTCAAGAGGATACGTTGGATGGTAAAAATAATATTCTATACACTGTTGAATCCGCTCCTTTGGATTTTTCTTAATTCGTATACCCTGCAATGTTTGAATTTGTGGACCTTCGGATATTTTGTTAAATTAGTCGCTCTTTGGATACTTTTTTGAATTAGTAGCTTTTTGCGCTTATCAACCGACCTTTGGATATCTACTTAATTTAGCCCCTCTTTGGACACTTTGTTAATTAACAGACCTTTTAATCGTTAGTTAAATCAGCCATGATACTTAGTTGAATTAGAAGCTTTTTCAACCGAATTTTGGATACCTATTAAATTTAGCCACTCTTTGGACACTTTGTTAAATTAGACGCTCTTTGGATAATTTGTTAAAATATCCGCTCTTTGGATACTTTGTTAAATTGGCAGCTCTTTGGCTACTTAAAACTTATCCGTTCAACAAAAAGTGTCGCGACGTCTAACCGTGAAATTATCTTCAATAATTACCTTAAAAATTACTTGAAAAATCTCAAATAATTACCTAAATGTTGCAGTACGATTTTCACTTGAAAAGCTTCGATGTACTGTCGATTAACGGGGAACAGGTTGTTTGCATCCTGTTGTTATATCTGTTACCATGGTGCTACCGCTTTTTACCCCTTTGCCCTGGCGGAATTAGTGTGAAAACTCGGCCACAAGAGACAGCTTGGCTAAATATGTCCCTGATCACTTCTCTTGATCGCTGTTTCCTCATCGTTCTACGTTTAATATTGTTATAATCAATCGCAGGTGAAGAATGACGCGGATCTTGTATTATTTATTTTATAATAATTCGAAAAAATCATCGTAGAAGCTTATTCGTAGGATTAGTATGTTTTGGAAATATTCTCAAAAACCGAGCCATTGAGCTCACGAAATTAAAATGAAATGTGGTATTGGAATGGGTTATTTTTACGTTTCCGAAGATTAAATTCAAAATACATAAACAGGCGAGTGTATTTTCTATTATCTCCGGTGTAGTTGAGTATTAAGGGAGCCTGGCAGGGAGCAATTTTCCTCTGCACTGACCGAAGCCGATTCTGTATCCCTCGCCGAAACAGAAACCTGGAAAAGAAGGAATTGCAAACTGAAACAGCACGAGAATCGGAGGGATGAATGTTTTATTCTATGGAGCTTACCAGAATAGAGGACCAAGAGACTGTCACGAGCTGCACTGATTTTAAATTGGTTATATTGTTATATAGATTTCGGCTATTAGGCTATAATCTTAAAATGTGTTAATAATGATGGCCTAACACACCCTCGTGCCAGCAGTACTGCTAATGCTGGCAAAGACACGAGTGCAACCTAGTTGGTTGAAAACCGGAGAAAATGGGAGGAAACAATATTTCTCATTGGTCAAGAGATACCCCCTGTTTATTCGAGGAAGATTGACGGACGCTCGAGGACCGGGGTTCGGAGTCAGGAGTTCAAAGGTACAACATCACCTGAGAATCACGGCTTCGCCAGCCATCAGAACAAAATCATCCAACATCAGCGTGCGGAAGAACTAGCCAGCTTCTGCGTTGGAGCCTTGACTGGCAAACACCATCGAAGCACTCGCGCTAACAAGGTACGTCCGGTCACCGTGCTCAACGGTTACCCGCGAGTGAGTTTTGGGGGAAAAAGACTTTGGGGACAATCACTAGTTCGTAAGGAAAATTCTAATTGCTTCGGATTTAGTATTAAGGGTTTTGAATAATATATTACGTTCGTGTGATTGTTTTAAATTTCCCCAGACTTCTCCAAGAATTTGCCAGGCGAAGGAAAAAATTTCAGGTGGTTCACCCTCGCTTGGTACGGCTTAGAGGATAAGTGGACGGCCAAGTTAGAAGGTGAACCTAGAGCAAATCTGACCCTGACAACAAACAAGTCATGCACTGAATCAGTAACTAGCCTTGATCACCAACAGTAGTAGGAATCCCCATTTGCAGCATTGTCACCACTGGTCACCAGCCAAGGCGAGCACCAATCACCAGCCTGAGTGACCACCAGTCTCGAACCTGAGCAACTGAAGCAAGCAACCTGAAGTTCACCCTTCATTATCACCTGCTGCCAGTCTTGGTCACCAATCGTGGCGTCTGCATTCCCCTAATTTGAAATACTGCACCCCCATATCCTAATTAGTTCCTGAGTGGCCATTGGAGATCGCTGAACCAAATCAGCTTTTAACCCATCAATAAAATCGATTCCCCATATCTTATCATTCTCGGCAAATCTCACCTTCAATCGTGACCTCATCTCCATCCTGGAGGAACTTCCTAGTAGTTCCGTCCTTCAATGCAACGGGTTTTGTGCCTTTCCAACACAGCTCGAGCATTGATCCGAACGAGGATTCATCCTGGAACATCACAAACCTTATACACCAGGTTACAACTAATTTTCTGCATGATTTTCTCAACAACTTACGGGTCCGCTGATGGTACCAGATGCCATGAGGTCGCCTGGATTGACGTTGCATCCAGCGATCGTGTGGTGGGCCAGTTGCTGCTTTGGCGTCCAATAGAGGTATTTGAAATTCGACCTGCACACTGTCGATTTCACTCCGGATTTTTCAGCTTCAACAATATCAGAACAGATTAGCATGACTTCAATATATGGCTGAGCAATGCTTGGGTACTCCAACCTCATTTTGTGCTCACCCCAAAAGCTCAAAAATGTCTAATTATGAGTGACGCCTCTCGAGCTCAAGAAACTTACGCGTTATCGAGACGGACAGGTTGATGTCGAAATTGAAAGCGTCCTTGTGCCTGAGGTATGGCAGCGGCTCAGGATCTTGCAATGTGTTCTCAACTATGAATGGCTCCAGCGCATCGATTGTCACTACCCATGGGGAAATAGAGGTGCCGAAGCTTTTAGCCAAGAAAGGCCCCAAAGGCACGTACTCCCATTTTTGTATGTCTCTCGCTGAAAAGAAATCATCGAGAGTGAATTTGAGAAATGGCTCCACGCTGCTGGGGATTCAACAATCCAAAAACAAGAACTATAGAGCCCAGAGTAGAGCAGCATGGTCATTTAGGGATGAGCAAGGATGACCATCAACCTCCATGCTGTCCTGAAGAGTTTTCAAATACCCCAGGCCATTGGCAACTGGAGCTCTTGTAGCCATAATTTGGTTGCAGAGCTGGCAAATTCAAAAGCACTTTCAGCTACTTGTCTCTCAAATTTTGTGATAGACAATACCTCAGTTGCATCTGAAAATTTCTGACCCATTTTTATAATCTACCATTATTACAGAAAATATTATTTACCGCTCCAGTCGTTCATGAGGACCATCCCAAAAATGTGATTTTTCGCTTCATCGACGCTGATTCGTTCACCAAGTTTGGTGGAAGGTCCGCCAACGAAAAAGGCGACTTCCAGTTCAAAATCCATTAGCGAGCTTGGGCGAAAGTCAGGAGACGTAGCTCCCTCTGGACACACCTGCAGAACAATATTGACACTTTGGAAATGTGCACACTTTGGAGCATCTAGATCATCCAATGCATCAAAAGTCTTCTTCTATAACCTTGGGGGCAAATTGGTAGCCCTAGCCAGGCCTAATCAGAATTAACCAGACGTTCCTATCCAACCATGTGGCCCTATTGAGAAGAAAAGAAGGAGAAAGCCCCAGAGACAGGCTTGGATGGGTGGACACTGGCTTTTGGATTTTGGACTGGTAAGATTTTTGTTGCAGCAACACAGCAGCTCCAAACTTATTCCGTTTTTGGCATTATTGGTCGCCACGTTTTCCATCAAAACTATCCTACTCCTACTTGGGCTGTGGTAACCTATGGTTCCACATCGCCCTGAGGATGCCCGAAGGGGCGAAAGTGCTCGGCCAGTAAATAAAAAATCGGAGAACATGTCGCCTGGTTCTTCTCCCCCTCACCAACCCGGTACGAAAACTATCCTAATTTTGTCTTCTCATGCCTGCAACAATCGCAGTCCACTACCTACTAACTTGAAAATCACTCACTTGACCAACAGGTCGAACTATGGGCGTCCCGCTGACCACTACAGAGCTTGCTCTACCATGGTATCCCACTGGAATATGTTTCCTGGAAAAAGCCGCCAGCGGAACATTAATAAACATAAAATAAGATCACCGGTCAAAATGCTTAGACAATTATGGATTACCAATTTGGCAGCAGAGCGTTGTTGGGATCCCTGAACATACAGCCGACATTGTAAGCGTGCGACATTGCCGAATAGAAGTCGGTGTAGTCACCTATTTTCGCCGGCAAGTGCATCATCGCCTCTCGCATTTTTACAATCGAACTGAAATAAAATTCAGCGTTGGAAAATAATTATTTCGGAACTATTCAACAATGGTTTCATTTCTAAGCTTTCGACGGACTTATTGAAGCCGACGAAAGAAAATTTGAGTGAGTAATTTTTGTTTTTGAAATCTCCCCACGGATTTATGGCAAATGGAATCCAAAAGCTGAGTATATCAGCAAAATTTGTAGCCTCCGCTTTGGCCGCAAATGTCTCCTCACCTCTTGAAACGAGTTTGTGCCTCCTCGTAATGGCGGCGAACTTGTTCGCAGCTTCTCGTAATGGCCCCCTCTTCCCCTTCTTTTTTCGTTGCTTCGACTCGATGACTAGCGTAGCAATGACTAGCATAGGTCCTTTAATATTCTCAAACTACTAGAACTGTACGGTTTGGACTTTTTTCGTATCATCGACGATTATCAACAGGTATAGAATTTTTTCGCAGTGTTGGTTCATCATTTGCCATAAATCTGGTCTTCTATAATTTTCGCTCTATCATTAATGCCCTCGACAAGTTTGATCTTCGGTATTTTTATATTCTACAGTAGATTTTCCCTTGTTCCACATAACTTTCTTCGACTTTTTTATTTAAAAAAAAATTAAAATTAATTTTATTAAAAAAAAATAAAAATAATTTAATTTAAAAAATTAATTAATTAAATTAATTATAATGCCCTCAACAAGTTTGATCTTCGGTATTTTATATTCAACAGTAGATTTTCCCTTGTTCCACATAACTTTCTTCGACTTTTTGATTAAAAAAATTAATAAAATAAAATTTATTCAAAAAATTAATTATAAATTATGCCCTCGACAAGTTTGATCTTCGGTATTTTTATATTCTACAGTAGATTTTTCCTTGTTCCACATAACTTTCTTCGACTTTTTAATTAAAAAAATAAAATAAAATAAAATTTATTTTAAAAAATTAATTAATAAAAATTATTGATGATTGATTAATTAATTATTTAATAAAATTTATTTTAAAAAAATGTAATACTTGTTTGTGATAAGTTTGAAATTATTTTTCCAAAATTTCCATACGATACTTCCACGCAAGGTCGAAGCAACAATACAAAACTAGGATTGAAACAAGCAAATGTCGAATATGTTTGTATAACTGGTTTTGTCGGGGGCTCGTCGAAACTGGTTATTCCGTGCGACAACAAATAAACTGGTATATTATGTAAAACTGCAGAGAAAAATACTCGCTTCTCTATCTCCAATAGAGGGCTGTCCTTCGAAGTGAGCCAGTTCTGCAACTCGGATCTCGCCTCTTTCCAACAATCGGGACCGAGTGCCATAAAATCGTTGAGCGTGCTCTAAAATGAAAACATTAATTCGGCTAAAAATAAAATTCAATACGTAAATTTGGTCTAAAAAATAAAAAAATAAAAAATTGAGAAACTGCTAAAATTACATTTAAAAAACAAGGGCACAAATAAATAATAAATAAAATAAATTAATAAATAAAAAATAAATAAAATGAATAAAATGAATAAAATGAATAAAATGAATAAAATGAATAAAATGAATAAAATGAATAAAATGAATAAAATGAATAAAATGAATAAAATGAATAAAATGAATAAAATGAATAAAATGAATAAAATGAATAAAATGAATAAAATGAATAAAATGAATAAAATGAATAAAATGAATAAAATGAATAAAATGAATAAAATGAATAAAATGAATAAAATGAATAAAATGAATAAAATGAATAAAATGAATAAAATGAATAAAATGAATAAAATGAATAAAATGAATAAAATGAATAAAATGAATAAAATGAATAAAATGAATAAAATGAATAAAATGAATAAAATGAATAAAATGAATAAAATGAATAAAATGAATAAAATGAATAAAATAAATTAATAAACGAGCGGTTGATTATTGAAATAAGTTACCCGTTTGAAAACATTTTGCTCTGACGAGAGCAAAGGTCCGTTGAACAGGTGAGCGATTTTTGACAAATCGACAATCGAATCTCCGATGGCAACTCCGATTCTTTTATTTCCCTGAAAAAATATACAAGCGTAAAATTATGCAAGAGAGTTCATTATTTGAAAAATAATAATACTATTACGGCGGGGAAAATGGCGCATCGAATTTTGCAGCAGTTTGGAAAACGGTTTTTTAGGACAAATTTTTTTTACGATCACTGCGTAGGAGGAAAAAACTAAAATAATGTTGCCCATTAAAAAATTCACTTTTTTCGGATTTGTCTTTTTTTTTGTCAACTTTTTTTTACAACTACTGTAGAAAAAAAACTAAAATGATGTTGCCCATTATAAAATTTACTTTTTTTCGGATTATTTGTCTTTTTTTGTCAACTTTTTTCACAATCACTGTAGGAGGAAAAATTTAAAATAATGTTGCCCATAAAAAATCACTTTTTTCAGATTTGTCTTTTTTTTGTCAACTTTTTTTTTACAATTAAGTAGGTACTGTAGAAAAAAAAACTAAAATGATGTTGCCCATTAGAAAATTTACTTTTTTCGGATTTGTCTTTTTTTGTCAACTTTTTTTCACAATCACTGTAGGAGGAAAAAACTAAAATAATGTTGCCCATAAAAAAATTACTTTTATCACAAATTTGTCTCTCATTTTTCAAAAAAAAAAAAAAAAAAAAAAAAAAAAAGAATCAAATTAAACAAAAAAAGGAACTTTATAGTGCGAAAAATATTCTTTTTTTTCTTGCCAAAAATTGGAGAAAAATCTGAAGAAAAAAGTTCATTTCTACAGCACGTTTTGAAAGCCGAATTTTTTTTACCACGATAAGAAAAAATAAAATCATGTTCCCCGTAAAAAAATGACGTTTTTTATTTTTTGCGGATTTTTCTCTTGCGTTTTCGAAAATTAAATTAATTAAAAAGAGAACTGAATACTGCAAAAATATTTTTTTGCAAAAAATGAGCAAAACAATTTGTGAGTAAAAAATTTTTTCCACGTTTGGAAAACGGTTTTTTAACCAACTTTTTACAATCACTTTGAGATTAATAAAATCTACAACTAATGTTGTCAGTTAAAAATGAACATTTCTTATTCATCACGGATTTTTTTCTCGTTTTTCGCATAGAATAAAAAGAGAACAAAAAAACTGCAAAAATATTTTTTTTCCGAAAAATAAAAGCGAATATTTTTGTATAATTTTTTAGAAATTTATTGAGCGATTGGAAAGTATTGTTATTTAGACCAAATTTAGAGAGGAAAAAAAGCTAAAATAATTTTGCCCATAACATTTTTACTTCCATGTTTTTTCTCTCTTTATTTGCAAAAAAAAAAGTTTTAACAGAATTTTGTTCCTTTTTTCAGTCAGCCAGCGGTATCATTGAATGTTTTTCTATAATCAAGGGAGTTAAGGCGTTTTCATTGGTAACATTATTGTTAATAACCACTTACGTTGTCGACAGTAGAGAAAACGCCGTACGGTAGATTTTGAATAGGAAAATCGCAGTCGGCTGGATAATCGATAATGCAACTCATTTTAGAACCGCTCTGAGTCTCAGTTTGGGAAGAACTGAGCGTCGGACGAGTCGGAGGCTCGACCGTTTCAAGGTCAACATCTTATCAAACCAGCGACCGGAAAATATTAACATAGTCGCCTAATATAAAGGGAGCAAAAAAAAACTCAGCGGAGCTAGAAAAAATCATATATTTTTAAAAATATATAAAGATGAATTTTTTTTATGAATGTGTGTTATGAGTGTCCTATTAACATAGTCGCCCAATATAAAAGGAGCTAAAAATCTCACCGGAGTTGAAAAAAAAACTTTTTTTTTTTAAATATATGAAGATGAATTTTTTTAATGAATTTTATTAATAGAGAAAGTCACAAAATGGAGGTAACTTGATTGTATTTGCATGATATATTTAACAATTTATGATATATATTTATAATAATTAATAATTTAATTAGTAATATTCAATAAATAATAATATTAATAATTCGTTATAATTATTAATATTAAAGAAGCAAAAAATCCCACCGGAGTTAAAATAAAAAACCATATATATATTTTTTTGAATATATAAAAGATGAAATTTTTTTATGAATGCTATTATTAGAGAAAGTCACAAAATGGAGGTAACTTGATTGTATTTGCATGATATATTTAACAATTTATGATATATATTTATAATAATGAATAATTTGATTAGTAATATTTAATAAATAATAATTTTAATAATTCGTTATAATTATTAATATTAAAGAAGCAAAAAATCCCACCGGAGTTAAAATAAAAAACCATATATATATTTTTTTGAATGTATAAAGATGAATTTTTTTTATGAATGCTATTATTAGAGAAAGTCACAAAATGGAGGTAACTTGATTGTATTTGCATGATATATTTAACAATTTATGATATATATGTATAATAATTTAATTAGTAATATTTAATAAATAATAATAATTCATTATAATTATAATAATATTATAAAAGAAGCAAAAAATCTCACCGGAGTTTAAAAAAACCATATATTTTTTTAAACTCCGGTGAGATTTTTGCTTCTTTAATATTAAATTTAAAAAAACATTTTTTTTTAAAATATATAAAAATGAAATTTTTTTATGAATGTTATTAATAGAGAAAGTTACAAAATGGAGGTAACTTGATTGTATTTGTATGATATATTTAACAATTTATGATAAATATTTATAATAATTAAGGATTTAATTAATAATATTCAATAAATAATAATAATAATGATAACTATAATTCTAATTTATTATAATAAATAAATAATAATTTATGATATATATTTAATTTAATCGTTAAAAACAAGAGCCTGATGACCGGTTCGAAGGATTTTATAGCTTCACTCAAGTTATAAGTAGTGTCCTCGTATTTTTTTTTTGTCAATTTTCAAAAAGAAATATATTCCACGATTTTCCCCAATTTTTTTCCTAGTCCGCGAGAAAAATTCGATTTTTAAAATGTTACCGACCGTTACTCGATATTTGGCCATATTTTTCGATCAATCTCGAATCCGAGGACAGCGTTGGAAACGCGGTGAACTTTTCTACAAGAAAAATGCCATTCCCGCAGAATTTTTCCTCGCAGAAAAAACGAGGCCAATGATACCTCATTTTTTCAAACGGATTTCCACTTAAATTTTGATTTAAAAAATAAAAACTAATAAAAAACATTGTAATCACCCTAGAAATTTTATTCGCCCCCTCCCCCTTCAAAAATTGGTGTTTTACATTTCAAGGCTTGTACTTAGAATCCGAATATAAAAAAAAATAACATCAACAACACTTTTCCGACGAAATTATAAGAGCTAAATTCTTGAAATTTTCACCAAAAAATCAATCTAGGGAATGAAAATGGATCAATTTTTTATCCAAGTCGCTACCTCCATTCAAATGATAATTTTAAAGGTTTTGAGGAGGAAGAAAAAAATTTTTTTTTCGATGTTTTTCGGAAGGTGTATTTTGGTGTCAATTTTTATAGATATTTGGACGCTGAATCGAATCAGACCATTGCAAATCGATAGCTTTGATGGCCCTGGAGTGCAGATCGTTATTAGCGCTGTCCAAAAGTAACTGCGGTTCAATAACCGAGCTAAAAACGGAAACCTGATCAGTTTTCAGATGGTTTTTAACAGTCAAAGGAAGGTTAAACAGTTTTCAGATGGTTTTTAACAGTCAAAGAAAGGTTAAACAGTTTTCAGATGGTTTTTAACAGTCAAAGGAAGGTTAAACAGTTTTCAGATGGTTTTTAACGCTGTCCAAGTAGCTGTGGTTCAATAACCGAGCTGAAAATTGAAACCGTATCAGTTTTCATATGGTTTTAATTCTAACAATTTTTTAATTGCAAGTATTTCCACAGCTACAGGGGAAAAGCGCTGAAAAACGTGGCTTTCACGATGTGAATACCAGCGTACAACTTTTTCGCAGCGAAACAGCTGGGCCGATTTCGACGAGTGAAAAACCATACGACGCTGAAGTTCACGCTCTTTGGAAAAATGAGCAAAATCTATACGTTCTTTTTTAATCATATCAAGTGGCAAATGTTGTCAGTTTCCTTTCGTAATATGTGTTTTCAAAGTTGGAAAAAATGTCGAGCGATTACGATTATTGGAGAGAGCGAGAGGAAATAAATTCAACGAGGCCGACAGTAAATAAATATATTTGGGTATTTTGAAATCAGTAGAAAACAAAGCGGCTCGCCAATACTGAAAACCGTGGTTTTAATAACTGCGAGCCTCACGAAGGAATTATTGCATTGCCTAACGAAGATGAATTAAAGCTTGACGCTGCGCGGTAAATTTCCTATTTCGGCTTCTGACAACGGAACAAAAAGTTTAACAATCAACGAGGAACAATACGAATAAATAACAAGAAAAAAATTCCACTTCCTACGCCACATCATTTAATGAGTAGGCCCCTATTTTTTGACTGAAGGGCCCCCGGTTGAGACTTCGCCGTCAGAATGCTCCCAAATACGGTGAGAACATGCAAGATGAACGTCATGCTTCCAGAAATTGCGTCATCACCAATTTGACCCTGGAACAGCGAGAATAGGAGATTGAAAAACAAATAAAGAACCGAGCGAGCTAAAACGTAACCGCTGTCGCCCGCTGGGGCCTCTTTTTAAATTTTCGAATACAAATATGGCACGCCTACTCTTCCAATTTCGAAGATTTTTATCATTTGGATCACCTATGTTGGAGCGACCTCCACAGACATTCCGGTTAGACCTTTGAAAATTCGCTTAAAAAAAAAAATAATAATAATAATAGCAGGGTACTATTTTTGTAAAATAATGCGGATAAAATTAATGCCGCACTATTTTCGTGGTATCCTCCAGTTTTAACCCTCAAATTTTTCCTAGCGAGCATTCTTTTCAAATCACGTTTTTTGCTGCCGTTTTTTTACAATTGAAAATTTCCGGCGGCACGTGAAACTTCCACAACGCTATTTTGCAGGTAGTTGAATCCTTTTAACGAAAAAGCGATAAAATTCGTCATTAGGAGTAATAAAAACCTCAAATAATAAATAAGCTGGAAAATTTTTTTTTAATGTCGACAAATAGAAATTAGTTCATTGGCTGGGAAAATCCCGATTCTATTTACGGGCCTTTTTTTTTTTGGGCTTTTTTCGGTGATTATCCGCAAGTTTTTGCCCGATAGCTTCTGAACCAAAATTTGGGTGGTCGAAAATTGGAAAGAACGACCAACAAATATTTGGTACGGTCAAAACTATAATTACGATTCCTCGCAGAATTATAGCGAGCGTTGGAAAAGACGAAAAAAACTTCTTTTTTCAAGCGAATAACTAGAAAAAATTTGCGTAGTTTTTCTATTTTTAATCGATTTTAAATTAAATTTTCTAAATTTTTATCGGATAAAATATTTTTTTAAACAAGCCCAATTTGACGAAATAATTTTCCAAACCTTAAAAGTGGAAAAATGAAGGAAAAAAAATTAAAAATGTAATCGTTTGAAACCAAACTCCTTCACCCGAAATTCGAATTATACATCCATTAAACATCCAATTAGTAGTTTAGAAGAATTTTTAAAGCTGTCTAAAAATTGATAACTAAATTTCAGTAGTTTTGCCCACGAATTCGGATTCAGCTTTAAAATTCCAGCGATATTAGCTTTTGAAAGTTGCCGAATACATGGAACAATTTATCATTATTCAAATAATTCATACGAAATATTTAATAAATAATAATATTAGTTCAATTTATGGAAAAAAATCTATTCTAATAATTCATCATTCTTTTTCCCCATTTTTCTGACAAATATAAATTTCCATTTTATAAGAGACAACACTAACTCGACATTTTCCCGCATAAAAATACTAACTGAACGTTTCTTAGCAAGAGAGACAGGAAATCGACCTCACGTTAGCACGGTTTTAATAAAAAATTCACTTACTTATCAAACAATGTCAAATCGGTCGTCAAACTAAGCTGATGCAACTGCTTTACAATTCCTAGATCGCGAAGCTTAGCTTGCCTCTCGGCCGACCCGCTTTCTTCCTTCCAGACTAAATTCGATATACAAAATATGGCGGCTATCTGCAGTTTCACGGTGCTGTGCGACTGGAAAAATAACATTCGGTGAAATTAAATCGCCAATTAAACTGCGGTGATCGGGAATTGGAAAAAAACATACCATGTAGTCTTGCAGTTTCTTCAGGATGTCATCATTGTTCATTATGTAATCTTTGGCACTCTCTCCGTCGCCGATATTACCCAATATGCAGAGAGCTTGTTCTTTTACTTCCGTACAGTGGTTACCGTCCAGAATTAACGTGACGGCCTGAAGCAAAAACAATGGCAAACATAAATCGTCAGTTCATGCAGCAAAAAAAAAAATTTCGAGCTGTATTGTCCAGTAAGTAATTGGTGGTTTTTTTTTAATTTAATTTTTTTTTTAATCTTACCAGTTTAATAATCTGTGTGTTATCTTATCATTTTTGTATCCCTTATCAACCCGTTGTCAACCTGTTATCTTATCAATTTACTCAATCAGTTATCTTATCAATTTATTAGATATAATTTATTTCATCAGTTCGATATAATCGGTCATCTTATCGGTTTCTTATAATCTGCAATCTACTCAGTTCATTACAATTAGTTAACGTATCAATTCATTAGAATTTTATCTCATCACTACATCAGAATTGTTATTTTATCAATTTCTTATCATCTGTTATTTTATCAATTTCTTATCTTATCAATTCTTATCATCTGTTATCTTATCAACTTCTTATCATCTGTTATATTATCAATTTCTTATCATCTTTTATCTTATCATCTATTATCTTATCAATTTCTTATCATATGTTATCTTATCAATTCCTTATCATATGTTATCTTATCAATTCCTTATCATATGTTATCTTATCAATTCCTTATCATCTGCTATCTTATCAGTTTTTTATTATCTATTATCTTATCAATTTCTTATCATTTGTTATCTTATCAATTCCTTATCATCTGTTATCTTATCAGTTTTTTATTATCTATTATCTTATCAATTTCTTATCATCTGTTATCTTATCAATTTCTTATCATCTGTTATCTTATCAATTCCTTATCATCTGTTATCTTATCAATTTCTATCATATGTTATCTTATCAATTTCTTATCATCTGTTATCTTATCAGTTTTCACTTTTATCTTCGTTAATTTTTTCGTTATTTTATTGAATGAAATAATTAAATCAAGTATTCTTATGATCTGCTATCTATTATCTTAGTATCTTATATTATTGTGTCAATCAATTGTTTCTCATTGGCTGCCGTATCATTTTTCAAATTGATCATACTCAACATTATGTTATCTATATCGGTTTCTTCTTATCTGTCATCAATTTATTGAATATTTGTTTCTAGCATTTTTCATCATCGGTTATCAATTTATTGGATAAATTATTCCAGCGTTCTCTAATTATCCGTCATCATTTTTCGTAACTTGCCGTCCCATCAATTTCTCATCTGTGTTATCAGTTTTAATTTTTATCCATTAGTTAATCCACCGGCTGATCGTGCATAATTTTATCCGCAAATTATTCAACTCGCTCGCCTGCATTATTTCCATTCCGTGAAGAGACATGATGAGATCTATGTGCGGTTTCGTCGAAAGGAGATTCCTCAGTAGGCCGAGCGTTTTCATCAATACGTTGACTTCTGAATCCGAAAGCAGCCTGACAATCTGATCTGTGCCGAGGGTGTTTAAAATTTGCAATTTGATCTTCTGTTCAGCTTGGAAGGCCATATTCTGCAAAATTAAGTCGATTAAAGATTGTCGATTTTTCGGCCGTGTTAGTTAATTAACTAGTTGCGTACCATCAACGCCCAAATGCCGTTTAGCCGAAGCGCTGGGTTCGTTTGGTGGGTCAAGTTGCACAGAAGATCGACGGCGCCCGATTCGAGGATACGCTCTTTTGCGGGAGAGAATTCCAAAAGTAAGTTACATAATGTCGACGAAGCTACGCTTAGCACTTCTTCGGACGCTCCTTGAAGCAATGCCATCAACGGTTTCCAGACGGAATGGTCCTGCAAGAGAAAAATTAATCAGAGAACGCGCGATAAAGGATGAAGAACTGAGGGGAATCATTGGGACTGTGATGTGAAACTTTTCAATTTTTAGTAACTACATCGGTTTCGGTGGCTAAGGATACAAGCTTTGGCATCACCGAATGGTTTAAATTGCTTGATGAATCAACAGCGCCCTTGCCTCTCCGACTTCTCCCCTCTCACTCAGCAGCGACTATTTTGACTATTCTCGTACAGCAACAGATTACCGACTTGAATCTCCGACAACATCCGATCCCACGGATTTATCTAATTTTATTAGTCTATTTAATTTATTTAATTTGGTTCTTTGTGCCAAACCCCCTGAGAATTTCTTTAATTGTTTCATTTGTACTTATTTTCCCTTTTATATGGATAAAGAAGAGTTCCCCTTGAATTATTATATTGATTTATTCCTCGGATCTCATTTTTCTTGGCCATTTTCTCAAGTGTTTTCAAATTTAGCGAACAATTGTGGTATTTTCCTATTTTTATTGAACGCCGAATTATCTGGGATTTTTTAATTATTAGTCATCTAAGTTCTCTTCCCTGGCACAATACTTACACGAAAGGTAGTCCTAAGCTGGTGAACAGATCTGGACAAAGAGTGTAAGCACCTGACTGCGGCTACTTGGACATTCTCGTCCAAGTCCTCTAGTCCGACGACGACTTCTTCCATAAAATTTTCAGTCTCAATAATTCTCTTCCGAATATCTTCATCATTGGCTCCCAAAGAAGCGAACGCCTGAAAAGTGTAATATCGTAAATAATTGCTATACAATGTCGGCAGTTATTGGAAGGACCGATGTAAAATTAATGAGATTACACACTCTGAAAGCAGCTTGCTTCAGCCTGGCTTCCATTCTCGGATCTTGGACAAAAGTGGTATTGTTGTTGTTCGGTTCCCGCGAACAATGTAGCATACTGGCCAGAGTTGGTATCAATTGGTTAGATATTGACGCCAACCTCTGCAATTCCGTATTGACTTCCGTGAGGTAAGCTAAGGTCTCGGCCGCTTCGATCCGTTCCCAACACGGCCGGTCTTTCTTGCACAAGACCACCTTGCAATGGAAATAAAAATTATTATAATAATATTATATTATTATATTAATATTATATTATTATTATTATATTATAAATGTATGAATTCGACTTACGAGACATGGAAGCGTTTTGTAAAGAACTTTCGGATCTTCGGCCGCCAAAGCGCCCGCGCGGTGGAGATACGTGAGACATTTGGCCGAACTTAATTGCATTTCGGTCGGTCGATCGCGAGCCATTAGGCTCACCAATAAATCAGGTACCGATTTTCCGCCAAAACTGAAGAAAAAAGTTTTGCCATTGAAACAACTGGGTATAAAGTCCTTTCCATGACAATTCAGGGAAGAGGGTTTAAGCTCACACATGAATACAGAACGCAAAGCGGTATCGCAAAAGGAAAATTATAAATTGGAACGACAATGTTGATAGGAATGACAGCTTTGCCGTAAAATTGGCCCAGGAATCAAGAGGACATTCGTTTTGGAATTATGATAGTTTAATTACCTTGCGATTGATATAATTGATGAGACGTTTGCATTTTGATACGCCATGTTCGCTATGCATGATAACGTTGGCATTAAAACCGAATCATGTTGCGAGCATAATAACGCCGCAAGCGTATAAATGGCCCCTTGGTCGCAAAGATACGCCTGATTGTCCGGAGTCTGAAACCAATTGACGCTTTACAACGTTTCACATACGTATATAGCGATATGTTGTAAAAAAAAATTTCACGCTCCGCCGCAGAAATTTTTTCTTGGACTGAGCTCCAAACCCCGTCCAAAATTAGCTCCGTGGTCGTATTCGAAAACAATTCTTACGGTAAATTTAACTCCAAATCCGAATTTGGAGTTAAAATTTGGTCGAAGAGTGTCAGTTTTTGTTTTTAAGCTCAATTTTCTATTTAATTTTTTAAACAAAATTTATTTAAATTAATAACAGGGCAGTTTTACTGTGAATTGATACAGGTAATTACACGTAGAATTCGAATTTGAAGTGAAAACTGTAATTTTCTGAATAGTACAAATCAATTTCCTAATTTTTTCGATGCAGAAGTGGCGACTTTTGAAGTTTCGAATTGAGAAAATTATCTCGGAATATTGTACTTGTTTCAGAGAGTATTTTCTCCGATGAAAAATGTAAAAAATTTAATTTAAAATCCACGAAAGAAGACTTGTATTGTTTTTTACTATTTTCAGCCAAACGGTAAAAAAGTTTTCTTCATTGTATTTTACTTCTAAAGGGGTTTACCTATAAAATATTTACAAAAAAGTCCAGAAAATAAAAATATATAGATATAAAATAACAGCATTGAATGAAAAATACAATGAAAAAAAAATTTGAAAAAATAAATAAAAATTAATTGGTGTAAATACGTTTCAATAAAATATAGGAAAGAAATTTTGCAAAAAAACAACCAATAGAAGAAACAAAGTAATTTCTTTGTTTCATTTATTTCTCCTCCCAGTTTTCTAATTTCTGTTTTTTTTTCTTTTTGGTTTTTTTCTAATTGCAGTTATTTAATCTTCCTGAAGCTTCCTTTAGGCGAAAGTGCAAGAACGAGAAATGAGGAAATTAATAGAACCGAGAGAACGGCACATTTCTGCTCTCAAACCGTCAATACTGGAATACTAGACTTACTTTACAAGAGGCACCGAGGATTGAGGTAACGCAGATTTGATTTGGTATGGATTGCATAGCTAGGCCCAAAAGGTGGGGGATTATTTGCTTATCAGAATATATCAGTTCGATAGGAGCGTTCGGGTGGACGAATATCGACCTGGCACAGCGGAGGCAGACGTCGATCAGTTTGGGCTCTGTGTTCATTAGGATGCCTGCGAAAAAAAAAACATTCATTGCAGTACATTCGCAATTTGAGAGATAAATGCTCCAACTTTCATAAAACTTATTGAATACAAAGAGAGGATCGATTACACAATTTTTACTCGATGTTAGAGATGGCACTTACAGTTGAGAATCAAAGGAGCGAGGCCAACGTCAATTAGCTGCTTCACGTGGTCTTTAGTTCCCTTGGCGAGAGACCCGAGAGTCACCGCAACTTCGATTCGCAGCTCGGCAGGGGCCGAAGGGTCTTGAAGGAGATACATAAGACGATTGACGATTCCCTGATCGATGACTTTGCCTTTCTGTTTGTTACTTCCTATCACAGCGTTCTTTAAACATCTGAAACAAAAATTCGATTTTAGTCCTCTACTAAGCATCGAGCACCGCCTGATCAAAACAGAGGTGCCATTTCACAAGGATAGAAGACAAAGAGATTGTCACAATTGTAAACCAGGTTAGACTAAGCGTAAAGCAGTGCTTTCGCGGCAATATCGGTCCGCGAAAAAATCACAGCCCCTACAGAGGCTTCGAGGGCAATGAAAAGGCAGAAAACCTTGCGAAAGAGGGGACTAAAACACTCCCCTTCAGCCCAGAGCCAATTTTAAGGCATCAGATTCAGAAGATTGCCCAATGGGAAGTGTCATGTTGGCATTGATGTATCTCGTGAAGATGGATCGGGGTGTCATTCGGAGAGTGCACATTAACCAAATGCGTCCTAGCGGTCTTGATGATAATTTGCATCCACCACCGTATAATGCAACATTAGGATATTCCCCCCCTTATTCATCAGTTCCAGCTGACACGCCACCACATAAAACTTCTCCCCAGGCAGCGACCGACACAAACACTACCAGACCAGTTCGAAACAGGAACCCGCCAAATCGGTTCTCACAACCAATGTATGAGTAGAGGAATAGAGAAAAAAAAAATTTTTTTGTTCTTTTAGTTGACTCATATCAGATTGTAATTTTTTTTTTTCTAAGGGGAGAAAAGTGTCATGTTGGCATCACTGGCTGAAAGGCTCTCCCCTCCCGAATGTGAGTGAGTCTGCCAGTCGATTGCGTCGCCCCGTCGCTGATTGTGTTTTGTCCCCACGTCCCAAGAGTGAGCCTCGCGTAGAGCATTTGGACATAGAGTGATTATTATTTTGCCGTGTTAATATTGAATCAATTATATCCCTTTGTGCAACTGTGTCGTCTTTAATTCACCTGCACGACATAACAGGAAGCACAAAAGAAGACTGTGTATTGGAATAGCCTTCCGGGGCTCAGTCAGTCGAAGTGGCTGATCACACCCTCATACCAAAGGGCGAAAACACGCCGGCGTTGGGCAGAAAGGACCTTCGAATCCTGACAGGGTTTCAAACTGAACACCGCCCGCTGAGATTGGCACGTCGGAGGATGTAAGATGTCAACTCTGTCGGGAGGAAATGGATCGTCCTCTGTCACTGCTCAGCCAAAAGATTCCGATGTCTTTCAAAGGGGTTTCTGGAACCCCATCAGATCTCTTGTGCTGCTGCAAAGTACATCCTAGCCTTCTTAAGGAGACTTTGGCTTCCGTTGTAATCAACAATCGATAGTTGCTGAGCAGATCCGTCAGCGTGGGAAAATACTTGACAAAAGTTATCGGGGGCGTTTGCATCTGCGGTAAAAACCATGCCCACGTAAAAATTTCAACTGCCAATTAGAAGGCCGAACGTATTGACGCATAAACACAATAGACGGAAGCCGAGCTTGAGACCCGATATCCGTCGCCACAAAGGAACCCCTTACGAATATGCGGAGCCACCAAGGTTGCCTCGTGTCAGCAGTACTGCTGATGCTGGCAAAGTCACGAGTGCAACCTAATCGGTGGAAAACCGGAGAAAAGGGGAGGAAACGTGGTTTCTCATTGGTTAAAAGTTTCCCCCGGCTCAATGATAATTGTCCCACCTCCTTAGATCGGAATATTGAGGGACGCTCGAGGACTGGGTACGGAATCAGGAGTTCGAAGGGACAAGATCGTCTAAGAATCACGGCTCTGACCGAGCTTCGCCAGCCGTCAGAATCAACTCATCCAACTTCGGCGTGCAGAAGAAATAGCCAATTTCTGCGTTGGAGCTTTGACTGGCAAACAACGGAGCACTCGCTAATAAGGTACGTCCCCGTCGAGCACACGTTACCCGCGAGTGAGTTTGGTGAAAAAGACTCTGGGGACAATCACTAGAACGTAAGAAAATTCTAAATGACAATTGCTTGCGGTTTTATTTTTAGGTATTAGGTTTTTGTATAATAACGTATTTGTGTGATTGTTCTTGTTTGAATTTCCCCAGAGGTCTCCGGAAATTTGCCAGGCGAAGGTAATAAGTCACCCTCGTTTGGTACGGCTTAGAGGTTAAGTGGACGGCCAAGTTAGGTGAACAAATCTGACCCTGACAGAACTATCCGTCGAGTTCGTCTCACGTGTGAACAGACGATATCGCGCCGTTCCGCTTGCGATCAGTCATGTATAGTTTTTAGAAATTTTCTGCCCAACACGGCAACTCCTAGGTTTCAAGGTACTTGCAGCGCCCTCTACCGTCCTCTCCAGAGATGCTGGAGAGTTTGAAGAATTTTCAAGCCATAGTTAATTTCCCACTGTATTAAATTTATTTTCTTTATCAGCCCCCATTTTTTCATTGAATAAAAATATTTACGTATTTAAGTTGCAAGAAGCCTGCAGAGAACCATGAACGTTTGCTACACCGTCAAGTTGGCAGCGACTCCGTCGGCCATTACCGTGTCATCTGAAAAGGCTTTTGTTCATAACGTTCGCTTTTGTCGTATGTTGCGATTCTTATCGTCCTGCCAAAACGTACGGCATAAGTTGTCGCTTTGCGATCCGAACTTGTTTTGTTCCCTCTCAATCTGGCCTAAAGTTCGTCGTTAGTTTCACAGAACTTCGGTGAGTTCTAGTGGCAGACGTCAAGAGCCGATTGCGATCAAACCCGGAGAAATCGCACTGCGCTGAGCCCTGCCTTGGACGCATCTTGGAAGCCGAAATTTAAGGTTCCTAAGCAGAAAGTGAACCTCTCGATTCCCCTGATGGGGCATTTGTATAAATAGTTGATTTTGTGTTTTTTTTATAACCCAGAAAATTTTCGCTTAAAATATTTTAGGTAATTTATTGACCTATTTCATCGGTTCGATAGATTTGAAGGAAAGCCAATTAAAACCCGTAAAACCCAGATCTTTTTTATTTTTCATTAAATCCGTGGTCTGATAGCAAGATATTAATTTATTTTATCATAATCCCTATCCCACAAAATACAATTAATATACTAATAACTAAATACTCACACTACAGCGCCCATGCACTTCATATAGTCGGAAGAGTAGAGTTCATCAACGTACGACCTGCAGCTTTCGACGTCCTGGAAAAAATACAATTATACTCAACCAATAGAGAAGACACATTATGCATCCAACATATTTTTACAAGAGGCGATTGATTCTGAATTGTTATTCTGCCGAGCGCTTTCGCAAATTCTGGCATCCTCAAGGTAGAAAATTTTCACTCCACGCTGCACATTATCACCTCGGCCCTTCGTAATAATCTATATTTCATCAAGATCGCTCTGATATGCTTGCATCAGGTACATTAGTAAATAAGACTGAAAATTAGAAGGCACATTGTACTTGATACACGAGCCCTTCGGCCGCTAGCCCGGGATTTCTACAATGCCCATAAGGAAATACTCAAGTTCCAATGACTATGCATTATTACTCACCATAAATGGTTGAACAGTGGGTACCATAATGAGCTCAACGGCGGTCGATCGAGGAAAACTGTTTGGGGCGGTTGAAACAACCGGTAACTTGCTGATTCACATCTAATCAAGAACGCCGATGGTTTGAGGCCGAGTTCGAAATTCAGGATTTCCCAAAGCTCGCTATCGTTCCGTATCACTAAATTGATCACCACATAAGAGCGGGTAAGGCGATGGAATTTTTCGCGCAGAGGTTTTTTTTACCTGATATGAACAACCACCATTTTGCCAAAACATTCGAAGATTCGAGCCGAAAATCAAGGAGGACGTGGAAAGATAGAGCTGCGAGATGATAGAAACCATTACCGTCTAAGCGAAGCGAAGAGATGCTTACTTTCGAGGGTTCGGGAACTATCGATTTAATTTTAACAATCGATATTGCAGACGGAACGATACGGGTTGGAAAATCGAATTGAGGTGGAAACAATTTCAAAAAGCGCTAGTTAATTGCAGTCATATCGGATTATTATCGATTGATGGATCACATTTTAATTGTTCTGCTAGTCGGTAGACATTTCGATTTAACGCATCGTAAAATCGGTTATTACATAGCAATTATCGAACGTGCTGATTAACGATTCGATACATCGATAGTTTCTCAATCGATCCCCTCTTGATAGATTCTCTTAGATGTAATTAAATTACGATTGAATTTGTGATCGATTTGTAATCGCCCATTTTAATCGTCAAGATCATTTCGAAACCGATGCATAGTCATTAATTTGAATCTCAAATCGGTATATCGATCAGCTGAAACTATCGATAGTATACTACTAGTTCGATGTTGACGGGATCGCATATAGTCGAGTGTATAATCTTCATTCTTTCAGTGAGGTGGAAATTCATTATATTTTTATTCATTTGTAATATTCAGGACGAATACGTTTAAAATGTGAAAATCGCGTGAAAAAATATTCCGATCCGATGCGATTTCGGTGCTCGCCCTAGACTCCCTTGCAAACGTGTCGACCTTGACTAGCGATCGAGCGAGGTCCGTCCAGGACTCCATCTTTCATCGCATCGGCTCTCTGGTAGTCGCCGAATTTCCTCATCAGTCCTTCGATTGAGTCGAACTTTCGGAACATCTTCGCGAAATTCTACAGCGCAAGTGTCGTGTTCTATCTAATGACTGTTGATAATGCCTCTGATGCATTTTGAGTGCGATTAATTCCACCGAAATACTCATCCCCGTGTCCGTGCCCATCCCTGGTGGTGTGAACTGGAGGGCTGTACTCAACAGTGTAAGCGTGATCGCCCGTAAAAATGGTTATTTTTTTCTCCTCATTTTGATTATAATTGAATTCGTAATTATTGATCCGTTGCTGTTTTTTAGTGTCGCTCTTGTTACCTAAGGTTGCCCCTGGCTCTGTTCGATAGTGTTTATTTTTACCATCGTTACCATAATATTAGCTAGACAGCTCGGTTTGTATCTATTTTGTACGATTTCAGATGTCCTCCGACCCGACTCTGGTTCCGCCGGGAACTCTTCCAACTACCACCTTCATTCCGACTACTTCTGCAGGAAAGTAAGTGTAAATTGACCGTTTAAGAGCCGCTGTAGGTTATGAATACGTCTTAAGTTTACGATTAGTTCTGTTTTTCCGGGGTTGTGAGGGGAGAGAAAAACTAGGCGGCTCGTTATCCAGTTCTTTATTGCCTGGCCGAGCACTTTCGCCCATTCGGGCATCCTCAGGGCGACGTGGAGCCATAGGGTTTACAGCTTGAGGATGCCCGAAGGGGCGAAAGTGCTCGGCCAGGCAATAAAGAACTGGAGAATGAGTCCCCTTGTTTTCCTTCCCCTCGCAACCACCGGACATCAAAAAATGCGACGAGAAGGAAAAGAAAAATTAGTTCTGTTTGTTTTCTTAAAAGAATTTGCCTCAACAAGCGTTGAATATTTTGAACCCTGTCTTAAGCGTGTCTGACCGTTTTCCGTATTGTTTCAGCGTTGGATACATGGTGATGTCGTATCAGCGGCCCCAAATGGTCCCCGGGATACCGATGCCACCAGGAATGGGCGTGCCATACATGCAATTGGGAGGTAAAGCATTCTGATTCAAGCTACGCTTATGAAATATTCATTTTCAATCAAATTTCGCCGGCTTCTTGTATTTTTGATGAACTTCCGTATCAAATTTTTCTACGATCTGTTCCATACGTTGCAGCTCCGCCTCCCATGATCCCTGGAGTGGTGCCGATGGCTCAAGTGAGTTAACCATTTCTTGTGCTTTCTTCTACGACATTACTAAGTTTGCCGCGGGTAAAATAGGGGAACGTTTTATCACTTTTTCGTCTCGAAATATCTATTGAACAACCTTTGACAATTTTTTCATTTTTTTTCTTAGATGATGAGCGCTCCGCCGATGCCACAAATGACAGCCCCTCCTCCTGTACGTACGTATCGCCCTTCGTCTGATCGGGCTAGCTTGTCCAGGCCTCCGAGAG
The DNA here is from genome assembly GCA_037159825.1 of Tupiocoris notatus. NCBI lineage: Eukaryota > Metazoa > Arthropoda > Insecta > Hemiptera > Miridae > Tupiocoris > Tupiocoris notatus. The sequence goes on from JASJUZ010000331.1 coordinate 92,042, forward strand.
CCGCTCCTCCGATCCGATACCTACCGCCGCAGCCTGATGGACCGGTCGTCACCGTTTTCGTCGGCAACATTGTCGAAAAAGCGCCCGACCAAATGATCCGCCATATTCTGGCCGCTTGCGGCCACGTCAGCTCGTGGAAACGAGTGTCAGGTAAGGGGACTATTGAGTTTAGAGGTGCACACAGTATAATGATTTCTTCCCTTGATGAAAATTTATTGCAATTGATCTCATGCTATCGATATTACTTGAGGTGATAGCTTTCCCTCGCGATAGTTACATTTTTTCCGAATAACAACTACCCTAGCTCCAAATATGCTTTGTATGTTCACAATTCGTCTGATAACTGAATTTTTCTTAGGTTTCGGCTTCTGCGAGTTTGGAAACCCCGACGCAGGCCTAAGGGCAATCCGGATTCTGCACGACCACGACGTCGGGGGCAAAAAAGTCGTCATAAAGGTCGACGCAAAGACGAAAACAATCTTGGACGAGTTCAAAAGTGAGTCGATCTTGAGAAAAGTTTCTGTACATTCCTAAAAATCGTTATCCGCCTATTATAAAATTATCCTCCTCCACTCACGTTTTTGTTTCTCCGCTCTTAGATGAGAAACGTAAAAAAGCCGGTAGCAGATCGCCGCTGCAGGATGAAAACACCGAAGAGGACGATTATATGGACGAGGAGATGAAGAAAGCTGACAAAGCGGCACTCGATCGTATCGCAATGATTTTGAGAGATTACGAGAACGAAATGAAGAACTACGTGCCAGACAAGAGCGAGGACCAGAATAAACCCGGTGAGGGAAAATACTGAGATCAACGATAGATTTAAATACTGAGGGTTATTTAGAAATAATAACTATATGCCGCCCCGTTAATTTTTTCAAGCTTTCAAGAAAAATGTCAAGTTGAAATAAGATTTTCTTATGAATTTTTTTCATTTCTTAATTGCAATATTATCATTTTTCAGCGCCAGATATTACCGCAAAGCTTCCTGTCGTTACGGTTAGGAGCGATTCCACTACAAGAGTGAGTAAATTCGACATGGTGTTACAAAATATAACCTCAATTGCACCCATTCAAAGAAAACGCTTGAAATCCATTTTTTCCTCTTCGAGTTTGACTAACAAAAGACCCTTTTTCTTTTCCAAAATTCAATAAAATATTTAATTCTAATTGATTTTACACTTGCAGCCGGTCGATTTAACGGACGCGGTGATCGAAGACGACCGAAGGGAGCTCATCACGAGAGAAATTGGCAAATTCCGTGAAATAATGAAGGTGAGGTTATATTATTCAGCTGTCGTTCTATTCTATAAGTTAGATTGCCATCGCAAAAAAAATTGTTTCCCTGGTCACAAGATTTCCTCTCGATTTTCTCAATTTCGGGAAAGCTCAGTTGAGGAATGGGAGAACTTTCATTGAAGGCATCGGGGGCTGTTTGATTGGAAAATTTTTTAGATTTTGGGAATTTTTTCAAGTTTTGCTGGGCCAGCCCAGATTCAGAAAAAAATGAAACAATTTGAAAAAAAAATCAGATTTTAATTATTCACAAATGAGCTCATCCATCGACTGAATACTGTCTCAATTCCAATATCTGTCCCTGTTTTCGGCGTCAAGAAAATTTTCGGGGTTTTGCCAATTTTTCATGACAAATAGTTTAAGGTACATTCTAGACCTAGTCGTTGGTAAGTTAAAAATATTTGGTGCCCTGACATTATGTAGGGAGAGGCCATCGCCGTGCTGCAAGTGTGCTGATCATACTGCCCCATGATTGAACTATGCCCCTAACGGTGAGTCAATATAAAAATTAATTGTGGGCATTTATGAACCGGAAACAACTCAAGTGTCGTATAGAAACCAATGGCTGGTTTTCCTGTGAAGAATTATCTGTTCAAGTGTTTTCTACTGGGGATTTTTTTTTTTGAAAATTTGTCATGTCGAACAGTCGATTTTTTATATTAATTTTTTGAAATTAATAGTTCAAATTTTTTTACCCGACTTGAAGTATTTTTTTCATAATACTTGAACTTTTTTGCCAATTCAAGCCCCATTTATACATCCCTGGTTTTTTCTAGCTCAACAATTCAATTTTTTCCGATCAAAATCTGTTCTGAAAGCTGAATCTAATTTCCGTTGCTCAGTGGTTTACGGTTCCCCTAATTTTTTTAATACACTTAATTTGTATCCGGTTACGTCGAGCCCAGTGGTTAGGAGAAATATTTTCTTAAGTGTGTATTTAATTTAGTATCTTAGCATGATGTGGGCCGATCACGATTCCCGATATCAATCCTCCGATTCATCACCTTTTATGTTTGCGCTTCGTTTTTTCCCTCTGACAGACTCTAACCATTCACTATAGGATCAATAGGAAGCACTGGTGTTTTATGGGTTTGGTCGCTAGTTCAATATGTGATCTGCCATTGCCTAAAAACAGGTCATTTAATTTTTCTTTTTTCTATTCCTTGCGCTTAAACCTAATAAAATCTCAAGATGGAGGTTCCAAATAGTGCGGTGAAGGTTAGATCTATGTCAATCGATTTCATGCGGCTTTGGTCGCTTTCGGCTATGTAATTATCGTTGATTCAAAATGTTCTGGTTATCTCAATTTTTTTTTAGCCATTCGCCGGTTATCAAAACTGGCTAGACGAATCTAGAGTTAAGCCCTCTTCATTTCCTACTTAGAAGTTACTATGCCCATCACATGTTGAACTAGTTCCGGAAATCTGCCTATTTCTACAATCGACTATCGCGCGAATGTTGTGCATGATTTTTTTCTCTTACATATTTCCAAATAAGCGTCTCTATTTTCGCTTCAAAATTCATCTGAACTGCTTAGGTGACATGTTACAAAATAAAAAAGTACATAACAATGAAAAAATAGCTAATTTCTTTAAATTCTATTATTTCACCCTAGCGTTTATTTGAGCTCGAATTATCCGCCTGCTGTTGCTGAGTTGCAATGAGAAAAAAAAATCCTGAGAGAGAGAAAAATCTATCTGCATGCTAACTAATGTTTACCTTTCCGATTCGCATGCCATCTGCCATCCTTTGTCTTTCAGATCTTTCCAAAATATTGTAATTTTTTAACGCAGCTCTCTTATCAAAAACGCTAGGTGGGTTGCGAATTAGAGGATAGAGCTATCACTTTGAGGGAAACCGAGTGCATGTTAAAGTTGTGCATGATTTTTTAGATATGACCATTTTTCCCGGACAATCGTTCCCTAGCGGTTTATTTTCCCCCATTTTATTGAGAGATTTCTCCTTCCTATTGACTTTTGATGAGACTGTGCAATTAGAAGAAAGTAGCGGTGGATTTGTTTTAATATTATTAAGGCCTGTTGTGTGGATTTAGCTGTTTCTTCCGACCGCATTGATTAGTGGTGACCCTCAAGAAGTCAAATACAATTTTCATCCCAAACGACTCACTTTTGCGGTCAGGTATGAACAATTTTTCTACTATCATGTGTCTTTTTTTGCTGTTACCGATAACAAAAATAAAACCACCGATTGTTGACGTCTTGAAAGGTAAGAGGCAGAATAATTGCTGAGCAATACTCGCTTTTAACTGATTCAGCATGCGATTTTCCCCGGGATGCATAGTTAGGACATTTTCAGTCAGATCATTGTGTTGGATTCGCTGTTGGTTATTCGATCTAGGCGTGTCTGTCAAAGTTATCAAAGCTGTATACTAGCCATGGACGCTTATGCTCTTGTTGAGTCTCAAGGGATGCTCATACTGTTGATGTGTCCTGGCGGTGCTCCTGGCGCGTTTCAAAGGGATGCTTATACTCTTGATGCGTCTCAAATTATGATCATGCTCTTGATGCGTCTCAAATTATGATCATGCTCTTGATGCGTCTCAAATTATGATCATGCTCTTGATGCGTCTCAAATTATGATCATGCTCTTGATGCATCTCAAAGGGTGCTTATACTCTTGATGTGTCTTAAGGGGTGCTCCTGGCGCATCTCAAGAGGTGCTCATACTCTTAATGCGTCTCAAATTATGATCATGCTCTTGATGCGTCTCAAATTATGATCATGCTCTCGATGTGTCCCTCAGAGTGCTCATACTGTTGATGTGTCTTTAAGGGGTGCTCATACTCTTGATGCGTCTCAAATTATGATCATGCTCTTGATGAGTCTCAAATTATGATCATACTCTTGATGTGTCTTAAGGGGGTGCTCCTGGCGCATCTCAAGAGGTGCTCATTATCTTGATGCGTCTCAAATTATGATCATGCTCTTGATGTGTCCCTCAGGGTGCTCATACTGTTGATGTGTCTCAAGGGGTGCTCCTGGCGCGTTTCAAGGGTTGCTCATACTCTTGATGTGTCTTTAAGGGGTGCTCATACTCTTGATGCCTCTGAAGGATGTTCATACTGTTTATGTGTCTTAAGGGGTGCTCCTGGCGCATTTCAAGAGATGCTCATAATCTTGATGGGTCTCAAAAGATGCTCATACTCATGATGCGTCTCAAATTATGATCATGCTCTTGATGTGTCCCTCAGAGTGCTCATACTGTTGATGTGTCTTAAGGGGTGCTCCTGGCGCATTTCAAGAGGTGCTCATAATATTGATGGGTCTCAAAAGATGCTCATACTCATGATGCGTCTCAAATTATGATCATGCTCTTGATCTGTCCCTTAGGGTGCTCATACTGTTGATGTGTCTCAAGGGGTGCTCCTGGCGCGTTTCAAGGGATGCTCATACTCTTGATGTGTCTTTGAGGGGTGCTCATACTCTTGATGCGTCTCAAATTATGATCATACTCTTGATGCGTCTCAAGGGGTGCTCCTGGCGCATCTCAAGAGGTGCTCATAATCTTGATGCGTCTCAAAATATGCTCATGCTCTCAATGAGTCTCAAATTTTGCTCATGCTCTTGATTCATCTCAAGGGAGGATGCTTATACTCTTGATGTGTCTTAAGGGGTGCTCCTGGCGCATCTCAAGAGGTGCTCTTAATCTTGATGGGTCTCAAAGGATGCCAATACTCTTGATGCGTCTCAAATTATGATCTTACTCTTGATGCGTCTCAAGGGGTCGTCGTGACTTGGTAATTTCTCGTTCCCCTATGAGAAAGGTTTTAGTACAAGGTTTTCCTGTTTGTGTTCATTGGGCTCTAGTTTCCCTCGATTTTATTCATCGTTCACCTCAATGCTGTACATCCAATTCAGTGTACTCAAGAACACAGACACTTGCTCGTTTTGAATCACTTAGATCATCGACACGTTCGTTTCTTCCTATTTCACTTTGATACCCTCTTAGCTTTATTAACTGCACGTTTCGCTTCTTTTCCCTCTCTGAAGAGTAGTTTTCTTTTAATTTTCATTCTCTTTTTCACAACAATGGCCAATCAACGGTTCGGTAAGTCAACACCGCTCTTCTACAACTAGCTCCTCTTCGCCTTTGCCATTCTCATTTTCCATCATATTTTTCATGTGTGAATTTTTTGACCGACACATTACAACTATCCAAAGTTCACCTGGCAAGACGGAATGTATGTACGCGATCAAAGTAAGCATCATTCTCGTTTCCCTAGATCCAATTATGTACGCCTCGAATTCGAACGCGACTGGTAATTATAGTTTGAAGCGAATTGGAAAATTATTGAGGGGGATTTTGGAATTTTTCGAGTTCTCAAATAAAATTAGGCTCCTTCGAGTTTTTAAGTCTCGCCTTCAATATTGGAAATTAATTTTTCACTTAAGAAGCTTAATTTAAAAAAAAAAAAAAATACGATTAATTAGTTGATTTGATGAATCAATTTTTTCTAAAAGTACAAATTCATCTGGGGAAAAATCAATGAAAAACATCATGAAAAACTAAAATTTGCAATTTTTTTTTTATGAAAAAGAGCAGTAATTTTTTTTGTGCTCTTAATATTTATTACGGGGATAATAAAATATTTAGCGTTGAAGCCCGCCGGTTGGAGTGTGTTGCCAATATTCCGTGGGCAATAATTCGATTGCCTTTCGTTGAGTCTCCAGTTTCGCCTTGAACCGGCCGAACCGTCAACGGCGAATCGAGGTGAATTCACAGACGTTCCACCATAGCGTAGCTAGTTGGTAACATATTGCTTACTATGTTGATTTGAAAATTCTCTTTGAAAAATGTCAATTTTTTGGAGCTTCATTTAATCGATACAGGTAGAAACCAGCACAACGACTTATCCATCATGGAAGCAACATCATATATGCTGAACTGTTTTCCCCACTTTGCTGTATGTAAGTCATTTAAGCAACCCATTCGCTGTTAGAGACAATATTTTGTGAACACTTGAATTTTTAACCCGGAAAAAATGTTTCAATTCCATCCTCGGTTGAAATAATGAGAACTTTAGAGTTGTTTTCTTGTGAAAATCATTTTTCTCGATTATTTCTTCACTTTTCCATCCCACGTTTTGCAATCTAGTCAATTTATTTTTTTCTGTTTTGCCATCATTATTTTACTGCCCTTAGACACATTTCGTAGGGTTTATGCATCTAACTGCGATGCATGATACACCACGGAAATTTTCAGTTTGAGAAAAGAAAAAGGTTTTCATTTTCGAAAAGAAATTTTTTCTCCATAGAAATCGCCCTTCCGCATTTCGATTATCGACTAATTCCAATCGTTTTCCCTTTTGTCGCCTGTTGTTGACAGAAACAAGAGGAGGAAAAAGAAGTGGAACGGAAGAAAAGGGAAGAAAAAGAGAAGGAAAGGGAGCGACGAGATAGATCGGAAAGATCTCCAAGCCGATCTAGTCGCAAATCTCATGATCGCTCTGTGACTCCCGAAAGACGCCGGCACAAGTCAAGACACAGGTCGAAATCAAGGTGAAAAAACCACATCTTATGACTTTTTTTAATTTAAATTTATAAGACTACGAGGTGCTCAGCGCCCCTAGCGGCTCTGCCGACTAACTTACTATCGGAGGGGGGGGGGGGCTCCGCCTAATATACATAGGTCATTTGTCCACATTTTCCCCATGTAATGTACCTATCCATTTCTCAACCGTTTGTGCGTTATTCAACAATATTAGTAGAGTATACATGAAAAAATCACACTTTTCGACTTTGAACATTTTTTTCATCAATTCAGTGCTTAAGAAACAAAGAATGGACCATATATTATTGATATACACATCAACAACTATCATTAAGCTGAATTTGAGCGAAATCGAAAACAAAAAAGTTTTCGGAAAAAATCCAAGGGGGACCCCTGCGATTTTTTCGAACCGATCAGATATCGATTTTTTACACCTCTCTCAATAGAGATAAAAATCTGAAATTTTCAGGAAAGTTGTGTCTTACCAAGATGTATTTTTGCTATTTTTTTTATTTCTCGGAAAAATCTGCAAGAGGTCCAAAAAAATCAGTTTTTGAAAGCTCGGAAATCGGGCTTTAACCGTGATTTTCATGGTCAAAATTAATTTAAATCAGTTGTTTTATTATGCAGGAGTCTTCATTCGAACGCCTTACACACGTACATAGCAAAAAATTTGGTGAAAAAAATTTAAACAGCGCTCCAGAAATTATTTTCCGTAAATCGAGTTTTTCACTGGCCGAAATCTCGAGCTCCGCTGGCGTGAAAATTAAATATTTGTTTTCAAGTGTTTTCGATTGCTATTCTTCAAGGAAATTTAACGCTGAATCCGAATTTGACCTCAAAACGACGGAAATTTGACTACAACTATTCGTTTTTCCCAGTTTTAGTACCTCACTGTTTTCATGTTTTTCAACTTTGAAAATTTGTTGCAAATACTAACAGTACTGTTCGATATTATTAATCATTTTTATAGGAAATTAGATGTATAATTCGAATTTGAAGTCAAACTTATCAAATTCTAAGAGTTAATAATTTTTTTTCAATATTTATACTAATAATAATTTAAAAAAATATAAAAAAACCCTTCATGACAGCGATTGAAGGTATATTCCAATTGGCAATACGGTTGAAAACGAAAAAATTCACATTAAAAGATTTAGATCAAGTTTTCCAAGATTTGTAACTTGCACAGTGGATAACTCAGACAAAAAGTCGCCGATTCAGATGTTCGAATATACCAAAAGATAGGTAAATTAACTGTCCACATTTTCCCAATGTAATTTACCAATCAATTTTTCAACGGTTTTTGCGTTATTCAACGATATTCGTAGACTACACACGAAAACATCACATTTTTCAACTTTGAACGTTATTTCCATCCATTCAGTGCGAAAGAAACAAAGAATGGACCATATATTATTGATATACACATCATCAACAATCATTATGCTGAATTTGAGCGAAATCTATTTCAAAAATTTTTCGCGAAAAATCCAAGGGAGACCCCTGCGATTTTTTCGAACCGATCAGTTATCGATTTTTTACTCCTCTTTCAATGGAGATAAAAATCTGAAATTTTCAGGGAAGTTGTGTCTTACCAATATGTACTTCCGTGATTTTTTTCAATTCTCGGAAAAATCCGAAAGTGGTCCAAAAAAATCAGTTTTTGAAAGGTGAAAAATCGACCTTTAACCGTGCTTTTCGGGGTTAAAATTCATTCGAATCGATTATTTTATCATGCAGGAGTCTTCATTCAAACGCCTTACACACGTACATAGCAAAAAATTTGGTGAAAAAAATTTAAACAGCGCTCCAGAAATTATTTTCCGTAAATCGAGTTTTTCACCGGCCGAAATCTCGAGCCTCCGCTGGCGTGAAAATTAAATATTTGTTTTCAAGTGTTTTCGATTGCTATTCTTCAAGGAAATTTAACGCTGAATCCGAATTTGACCTCAAAACGACGGAAATTTGACTACAACTATTCGTTTTTCCCAGTTTTAGTACCTCACTGTTTTCATGTTTTTCAATTTTGAAAATTTGTTGCAAATACTAACAGTACTGTTCGATATTATTAATCATTTTTATAGGAAATTAGATGTATAATTCGAATTTGAAGTCAAACTTATCAAATTCTAAGAGTTAATAATTTTTTTTCAATATTTATACTAATAATAATATAAAAAAATATTAAAAACCCTTCATGACAGCGATTGAAGGTATATTCCAATTGGCAATACGGTTGAAAACGAAAAAAAATTCACATTAAAAGATTTAGATCAAGTTTTCCAAGATTTGTAACTTGCACAGTGGATAACTCAGACAAAAAGTCGCCGATTCAGATGTTCGAATATACCAAAAGATAGGTAATTTAACTGTCCACATTTTCCCAATGTAATTTACCAATCAATTTTTCAACGGTTTTTGCGTTATTCAACGATATTCGTAGACTACACACGAAAACATCACATTTTTCAACTTTGAACGTTATTTCCATCCATTTAGTGCGAAAGAAACAAAGAATGGACCATATATTATTGATATACACATCATCAACAATCATTATGCTGAATTTGAGCGAAATCTATTTCAAAAAATTTTTCGCGAAAAATCCAAGGGGGACCCCTGCGATTTTTTCGAACCGATCAGTTATCGATTTTTTACTCCTCTTTCAATGGAGATAAAAATCTGAAATTTTCAGGGAAGTTGTGTCTTACCAATATGTACTTCCGTGATTTTTTTCAATTCTCGGAAAAATCCGAAAGTGGTCCAAAAAAATCAGTTTTTGAAAGGTGAAAAATCGACCTTTAACCGTGCTTTTCGGGGTTAAAATTCATTCGAATCGATTATTTTATCATGCAGGAGTCTTCATTCAAACGCCTTACACACGTACATAGCAAAAAATTTGGTGAAAAAAATTTAAACAGCGCTCCAGAAATTATTTTCCGTAAATCGAGTTTTTCACCGGCCGAAATCTCGAGCCTCCGCTGGCGTGAAAATTAAATATTTGTTTTCAAGTGTTTTCGATTGCTATTCTTCAAGGAAATTTAACGCTGAATCCGAATTCGACCTCAAAACGACGGAAATTTGACGACAACTATTCTTTTTTCCCAGTTTTAGTACCTCACTGTTTTCATGTTTTTCAACTTTGAAAATTTGTTGCAAATACTAACAGTACTGTTCGATATTATTACTCATTTTTATAGGAAATTAGATGTATAATTCGAATTTGAAGTCAAACGTATCAAATTCTAAGAATTGATAATTTTTTTCAATTTTTATACTTTTGGAGTTCTAATTTCGGAATTTTCGTTTGTTACGTTGGCGAATTTCGAAAAAATAGGTTCTGTGTAAGCAAATGGAGAAAATTTAATTTAGAATCGATTAAAAAAAATTGTTTTTTTTTTCATAACAAAATGGTAAAATTTTAACTTTGGACGGCTATAGCTCCGCGAAGGTGAGTCTGATCCGATCGATCCTAATGACGAAAATGTTCAGAATTTCCCGCACAACATATCTGTAATGCACATGGTATGTATGAAAATCAATATATAAAAAGTTACAGCTCCTGATAGATTAAATTTCGCCCGAACGGTTTTTTTATACATATCAATTTTTTTTATTTTTATTTTTTTTTTTTTTTGGAAAAATCAAAGCAGAAAATCGCAATTCTGGTGGTTTTTCAGCCGGTGGGCTTAAATTTTTAGTATGCCCAATTTTTTTTCATTCAAATTTCTCCGCCTAGTTCTTCAATCAATTGTATAACTCCTCCTCCTCGTTGTGCAGTTTTATATATATAGATTATCTAATTATTGTTTCCATCGTTCCAGGTCCAGGGATCGGGAGCGCGAGAGGGAGCGGGAAAAGGAAAGGGAGCGGGAACGCGAACGCGAGCGCGAAAGGGAACGCGAGCGCGAAAGAGAGCGAGATCGGGATAAGGACCGCGAAACGAAATCGGAGAAAGACCTGCTCAGGGAAAAAGAGGAAGAAGAAGAGGCGAAAGAAAGGAAGAAACAGGAGCGAAAAGCGAGGGAAAAAGAAGCTGCTTATCAGGTAAAGCATCGAATCCTTAATAACGCGAAGCGGTTATTTTTTAACCGTTATTTATCGTTACTGATTCGTTCCAGGAGCGCCTTCGAGCTTGGGAAAGCCGAGAGCGTCACAAAGTCAAGGAAATGATGAAAGAAAAAGAGAAGAAACGGCTTAAAGAAGAAGAGCGCGAAAAGGAGGCGAAGCGGCTCAAAGAGTTTTTGGAAGATTACGACGACGAACGTGATGACATCAAATATTACAAGTATTTCGAATATTTCATTCGATCGCTGAATAATTCTACTCGTATCTATTTTTTGCTCAACGTTGTTTCGCATTTTAGAGGCAGAGAATTAGCTAAGCGGCTTGAGGAAAGAGAAAAAGAGATGGAAGTGGACGCAAAGGATCGGCAAAAGGAGAAAGAAGAGCTGGCCGAACTCAGAAACAAGATATACCAAGATAGTGACAATCCCGATATCGAGTTTGCCAAGGTAAATGGCTCAATATAGCATAAAATGCTCCCAGTATCGGTTATCGGGAGAATATCGTCATTTGTGGAGTCAAAATTTGTATGCGGTGTCTGCTGATGCTAAAAAAACGTTGAATTTCTTTTTCTTAATTTTCTCGCTCAATTAAATCATCCGAAGAAGTCAAATTATTCAGCGAGTTGAATATGTTTTGTTTTTTCTAGGCGTTGCGAGAAAGGGAAGAACTCTACAAGCCAAAGATTCTCATCAACGTCAACGAAGAGCATACGAAACAGCTCGAAAAAGAGAAAGAGGAGAAGGAGAAAGAAAAGCAACGCGAGAAAGAGAAGGAGCTCGAGCGAAGAGAAAAGGAAATGGAAAGAGAGCGGCGGGAGCGAGAGCGAATCGCTGAAGCGGAGTGGGAAGAGGACCGAAGGCGAGCTAAGGCGGCCGCTGCTGCTGAAAAAAAGCTGCAGGAAGAGCACGAGCAGCGAGAACGGGAAAGGGAGCGAGAGCGGGAAAAGGAGCGCGAAAGGGATAGAGAACGACACGAGGACAATGAAGATGACGGAGACCGGGGGAACATGTCGAGTCCGGATAGTAGGCGTTCAGATCCGCCTCCGGAACCTCTTAGCAACCACAGTTCGCCGGAGATGAATCACCATCATCACCACCATGGGCACCATCACCACCACGCTCATCAGCAAGATGCAAGTAAGTGTTCAACAATAGGAGTATTCATGGTCGGTGTCGAGATTGATAAGGTTGCCACGGAACCTTCTCGACCGGACATGCGCGGTCCTTTATTTCACATCTCGATCGAGAAATCGAATTCGATCCAAAAAAAGCCTCGAGAAATCCGTCGAGATGTAAATGTCGATGTAATCAACAACAGTATTATTTGACGAATCTTTCCTCAGATTCCGATTTTGGTTTATTATCCAATAATAAACCATTGTAATCGCCAAAAAAAAAATTGTCTAACTCCCCTCAAAATTGATGTTTTACGTTTCAAGGCATGTAGAATCCGATAAAAAACAAATTCTGTCTGTCCGCCGTAACACTTTTCCGGCCAAACTATTATTCTATTCAACAAATTCTCATACACATAGATTCTAGAAATGTTCGTGAAAAATCTCACGACGGCCCAATTCTTGAACCCAATCTCTTGCTCAATTTTAAGGGTATTTTTGGGAGGTTTTGAGGGGGAGAAAATTCATATTTTTCAAGAGTGAGTACGTTAATTAACAAGCTGGGAACGAAGAAGCGTTAAGAGTTTGGAAACTCGCTAATAACGGATTATTTTGTCATTGTCGAATGGGAGAATTTTGAGCCTCGAACGACTAGAATTCACGTGCTATCTATCAGTAATAGTGATAAGCGACGTCAAATATTTCTATTATTTGTCAACTTTGAAACATGTTGAACGTACTGGTTATTTTATGGTCTTATGTTCACCCAAATAGTTGTAACTTTTGGTATTTCAAATAACTTTAGTCGTACACGAAGAAATTACTGCGAGTTGATATTAATGCCGAAATTCTAACTATATTGTCGGAAAAGAAGATATCGAACACTGACAATCGATAGTACTAAAAATCGATAGTATCAGTAACTCACACTCAAGGTTTTTCAGAAAAATGCGTATTTGGTATCAATTTCGATAGATTTTTGGACGCTGGATCGAATTAGACCATCGCGGGGTCGATATTTGGTTCTCGAGTTATCACAGTTTTTGTGTCGAAATTTGGGAGATTTTCAAAAATTTAGCTTTTAATTTGGAAATCAAGAAAAATAAAAATGATTAAAATTACAATATTTGCTACGGACTTTTCCCCTACAAATTTTCGGAATAACTACGACCACAAATGGATAATCTTCTTGAATCATTATTGAAGCGAAGGAATAACAAACCATTTATCCGTTATTTTATTTAGCGTTCGTGATGTCGTCGCGGAAAAGAGTAAAAAAGGCTGCGCGAATCTAGTAATTTATCGGTGGAATCGCGAAATCTAATTAAATAATTGATATTTCAAATTGAACGATCGAAGTGTCAAATCTTTAACAAATTTTTAAAATCAAATATTAGATGTATAAAATCACATAATCGATATTTAACATGTGAAAATCGATAAATAAAATCGGATAATCGATTTATCTAATCAACATGTGGACACATTACACAGTGGATATATTTTTCCAATAATCGATACAATAAATAATCTATTTTCACCAAGCATAGTAATATTTGATTTTCACGCGAGGAAAATATTCCGTATTGGGGATTCATATAATTGAAATGATCGGTTTTTTTATGTAACTTCAAAAGATAAATCGCACTTCTCTACAATTTTTTTTTTTTTCCAGATAAAACGCCCAGCTCTCCTCCGCAGGCGAAGAAGAAAAAGAAATTGGACATAAAAGAAGTATTTAATAATGACGAAGACGAGGACGGCTCTATGGGAGCCAAAAAGCGAAAACTCGTACCGCTAGGTGAGATTGAATATTGATCGCTCGTATTCGATCGAACTACCAGCGACTATCGATTTACTCCCTGTTCAATTCTCATTGCAGATTACAATGAAGACAAAAAGAAGCCCAAAGAGCCGGAGAAGAAAGAAGATTTGGCGAAATCGCAAGAGGAAAAGAAGAAGCACATAAAGAATTTGATCAATCGAATTCCAACTGAAAAGACAGCTCTGTTCAATTACTATTTGGACTGGGCCGCTGTAGATAATGTGAGTAAATGACCATCATCAATAGCAATACATTTTGTTCGATAATCAATCGATTTTGAAACGAATCGAGTGAAAAGTTGATGTAAAATCTAATCGAGTGGGAAATCTGTTTAAATAGGAATGGTGAAAAATCGATCTCCAATCTAATCGAGCGGAAAAACGATTTTAATATTTCATTAAAATTGAAACGAATTAAAAAAAAATCTATTTCTAAAAGTCGAAATTGAATCTAAGTAGAAATTATTGAAAATTGAATATTATCGACTCGAGCAGATAATCGAATAAAATGAGAAATATGTTAGGAAAGCGCTCTTGCATCAACGATTAAATTATTCATTCAATTCGATAGTGAAATCGATTTTCCGTTTGATCAAATTCTAATCGTTTCTCTCCGTTGAATTTATTTGGAAACAATTCTTTCTAGATTCTTCGGTGAATTCATTTAACATTAATTTGTTTAGATTTTTTAATAGATTGTTAACCGTCTTTTCTCGCTCTTATAATTTTAAATTGATTTTTCTCTCCAATGAATCGATTCTAAATCAAGTTTTCTCACTTGAATCGATTTTAAATCAATTTTTCTCTCCCTTGAATCGATTGTAAATCAATTTTTCTCACTTGAATCGATTTTAAATCAATTTTTCTCTCCCTTGAATCGATTTTAAATCAATTTTTCTCACTTGAATCGATTTTAAATCAATTTTTCCTCACTACAATCGATTTTTTTCTTCTTAACCATTTTCGAATCGATTCTTCTAGAGCTTGAATCGATTGTAAATCAATGTTTCTCACTTAAATCGACTTGTAAATCGATTTTTTCACTCCTACCAATTTAAATCGATTTTCCCTCGCTTGAATCAATTGTAAATCAATTATTCTTAGTCGTATCAATTTTAATGAATACTCACTTGAATCTAATTAAATTCCTTTTTTTATTCAATTGTGACTGGAGAAAATCGATTTACAATCGAAACAACTGTTGAATAATAATTTACAATAGCGTTAAGCGACCATTGTTTCATTTGATTACGATTTAATTGATTTCACTCAAGCTAAAAATCGATTTGAAACAAATCTATTGAAAAATTGATTTTGATTCGGTTGGGAAAAATTTATTGACCAAGTATTAGATTTATAGTAAAATCGGGTGAAAATCTAATCGAATGAAAAATCGATTTTTCACAATCGCGAATAATCGAATCGATTTTTCACAATCGCGAATAATCGAATCGACATTGATTTTTGATAGTTTTCTCGCCTGTACAATTTTACCAACTAATATCGGCCGTTTCCAGCAACTCATGGAAAGGCGAATACGGCCTTGGATAAATAAGAAAATTATCGAATACATCGGCGAGCCCGAGCCGACACTCGTGGATTTCATCTGTTCCAAAGTGATGGCCGGCAGCGCGCCGCAAGGAATTCTCGACGACGTCCAAATGGTATTAATTATATTATTAAATTAAAAAATTCTTAAAATTCTCAATGGCGTTCCATCTGAAAATTTCCTCCCGCGAGATCAGTAACCGATTTTTTTCCTCTAGGTTCTAGACGAAGAGGCTGAAGTATTTGTGGTGAAAATGTGGCGACTTTTGATATACGAGATCGAAGCGAAGAAATTGGGCCTCGTCAAGTGAACTTTTCCACTCCGAGCGATTTTAATTAGAACATTTACATCCTCAGTGAACGTTGTTCCGTGTGAAAACGACTCGGTTTCAACTTGGCTGCTCAGTTGTGGCCGTTTTTTAAACGTCTTAAATTTAGTAGTTAGTTGTCAATTGTAAATAAATTATTACATTATTTGGAAAACAACACCATCCTTATTACGTAAGTTGGAAAATTTCGTTTCGATAATTTTCGCTGACCTTATCGCTCAGGATTATTCATGAATTTGTATTGCATTCTATTTATTCACACGTTTAACCGTCAGTCGAGCTCTGGCTGGTCGAGAGGTTTTTAAAATCCTTTTGATTTTTTTTCCGATTATTTCATTATGTTTTTCTCATATTGAGAATAGAATCGATGGAAATTATTGCGTTTTATTCGACCCTGAAAACGTGCGGTTTTCAAGTTTCTCACCGGACGGAAAATTGTTTTGTCGATAGAACCGCGAGGGAAAATCGAATCGATTTGAACGAAAAATTGACTCAATGAATTTGCGGCAGAAAATTTTATCGAGCCAAAACAAGTTTTTTTTTTTTTTTTTTTTTAAAGTAATTCAGAGATAAATTAAGTGTTGAGTGCAGGTGAAATCGATTTAAAATTTTTTAATAAAAATATATATATTGAAGCGCACAATAAAATACTAATAATCCAATTTCAAGGTTTCTATATTACGTCTTTTCAAATCCCACAGAAATTTCAACAACGCCTATTGCGAAAAATGGGGATCTTGAATCGAATTGGCGGTAAAATTGATTTTAAATTGCCAAAAATTAATTACATTTTTGAAAAATAAAAATGAAAGAAATAGATAAAGAAATAATCAAATTGGCAGTAAAATTAATTTTCAATTGCCAAAAATTGATTACATTTTTGTAAAAAATGAAGTAAAGAAAGAAAGAAAAATAAATAAAAATTAAAGAAATGAATAAAAATGAAAGGAATAAATAAAATAATAAATCAAATAAAAATAAATAAATGATTCGTCGATGAAAACAAGACAAAAATAAATCAATTTTTTATAATGCAGTAAAAATCAATTTAAATTGACGTTAAATTGAAAAAAAAAAACGAGACGAATCTTTTTTAAATTAAGTCAATAAAGAAACATTTTATTTTAAGTTGTTTGATTTTAAAGGGACCAAAAGCAGTTATAATATGGTAAAATTTGTTAAAAACGGGAAATTTTGATGAAATTGAGCTAAAAATAAATCTGTCCCGCTGACAATACAAGAAAAAACCAATTCGAGTCGGTAAATTGGTTTCTTTAAAATTAAATCTAAATAAACGGCAGAAAAGAACGGGGGAAATTTCTTTCGGAAATTGCCGTCGAAATAATTCAAGTGCGAATATATGTATTTCTTTAAAAAAAAATAGCGCGAATAAAATCGATTTTATAGAAAAATTGATTATGTATCAAATTGGTAGTCATTTGATTTCCGAACGGGACAAAAATAAATCGTTGAAAACAAATCTATGGAAAACGTTTTTATCAACACAAAAAATGCTAGATTCGTTGATAAAATCGAGCTAGAAAGAAAATCGATTCATATGTTAAATGCAATGGAAAATCAAATCGATTTTGATCAAATTTAATGCCAATAAATTGAAGAAAACAAGAAAAATACTAGTTCTGTTCGACCCAAGAGAAAACTTGACAATATTTCGGGTGAAATAAGTATTTTACATTTAAAAAAAAAAAAAAAAAAAAAAAAAACCTCATTAACAAAATGAACTGAAAAATATCGCAGAAAATATATGAAACAACTTTCAAATGATGTCAATAGAGAACATATCGAGGCAAATTAATGTAGAATTGATTTAAAAAACGACGTAGAATTAAGTATTGTCGAGGAAATAGCAGAAAAAATGAAATCATCGACAAACATGAGTCAAAAATCGATTTTACGCCGAATTCAGTGGAAAAACAATTTGAAATCGAATAGAGCAACGATTAGATGAGATCGCTAGAAAATCCTAAAACTATCGACCGAAAAATCAAAATGACCGATGAAACGGATAAAATTGATATAAATTCCATTCGAGGGAAACGCAAGGTACAAATCAATGTCGAATAAGAGTGGAGCGTTCATTTTCACGTGAACGGGCAAACGTAGTTGATACAATGGATCACTTTGCCGTTGCCAAAAATCGCTAGTGCAAGATTGTTATCGCCGTTGGTAAGGTGATGGTGGACGTCCAATTTCCAAGAGACGGGCGCATCTTCGAAGCCAATGATCTGTACGCCGATCAACGGTATGCTCGTTCGGGTATTAATGTATTTCCTGCGACACGAAAATCGATCATTCACAATCGGCATTAAAAGCTTGAAAATCGGATAAACATAAAGGCCTTTACAGACCGGACGATAACATTGTTGAAAACATTGTTATTAGCATTTTTCAGTAACTTTCACACCGAACGCAACATTGTTGGCAACAATGTTATCAACATCGGGCGAGGAATTGTTAATAACGTTACGGCACTTGAAAAATGTTGATAACAATTCCTTCACTGTAAGAGAAAAATTGTTGATAACAATTCCTTCACTGAAAGAGAAAAATTGTTGATAACATCTTCAGTAACATTGTTATTTTTTTCGTCAACATTGTTGGTAACATTGTTGGCGACACTGGGTTTTGTTATCGAGCCATGAGCGATAACAAACTGGCCTTTGCGACTAACATTGTGGATAACATTGTTAGAGAACTAGACCCAAATAAAATAGACGGAAGAATTGTTGGCAACAAAAAAGTTGGCGACATTGTTGCCAACAATGTTGGTAACATATTTTCTAGATCATCTCATTTTGTTACAAATATTATCAACATGTTATGTTAATAACTATTGTTTTCACTAACATTTGGTCTGTAAGCACCTTCAGAAAGTAAGAGATTGAGGGGGAAAACCGTGGCTAATTGTTCTCCTGTTTTTTATTATCAGCCTGCCAAGCACGCCCCTTTGGGCATCATCAGGGCTTCGTAGTACCATTAAAAGGTATCCACGGCCTCGTAACGGCACCACAAAGCCCTGATGATGCCCGAAGTGGCGAAAGTGCTTGGCTGGTGTGGGGAACACCCACTATCTTCTTGAGAAATGACAAAATAATAAAAATAATAATATAATAAATAAAAAATAATAATAAAATAATAAAAAACAGGAGAACAAGTCGCCATGGTTTTCTCCCCCTCAATCTCAACTTCAGGGTTTCTTTATCCGATCGAAAAACATAAGGAAGAAGAATAGGAGGAGAAATATCTTACATAATCTTATTTAACAAGATGAGGAAGATGATTCTTACTTTATTCTATCGAACAACATGAGTAGGCGGTTTGCAGTTAT
This sequence comes from Tupiocoris notatus, assembly GCA_037159825.1. Classification (NCBI taxonomy): domain Eukaryota; kingdom Metazoa; phylum Arthropoda; class Insecta; order Hemiptera; family Miridae; genus Tupiocoris; species Tupiocoris notatus. Next base: position 111,084 of record JASJUZ010000331.1, read on the forward strand.
GAGGCCAGTCCAACTGAGGACGCAGAGGGGGGCGGTTTTCTTTGATTTTTCGGGCCCTGCGTAGGAGCTAAGATATTCCATCTCGCTAGCCCCGCCAGCACTACGAACAAATTTACAACACCATTAGCCATAGAAGAATAGCTGCACATGACTAATCGACTTCATTATCTAATCAAAAGTTGAATTACTTAGCTAATTATACAAAATAAATTAACTAAAAATAAATCTATAAAAAAATTCTGCAGGTTGAGGGGGAGAAAAACGAGGGGACCTCTTCTCCATGGGGCCTTGGTCCTATAATGCCCTGAAGAAGCCCGAACGGGCGAAAGTGTAGTATAAACAAGTTGTGTGTCTACCACGATTGCGTACACGGACAATAATATAATACATTACTACATGACATGATCAGTTGCGATATGGTTGTCTTCCGTTGGTCTGAGCTCGGCTTTTGTATCGGGCGTTTCGCTATGTCTTTTGGAGAAATAAATAATAATGTAAATTTTTCAAGCGTCGATTATTGAATTCTACAGAAAGTACTCGGCTGAATTAAAAGAAAGAAAAAAAAAATTGAGAAGAGGTCGCCTCGTTTTTCTCCCCCTCAACCTGCACAAAATAAGTAATGCGACCTCCTGGAGTAAAAAAATTGTCTATAAATTTGCTAAATAGATTATCTTGTTAATAACCTAGATCTCTCCAAACCGCAAAAAATTCACACAAAAAAAAGTGATAACTTAGGATTCATTATTGCTATTGATTCCGTAACGGTCCCGTTCCACAAATTCCCCACCCATTAAAACTCCCAAAAAAATACGTTTAAAACTGGGGTAGTAATTTGACTTAAGAATCGAGCCATTGTCCGACCGAGGATGATTTTTGGCGGCAATTTCAAGAGCTTTTCTGTTTTATTTGTTTCAGAAAAAATGTTGACGACGTGCGGACAGATTTTTGAATTAATTAGTCACATTTTACACGCCTTGAAACGCGAAACATCAAACTTCGAGAGAGGGAGTTAGCATTCTCTTTCCTGGGTGATTACAATAATTTATTATTACCCATCTATAAACAAAAAACCAATATAGCGCTGCCCCAATTGCTAGAAAATTACAGCGGTTTGCCGATTTACCTTTGATTAAATCCCATCGATTGGAGAGCAAGCCATTCGAACACTTCGGCGTACGAGGCTGTCGGTTGCGGAAGGCTGACGCCATAGTGGACATTTTGGTCCGACCGGAGGTTGCACTCGGTTACTTGAACATCGCAGATTTTTTCAAAATAATGCGCCAACGAAGAGGGACACGTGTTCTCATCTGGAACGTACAAACAACAATTCCTAAATAAACTTTAACTCGAGAGAAGATTCATTTTCGAAACGAATATAAAATAAATTTTTCCTAGACAAATCAACCGCAGAATTACAGGAAAAAATTTAATTTTCAATCGGGTAATTTTTTATCAACGAATCTATCAAATTACGCTTCAAATCGAGCGGAAAATCATTTTCATCTACGCTATAAATTAAATACAACCGACCCCTTCGAGATCGGTTTCATCGAATTTTCCCCGTAAAATATTTTTCCCCAATCGATAGCACTCAATTTTTTCAACAATACACGAGCCTGATTTTGATTAAACTCTATTTCACTCGTAGAAGAGTTTCTATTGATTCTTACCAGGAGGTTCCCAACAGCAAACGAAGGTCCCTTTCAGGTGAGTCGCCGCTTTGAGCCGGGAAAGAACCCTCTCGTAGTTTTTCTTACCCCCGATGAAACAGCTTTCCTTCAAGTTGATCCGCATATCTGTAAATTGCAGGAATGTAGAAAAACGGTAACTGTCGGAAGATCAATGTAACGAACCGTACTCACGGAATGTGTTATCCTTCTTTTGCTCAATTACAGTTACGGCCGGCGACTGTTCGATTCCGAGAGAGAGAAATTCGTCCCTAGAAATCGAAAGGATGAAATAACCGTCGGGAGTAAGGGCGAAGACGTTTTCCGTGTCAAGATGAGCATCTATGGTCAGCAATGTCGTCTCTCCTGGAACAAAAATTAATTAAATCATTCATTTGACTACTCACAAGGAAAGAGGTTCTCAAAATCGATTTACGATTCAAACATTTTATTATGCCATCGAATTTACATTGTTTTGCCATCGAATTTCAATTAAATTAGTTAATTTGCCCATTAAATTTTGGAAAAATTGATTATTTTGCAATAAAATTTCAATTATTATATATTATTTTGTCTTTAAACTCCAATTGAAATCGATTATTAATCAACAATGTAATTTCTCCTGGAACGAAAACTTACAGAATCGTTCAATTGACTGCTCTTGCAGAGAGAAGTTCTCGAAATCAATCTACGATTCGAACATACTATTTTTTTAAATCGAAATTCTATCATTTTTCCATCAAAATCAATTAAAATCAAATAATTTGTCTTTGATAAAAGTTTATTATTTTGTCGTCAATTATAAATTATAATTAATTAGTTTGTCGTCGAATTTTATTCAATCAAGTTATTCTCATTAAATTTTAATTTGATTAAATTTTGGTTGAATATCAATGAGGTTATTAAGAGATTATTTTGTCATTGCATTTCAATTAAAGTTGATTAATTTGTCGTCAAATTGTGGTTATAATCTACTAATATTTCGTTAAATTTTTATTTAAATTAATTCTATGATAATTAAGTTATGATTCAACTGTTTTTTTCCATTAAATTTTATTTAAATTATTTTGTCATTGAATTTCAATTAAAATCAATTATTTTGTCATCGAATTTTTATAAAATTCGTTTTTTTTTTGTCATCGAATTTTTATAAAATTCGTTTTTTTTTTGTCATAGAATTTTTATGAGATTGTTTCGACATTGAATTTTCATAGGATCATTTTGTTTACGAAATTCGATTATTTTTTCATCAAATTTTAATTAAAACGAACTGATTTGCCATTTAATTTTTATTGAAATTATTTTGTCAACAAGTGTTAAATAAAATTAACTATTTTGTCGTCGAATTTTAATAGAATTATAGGTTTTTTTTTTATCGAATTCTATTAGAATTGAAAATTGATTAAAATAGATTATTTCGTCTTTAAATACAGATCGAAGTCGATTTAAAAATAAACAGAAATTTCAATAAAAATCTGTTTTTATAAATAAAAATAATTTACCTATTCCTCAAAAAAAAAATATTTTTTTAAACTAATTTTTGGCCAATAGAAAAATTTTTTCCAATCGATGAGCATGCAATATTATCGAACTTCACGTTTCGAGAATTAAGGAAATTTACCCGATTTGACGAAAGCGTTGATAAAGTTCTGTTCGACAAGCCGGTAAACGGGGAGCTCTGACACTTTGTAATAAGTCGTGTCAACGGTGAGAACTTCTTTGATATCTTGCGGTACCCCGAACGTATCGGCGAAGAGGAGCCAAACCTGGAAAAATATTTCTGTTAGAGCTAGACTATTTTTCATAAATTATCTTCCTCATTTAATACTTACACTATGATTGTACGGATGGAATTGGATCGCATCGTGGAATATCGGGCAGTCGATCCGTGTTTCGCAATATTTCACGCGGACCGGATGCGGTTTGAATTTCCACACGTTCGGATTTTCCATTGTCGCGAGTAAAATTCACGAAGAAACAACCGACGAGCGGAACATTGCTGAAATTGACGACAAACAACCGAAAAAACAACACTAATAAACTCAATAGACTTCGCCGGCACGCGATTGCTTAGAAGATATGATAACAAGTTGTTGTTGTTGTTGTTGTCTCGCTTCACAGTGATGTCGGACGTATAATGTTTTTTTCCTATACAGAGTTCACTTCCATTTTTGAATTCTTGAGACGATAAGAAGGAGAATAATGAAGTGTAAAAAGTGAGACAAAATTATTTATATCAATGTAAAAAACGTCTCCTCTACAAGAATTTTTTAATTTCCATATCTACAGACAAGAGTTTGCAATGATTTCATAAAAATATTGCCGTTTATGTTTTTATTAGTTTTTTTTAATTTACAGTTGTCGTTTACTAAGAAAAAAATGGCGATACGGACGAAAATTCAAACCATAATTTTTTTAGGGTATTTTTGGTTGCACTCTACTCTCAAAAAATTAACAGATGCCTCCAATTTTTATACCTTGGTTCGATTATGATCCTCAATAAACGAAAACCGACGTCAAAACAATGGCTTAATAAAAGTATCGATTTTTCTCTTATAAATAATCGCAGTAAGTTTCGATACTTGAATAAATGAATCGATTATATTTAAATCGATACACACCGAAGCATGAGAGCCGAAGGCAGTGGACATCGTCTGTTTCCCGCCATATGTGAATATTCCTTGCCTCTTTGTTCTTGCCTTATCTTCAGTTGGACTTTGGAGTTGGACGCCATTTTTGTGATTAGTGCTCTTGATATTTTATGTTGGGACAACGATGTTCGATGTTTCACACATCGATATATCGCAAGAAAAACATCGATGATTTATAAAAAATTTTATAGACATATTTATGTTATTAGTTATTCCTTACATACGAAGAAAACTCGTTGCAAAAAGAAAATATAGAAAGGAACATATTTTTTTAAAAGTAATTAACATTTAAAGTATGCTTATTTGTTATCATATTAACTCCCACAATGTCCTTACTGATTGCTTTGCTAACCCACGCGATTTATACTCGAAAAAACGGAGCTTTTATTCGAAAATAAATTGATTCATCGATGTCAAAAAAGTTCGATATCTAAAAACATCGATGTCCGAATAATCGAAGTAAAACATCGATGTCTAAAACATCGCAGAATAGATATCGATGTTTTTATCCCAGATATCGATGTTTTTGAAACATGTCGAGGTATGTTGATGTGCTTATTATTATGCTGCTTAACCTTTGCTCTAGGATTAGAAGAAAAGAATTTTCTCCAACCTGAAAGCTGTTTGTTTTTTCAATAATCGAGCTCATTCAAGCTTTCAAGCAATATGTTCACATTTGAATCTGTTTAAAGTGAATTCAGTGACATGATATTGAAGACGCACAGAGCAAGGTTGTTCGGGATGGATGTTTCGGTTCGCTTTCGCCTTTTCGGGCATCGCAGGGCGACGTGGAAAAAAGTGAGAAGAAAAAGGTAAAGACATTTCTATTTTATTAGTTTAAGAGTGTGCTAAAGCTTGAATAATTAATTTACGGCACAGATATATTTCCTTTGAATTGATCCATCGAGTATTTCCCCTCTTTTTCAATCCCCAGCGAAAATTGCAAAAGCTACGAAGAAGGAACGGCTGAAAAAAATTGCCCGTGGTCGAAAATTGGAACTTGAAACCCGTTCATTAGCAGGTATGCAAATTCGTTCGTTTAGCCTAATGAATATTTGTTTTCAACAAAATATTTGATCATCTGCTAGTCTCTATAATCCTCGCGATGGCTTTAATTTCTTTATCGTCCCGGCCGAGGTCCGCGCCAGTTGAACCATCGTGAAATTTCTCGAGGAACATGTTCAATTGGGAAATATTATGCGTAGTCGTCTTATGCTCTTACGCGGCGACGGCGATCGCCAGCGAGGTCGGCACGATCTTCAATTTGACGATGTACGGCGACGAATTGTTGGACGATGACGACCGTCGTCCGTACACTGAGAAAGAGCTCGAAGGTAAAAACAGTGAACTTGAACCTGCGCTGTTCCTTTTGTGTAAAAAAATATATTTTTTTATCTATAAAAAAAAATAATAATAATAAAAATTAAAAAAAAAAATAAATAAAAATAAATAAATGTGTTTAAAAAATTTATTTTATGTATTTTTATTTTGATATATATTTTTTATTATTATAGTGAAAGGTATTTACGTATAAATAATGTACGTATACGTATTATTAAATACGTAAATAAATATTTAAATACATATCTTAAATGACCTATTTATATATAAATACGTAAAAAAATATTATAAAAATTATTTTATACATTTTTAATTTATATAATACTAATAAATCTATATAATAATTATAAATTAATAATTTATATAGTTAGGGGTTTAGTTTTATATTAATAATTTATTATAGTTATAATTATAATAATTATAAATTTATATAATAATTTTTAATTTATATTATGTTTAATTTATATATATTTTTTTAATTTATATGTATTTTTTAATTATATATTTTTTATTTTATATATTTTTTATATGAATTTTTTATTTATATATTTTTATATCATCGTAATAAAAAGCATTCACGTACTATAAATAGAAATTTACATCAAAATTTTTTTATTTAAAAAATTTTTCAATAAAATTAATTTAAAAAAAAATTTATATCTAAAATATTTTAAATGATAATATTTTTTTTAAAAAACTAGTTTTTGGTTAAAAATTTATAAATGAAAGTATTTCAAAAACTGAATTTTTGCTTTATAAATTTATATTATAAATATAGTTACATTTTTATTAGGTATGTTTATATTATATTCAATTTTTTTTTTTTAATTAAAAAATATATTCAATTGATATTTTTCCCTGTTTTTCTTGGCAATAGCCATTCATTTTTTATTTGATAGAGACTTCTGGAATAATGTTCCCTCTCCAAACTGTCAAACTGATGAAATTCTACCGAGCGTCGGGAATTAAATCGTACGCTTTCGTCTTGCGTTATTTATGAAACAGGTTTTTTTTCTCAAAATTGTTCTAGCTCTGAAGTACATTAAGGCCTACTCTGAATCTAGGACGTTATTAGACGTAATCGCGTACCCCGAGTGCGATTTCAGCGATTGGATGTACCCGTCGTGCTGCTCGACCATAGAAATCCTCGATCTCCCTCATGAAAGTAAGAAAACTCTCGCTAGTTTTGCCGAATCCCTCCGGCCGCTGTTTTCTCATTTAAATATTTCATATTTTCACAGTTTGCATCGATATGGCGCTGGAATGGAGGGAGCTGAAGATATCTTTGGCGTTGAACCACAATGGAGAGTTTATGTTTTCGTTCGAGTTCCTCCGTAAGTATATTGTAGGAATAGTTCAAAATGGACGTTATAACAGAGAGTTTTTGCTGTCTACGTTGCCTGAAGCCCATGAATGTGAGTCTAGGAGAACGCAAGATGATGCTAACCTCCAAACTCCACTGGTCATGGCAAGTGGCTCACCCGCTCACTTCACGGTGTCACGGACCGATCCCCTCAATGTCACGTGACTAATCCCCTCGATGTCACATGACTGATCCTCTTGATGTCACGTGACTGATCCCCTCAATGTCACGTGACTGATCCCCTCGATATCACGTGACTGCTCCCCCTAGTGTCACGTGACTGATCCCCTTGATGTAATGTGACTTCACCCCCTCGGTGTACATTACACCTCCCTTATGTTGTCACATGACTCTTCCCCCTCGGTGTCACGTGACTGCTGACTGCCCCCCCCCGTGCCACGTGACTGTTCCCCCTTGGTGTCACAAGACACCTGCCGTTGTGTCTGTTCCCCTCAGTGTCACATGATTGTTCCCCTTCAGTGTCACGTGACTCCTTCCTCTTATAGTCACGTCACTGTTCCCCTCATTTGATGTCACGTGACTGCTTACTATCCCCCCCCACAGTGTCAGTGATTGTTCCCCCTTGGTGTCACATGACACCTCCCTTATGTTGTCACATGACTCTTCCCCCTCAGCATCAAGTGACTGCTACCCCCTCGGTGTCACGTGACTGCTCCCCTAGGTTTCTCACTGGTGTTTACTTAATCAGACATACGTCGTATCATTTGTTCTTGCATTCAATTAACACCATCCAAGTTTTTTTTTTCATATCTCGTAGTTTTTCAATCACAATTTTCTATAGTTGTAATTGTTGGTAGTTTAATTTCTGTTTGTAGTTGCAGAGGAATAAATAGTATTCAATTCCATTACAAACATTTAATCATATTTTTCAATAGTATTTTTATCTATGTATATAATTACTCATAATGTCATTCCAGTTGTTAGTATTTACTAATTTTGATGAAAGAACATAAGAACAGTCAAAAACCCAACCCTTATTCGTTTTCACAGGCGTGCGGGAGACTGTGAAGGCCCGTAGGAAGCAAAAACTAAATTTTCAATAAACTCCAACGCTGCTCGAGAAGAATTTATGAGAGGTTACAATCCCCTAATCTGTTATACTTTGGCCAGTGGGGCCATTTTGCTTCAAAATATTCCTTGAATCAGTTGGGAAAATTTTATCTAGGAATTTTTCCAGTCAAATGCAAAAAGTACCTGGGAGCGGCTTGGAAAAAAATTCTAACCCTTGAAATTTTGCTAGTTGGTAAAATCTGCGTCGGTATACCGTTCATGAAGAAAATCAGCCTCTGTGGACATCTGTATCACATCAGCGGACATTTAGAACCGACGATATACTTAAGAGCTTGCATAACAGTCACAGTGGCGAGCATGTTCGAGATAAGGTTTTATTGCTTGGACGCCACGCAGATGTCATTGAGCGACGGGAACCTCCTCGACCAGAAATGGAGTCTGCAAAGAGTAAGCGCTGTGTTCTATGCTCATTAGGAACCTTCAGTCGAATGGTTGCTAATTGAAAAGCGCGGCGTAAAAATTTTTCTTCTTCAGACTTGCGAGAACGTCCCGGAAGAAAGAGCGATGATCGCCATCCTTCTCAAGAATGATAAAGTCATCGTCGAATTCAACAACCCGATACCGCCCGAGCTAATGGAAGCGATGAGGAAAGTGTTCAACACGGCAGTAAAGGCGATACGTGATACGATCATGGTCGTGAAGAACGCCGTTGTCGAAACTGTGAAAACCGTTGGCAACGCCATAGCCAGCGCAGCTTCGAGCGCCTGGAAATGGTGCAAGAGCATATTCGGTTGAAAATCGACCGCCCACCGATCTACATAAGATACAATTTTCTGAAGGTGTCTTATTTTTATCCTGAACCACAGTTTCCCTTCAGTAGCAACTTGCTTCCTTCTGAATTCAAAAAAATGATTATATATTTATTTATGCTCTACACATTATTTATTGACTCCTATCGGCGAATGTGATCATAGTGTGCTGTCTCAGTTTATAAAAATATCGATAATAGCTATTAATTGACAGATGTTTCCTGAAGAGGCCCAGAGCGGCGAAAGCGCTAGAAGAAATATAATAACAAAATATGAGATAATGTCGCAATCAATGTCTCCACCTCAACCCCGTGTCGAAAAAAATCACTGCTTTCTCAATCAGATGTTCACGGCCTCCTAAATCGTCAATAGATAGCATCAATAGAGCTGAATGCCGTCTAAATCATTAACGGATAGTTGATAGTCAGTAGAAATTTATAAGTCACCACCATCTCAATTTTCAAAAATTCATGGCCTTCTGAATCATCAGATTTATGGTCTTGGAAGTCTGCAGATGCGATCTTGAGAATTGTTACCAAAACCTGCTTACTCATTAGATGTTTTATTTCATACATAAGGGAACGAAAAACAGTAAACTCCTATTCTAGATCATAATTTCTCAGCCTTCCAAATCTTCGAATGATATTAGCCTCATTAATTGTCAAAATGGCCTCACGGATGGTTGGTCTGTTATATCCCAATTTAGGCACCACTTGCATAAATTTCTTTATTCAAAATTGCAACGCCTTCTAAAACTAGAAGTTTACAACTTTCTTAACGTTCGATTGATAGCATTTAATACCAATAAAAATTGTTGTACAGTAAAAATTGGACCTTCTAAATCATTAATTGTTGATTGATTTCCGATAGCAATAAATCAAATTCACCCCTTCCTCAATCCCCAAAAATCCATGGCCTCCTTAATCGATACTGCGGTCTTCAAATTCTGCAGAGTGCGGTTTGTTTTAAAAAACCCACTTACCTGTTAGACATTTTAGTTTCTTCTATACATAAGGGAATGAGAAACAGTTCACTGCCTTCTGAATTGTGAAATTTCACATCTTTCTAAATTATCAAATGGTAATAGCCTCACGATCTATCAAAATTGCCTCTTAGATGGTGGCAAAAACAATTTACGCACAATTGGTTGAATCAATCTTCTCATTTGAACATTTCAAGTGTTTCTAAAACTATTGAAAGTTAACCGCCTTCTAAATAAATCCTCTATTAGCATTTATTGCTGATAAAAAATTTCAATTTGAGGGACTTTTCATGTTGAATGGTTGTAAAAGTAATTTAAACTCCAGACGCTTCAGTTTTCTTCATAGAAACATCACACCGTCTTCTAAATCGTTCACAGTTCAACGCCTCTTAAAACTCACAACCTTCTGAATCGTCCGCTGTTGAAAGCATCTCAAACGGTTGTTGAAATGACCTTAGTTGTCAAATATTCTGAGTTTTTCTTTGATTAGATAAAAGTTTATTGTACAGAGGTTCCAAATATCTGATAGTTCACCGCTTTCTGAATCGATTGTTCCCCGCCTTCTAAAATATTAATGGTTCACGACCTTCTGAATAATAATTCACAGCCAAATTGATCATGGCTTTCCGAATATTGATTCAATATTGATATTGGTTCACGGCCTTGTAAACGGTTAAAATGGTTCACTGCCTTCTACATCAGTAATTATTCATAGTCTTCCAAATAATTATTTCACAGCCTTTTGATGCGATTACGGCTTTTGAATAATTAATAGTTGACCGCCTTAGATCTTTTTACATTATATTTGATAGATTTGCATGATGTGAGGTTCAGGGGAGAAAATGCGGAGCGCTTTCGCCCTTTTGGTCAAAATTACGGCTCTTCGGCATCTAAGGGCATTCGTATCAACTGAGATAAAACATCTCTTGAATAAAACTTTTCCTCTGCGCAACACAATCGAGGAAAGGCATCTTGGGTAGCAAATAGTAAATCCTGCATAAAATCATTAACCGTAGGATAAATATTTTGTTCTTTGGCCTTCGAGGCAAATATCCAGAAGAAAATCGGCAATTTTGCGAATAGATTGCAACTATATATGCGGAGCAGGTGTGTGATTTAATAATCTCGAAAACCGACTGATCCGTTCGACTGGAGTATTCCAATGATGTAAGTCTTATCTTGAATAAACATGATCGACACACACTCGACTTCCCCGACGGCGGTCAGTCTTCCCTGTAGCCAGTGATCATTGAGAACCTTTTATATTCATGTCGTCTCCGTATCACTATAAAAGGTATAAATTTGAGGAATATTTTTTAATAAATTTTTTTCCCTTCGTTTACCTAATATTTATTTTTCGCCATCGCAAGCGATTCCGATGGCTTCTTTCTAGACGTGCCTGAGCAGAGACATCTAGGACGAAGGCATACGACGCCAGCGAAACGGATTCGCTCCAAATCGGAATCGTGGACAGTCTTCGCCGGAGGATCGCTGACGCAGCAGGTGAGAAAATGGCATTGCGGGGCATAAAAGGCAGCAAAAATTACGGATCGTTGTCGAAAGATTGCTCAAATCAATAGTCACGTCAATTCAATAGTCACGTCAATAGTCGTGACGTTTTAGGAAATCGGATCTCAGAGAATATGAAAAATGTCCTATTTATACGATAAGGGACGAGCTACGAAAAACTTGCAAGGATGTGAATGAAAGCTGGTAAAATTGTCTAAAACTTGAATTCATTAAGTAGTTGTTTTTTTTTTTGTTTTACAAATTTTGCTTTTTGGAGATTTTCTGACTTTTTCCGATAAAATTTTTTTTATTCCGCATTTCTTCGTAAATATTTGTTTATATCGTCTGAAACGTTCGCCCCCCATAAAAAAAACCCTCGAAATAGACGTTGTAGAATGTTAAATTTTCTACCAGAAAATATAAAAAATTGCCAACCTATAATATTACGAAAAAAAAAAGTTACTCGAAAGTTACTCAGGTTCAAGGTATTTCGTAAAATTCTTGAACCGATTACGATTCTGCAAATCGCTATTACATTCGAATAAATTGAGATAAATTCGATTATGTATATACATTTTAGAGGAAATATTCCTTACTAGTTATATTCTGTGGGTTTTTTTCAGGGCGGAAGGTTTACAAGATAGGAGGTAATATTCTGTGGAAAACGCAAGTAAAAAAAATGCATTTATCGGATTTCCCACTCTTCCCGAGCGCGTTTCTCGGAAACAGTGCAAAATTCGTACAAACATTATTGAATCAAAGTTGTAGAGAATTTCATTTGCTTTCATTTATGTTTGAGTGGTTTTTTCCTTAAAGCGCTCCGTTACTGAGATACGATAAAAAAAAACCGAAAATTTACCTTTTTTGCGCACTTTTTTCTAGCTCATTTTTATCATTATTTGGACCGATCAATTTCTTTTCATTGTTGCTCAGTGAGTAATATTTTCTCGGATAATTTGCCCTCAGGTCAAAAATGGAGAGCTCCTCAGATCCCGGGAGAGACTCCTCCGCACGCAAAGGCACCCGACGCCGTCCGTCCTCTGTAAATTCACCTCTTCGCAAATCATGGCCATCGTCACGCTCATCTTGGCCGAATTCATTAGCTTCTGCTCGATGTCCGTCATGGCGCCGTTTTTTCCAAAAGAGGTTCGACTCGAAGGTTATCTCGCTTATGACGTCACTAAGGCGGGAATTTTGAATAATTTGTCGTATTTATTTGTTCCAGGCTAAAGAAAAAGGAATGAGCACCACAGTGTCAGGCATGGTGTTCAGTTTCTACGCCCTCGTCGTCTTTGCTACTTCGCCCTTTTTTGGGAAAATTGTAAGTTTTGTTGACCGCTAATAAAAACAGGTGTGCCACTCGTAACAAAAAAAATTCCCCGTGCCCTTCAGGAGACCTTACTTTTTGGATATCCCTATATTGACCTTTTTGTCGATGCTAGTTCAATATCTACCTTTATCTACTTTACAGCTGCCCAGAGTGGGAGCCAAGTTTCTTTTCATGTCGGGAATGTTCCTGGCCGGAGGCTGCAACATTCTTTTCGGGTTGGTATTTTCAAAATGTCTTCTATTTTGTGTAAGAGACGTTAGCCTAGCGCAAAGTAGCAATTTGCCCGTTTACCGATTCGTGGCGGCAGAGAATGAGCCTATTCCCAGGTAATTGTGGCCCTGAAAAGGGCCGTTGGGCTGTTGCACTCTCTGTGCAAGAGAACCAAAGGCGTGTGAATATCTTTAATTCGCCTGTGGTTACTGGAGACGAGTTCTCTTCTCCGATTTCTTTACAGTTCCTCTCTATTTATTCCACTGGCCTTTTTCTTTCGGCTCGTTCCAGCGTTCTCCCATTGATTCAAGATTACACGATGTTCGCCGCTTTCTGCTTCATTATAAGGGCTCTCGAAGCTGTCGGCGCCAGCATGTACGCCACGGCCAGTTTCGTTTTCGTTGTCGAAATATTCCCCAACAATATAAGCGCCGTTTTGGTGAGTTTTTGCGTTCATGATCGTTTGAGATGATGTTATAACTGACCGATAGTTGCTAACGTTCACAACAGAGGTTTGAGGGACAGGGATAGATTATTTTTTGGCAAATTAATGTACTGATGTTTATCATGGCCAATTAATCGATTATTTTGTTCGATCGATCGATTATCTTCTCGACTAATCGATTATTTCGATAGTTTAATCGATTCTTTTCTTAAAACAGTTTATTTTGGCCGATTAATCAATTGTTTTGCCAACCGATTGATTAGTTCGTCGAGGAATTGATGTTTTAAATATATTTAAGTTGCGAACGATTTTCATTTTACATCTCAGCTATTCTGGAACATTTTTCTTCTTTAGGGCATCCTTGAAACCGCCATGGGAATTGGAATGAGCGCCGGACCTGCCATCGGAGGGATTCTTTATTCGGTGAATAATGGCATTATCAAGTATTTACTACCTCGGATTTTTTTCCATTGCGTCTATGATTTCCTTGATTTTGATATTAGATAGGAGGATTCGGATTGCCGTTTTACACTCTCGGAACCATGATGATCGTTATAATACCGACAACCTACGGTTTTCTCCCGACGATACAAGGTATAGAAAAAGCATAGATTTGATTAATTTTTCGCTTTCATCTATTTTCATTTTAGGGAAAAAAATCTATAGTAGCGTTTATTTTTCATCAAAAAATTTGCCTGTTGAGATTAATTTACATTTAATCGATCAATTTTTATCAAAAACCGATCGTTGATTTATTTTTATCAAAATCGATAATCGATCAATTTTTATCAAAATCGATAATCGATCAATTTTTATCAAAAATCGATAATCGATCAATTTTTATCAAAAATCGATAATCGATCAATTTTTATCAAAAATCGATAATTGATCAATTTTTATCAAAAATCGGTAATTGATCAATTATCGATAATATTCAATATTGGATAATTATCAATAATATTTATTTTTATTATTTTCGTTAAATATTGATTGTTCATCAAATGGTAGATTTTGCGATCATTTTTTCGATCAAATAATCAATTATTGTTTTACTATTTTTTGTCATAAAATCGATCGTTGAATCCATTTTTATCGGTGAAACAATTTCTGTCATAACATCTATATTGGAATAAGTTTTTCGTCGTAAAATTAATTATTGAGTTAATTTGCGTCGAAAATCATTTGTTGATGCTTTTTTTCATCAATTTTTTTTATCGATTCTTGAATCAATTTTTGATCAAACATCGAGTTTAAAATCGTATGTTCATTAAATTCGATCTATTATTATAATTATACATCTTTCGGAATTATACATTATTGTTTTTCAATAAAAATTGATCGATTATCGATTTGTGATAAAAATTGATCGATTATCGATTTTTGATAAAAATTGATCGATTATCGATTTGTTATAAAAATTGATCGATTTCCAATTATCGATAAAAATTGATCGATTATCAAATTTTGATAAAAATTGATCAATCATCGATTTTTGATGAAAATTGATCGATTATCGATTTCTTAAAAAAGTGATTGATTATCAATTTTGATAAAAATTGATCGATTTTTGATAAAAATTGATCGAGTTTTGATAAAAAACTGATCGACCCCTATCTGATTGCTCGATTCTTTTACATAATACTCGCCCCTTTAATTTTATTTCACCAGTTGAATATTCTACGTCACTTTTGTTCTGTCGATTGAAATTCGGTGACATTTTTCCAGGAGGTGGTAAAGGAACGGAGCACGTGTCGTTCACAACATTATTTAAAATACCCGCCGTCGCCATTATCGGTCTTATTGTTATCGTCGCTTCGAACACGTGGTCATTTTTGGACCCAACGTTGGAGCCGCATTTGAGCAAGGTACGTACAATGATTATTAGATTTTTTACAAACATGAAAAAAAGCTTTTAGGCTGAGCTAATTGAAACGAGCAAGCGCACGAAATCTACGAATAGGTTAAATCTTCGAGGGTTGAATATTTATAGTTTAAAATACAATTTGGGTGAGCGCTGTAAAATATAAAAGGTGATTATCGATCGAGGAAAAGCTGTTCGATTTCTGAACTAAGCGAGCTTCACATTCGAAGTAAAATATGAGAGAAATCGATTGTAGGAAATCGTACCGAGATAAATCGATTTTATCGTAAATCAAATTAGGGTTAAATCAATTGTAACAATTTCGAATTGAATACCGTTATAAAAGATCATGGGTACTAAAAAAAAATAATCGATAATATATCAACTACGGGAAAATCGATAGAATAAATCAATTGTAGCGTAGATTATTGAATTATATCAGTCTCGGTAAAATCGATTATAACAATTTCTTCGATTATATCGTAAATATTGTAACTTTAAAAAAGTAAATAATATCAAATGTGAAAAAATCGATAGTAGAAAATTGAAGGTAAATAAATCAATTTTTACCGTAAATTTTCGATATCAATTATAATATCGTAATATCAATTCCGGTAAAATCTATTGTAAAGATTTCGATTAAATAGAAAACCGTAATAAAAAATCATGGGTACAGAAAAATTGATAATATCAACTACGGGAAAAACGATAGAATAAATCAATTGTATCGTAGATAATTCGATTATATCAATCCGGGTAAAATCGATTGACCTTCAATTGTAACTTCAGTAAAATAGATAGTATCGTGAAAAAAAATCGATAGTAGAAAATTGAAGGTAAATAAATCGATTTTACGGTAAATTATCCAATTATATCATTTCCATTTTATTCAATTGATATCAGGTAAAATCGATTGTAAAGATTTCTTTTTCGATTATATTACCATAATAAAAAATCATGGGTACAAAAAAATCGAGAATATCAGCTACGGAAAAATTAATGGAATAAATAAATTTTAACACAAATTATTCGATTTTATCAATTCGGGTAAAATCGATTGTAAAGATTTCCACTGTATCGTAAATTGTAACTTCAAAAAAGTAGATAATATCAAGGAAAAATCTATAATAGAAATTTGAAGGTAAATAAATCGATTGTACGGTAAATTATCCAATTGTATCAATTCAGGTAAAATATATTTTAAAGATTTCTTTGATTACGTTGAAAACCGTAATAAAAAGTCATGGGTACAAAAAAAATCGATAATATCAACTACGGAAAAATTAATGGAATAAATAAATTGTAACACAAATTATTCGATTTTATCAATCCGGGTAAAATCGAATAACGATTTTGTCGAATATATCGTAAATTGTAACTTCAAAAAAGTAAATAATATCAACTATGTAAAAATCGATTAAAAATCGATTTTAGAAAATTGAAGGTAAATAAATCGATTTTACCGTGAATTATCCAATCGTATCAATCCGTTGTAAAATCGATTGTAGAGATTTATTCGATTACATCGACTGTCATTTATTTGCAATTGTAATTTATGCGCCGTCGTTTATACTGTATTAACTCGAAACAATTTTGCCTTCACGACAGGATCAATTAAGTAGCTATCACATTGGATTGATATTCTTACTTTTTGCTTCTCTCTACGGCATCTTCAGCCCGATCTGGGGCTGGGTGGCTGACCGTCTAGACAACCATTGGAGTATGATGGTGATCGGATTGCTCTTCTCGGCCGTCGGACTTTTAATGCTCGGGCCATCACCGTTGCTTGAAATGGAATCGTGAGTGCATAAGGCCGATTTCTCTATTGGCAATAATATTAAATCGGGTGCGAGTAATTTTACTTTTTCAGATACCTATGGTTGGACATTTTAGGCTTGTGCATTATCGGAATTTCCGTCGCTCTAACGCTGATGCCGACGTTTCAAGGAGTGCTGAAATGCGCAGAGTGAGTTGGGATTATCAATTTATTTAATATTTTGGAAAGCCTACAAATTTTTATGAAAACGCGGCGGACAGGTTTTCATTTTTTAAGAAACTGATCGATTTTTTATAGAAACTGAAGAAATTTTTTTTTTTTTAAATCTTACCACGAATATTATTCGATTGCCAACAATCGATTGACAAAATCGTTTCTCTATCGAACGCTTAAAAATAATCGCACCAAAAAATCGGGCCAAAAAATCGATTTTTTAAAGAAACAGATTTTTTTTTAAGAAACATCGATTTTTTTTAAAAAATCAATTTTTTAAAGAAACAGAAAAATTAAAAAAAAAAATCTTACCACAAATAATATTCCATTGCCAGAGTCGTTTCTCGAATAAAAGCTTTAAATCGATCGCACCGAAAAATCGGGCAACATAAATATATCAATTGTTTTAGAAACAGATTGAAAAAATTAAAGAATCTTGCCGCAAATGATAATCGAAAGCTTAAAATTGATTGCGCCAAAAAATCGGGCAAAAAAAATCGATTTTTTTTAAGAAACAGGTTAAAAAATCTCACTACAAATGATAATTGATTGCCAACAATCGATTTTCAAAATCGTTTCTCAATCGAAAGCTTAAAATTGATTGCACCGAAAAATTGAACAGCATTTTATCGATTTTCAAAAAATCAATTTTTTAAGAAACATAAAAATTTTTACTCCAAACAATAATCTGAAGCTTAAAAATAATTGCACCAAAAAATCGGACAAAAAAATCGATTTTTTTAAAGAAACAGATGAGAAAATCTTACCGCAAATAATAATCGATTGCCAACAATCGATTTTCAAAGTCGTTTCTCAATCGAAAGCTTAAAATTAATTGCACCGACAAATCGAGCGACAAAAATCGATTTTTATTGTTATTATTATTATTATTATTTTTTTTTATTTTATTTTTTTTTTTTCAAGAAACAGATGAAAAAAATCTTATACCACAAATAATAATCGATGGCAACAATCGATTTTCAAAATCGTTTCTTAATCGAAAGCTTAAAATTGATTGCACCGAAAAATCGATTCTTTTTAAGAAACAGATTTAAAAAAATCTTACCTCTAATAATAATGATCGATTTTTCAAAAAATAGATTTTTTTTGTGTGTAACCGATATAAAAGAAAATAATTGAACTTTGGGGGCCGTTAGAATGTACTTCAATGAACGTTTTATTACGAACTAGATGGTTAAGAATTATGTTTGTTATTGTTATGCTCAATTAAAAAAAAAATGTTTTTTTGGGAACGCTTTGCTAAAACAATAATTTTGAGAGCGCCGATATTTGTCTTGTTATGACCGGCAATCTCATTTTATTTCAACCGCTGTAAAAATATAAATAATTTTTTACCTCATCGTATCGTATGAATTTCTCGTTCGCAGGGAGAACGGACATAAACGCGAGCTTTCCACTTACAGCGTTGTAGCGGGAGCATGGTCTTGCATGTACTCGTTGGGGTAAATATTGAACAGATTATTTATTGATTTTAATTTGAGCAGAATCTATTTTCCATTTCTCGATTCGATGTCGCATCAGATTGAACTGCGAATCGTATATTTACATCTTCCGAGGGTGGAAAATCGGCGATATTTATTCAGGGGTTTTATCCAATTTTAAAATCGAGGAGGATCTCGATTTTAGAACGATTATCTCGCCAATTTTTCGATATATAAAAATAAACGCATTTTTTTCGCCGTATTTTTTTTTTAGAATTATTGTTTCTGAATTCGGTCGAATCGCATTACAAAAATATCGATTTATGTCTTATTTTTTTTTTATTGTTCAATACTTGGGTAAGAATATTCCGTTAATTTCAGGGACATGACCGGACCCGCACTCGGCGGATTCTTAATGGAACAATTCGGCTTTCCTGTGTGCGCCACGACAATGGCCGGCCTTTGTATCGTAACGGTAAGAATTCAATATTTTAAATATGTACGATAATAAATAAATAAAATAAATTCTCGTCGCCGTTGCGAAAATATTAAAAAAATGCACCGGTCATAAGCAAAATTGATAGGTGATAGGTGGCCATAGGTAACCTTCGTCCTATAATGCCCTGAAGAAGCCCGAACGGGCGAAAGTACTCGGCTGAATTAAAAAAAAATGGAGAAGAGGTCGCCTCGTTTTTCTCCCTCTCGACATAAAAAAAAATTTATAGGTCTATCGATAAAAAAAAAATATATTTTTTCCGGCTGTTACCAGTTGGTCATTATTGCAAAATAATATTCCCTCTCAATTTCACGCTAAACTATAATCTCAAATTGATTGCAGGTGAATATTTTCGTGTCAAGTTTGGCTCGCGACGTAACGATGACTTGAATGAATTTTTCAGGTTTTATAGCGATTCTGATTTTATTCCAATTTTCATACCTTATTTATTTCAATTTATTTCTTCATAATTGATTCTACCGCGCCCCTCCTTCTCTTTAAAACAATTTTTTGTTAAATCTGCAAGTTTTTTCAACGCATTTCATATAAGACAAAATTGCTCGACCCGCATTTGCCCAATTGATAATTTTATACTAATAGCTCTGTTTGTTTGTTCACATTTTTGTTTTAAAAAAAAACAATTTTCCCCTTTTTCCGATCGAGGTCTCGCAAATTTCCGCTTGAGACGTGGCAACACTGTCAATAATCGATCATCGAATCAATAATCGATATAATCCCTCAATATTTCACTCGACTTTCGATATTTTCTCCCGCAATAATCGACACACTATAATCAATTAATCGATATTCAAATCAGTAATCGATAAATCGATCATCAAATCAAAAATGTTTATAATCCCGCAACAATCGATATTTTTCCGCTCGAGTATCGATATTTTCTCACGCAATAATCGAAATCGTCTGATCGATTAAAATCGATTATCTCCATTCTTCTATAACTCGCTCTTTTCAACCTGATGGCGTTTTTAATCATTCACCAATTTTACAGGCTGGTGTAGCCACTCTGTTTTTCACCTCCCGCTGTTCGGCTCCGGCCGACGAATATGACGACTACGATGACGACATCGATCATGCTGAAATCCCTTTGGTCAACGAGAGAGAATACGTGTCGTATACGGATTTGAAAACAATTACAGCGACTAACGTTTGCTGAGATGAATTTGCGCTACTTATAGTTGGAAGTTGGAGTTTTGTTATATAGAAACAGGAACTGAATAAAAAAAAATTTTATGAGCGTTTGTATTTCAAGATTTAAATATTGTGGGAGACCTGAGTTTCGAAGATCCGTAAATTTCATTTCTACGCCAAGAGCTCAGTTCGAGGTTGCTTTTTTGCTCTTCCCCTTCTGCTGATTGGCTTTGGCTTCTTTCAGTTTCTTAGCTGCTCTTTCACGAGCGATCTGCCGAGGGAGAACAGATTTTTTCCCATATAATGTCAACAGATTAAAAGCGGAATGCGCAGGAAGCTTTATTCAAGAAAAAAAAAATAATAAGTTGAAAAAAAAATTTTTTTTTAAACTAGTAACAAAAAAAAATAGTTTCATAAAACGAGTTAAAATTATTCCAATATCTAGTTAAACTAGTTTAATAATTACGCTAAAAATAGTTTGGAAAAAAACAGTAAAAAGGGCATTAAAAAAAAAAAAAAAAAAAAAAAAAAAAAAAAAAAAAAACAACAACAACAACAACAGTTAAGTAAACTAGTTTTAACCAACTATTTTTTATTTTTATTTTAAATTGGTAATTTATAAAAGTTTAAAAAAGTAAGCAAGTAAGTGAAAACGGGTTAAAAAAAGAAAACTGATATTAAAAAAACGTGTGAAAATAATTTAAAAACAGTTCGACAAGTTTTAAAAAACAGTTGAACTAGTTTCAAAAACCGGTTAAACTAGATTGAGACACCGTTTAAACTAGTTTAAAAATAAAAAAATTAAAAAAAAAAAAACAGTTAAAATAATTAACATGACAACAAAAATTAATGAAATATTTTTAAACTAGTTTATAAAAAATCGTTAAACTATTCTAAAAAAAAAAAAATGAGCTAAGCAAGTTTAAAAATCAAAGTAATCTCATTTAAATATTTTAAGGAAAACCCCAGTAAACTAGTTAAACAAGTTTAAAATACGGTTAAACTAGTTTTAATATCTGGCTCAAGTAGTTACAAAAAAAAGTTAAACTAGTTAAAAAAACAAAAGTTAAAATTATTTCAAAATCCGGTTAAACTAGTTTAATAATTACGCTAATGATAGTTTGAAAACAGTAAAAAAGACTTGTATAAAACAGTTAAACCAGCTCTACCAAACTAATTAAACTAGTCTTTAAAAAAATAAACAGTTCAACTAATTACAAAAAAAAAAAGAAAAAAAGTTGAACTATAGTAGTTAGTTTAATAAAAGCGATAAACCAGTTAAAAAATTCGAATTCATTATCTTCCCTAAGTTTTTCGTATGTAGAAATTAGCCCTCAAAATACTGCGACGTTACCTGGGCAGGAGTTTTGCTCGGCATTAAGCGGACCACTTCTTCAGTCCGCTTCGGAGCTACAGTTTCGTCTTTCTTGTAACTTCCGTGGGCTCCCATCCGTCCGTATTTCCGTTTGACGTAAGGCGACACCAAGTCTTTCGAAGGAGTCCACGGGCTAGGCTCGGAGCCAACGCCGCACAAAATGTCCGACAGCGATGGCATGACAGGAGCAGGTTCGAAGGTTACCCTAGAGGGCGCCCTATTGCATACAGCTTCTTGAGCACGATCTGCGTTTCTTTTCAGCCGAATCGGCCTATCTGAACGAGAAGATGGTTCTGATGTCTGGTGCGAAGATGGTTCTAATGTCTGGTGCGAAGATGCGTCTTGGGGCTTCCGCGTAGCCGCCATGATAGCTCGGGCTGCTGCTCGAGCCGCTTTCGATCCCTCAGGAACGGCCTCGCGTGACTCAGGGGCTTCGAATTTCCCGTATTTCCTGCGAGAATAGCTCGACCGAAGGGGATCTTTCGTCTCGACTTTCCTCACTTTCTTGGGCGCGGAAGTCGGAATTTCGCCGGTGCTCAGGATTTCGACTGCTTTTCCGACTCTCTTGCTCACCGAGGAGACTTCTTCGACGTCGAATGCCCATTCGAAATAATTATGTATGGTTTTCTGGGTCTGGGGAAAGAAATAGTTAATTTTACAAGAGGGGAATTTTTGAGTTTCATAAAATCTGGAGTTGGTGAAGGTGAAGGTTAAAGTTGAAGGTATTTGTATCGGACTGAAAACTTTGATGTCTAGCATCGATGTCGTCTTCGACAATTTTTGACATTGACGTTATAATCCTGATTTTTTTTTAAATTTTTTACAATAGAAGCTCTGTTTTTTTTGTGTATGAAACATTCGCAGGGCCGTAAGAAAATTGGGGGGAATTTTTAATTTTTTTTCTGATTGGTTACCGTGCAAAAGGCTTTGGCAACACTGTTTCAGTTTCACCTTTTGAGTTGATAACTAAATTCAATCGGCAAAGCCTGTAATTTACTAACGAATAAAAATATCAGTATTATTTTTTATTAATTTTTTTTGGCGTACATAAAACATCGATGTTTTTTGTACCACTTCGGTGGCTGGTGTGCAATTCATTAATTTTTCTTCGTCCGTGTAAAATTTTTCATTCCAAATCTACGTACAGAATTTTCTACTCATTTCAATTTTCTACTCATTCCAAAATCGCCTACGGAATTTTAGTGTTAATCTACGGAAATGTTGTTCTCGTCAACAGAAAAGCGGTAATTTTTATCTGGCAACACTGTCAGCGATTCTAAAAGCGGTAATTTTGAACTGGCAACACTGTCAGCACTTCTAAAAGCAGTAATTTTGATCTGGCAACACTGTCAGCACTTTTAAAAGCAGTAATTTTGATCTGGCAACACTGTCAGCTCTTCTAAAAGCGGTAATTTTGATCTGGCAACACTGTCAGCTCTTCTAAAAGCGGTAATTTTGATTTGGCAACACTGTCAGCACTACTAAAAGCGGTAATTTTGAACTGGCAACACTATCAGCACTTCCAGAAGCAGTAATTTTGATCTGGCAACACTGTCAGAACTTCTAGAAGCGGTAATTTTGATCTGGCAACACTGTCAGCACTTTTAAAAGCGGTAATTTTGATTCGGCAACACTGTCAGCTTATCTAAAAGCGGTAATTTTGATTTGGCAACACTGTCAGCACTTCTAAAAGCGGTAACATTGATCTGGCAACACTGTCAGCACTTCAAAAAGCGGGAATTTTGATCTGGCAACACTGTCAGCGCTTCTAAAAGTGGTAATTTCGATCTGGCAACACTGTCAACACTTATACTTGTCTTTGAATACATACCGTACTCTGCGTCCATCTATCTACAATCGGCATAAGGGATTGCTCCACTTTTCTGCAATCCCAGCCGAATTTCTCCCTCATGAAACTCTTTATTTCCTCCAGGCTGGGCTTGGACCACGAGAATTTCTCACGGCTTTCGTCCACAACCGGTGAAACGTACGCTTTGACGACATCCTCGCTCGGAAAACCTGACAAAATGAAGGAAACGTGAAAACCGCGCCGGAATAAAAGCGTCAAATATTTGTCTAGCGATTATCGCTCACCGTCGAAGAATTCGAGCGTTTTTAATTTTCTCAACAAATGCTCGCTCATTTCTGACGTTGAATAGGCGTCGACGAATTTCGAAAGGCGCTTTTGCGGCGTCAACGCGTCGTCCGATTTGGGAAAATGGGCTACGATTTCGATGGCATTGACTGGGCCAACGCCGGCGAGACCTGTCGTGTAGTCGCTGCCGACGAGCATCGCTATCATTATCAAATCGTCTCGATTCAAGTCTGAAACAGTGAGTTAAAGGAGCAACTTCGTCAACCAGTTACAGAAAACGCTGTTCAAGAAAAAAGTAGGTAGTTTTAAAACGTTAGGAAAATAACTGGTGAAAAACTCAAGTAAGAAACTGATGGTAAAAAAAATAAAATTGAAAAAAAAAATTTAAAAAAAGAAAAAAATATATAAAAATAAAATAAAAAAATTTAAGAAAAGCGACTGCCAAAGGAGTGAAATTCGACTGTTCAAAGCTGTTATAAAATTGATTAATATTAAATAAATACATTGATTAAATTAATATAAAAACTATTTAAAAAAAGAATAAAAAGAGAAAAATTAATTTCAAAATAATAATAACGGTTAACTGCAAAAAAGAATTAAAAAAACCAATGTGAAAGGAGTATACAAAAAAACTACTAAAATACAAATAAGCAACAAAAAAATACAAACAAGAGATAACACGCACCAGTAAAATAAAAAAAATTAAAACAACAAAAAGCTACAGTAAAAAAAACCTAAGAAAAAAATGTTTACTATTGGATAATAAACCGATATTGAGAAACGGAAGTCAAAATACGAGCTCAAAAGAAAAAAGTTACAAAGTGATTAGATTAAGGTAAACAAATTTTACCAATTACAAATTTTACCGTCAAAAGATAAAAATAATGAAATATAGACAATTGCCTAGGAATCTTATTTCAAGTGATAAGGAATTAATTAGTAAGGCATAAGGAATTATTTTAGGTGATAATAAATAAATTAATTGGCCAAGAATCTAATAAGGAATTATTTTAGGCAATAATAAATAAATAAATTGGCCAAGAATCTTATAAGGAATTTTTTCAAGTAATAATTAAGTGATCGTATGTTAAAATGGGGTTTTTTACTCACGGTAACACTGATTAATATCCGTCGCCTTGAATTGCTTCACGAATTTCCGCTGGTCGAAGAAGTTCTTGTATACATTGCGAGCTCCGAAGAGCCAAATGTCAGAATCTTCGGTTATAGTTCCTTCGGTCTGCCCGGTGAGGTCAAGGTAGGCGCATTGCGCTTCAGCTTCCATAGGAGCAACGATATAAGGGATCCCGAAGAGTTGAAGAAGATGCTAAAGAAAATATAAATTATGCGGTTATGCGGACGAAACAAATTACATTTTTCAATCAAATACAAAAACGTCAATTTTAGGCCGTTTAAATGTGTCTATTCGTTAATTTGAGGAAGTCTTTCAACACATAACGCACTACAATTGGTACAGCGTTTCGCTAGGAAAAGCTGATTAGAAGTGAAACACTGAAAGAGCGCAGAAATTCCGACGTTTTTTGGGCTATTGAAAGTTTATGCGATAATGGGAGTTCGAATAACCGGTTACGAAAATCGAGACTGTTCAAATAACTAACATACAAAAAATGATCCGCTTCAAACAACCGGTTGCAAGAAAAAAAAAGTTCAATAACCGGTTACCAAAATAGCAGCAAAAAAACGTTCAATAACCGGTTACAAAATCACAGCAAAAAAGTTCAATAACCGGTTACAAAAATCACAGCAAAAAACGTTCAATAACCTGTTACAAAAATCACAGCAAAAAACGTTCAATAACCGGTTACAAAAATCACAGCAAAAAAAAAGTTCAATAACCGGTTACAAAAATCACAGCAAAAAAAAGTTCAATAACCGGTTACAAAAATCACAGCAAAAAAAAAGTTAAATAACCGGTTACAAAAATCACAGCAAAAAAACGTTCAATAACCGGTTACAAAAATTACAGCAAAAAAGTTCAATAACCGGTTACAAAAATCACAGCAAAAAAACGTTCAATAACCCGTTTAAAAAATCACAACAAAAAAACGTTCAATAACCTGTTACAAAAATCACAGCAAAAAACGTTCAATAACCTGTTACAAAAATCACAGCAAAAAACGTTCAATAACCTGCTACAAAAATTACAGCAAAATAAACATTCAATAACCGGTTACAAAAATCACAGCAAAAAACGTTCAATAACCTGCTACAAAAATTACAGCAAAATAAACGTTCAATAACCTGTTACAAAAATCACAGCAAAAAACGTTCAATAACCGGTTACAAAAATCACAGCAAAATAAACTATCAATAACCGGTTAAAAAAATCACAGCAAAAAAATGTAACAGTTCAAATAACTAGTAGCAAAAAAATGTAACGGTTCAAATAACTAGTAGCAAAAAAATGTAACAGTTCAAATAACTAGTAGCAAAAAAATGTAACGGTTCAAATAACTAGTAGCAAAAAAATGTAACAGTTCAAATAACTAGTAGCAAAAAAATGTAACAGTTCAAATAACTAGTAGCAAAAAAAATGTAACAGTTCAAATAACTAGTAGCAAAAAAATGTAACAGTTCAAATAACTAGTAGCAAAAAAATGTAACAGTTCAAATAACCAGTTAAAAAAGAGACAGT
Organism: Tupiocoris notatus; assembly: GCA_037159825.1. NCBI lineage: Eukaryota > Metazoa > Arthropoda > Insecta > Hemiptera > Miridae > Tupiocoris > Tupiocoris notatus. The sequence goes on from JASJUZ010000331.1 coordinate 137,484, forward strand.
TCAAATAACTAGCTAAAAAACGAGACGGTTAAAAAATAAGCAGTTGCAAAAATGTAACAGTTCAAATAACTAGTTAAAAAAACAGATGATGAAATAAGAAACAGATGAAATAAACAGTTTAAAAAAACAAGGCAGTTCCAATAACCAGTTGCAAAAAAACGAACAATTCAAATAAATACTTAAAAAACGAGGCAGTTCAAATAAATATTTGAAAAAATAAATTATTAATTTAAAAAAATAAAATAAAAACCAAACCTACTCCTTTGACATTTCAAGAGAACTTTGATTATTGACGTCATATTTGATTTAAAAAGAAACATACCTGCGCATCCTGAGTAATTTGCTCGGTTATCGTTGACGTCAGCCTTTCTTCGCGTTTATTTTCACTCGCCAGTTTCTCCGATTCGCGCTCGAGTTGGACCTGTAATAAAAAACGACAAGGAGAATAGTCAAATTTTGATAGAAAATTTTTTTAGAAATTTTTTTATATTATTTTTAAAAGAAATTTTTTTAACTTTTGGTGATAATTTTTTAATTTATTTTTTATTTATTTTTTTAATTTATTTTTTATTTATTTTTTATTTTTTTATTTATTTTAATTTTTTTATTTATTTTTTTATTTTTTTATTAAGGGATCGATTACGAACTTTGACGTCGTTTAGGTCGTCGGTCGACGGAATTTTCTTCATTCGGTCGACCAATTTCCAAAAGCTCGGCCTTCCGATTTTACCCGAGTTTTCCTCTTCGCCGGAGAAAACGTCGGCGAAAATGTCGTCGTCGAGTTTTTCATCTGGGTCGACGACGATTTCCAAGCGGTTTCCACCGAGCGGTTCGACGACGGAAGACGACGGTTTTATATCGGACGGTTCTCCCGGGGCGAATACATCGGCGAAAATGTCGTCATCCGGTTCGGCGTTAGGGTCGACGACGATTTCCAATGTATCGACTTTCTCTGCGGACGGTTCCGCTTCATCGTCGGACAAATCGACTCCCTCGCTCGACGGAACGATCTTAATTCCAGATATTTCCGTTCCGTCGTCACGAGCCGCGGACGAAAGCGGCGAGGGAATTTGCATTTTTCTCTCTCGACTTTCAACGCATCGGACGACGGCTCGAATCTCGTCGACCGATTTGCCGTCGTTTAAATCGCGAGACGATATATCCGAATCTATCGTCTCGTTGTCGCGAGTTTTCGCATTTTTACTCGGCGAAACTTCACCTCGATCGTTCAACTGACGTTTTCGCGAAGCCCCTGGGATCTTCCCAGGGTCCGATTCCAACTGTTCATTGTCGGGGGAAATTATTTTCCCACGTAGCTCGCCTCTATCGTTGGCCGCATCTTTTGCTCCGGAAAGCGATGAGCTTTTTCCTGCCCCGGTGAAATCCAACTTAGAAGTGCTCGGCACATCGCCCATTTTCCCGCCGACGTTTTCATTTCTGATCAATTCGAGTATTTCGGTCTGCGAAAGGCCGCCCGACCCGGCGTTCGCTAATTTTCGAACGGCCGGCGAAATTTCATCCGACGACGACGACGACGACGAGTTCGAAGGGCGGAATTCGGACGGATCGTCCGCACTTTCGTCGTTCGTTTCTTGGCTGAGAGCTTCAGGGTCTGTAAGGAAATAAAATAGGTAAATATCGTCAATATAAGGGTGACGTTTGATGAATGATGATGAATTAATTGTGAATGAATGATGCATGAATGAAGAATGAATTAAGCATGAATGATGAATGAATGAATGATGAATGATGAATGAAGAATGCAAGAATGATGAATGCAGGAATGATGAATGAATGAATGAATGAATGAATGATGAATAACTGATGAACGAATGATGAGACAGTGAATGAATTATGAATAAAGAATGAATACAGAAAAATGCTGGATGGATGAAGAATGAATGATGAATGCATTAAGAATGAATGATGAATAAATTAATAATGAATGATGAATGAATGATGAACAAATGATGAATAAATGAATGATAAATGAATTATGAAAAGATGATGAATGCAGAATGAATGATGTATAAATGAATGATAAATAAATGTAGACTGAATGATGAATGAAGAATAAATGCATGAATGATGAATAAATGAATGATGAATGAATTATGAAAATATGATGAATGAAGCATGAATGATGTATGAATGAATGATAAATGAATGAAGACTGAATGATTAATAAATGAATGAAAGATAAATAAATGAAGAATGAATGATGAAAAGATGGAGAATGAATTATGAATGCAGGAATGATGAATAATTGATAAACGAATGATGAACCAATAAATGAAGAATGAACTAATGAATGATGAATGAAGAATAAATAAAGAATTAATGATGGATGAATGAAGAATGAATGATGGATGAATGAAGAATAAATGCATGAACCAATAAATGAAGAATGAATGATGAATGAAGAATTAATGATGAATAAATGAAGCATGAATGATGAATAAATGAAGACTGAATGATGAATGCAGGAATGATGAATAATTGATAAACGAATGATGAACCAATAAATGAAGGATGAATTAATGAATGAAGAATGAATAAAGAATTAATGATGGATGAATGAAGAATGAATAATGGATGAATGAAGAATAAATGCATGAACCAATAAATGACGAATGAATGATGAATGAAGAATTATTGATGAATAAATGAAGAATGAATAAATGAAGCATGAATGATGAATAAATGAATGAATGAATTATGAACGAATGAATAAAGAATAAATGATGAATGAATCATTGAAAATGAATGAATGATAAATAATGAATGAAGAATGAATTATAAATGAATGAAGAATGAATTATAAATGAATGAAGAAGGAATTATAAATGAATGAGTGATGAATGAATGAATTATGAACGAATGATGAACAAATGAATGATGAATGAATGAAGTTTAATCCTCTAAATTACAATATAGTTTAAAAAGGAAATATACTTATGCCGGAACTGCCCCACACCAATGAACTAGTTCAGTGCTGGGTGGGGGAGTTGAGACTTGATCCCGATCGATTATAACTATTACATTTGTATGGATAACAGCCATATATTTATGTTTTTATTATATCTATCACAAATAATATTTATGCTATTTTCGTCTGTACATTGAGTTTACAGCCATATATTATGTTTAATTATATTTATCTATTTATATTATATTATGTTTAATTATATTTATATTATATTATGTTTTATTGTATTTATCTATTTATATTATATTATGTTTTATTGTATTTATCTATTTATATTATATTATGTTTTATTATATTTATATATTTATATTATATTATGTTTTATTATATTTATATTTTATGATGAATAAATAATGCGAATATTGAGTTTTATGAAGTGGAAGAATATTTTTAACGCGAGAAATCTATCGAAATCGTTGCTGCAATTTTATCGGTTCGAAATTCGAATAATTTATTTACCTGTAAGGAGGAAAAAAACGCGGGAAAAAACTCGATTCGTTTACATTCATTAAAAGCGATAATTGACCACAATTTTAAGTTGAATAAATTCGAATAGCTCGCTTCGAAAGCGAATATTATTTTCTGTCCATCATAGCGCGCGGGATGGACAAAACGCAAGGACAGCCTTAGCGTCACTTTAAAAATCCCAATTTATAAACAACTCAATGTTTGTGTGAAATTCTTCGAACGAAAACCGAGTTCGCGCAGTTTGAAATTCACAGCTAGGAATAAAATTGCGAGCGAATAAAAAAAACGAGAGCAAAATATGAGCAATAGAGTTTGACGCTGGAGAAATTCGAGGTACGTTTTTATGTGTCAGCGCTTTTGTCGAAGATTTGATAGACTGTACAAACTGTTAGGTAACGTAGATTTAAAAAAAAACCAGCATCAAGTAACGAAAAATTTAAAATTAAGCTACAAAAACTACAAAATAATGAAAATAGCTACGTTTGAAAATTAATTTCAAACGTTGAAAAATAATCAATACACTAAAAAAAAATATTTAAAAAAACCTAGAAGAAACTAGTTGAAAATAAGTTAAATACAAAATAGTAACAGTAATAAAAGTAGTTAATAAATAGTTGGCAGACGAATTGGTTGAAAATAACGAAAACTAAAAAAAAAAATAATTCATTTAAATACAATTAAATTAATTAATTTAAGTTGTTGAAACCACAGAAATATAAGAGAGGCGCCTAATTCGGATTCTATAGGCTTTTCCAAGAAATTATGAGAGGCTTCAAAAAGTGATCAATCTTGAGGCGATTTAGAGGTGAAATGAAAGTCTTTTAATCGTTTAAAAAATGAGAAATAGTAATTTTTATATTATTAGGGGAAGGTGGTCCAATACGAGTAATAAAGTAGTTTTTAACATTTTTTTATCTGGGACATTTTTATTATTTTTTCCTTTTTCAGAGTTTATTTCATAGGCGAATAATTTTGAGGTCGGTTTTATTTTTTTGAAAGTGATTTTCAACCGTTTGCGCGTTATTACACAATATTGCTGGAATATAATGGAAAAAAATCACATTTTTCAACTTTGAACATTTTTTTCATCTATTTAATGCGAAAGAAACAAAGAATGAACCATATATTATTGATATACACATCATCAACTATCATTATGTTGAATTTGAGCAAAATCGAAGTCGAAAAATTTTTCACAAAAATCCAATTCACCTCTACCTTCACTCCACTCTGACTTTTCCCTTCTTCGCTCCATTCTTCTCCTCCTTTTCTTCCATTACTCCTACATTTCATCCTCCTCCTTGGCTTAGACTTTTTTCATTCTCCTGCACCAGCCTCCCCCCACGCGCCCCTCCTCTTTATCCTACTCCTCCCCCTTTACTCTACACTCATCTTCTTTCTCCTCTTACTTATTTCCGCTTTCCCCTTATTTTGCCTCTTTTTTCCTTACGTTCCCCCTTGTCTTTATCCTTTCCCTAGCTTCACTCTACTCTTTCTCCTCTTCCTAATAATAATTCCTAGTAATATTTCCTAGGTAATTATTATTTAGTAATAATTCCTAGTAATATACCTATCCATTTTTCAACCGTTTTTGCGTTATTCAACAATATTGCTGGCATATACACGAAAACATCACATTTTTCAACTTTACACGTTATTTTCATCTATTTAGTGCGAAAGAAACAAAGAATGAACCATATATTATTGATATACACATAATCAACTATCATTATGCTGAATTTGAGCGAAATCGAAATCGAAAAATTTTTCACAAAAAATCCAAGGGGTACCCCTGCGATTTTTATGAACCGATCAGTTAACGAATTTTTACTCGTGTTTCAATACAGATAAAAATCTGAAATTTTCAGGAAAGTTGTATCCTACCATGATGTATTTTTGTGATTTTTTTTATTTCTCGGAAAAATCTGCAAGTGGTCCGAAAAAATCAGTTTTCGAAAGCACGAAAATTGGACTTTAGCGGTGATTTTCGGGGTCGAAATTCGTTCGAATCAATTGTTTTATTATGCAGGAGTCTTCATTCGAACGGCTTACACACGTACATAGCAAAAAATTTGGTGAAAAACATTTAAACAGCGCCGCAGGAATTATTTTCTGTAAATCGAGTTTTTCACCGGCTGAAATTTCAAGCTCCGCAAGGGTGAAAAATTAAACTTGTGTTTTTAAGCGTTTTTGAAAACTATTCTTATAGGAAATTGAACGCTGAATCCGAATTTGGCGTCAAAAATACGGAAATTCGTCGACAACTATTAGTTTTTCCCAGTTGGAGTACTGCACCGTTACGTTTTCTAACTTTGAAAATTCGTTGTAAATACATACGGTGCTGTTCAATTCTAATTATTAATGATTCCTAAAGGAAATTGGACGTAGAATTCGAATTTGAAGTGAAAACAATCAAATTCTAACAATTGATATTTTTCCAAAAAAAAAAAAAAAAAAAAGCAATATTCTTCCAATAATTTTTTTTCTAGGCCCTTCTTTTCGATACATTTCAAATTTTTCCAAAAAAAAATGAGAGCCAAAAAATTCTAACGGTTCCTCAATCAATTGTATACTTCTCCCCCCGAAAATAGATCAAAATTCATTTTAAATTAAATTAAATTAATTTTTTCCAGTTAGTTGAAACTGGTTTAAAACCACAGAAGTATAAAAGCCAACTGTAGAATTACAGATAGTTAAAAATCAGTTTCAAATCAAACTCCAATTAAAAAAGGAACAGAATTAATAAAATGGCCAATTAGCCAGATCCAAATCAAACTCCAATTAAAAATAATAATAATAATCATTTAAATAATTTTTTTCTATAAACAGATTTAATAAAATGGCCAATTATCCAGGTTCAAATCAAACTACAATAATAAAAAAAAACAATAATACTTAATTTAAAAAAAAAATAAAAAATAATAAAAAATAATTTAAAATAATTTAAAAAAATAATAACGATAAAATTTTTTTGATAAAAAGATTTAATAAAATGGCTAACTCCCTTGTTGCAGGTAAACGAACGCCAACATGTCCATAAAAGAAACACTGGCCGATTTGGAAGACCTCGTATCGCCGAATAAAGATGAAAAAAAACCGATGAACGACGTGTTTTTTGAGAAATATGAAAAACACAAGCCGGGCAGAGACTTTATAAAAATCTGCGAGGGCAATCTATTCTTATCTTCGCCATTTACAAACGAACCCTGGTGGTCGTTTCATGTTCTAACCTTGGATAAGCTATTGCAGCTGAAAAGCTTGCTCGCATCGGCTGATGAAAAAGAATCGCTTTTAAGCGTAGCTCAGCAGAAGACCGTGAAAGCAGCTTTGGAAATAACAACGGTCCTCGGGGTGGTATATAATTTGCCGAAAGGAATAGGGATCACGCTCAAGCTGAGGTCGACGTTGGAAAGGAATTTTTCTATAGAGTCATCGCCGGAGCAAAAATGTTACAGTTTATGTTTGACGGTCGAATGCTTGATGATGCTTAGGGAGCACATCACATTTAAGGATGTCATAGCTAGATATCAACTGGGCGACTTGCTTGCAGCTTTGTTTACCGTGTTTTTCCCTCCCGAAGGATATCAAGTCCCGCCGGACTTTCGCTTCAAGGCGAAACAATACTTGGAGACTCTCGTTTCCAAAGAATTTCAACCGAACGTCATCAAAGAACTGCTGCTATTGCACGGGAACCCGAATTGCCCGAGTAAAGTTGCCCGCGCTTTTCGAGGCTACCTCACCGACAGACTTATGCAGAGAGTAGGCGTCGTTGCGACGATCAAGGCTATCCTCGATATAACTCAAGGCCTATCTTCTCCGCAACATTGGAAAAACGTCAATACACTGTCAAAGTAAGTGTTGGAACAGTAAAAACTAGATGTCCGGTGGTTGTGAGGAGGAGAAAAACCAGGCGATTCATTCTCCGATTCTTTATTGCCTGTGGACACTATGGCTCCACGTCGCCCTGAAGATGCCCGAATGGGCGAAAGTGCTCGGCCAGCAAGAATCGGAGGAGTCGCCTGATTTTTCTCCCCCTCCCCGGACATCAAGAAATGCGACGAGTAGGAAAAGAATAAAAACTAGGTAAGCTAATTTAGAGTATTTGGTGCTGTGTGCTCGGTGTTCTTGCTGAAGAAAAATCCACAGTTAGAAGTGTGGAAGTCGCATAGACTGATCTCTTCCCTGAATTGATACTCAGGGATATATCCGCCAGTTCCCAGCGCCCAAGAAACTTAGTATACACCCTTCCTTCCCCAAAACTCTTTTGGAAGTCGCCAGAAATTCCCTTCAAGTGGTCATACCAAGAAATAATTGCTGTGGACCTCATGGTTCCACGTCGCCCTGAAGATGCCCGAATGGGCGAAAGTGCTCGGCCAGCCATTAAAAATCTGGAGAATAAGTCGCCTAGTTTTTCTCTCCCTCACAACCCCTCTACTACAAGAAATTATTAGTTACGCAGAGTTCCTCTGGAGTTTTCCAGCAATCGACTCCAAGATTTCATGTCCCTTGTCTCTCCTGAATATGACATTACCAAGCTCTATTAGCCCAAAACTTTTCAAGAGCCTTCGAGCAATCCTCACCCAATCACATCAAGAAATCCATTAGTTGCCCAAGAGTTCTTCTTGAGATTTCCATTGATCCTCTTCAAGAGACCACATTTGGAGTGATTCCCAAGCCTACCAAAGCCCAAAACTCTTCCAGCAACTTTCTTCAAGAGGCCATACCAAGAAACCCTCAAGTTTCTCAGAGTTGCCGAAGAGATTTCCAGCAAAACTCTTCACAGTTGTGTCCGGAGTGTCTCATACAAAAACTTTCACACGCTCTGTAAGCCCAAAATTGTTCTGGATGTCTCCAGAAACTCCCCTGAAGTGGTCATGCCAAGGGATCTAATGGTTGCTCATAGTTCCTCCACATACTTCCAGCAATCCGCTCCATTTGGTCATGTCTGGAGCGAGCCTAAAATAGGAAAGCTAACCCTAGTTATGCCCAAAACTCTTCAGAAGTCTAAGCAATCCCAGTGTATTCATACCAAGAAAATTGGTTTCCCAGAATTCCTTTGATATTTCCAGCATTCCTCTTCATATATTAATTGTCTCGGAAGCATATAGAACTTACATTACCTCTGTATGCCCAAAACTATTCTGGAATTCACCAGAAATCCCCTTCAATTGGTCATACCAAGAAATCCACTAGTTGCCAAGTTTCTCCCAAGATGTCCCATAATCCTTTCCAAGTGGTCATATCTGGAGAATCTCTTGGGCGAATAAATCGTACAAATCTCTATCGTGCCTGAAACTCTTTTGAATTTTTCCATCAATCCTTTTCAAGTGATCATACCATGGAATCCTGCCTAGAATTCTCCTGGGTATTTCCAACAATCCACGTCAAAATGACATTCCTGGTTTGTCTCCCAGGTATACTAAAGCTTCATGCCCTCTATCCCCAAAACGTCGTCTTCCAGCGATCATACTCAGAAATCCTCATTTGCTCAGAGATCTTCTTGAGATTCCCCTGAATCCTCTTTTGTGGACTGTGAAGTGTCTCCTGTGCGTTCAGAGCTTACCCAAGCCCAAAACTTCCAGTGCCTACCAGCAAATCTCTTCAAGATGCCGTTCAAATAAATTGCCCTGAATTCCACCGGATATTTCCTGCAACCCATTTCTGCAGTCCGGCATACTCAAGGTTGGGAATCCTCCAGATACGGAAACTCTAAAGGCTCCAAATTGCCACGATGGACTTCATATTGAAGTTTTGTTGGCCAGTCTACGCAGGAATTTAAATTTATTGAGGTAAATGATCGCGACATGCGGAATAAAAATCGAAGCCTTCAGATCCCGCGTCACCAAACCACCATTTTCGAACGCTCTTTTGCTGTCCAAGGCTCGCGGATCTTTAACGAATATACCTCCTTTTTCAAATAGAACAGTCTGTCGGAACATTTAAAACAAATTTCAAATCAATGTAACTCGAAAAGTACAAATGAAGTACTGTTAATTTATTCTTTATAAGTTGTTTTTACGTTACTTTTTCCTTATCACGATTGTAAAAGCTAGTTATTTTATTTTTTGTAATGTATTTTTGCCAGGGGAGGTGGAAGAGGGCCACCAGGCCCTAACCTCTCTCTGGTCGTTAAATAAACAACTTCGATAGTCCTTCCTGAGTATGACAAAGCTTACTCAAGCTCAAATCTCGGTTCAAGAATCTTCGAGCAATCCCGTTGAAGTGTTCATAAAAAATCCAATAGTTTCTCAGAGTTCCTCCGAGGATTTCAGCAATCGGCTTCATTTGATTGTTACTGGAAATCCCCTGTGGATATCAAACCTTAGCAAAAAACTCCGGTCTCAAGCATCCTCCCAAAACGGTCTTAAAGTATAAAACCGATACACTTCCATGCACCTCAAAACAGCTTTACATCAGCTTCACTTTGAATCGAGCAGAAATTAGTTTTTCCCACGATTGATATTTCCGAAATTTTTTGTTCCAGGCTAATCGTAACTCCTCATATCAAGGATGTCGAACAATACAGAGCCAAAGTCTACCCGCAGATCTCCCAGCTCTTGTACGCCAATGAAATTGAATTCGCCCAAGTGGCGGTCGCTTGCGTGCGCCAAATTCACGAAAAGGACCCCAACTCGTGCAGGGAATGGTTCATCAATCAATTGACGGCACCATTTCTGTCTCCAGCTGCGGAAGAAGAAATTTCTCAATGTATAGAAGGGCTTCACAACTGTTGCGGAATTCCGTGTTCGGAAAACTGGTCGTTGCCGTTGTCCGCTGTGGAAGAGATTCACGCGAATTTGTTCCGGCTTCATTGCAAAATCAATTCCAGCGTTTACCGATTGAAATCGAAAGTCGCCGACATTGTTTCAGCGATCGTGAAGCAAGGTGACCCAAAAAAAACCTACGATCGCTTCTTGTTCCACGAGGAATATTTACTATTCGAATTTACGGACAGCGGAGGCGTCGCGTCAAAATTAGGCGGGAATCAAACCGACTGGGAAACGGCGAGCGACAATTTTTTGACCATCCTCGGAACTCTGAATTCGGCCGAACTGAAATACGAATATTTTAAAGTCGCTCTCGAATCTATGATCGAGGAGGATTTCGAGAAGAAACTGCTAGCGGGGAAAATCCTCTCAGAAATTGCGAGCGATGAAAACGTGCAGGAGTTTGTTAATCGAAATCCGGCGCCGATAATTAAATTCGTGAGCAACCTTTTAGAAACGGGAGACGATGACGTGGAAATCGCCTGTTTAGGATTGATGGTCATATCGGCCATGCTTGAAAATCCTGCGCGCAAATATACGACGGACTGGAACGCGTTTGAGATTCTAGCCGAGCCGCTGAAAGCTTTTCAAAATCGCTCTTCGAACGTCGAAGTGAAATTGCTAGCCGAAGAATTAAGGAGTACCATTCTCAGCCGGGGAGTGATCACTTCAAAGGAAGCGAAGAGAGTAGAGGATAAATGTAACGTAGAGCGAGCTATGGCTGAAGCGGTTGATCGGCTAATACCTGTAAGAGCTCACGGGCTCATGTCGTTGACGAAATCGATCGTCAAAAAAGAGGCGGGCGTCGATTCGAAAAAAGACGTCCTCCTTTGCTTGTTCAAAGAGAACCTCAAAGAGGACGATACTTACGTTTATCTGGCAGCCGTCGAAGGCGTGGCGGCTCTTGCGGCGAATTATCCGGACGAAGTATTGACCGTTTTAACTGAACAGTACAGGCACGCGAAAAATACCGAGGTCCGGTTGAAAATAGGCGAATCCCTGATGAAAGTTGTACGCAATCTGAACGAAATGGCGTACGTTTACAAAGGTGAATTAATCTGCGCATTTCTCGCCGCATGTTTGGACAGCGATCATCTGGTGAGGGCGTCGAGTTTATCGAATATGGGCGAACTCTGTAAAATCCTCGGCTTCCGAATTCAAGCATATTTAGTCGACGTGTTTCAAGTGTTGAGCAGCGTTTTGCAAACGGAAAAATCCCCCGAGCCGAGAAGAGCGGCTGTTATGGTGGTCACATTGCTTCTCCAAGGATTGGGGAAAGACGCATTGGTAACACTGCAAGACCTAACCTTACCTATATATCGAGCGTTGAAGCTTATTGTAAATGTGGAGCAAGACGATATTACCAAACTGCACGCGCAATTGGCCTTGGAGGAGTTGAAATCGTGCACAATGAACTTCCTTATGCCGGGGGAGAAAATGGAAAAGCGAATCTACGTTATGGACCCGCTTCCGTAAAAATGCTTCCGAATGCCATCGTTTGTGACAAGCCGTCGTATGTAAATATTTTGTACACTTTGAGTATTTTTAAATGCGAAATAATAACATGAAATCGTCAAAACCTCGATTCTGTAAATTTTTTCCCTACAACCATGCGTACAAATTGTTTTAGGAGGGAAAAACCATTTTTTTACAACTCCAAATACAACGTTTAATAATCGCTTAGGCTGCTTTCCAATCTAGAATACGAATTTCGATTTATCAAGCGACTCCTATAGAGCCTAGACATAGAACAATGGTTCTAAAGACTAGGAAAATTTTCTCACCTCGTGCTTCGCCGTGAATTACATTCAGCCGGACGTTTTGAAATAGACCAACGCTGCAAAGTTTTTCCCACGGGCACAATCGAATAATGGCCCTCTACTGCGAGGTAATAATTTCGAAAATACTAGCAGCGCTAGGGAACGATCCTAAGAGGATTATAAATTGAAAAACGAAACAGAAATACTCACTCGAAGCGTAGATAAACCGAGTTGTGCTGTCGCCGGCGATCCTTTGGCTCAAATCGATGCCCTGTTCGGTCAAAATGTTCGTCAAGTCGTGAATGGTTAAACCGCGCGTTCCGAGTTCCTCGCCGGCCTTATCCAAACTCACTTGGACCGCTCTTCGTTTCAAAAGTCGAGCCATTTGGAAACTTGAGAAACCGTCGGCTTCCTGGAATAAAAGAATTTTTAATACATTTGAAAACAAAAGCGACGTTGAATTATTTTTATTAGACCAACCTCGGGCATAAGATGAATCCTTGCCCACGAATTCAGCTTACGGGTTTCTTTGAGCTCGGTCAGAATATCGTGCCGCACGTCGGCCGGAAGTTTGAGAAACTCTTCGCTCTCAACGTCGACCGAGCTCAAGTCGCCGAAATACTTTTTGGCGACAGGTTCATAATCGTAGTCGCTCTCTTCATCTCTATTTAAAATAAAATACATAGATATATACCTAAAAGATATAGCGCGTAAAAAATAATTGTGGAAAAACCGTACTTTTACAGGGTGAAGTTGGAGGAGGAAGAAAAGGAAGAGAAAAGGCGGAGGAGGTGGTGAGAAAAGAGAAGGAAAAGGAGGAAGATGAAGCGAAGGGAAAGAGGAAAGGGAGGAGAAGGGTGAAGCGAAGGAGGAGAAAGATTGTGCGAAGAATGGGGGGTAAAAGGAGAAGAAGAAAGAAGGAGACTAAGCGGAGGAGGAGGATACTTAGCCAAGAAGGAGGGGGAAGAGAAGTGTAATGAAAAATGGAGAGAAACGGAGGGATAGTAAGGAGCAAGGAATGGGGTGAAATAAAGAGGGCAGTGGGGCGGAGGAGGGAAATAAGAGGGAAGTGGGCGGAGAGGGAAAATAAGAGGGAAGTGGGCGGAGGGGGAAATAAGAGGGAAGTGAGGCGGAAGGGGAAATAAGAGGGCAGTGAGGCGGAGGGGGGAAATAAGAGGACAGTGGGCCGAGGGGGGAAATAAGAGGGCAGTGGGGCGGAGGGGGAAAGAAAGAGGAGAGAAATGCAAAAAAAGGAAGCAGAGGTGATTAAGGAAAATATGCTGCAAATGATTGTACAGTGGTTTATTATTCCTTAGCTTCAATAATGATTCAAGATGATTCATTTCTGATAGTAATTATTCCGATCATTTTTCAACGTTCACACTGAAAAACAGATTGGTAACTATGGGGGAAACTCCGTAGCATCTATTGTAATTTTAATCGATTTTTTTTTATTAATTTTAAAATTAAAGGCTAAATTTCTTGCCTAAAGGTACAGCTGGAGAGAGTGTTATTCGAATTCTACGTTTAATTTCCTGTAGGAAACATTAATCAAAATTGAACAGTACTATAAGTATTTTTTGAAACGAATTTTCAAAGTTGAAAACCGCAATAACAGTGTGGTACTAAAACTGGGAAAAAGTAAAATTTGTCGTCAAATTTCCGTTGTTTTGACGTCAAATTCGGATTCAGCGTTCAATTTCCTATAAGAATAGCTTTCAAAAACGCTTAAAAACACAAGTTTAATTTTTCACCCTTGCGGAGCTTGAAATTTCAGCCGGTGAATAACTCGATTTACGGAAAATAATTTCTGCGGCGCTGTTTAAATGTTTTTCACCAAATTTTTTGCTATGTACGTGTGTAAGCCGTTCGAATGAAGACTCCTGCATAATGAAACAAATAATTCGAATGAATTTTGACCCCGAAAATCACGGTTAAAGTCCAATTTTCGTGCTTTCGAAAACTGATTTTTTCGGACCACTTGCAGATTTTTCCGAGAAATAAAAAAAATCACAAAAATACATCATGGTAGGATACAACTTTCCTGAAAATTTCAGATTTTTATCTGTATTGGAAGACGAGTAAAAATTCGTTAACTGATCGGTTCATAAAAATCGCAGGGGTACCCCTTGGATTTTTTGTGGAAAATTTTTCGATTTCGATTTCGCTCAAATTCAGCATAATGATAGTTGATGATGTGTATATCAATAATATATGCTTCGTTCTTTGTTTCTTTCGCACTAAATAGATGAAAATAACGTTTAAAGTTGAAAAGAGTGATGTTTTCGTGTATATGCCAGCAATATTGTTGAATAACGCAAAAATGGTAGAAAAAATGGATAGGTAAGTATATTACATGGAAAAAATGTGGACATACTCTGAAATATTTCTTATTCTTAATATCTTAATATCTTGAGAAGGAGTAGGTAAAAGAAGAGAGGAAAGAAGGAGAAGGAAGAGGAGAAAGTAGAGTGAAGCTAAGGAAAGGATAAAGAAAAGGGGGAACGTATGGAAAAAAGAGGAGAAATAAGGGGAAACCGGAAATAAGTAAGAGGAGAAAGAAGATGAGTGTAGAGTAAAGGGGGAGGAGTAGGATAAAGAGGTGGGGCGCGCGGGGGGAGGCTGGTGCAGGAGAATGAAAAAAGTCTAAGCCAAGGAGGAGGATGAAATGTAGGAGTAATGGAAGAAAAGGAGGAGAAGAATGGAGCGAAGAAGGGAAAAGTCAGAGTGGAGTGAAGGTAGAGGTGAAAAAAGAGCGAGTGGATTCAAGGGGGTGAGAAAGCAGAGGAGAAAGAAGAGCGGAGTGAAGGGGAGTGGGAGGATTCGGACAGGGATGGAAGTGAAGCAGATTGGGAGTGAGAAAAAGAAGCTAAGGTGTAAGAGGCGGATAAGCGGAGATGAAGGAGAGGCAGAGACAGAGAATTAAGAGCCGAGAGGAGAATTTGAAACGGAAGAGGAGAAAGAAGAGGAGAGTGAAGTAAGTTTGGAGAAGTGGAGCGAGAGGAGAGGATGTAGGGAAGATTTAGCCGAGGAGGAAAAAATGGAGCCATTTAAAAGAAGAGGAGCATTAGAAGAATGAGGAGGATGAGTGGAGAGGAAAAGGAGAATTCAACATGGAATAGGAGAAAGAAGAGGAGAGCGAAGCAGGTTTGGAGATGAAGGAGGAGAAAATGGAGAAAAGTGAGTAGCAAAGGAGAGGAGGATTTTCGCCCCTTTTTCTTAAAAAATATTAAATACAATTAATTAAAAATTAATTAATTTTAAAAAATTAATTGAAATGACAATATTTTCCCTTCCAACGGCAGTATAATTCGTTTGAAAAACTCACACATCATCGGCGTCGTTTTCTTTCGGCGGAAGCCAAAAAAGCTCGTCTTGCCTTGAAGCGAATTGGCGGGGGATTTTGATTTTCTCCCCAAGCACATCGCCGAGTGCTTGTTGTTTGACAAGGTTTTCCAACAACTGTTGTCTCACTTTTTCTATAGATTCCTTCGCTTTCCTGCGCCCTCTTTGCCGGGCCGCCTGAAAATTTGAGAAATATTCAATGTCTACAGGACAACTCTGAAAAAAATGGATTTTGAGGTTTTGGATGGTTTTTATTCTGAATTTCAAGCCGAATCTCGTGGCTGTCTCAGTTTTTTTGTTGGCAGCGCTGGGAATGAGTTATTCCCGCTTGAACAACAGTTGGCAACAACTGTTATCGAGGTTTTTCCTGAATTGAGCTACTATCTAGGTTCCAAAGCATGATAACACAGGTTGCCCCACTTCATAATTCATAATTGCCACATTATTCTACAGATAAATTAAAATATTGATGCTTCTTGGTTATATTTTTATTTGAGGACTGCACTAGAAAACATCGCAGATGCTGCGCTCTGGCGCAGAGTTGGTTTTGTATATAAATTTCTGTTACCTAATTAATATCCGTGTTTTCTACATTATGTGTTAATTATATTCTTTAGTGTTTCCTTTATTTGTAGGCTTCTATTTTTATGTTCTATTAATTTATGTAGCAATCGTATTATTTGCTATTTAAAATTTTAAATATTTCTTTTTCGAATAGAGTTTTGCCATTTATTTTTTGCCAACCTGGTAATTAATTCGAATTCTTTGTTGATTATTTTTATTCCTTCGTATCGAGTGGTGCCTTGTGCATAGCTGTTATTTACTTTTGGCAATTTTATTCTGTATTGCTCGTTTCTCCTCTCTAACATCCTCATAGAATTTTTTTCCCCAATTTTCTCAACGTTTTTTTCTCTCTCCTGAAAACCAGCCGAATTTTTATCACACATTTTGTCCTGTAGACATCGAAATTACTCTACTATCAGATTATCGAATACTGAAAATATAGTGCGAGGATTTTATAAAGGAGAAAAAAACTAGAGCGTTACGGCGATTTCATGGGGCGTTAGGGATGAAGAACCGGGGCAAAAAACTTGACCGATGCTGCTCGGATTGAATAGTTCGCCCAGTCATGTTTCGAATCCGGATTCCCTAGGAGCACAAATCGAGAGATCATCGCTTTTTGAGATTCGCGTTGGTCGCCAGTATTGCACCGGTCGGTTTGAGAATTTTTAGCCGCGGCAGCTCTCACTGGTTTGCCGATCAAGCGTGAAAACCGCCTAAGGTCGAAAGAATTTCATCTCATCGTCGGACTATATGAAAATAGCGAGAGATTCGAGGGGAAATGTCGAGGGGAAAATCGTCAAATCGAAATTATTGCGAATTAAGACACCGAAAAAAAAATTTTTTTAGAAGCGAGATAATTTCGATTTCGAAATAAATACGCATCCTGCCTTGGAAATGGAGGCGACTTGGAGTTGGCAAAAATCAAGGCTGCCCTCGTTTGAGGAAAATAACTAAAATAATGGCGCAGTGATTACGAAAACGGTGGGAACGTCGTAGGTATTGTGTGTTGATGGTTTGTTTCATATCTTGATGTTCTCCGTGGGAAAGGAAGTCCCTCGGCAAACTACCAGTTAAAAAGGAGCATTTTTTTCAAAACGGTTTCCATCTCTACAATTCGCGATGACTTTCAAAAATCAACGAGCGATTGCATTTCCAAAGCTAAATCGCATTTGGAAGCAAATAAATTAATTTCAACCGTTTGTCGATCAGTCGACCTGGTAAACAAAAATTACCGAATTAATTTTTCTCGATTTTTTAAATTATTTTATTAATTTTATGAATTTTCAATTATTTTATCATTATTTTTAATTATTTTATTTTATGAATTTTATTCATAACTCACGATCGTTTTCTTCTTCAAACTGGGAACACCTCCGTCGAAAACGAACACCGGTTTGATTCTGTAGAAGAGAAGTTTGCATATTCGGTGGAACAATCCGAGAAGGAACGCGCTGCTTCCAGGCCTTGCTGAGGAGTCGAATCCTCTCACCAATTGGTACAACCAGATTGAAACATCTTTCGAGCGAGAGTTAAGGATATACGACAAGGGTAAACAATTATTGGACTTTGTTTATATATATAAAAAAAAATTTAAAAAAAAAACCAGGGCCGAGCAGGTATATTTAGAAGAGACGGCATATGAGAAGAGGACAGAACACAAATTAGAAGTAACTTATAAATAGATAATTAGATTAGACGATTAGATAAGTAATTCGTGAAATAAAAAATATATTTATCTATCGAGATATAAATATTTAAAAATATTCAATATCTCCCGATATTTAAATAAAACATATACATCATAATTCTACAGCAGAAATGTTAACTTATTTGAAATAAATAAATTTAAGAAAAGAATAATTTTTTTAAACAAAATATTTTCTACAGAAAATATATGTTTAACAATAATTATTGGGCATAAAGTGGAAGGGGATCGAAGAAATAGTGGAAGCAGAGGACACAAAATAAGAAGAGGATAAGGGGAGAGAAAGCATAGAATGTACATAAAGTGATAGAGGAGATGAGGGCCAAAGAGGAATAGAAGAGGTGTGGACGTAAAGTAGAAGGGGAGAATGAGAGCGAACAAATAGTATAAGATGAGTGGAGATCGAGTAAAAGAGGAGAACCCAGAGTAAATGACAAAAAGGAAAAGAGCAAAAGGAAAGCACTCAAATAGCAGAAGGTGTGGACATAAAATAGAAGAGGAGTAGGTGAAAGAACGAGCTATAGAATAAGAGTGGACATAAAGAAGATGAGGAGCAGGAAAGAAAACTCATAGTAGAAGAGGAGTGGACATAAAGTGTAGGAGGATAGAACGTAGTATTTTAGGAGTGGATATAGAAGGAAAAAGAGAATGGGGAGGAAAATAGAAGAAGAGGAGTGGACATAAAGGAAAAGAGCTGAAGGGGAGCACTCAAAAAGCAGAACGTGTGGACATAAAGTAGAAGAGGATTATGTGAAAGAACAAGCAGTAGAATAAGAACGGACATAAAGTAGAAGAGATGGCAGCAAATTAAGAGTAGTAGAGGAGTGGCCATAAAGTAGAAGGGGAGAAGTCGAGGGAACGAATAGTGTAAGATGAGTGAAGATCAAGTAGAAAAGGAGAAGGGTGAAAACCGAGAGTAGAAGCCAAAGGAAAAGATCAAAAGGAGAGCGAACGCATGGAAGAAGAGGAGTGGACATAAAGAAAAATAGCAGAAGGGGAGCACCCAAATAGCAGAAGGTGTGGACATAAAGTAGAAGAGGAGTTGGTGAATAATCGAGCAGTAGAATAAGGGTGGACATAAAGTAGAAGAGGAGTTGGTGAATAATCGAGCAGTAGAAAAAGGGTGGACATAAAGTAGAAGAGGAGTGGGGAAGAAAACACATAGTAGAAGAGGAGTGGGCATAATGAACATTCCTGATTTTTTTTATCTCTTGACCTCAAAAAAGCGAAAAATCGGCTACTGTCCTTCACATACACTATCTCAACATTCCAAAAACGAATAGTTGTCTGCCCGATTACAAACTTTTTTCCACCCATAAAAATATTACAGTTACCCGAGACAACAGAAATATGATCTTCTAAAACAGATAAAACGAATCGCACTACCGACGAGACGGATTTTCCCAGGAGTTTCGTATGCAAATGCCTTCTGAATGTATCGGTCGTTTAATTAATGAGCAATTATGAACCCGAGAAAATAGGTTGGAGCGGGCTAATTGTTATGAATAAAACGTGATTACTTCTAGGGCACAATTAGCATGTGAACTTGGGCTTCGACTGTGGGAAACTGTAGACGTTCATGAAAGGAAATATTTCTTTCGAGATTTTCCCAGGCGAGGAGTCAAAAGAAACGGTCATACAGCGCTAATGAGCATGAGCTACAAGTATTTGAAGAATAGTCAGCCTTTGGGCTACTAGAGACAAGAGAATTACAAAAGTTTCACCGACGAAATGGGAATAAATTCGATTTTTCACTGAGTGATAAGGTTAATCGTTTTTACAAAATAAAAAATGACGGATTAGTTTAATAAATTATAAACTATTTTCGCAATAAATTAAAACTGATGGATTCGTGCAATAAATTAGGACTAATCGATTTTTGCCGTAAATTGCGATCAATCAATTGCAAGATAAATTACGAATCGATCGATTCTTGCGAAAAATTACATTTAACCGATTACTTTTATTAAATCGGGTCTTATCGATTGTCGTGACGAAATTTGAATTAATCGGTTAGCAATGACAGCATTTGTTCATCCGAATAATCGATCGTGAAAGGATACCGACAGCGAGGACTTTGTTTTCAAGCGTTTCCACAGGAATAGGTCGTCCCGCTTTGTCGATGAGCTTCCAAAGCCCATGAACTCCCATTGCTCAACGGTTATTATACTCTGAAACAAAAAAATCCGCCGTTAAAATAATGTAACTACAATTGAGATAAATCTAGGGTGAATTTAAATTTCTAAAAAAAAAAAAATTGGGAACATTTAGAAAAATCCAAGTTTCACATTGATTCATTGGGCCATTCTAATTCTGTTATTGCCTGTCTTTCGAATGTTTTGATTTCAGTTTATTATGTACGAAAAAAGATATGCAGTTGATGGATTTTTCCTCCATTTCCTTATAAAAACTGGTAACTGTAACACTGGGAATACGAAAATCTCTCCCAGATATTGATACAGAGACGACAACAAACAAGAAAGTTGAGACAATGTAAAATCGTCGTCGATTCCCGTTTTCGATTCGATTATCAGATCGATTCTCGCTTTAGATTGGATTATTAGATCAATTTCTGCTTTAGATTCGATTATCAGATCGATTCTCGCTTTCGATTCGATAATCAGATCGATTCTCGCTTTCGATTCGATTATCAGATCGATTCTCGCTTTCGATTCGATTATCAGATCGATTCCAGCTTTCGAATCGATTATGATTTCCACTTTAGATTGGATTATTAGCTCGATTTCCGCTTTCGATTCGATTATCAGATCAATTCCTGCTAGGAAAATCGATTAATCGCAATTTCAGCATGTTCGATTTTTCACTCTAGGGTTTCAAACATCGAAAGTCCACAACATCGATGGTATCGATATATCGACAAAAAACATCAATCTTTCATACACAACAACAAAATATACTACCGATATTTTCATTTGTTCATATTAATATCATTTAACCTAGAGAATTGACTGGGGAAAAAAACCTTGAGAATACTACCCAAAATTAACAATAAAAAAATGGATTTAGGGTACCCCCAAAAATCCCATTAAAATGAACAATTGTTTAAGAAAAATATAGATAATTGATTGATAAATATTGATAGTTCATTGTTTCATTTTTAAGTATTGAAAGTGGATTAGCATTATGAAAACTTTTGAGCTTAGGGTCTTGGGTATTGAATAAAATAAAATTAATTTGCATGTGTAACTTACGTTCCGCTATAACGATAACTATCGAACAGAGCATTATATCGAATGATCGATATATCGACCGACGCATATCGATGGTAAAATATCGATAATTGAATGGGAACTATCGATATTTCGGAAATATCGATATTCGATTCCCAACCATGTCTGTTATCACTAATTTTATGGAACAACAAATAATAATATGTATTATAGTTTTTCTATTGCTATTATTATACTTTCCACTGAACATCAGCCTCAATCGCAATTACGGTCTGAGCAAATTACTCAAGTACAAAGCGATTAAACCTGCGTTTCTGCTAGCGCAACTTGTAAACGGTTTCATAAAACACTCCGAACGCTCTCAGATCGGTCAAATGACTGTAACAAGATACGGCGAAACTGGTTAAATGATTTCACACGATCCGCGTTCCATATACTAGTCTAAAAAAAAACTCGCCGGTCTGTTTTGATCCGAATGACAGACGAGCCAGCAAGGTTATACTCACGAGCGATCTCAAGTTGCAGAGCTCCCAGACATATCGAATATCCTCGGACAGTTCAATATTCTTCGCGGCGGTGAAAATTTACAAATTACCTTAACCGACCGAGTTGGAAACGGATTGGTAAACAAAACGAACGTTATCAGCTGCGGAAAAATAATCGGGAAGGTCATTGGGAAGGTTTCACTGGGGGAAGGGGCGCGAAGACGAGAGACGAGCCGGCACCTGAAGGGAACGGATGCTCTTTCTATTTCTCACAGGCAAGAGGCGAAGCTGTGTGGAGAGGCGTGGGAAAAATCCTCCTTTCTTCGCCCAGACGAGGTTTGATCCCGAGAAAGAACCGTCTACGGGCAGCCAACGACCGCTATCGGTACGCAGTGCGTGCGCTTTCTGCGCCCAGGAAACTGAGGCCCATTTTCTTACGGATCTCGCCCTCAGGGGTCAAATTCCATTCCAAGGCCTAATAAATATTGCACATTTTTTTTTTAAATTAAGTAAGCCATGTCGCGAGAAATCTTCTTTTCATTAATGATGGCAATGATGAGTAAATAAAAGACAAAATGATATAAACGACAAAAAAATTTTAGAGGAATTAATGGGAGTGGACGTGAATTAATGAATTTAAATGAATGGAATGAGTGAATGTGAATGAATAAAAAAATGTGAATAAATGAATGAAGGTTAATTAATGAATGAATGTGAAGGTAAATGAATGAATGTGAATAAATGTATGTGAATGGGTAAATGTAAATTAATGAATGTGAATGGATAAATGAATGTGAATGGATAAATGAATGTGAATGAATAATGAATGTGAATGAATGAATAAATGAATGTGAATGAATAATGAATGTGAATGATTGAATAAATGAATGTGAATGAATGTGAATGAATTTATAACTGAATGTGAATGAATGAATAAATGAATGTGAGTGAATGAATAAATGAGTGTGAATGAATGAATAAATGAATGTGAGTGAATAAATAGGAATAAATGTATGTGAATGGGTAAATGTAAATTAATGAATGTGAATGGATAAATGACTGTAAATGGATAAATGAATGCGAATGAATAATGAATGTGGATGAATAAGGAATGTGAATGAATGAATAAATGAATGTGAATGAAGGTGAATGAATAAATAAAAGAATGTGAATGAAGGTGAATGAATGAATGTGATTGAATGAATAAATGAATGTAAATGAATGTGAGTGAATGAATAAATGAATGTGAGTGAATGAATAAATGAATGTGAATGAATGAATAAATGAATGTGAGTGAATGAATAAATGAATGTGAATGAATGAATAAATGAATGTAAATGAATGAATAAATGAGTGTGAGTGAATGAATAAATGAATGTGATTGAATAAATAGGAATAAATGTATGTGAATGAATGGATGTAAATAAATGAGTGTAAATGAATAAATCTGAATGAATGAGTGAATGTGAATGAATGTAAATGGATGAATGTGAATGAGTGAATGTAAATAAATGAATGTGAATGAGTGTATGTGAATGAGTGAATGTGAATGAATGAATGTGAATGAGTGAATGTGAATGAGTGTATGTGAATGAGTGAATGTATGTGAATGAATGAATGTGAATGTAAATGAATGAATGTGAATAAGTGAATGTAAATGAATGAATGTGAATGAGTGAATGTAAATGAATGAATGTGAATCAGTGAAGGTAAATGAATGAATGTGAATCAGTGAAGGTAAATGAATGAATGTGAATCAGTGAAGGTAAATGAATGAATGTGAATCAGTGAATGTAAATGAATGAATGTGAATTACTGAATGTAAATGAATGAATGTGAATTAGTGAATGTAAATGAATGAATGTGAATTACTGAATGTAAATGAATGAATGTGAATTACTGAATGTAAATGAATGAATGTGAATTACTGAATGTAAATGAATGAATGTGAATGACTGAATGTAAATGAATGATTGTGAATGAACGTTAATGAATGACTATGAATGAAAGGGAAAGAATTAATGTGATTAGATGGATGAATGTAAATAAATTAATTTCAATGAAAGAATGCGAATAAATAAACGTGCATGGCTAAATGTGAATGGTTGTTTGTGAAAGAATACAAGTAAATAAATAAACGAATGTGAATTAATTGAATTTTTGACAAATTTAAAAAATAAAAATTGTATATGAACCAGTTTTGTAAATGACGATTTTCCCAATAAAACTAAAATAAGCAGGTGAAAAAAATTATTAAGGACTCATATCTTGGCAATGCCAAGGGATTGCGATGGGGATTTATTTTCATAATTCATGTTTCCTCACAACGACCAACATTCTAACTGGATAATACTTTCCCATGTTTGCAAATATGAAAGGTTTATTTAGTCTATAAAAAAAAAAATTTTTTTTACGCACAACTACATAATTGATTTATTACGGAAATCTTGGGCTTCAAGACTGCAACAGTTTTGAGAAATAATGTCGTCTTATCGAAAGGGGTAGACATTGAGCGTTATTAAGCACCATGGTCACTCGACCGTGGACGAAGATCTGGCAGACCATCTCCGGCTTCCGTTTCTTTACTTCCGCCCACGCCGTCTTTTCCTCCAATCTGAAGATAACCACGGTAATTATAAAGCACTGCAGGCATATTTTCTCGTTTCCCTTTAAAATTTAAAAGGAACCATTCCCACGGTCTGGAATCCGAGGATGGAAATTCCTTCGGTTCTCACGGGCCGAGTTTCACACACTCGAGGGGTAAACAAATGATGAGATTCACGATCGTGTTGCCGACCCGAGTTTTGGAAATAAGGGAAAACGGTAATAATAAATTGGAAAAGAAAAAAAAATTTAAAAAACGTTAAACGAATCAAGGCCTTTTTTGATCCCAGTATTGATGCGTGATATAGAAAATTGGATTTATCGATGGAGTTACAGTTAAATTAATTGTTGATTTTGGACGAATTCATGGTGGATATATTTTTTATATATTTTTTTCATCGATATATTTTTTATCTATATTTTTTATCGATATATTTTTACAGATAAATTTTTTATAGATATATTTTTTATATCTATAAAAAAGAAGATTTTTTTTATTCAATATATTTTTTGACGATTTTTTGAAATATTAGAACAAACCTGTCCTCTTTCTTCTTTTCTATCGCAATCAATTATTTTTTTATATATATTTTTTTCTATTCGTTTTGCACCTAATATTTCTGACGATTTTTCGCCCAATTTTTAGCTCTACAATTTTTTGCAACAGAAATAGGAGGAATTTTGACCTCTGATCGTGAAATTTCAACCGAGAAATATTTGGTTGAAATTTTGAACAATTCAAAACAACATCTTCGTAAGAAAATTAGAGCAAATTTTACAAGAACAACCGAAATTTTTGTTAGGTAGACGACAAACGCAAAGCAATCGAGTTGTGAGGTTTAGCATTTCGACATTTTTCATCGGTTCAAAACTTACATTGTAGATATCGTCGTTTTTATTATAGGCTTGAATTACTTTTAATCGTTGTATTTTTTAATTTTTTGGTAATTATTTTTAAATTAGAATTATTGTATTTTATAGTTTAAAGTAAAAACCTTTTGAATTATTATCCGAAGAAATTAATGAAAATTTATCAACGTCAAATATTAAAACTGTACAAATAAATAATGAAAAAAAATAATTTTATTTTATTATTTATTGCCATTCTTTATTTTATTTACATTTTTCCTTGTATTTTTTTTACATTTTTTCATTTTCATTTTTTAAATTAAAAAAAAAAAATATTTTATAATTTTATTTTTCTCTCGATAATGGCAAATTGTTTGTGCGTTTTTGTCTATAACGATATATTTTCCGAAATACATTTCGAGATATATTTTTTATCGAATTTGAATATCTTTAAAAATATTTATCAATCGGGTTATAGGAACGAAAAAACAACTCTACATTATTCTTAAACGCATAAGCGACTCTAACCCGGAAAACAATATTGATTGAAGGATCAAAAAAATTTTCAAATAGTTCAACTAATGCTTTCAATTCAAAATATATTGAAGTTCTTCTTGGCAAAAAAATGTGCACACGCTCAAATCGCAATTTTGTCATATTTGATCATTCATTATACTCATTTCTATGAGATATTTTTATTCAAAAAAAATTTTCTGTCACTTTACTAGATTTTTGAAGAAAAAAATTTTTTTTTAAATAGTTATTTATATTAAATCTTTGATGAAATTCTTTCAAAAAGTAATTTATATGAGATTTTTTGAAACAGTTTCATAGTAATTTATATTAGATCTTTTGAGAAACAATTTTTATAGTAATTTATTTATATTAATTTTTAAAAAAATTATAGTCTTATTATATCAGACGATTTTTTTTATTTTTTATTAATGTAATTTATATTAGATCTTTTGAGAAAAATCTAAAAAACAAATTCACAGTAGTTTTTCTGACGAAAAAAAATTCTAGTCATTTATATGAGATATTTAAAAAAAAAAAATTATAATAATAATTTATGATAGTTTTTTGTGACTTTTTTAAAAAGGAATTTCCATTAGATCTTCTCTAAAAGAACGGATTCAACAGAAGTCATTTACCTATACGAGATATTTAAAAGAATATTTAATATTTTGAGTACGAATATTTAAATTTAAAAAATATATATGTAATAATTTATTAAACACTTTTTTATAGAAACAATTTTTTTTTCTAATAATTTTTTTCTAAAAATATACATGTAATAATTTATATTTTTTTTCGTAATTTATATAGGTAATAGATTTTTATGAGAATTTTTTAAAAGTAATTTACATTCGATTTTTTGAAAAACAACGGTTTCAACAGAAGACTTGCGAGGGAAAAAATCCGAGAGCCCTTCACAGGCTCGAACGTGATGCTCTAATAGGCGACAGCGCGTAATACACGGCCAACGGGCCGAACGGGAGGTTAGCCTCTTGAGCTGCGCTTAGACGGCAAGTTCGCTCGCCCGTGGGTACGGACAGATGTTCGGCGGACCCGCAGTTCCCACCTCCCACCGTTGCCAACATCAGAGTGGGATTACGAGAGGGGACCGCCGACTATCTTTCTTCCGTTGTCGCCGCCGTCAGTCTTCCTTTAGGTCAACGTCTAGCTTCGGCATTCCGCTCGCGATTGTTTTCCCGGACGATAGTTCTATATTTCGTGCGACTTTTCCCCGGAGAAAAGCCGGTTTCAAAGGCAGGTTCATCGATCGCGCCCGCGGTTGGCCAGACTGTCGGAAAATACCCCAAGTGAACAGGTGTTTTTCGAACTATGTTTTGAAAACATCGTCCCCACCATCAAATGGATATTGACGCGGTTTTCCTCCGAATTTCGTCCCCAGCCGATGCAAAATGGTAAGCGAATTATTTCACCTCGTAATTTCACGCTTGCCTTGC
Organism: Tupiocoris notatus; assembly: GCA_037159825.1. Classification (NCBI taxonomy): domain Eukaryota; kingdom Metazoa; phylum Arthropoda; class Insecta; order Hemiptera; family Miridae; genus Tupiocoris; species Tupiocoris notatus. The sequence continues at coordinate 164,181 of JASJUZ010000331.1, forward strand.
GAAAGAGCAGATTTGGCATCCGCGTGAAAACTCATAGTTTTCCCGTGAAATTCCATCCGCCGCGCCAATAGCTTTACGAGGAGGAATTTCCCGAGTGTAGAAGAGAGTTGTGAATAATAACGATTTCTATACCCGAGCGATTGTGTGTACGGAAATTTTCAAAAGCTTTACAATCCTCGAAAATCTGCCGCGGCTGGAGAACCGTTGATTTTATCGATCGAATTTCAATCTCTTTTTCCGTTCGGCGTGAAAAAATGCCCCTTTTCCGCGCTATTATTCGTAATTAAATTATATTAGAAAACTAAATGGCCAATTAAACCGCGCTATAGTGTAATTGATAATCATTATTTATCATCCAACGTTAAACCGTTGTAATAGCATTATTCCCTATCGCATAAATACAATAATTAAATTTCTAGAGGAATAAAAACCCAAGAAAAATATTGATAAAAATCAAATTTGAAGAAATTCTTGAAAAAAAATTCTGATAAAAGATTTTGAAGAACAATTCCCGAAAGAAGAGAAAAAAATCCTTTAAAAAATATATATACCTATATAGATAATTTTTTAAAATATATATTTAAAAAATATAGATACTTTTTTGAAATATCTATTAAAAAAATATAGATAATTTTTTAAAATATATATTTAAAAAATATAGATAATTTTTTAAAATATATATTTAAAAAATATAGATAATTTTTTAAAATATATATTTAAAAAATATAGACAATTTTTTAAAATATATATTTAAAAAATATAGATAATCTTTTAAAATATATATTTAAAAAATATAGATAATCTTTTAAAATATATATTTAAAAAATATAGATTATTTTTTACAATATGTATTTAAAAAATATAGATAATTTTTACAATATGTATTTAAAAAATATAGATAATCTTTTAAAATATATATTTAAAAAATATAGATAATCTTTTAAAATATATATTTAAAAAATATAGATAATCTTTTAAAATATATATTTAAAAAATATAATTATTTTTTACAATATGTATTTAAAAAATATAGATAATTTTTACAATATGTATTTAAAAAATATAGGCAATTTTTTAAAACATATACATTACAAAAATATAGACAATTTTTTAAAATATATATATTTAAAAAATATAGATAAGTAATTTTTTAAAATATATATTTAAAAAATATAGATAAGTAATTTTTTAAAATATATATTTAAAAATATAGATAAGTAATTTTTTAAAATATATATTTAAAAAATATAGATAATCTTTTAAAATAAATATTTAAAAAATATAGATAATTTTTTAAAATATATATTTAAAAAATATAGATAATTTTTTAAAATATTTATTTAAAAATATAGATAGTTTTTTACAATATGTACCTAAAAAATATAGACAATTTTTTAAAGTATATAGGTATTTAAAAAAATAGATACTTTTTTAAATATATATTTAAAAAATAGAGATACTTTTTTAAAAATATATATTTAAAAAATATAGATATTTTTTTTTTAAATATAAATTTAATAAATATATGAATACTTTTTTAAATGTTATAGTACCGTAAAAAAAGTTATTCGATAAATGAATGGAAATTCAATTGTCTTGAAGCAATAGCATTGTCCAGCTGTAAAAAATATGCGTTCGAAAATAATCTACCGAGTATTATGTTTAGTAATTAAAGCCGGAAACTTAAAAACTTTTTCCATTATTTTCGATTGTTAGAGTGATTGCCTCCGTTTTCCGGTTATTTTCACCCACCCAGTCATTTAGAGGACATTTTTCTGTATCTAATGAAAATATAAAATATTCAATTTTATGTGGGCAATGCATTTTTCTAACATTCTCATTTTTTTCTTGTTTCCAGAGGCTCCCGAAACTCTCTTAGTGGAATGTTCGGGGGCTGAAGACGTCGTTGTTTATGGATGGGCCTGTGAAAGCCGAGGAAGGACTCCACCTTCTTTCTACTCATATGATGCCCCATCAGTTCGGGATGGCCCCGGGCCTAGCCAATCCTGTCGAGCGGTACATCTACCGCAGCACTGATGACCAAAGGCTAACGCGAGAAGCGATGGAGCGCTATTTGCGCGAGCGAAGCGACATGGTAATCGTCATCTTGCACGCTAAAGTTGCCCAAAAATCGTACGGCAACGAGAAGCGGTTTTTTTGCCCGCCACCTTGCATATATTTGTACGGCGAGGGTTGGCGGCTCAGGCATGAGCAATTGCTTCGCGAAGGCGACTCCGAACACGCCGCTCAGCTTTGCGCCTTCATCGGCATCGGCAACTCGGACCAGGACATGCAGCAGCTGGATTTAAACAACGGCAAACAGTATTGCGCCGCGAAAACGCTCTACATCTCCGATTCGGACAAGCGGAAACATTTTATGCTGTCGGTGAAAATGTTCTACGGTAGTGGCCACGATATAGGCGTCTTCCAAAGTAAACGCATCAAAGTGATATCGAAACCTTCGAAAAAGAAACAGTCGCTCAAAAACGCGGATTTGTGTATCGCGAGTGGTACGAAGGTAGCGCTTTTTAACCGGCTCCGATCGCAGACCGTGAGCACTCGGTATCTCCACGTGGAGAACGGGAATTTCCACGCGAGTTCGACCCAATGGGGAGCGTTTACGATTCATTTGCTCGACGACGAGGAGAGCGAAAGCGAGGAATTTAACGTGCGCGAGGGCTACGTACATTACGGGAGCACGGTGAAGCTCGTTTGCTCCGTTACCGGCATGGCATTGCCTCGACTTGTTATTCGAAAAGTGGACAAACAGATGGCATTGCTAGAGGCCGACGATCCCGTCTCGCAGTTACACAAATGCGCCTTCTACATGAAAGACACTGAAAGGTAGAATAAATTAATCGATTCTAATTATTGTTAAGTTAAAATGTAAAAGCAGGTCAGATGAAGTGACAGGAGAATCGGCGACTTGCTGAGGGTTGTCGAGCCTGTTTATTCATACATAATGGATGAAGCTCAAATTACATAATAATGCATGGTTGTATTGGAGATAACTGAGAAGCTAGCTGTTCATGGAGAGCTCACAGAAACAGCACAGAGAAGAGAATGGTGAAATTAATCAGGTGGTTGACACTCGGGGGATTTGATGTCCAAAGGTGCAGCAGCTGTCGGCGGACTAGATTGACAAGAGAAAAGGAAAGAGAGAAGGCTTTTGGAGCCAAGGAGGGTCTAGCAAGCGAGCGAGCTCCAGAAAAGGAGCTCGGAGCCGATCAACTAGCAAAAATACTTAGGAGAAACACCTTATATTTGGTAGCATCTTGAGAAATCCCAGTTGCGAAGACTAGAAGGGGAGCAAATGTCCAGCCGGTCCATGCGGCAATGAGCGCACACCAAAGCATTGATTTCAGAATGGGCTGGCGCGATAGAGGGTCAGAAATCTGGGAAATTCTTGAGAGCTTAGGAATCCGAGCTGCGGAATACCAGTTTGATGGGAAAAGGCACGAATGGAGAGATTGAACAAGGTACAAGAATCTGGTATGGGCTGTGAATAAGATACTTCCGCAAAGAAATTAGAGCTACAGATCTTTAATATTACTGGTTGTAAGGGGGTGGAAATTTTATTCGAGCGAGTCCTCGAGGGGCGGCTTTTTTCTTTTCTTTGCCGCCAGTGACCATCGGCCGGTGACGAAAGGCTGGTCCTGTCGATACTCAATTGCGCCGAGGGTGAGTGAGCTCTTGGATTGGCTTTTACGTGGCAGTTAGGTGAAGCTACTGTCTTGATGTCCACCTACCCCGCTCAGCGATGTCTCCTTATTATCATTCTTGTCGATCTGTCCCGTCCCGACACTACACGATTCCATCGACGTCCTTATCGTCGCAAGGTAAAGAACAATCAAGGCTGGCACATGAAGCCCTCTAGGTGTCTGCACTGATAACGAAGGGCTTGCACGGTGTAAGATTACTTCTTACAAGGAGGAAAGGAGGCCTGGGATTCAGAAGGCCGAGGTCTGCGATGAGAAGTCTGCAAAGAGAAAATTACCGGCAATAGTACATTTATACAAGAATAAATCTCTTCTCGGTTGAGCAAAGGACAGAAGATAAGCACCAGTTGTTGGCATTCAATTGGCCTCGGTGTAAACCAGAGACAGTGCGTAGAAGAGGTTTGTTTTTAATTCAGCTATTGGCAACCCTAACTTCCCCAAGTGCCGGACCCCTCTACGCATGCTTAGCTGATTTGCAGGGTTTGCTGGAATGTAGCAGGCTCAAAATTGCCTTGAAGGCGGAGGTTATTAGTCAAATAACCACGGCCTTACTTGCTTGCCTTGGAGTCTGGATGTGGAACAGTTCAGTCAATATTTTGCCATTCAGGTGGGAAATAGGGGTGGTTAGAGTGTGAAGGTGATGCCTAGGTCTTCGATCCCCTGTATCCCACAAAAATAATGCGAGCACGATGACTTCCCAGATTATTCACTCTTCTCTAGAATAGAAATTCCGCTTTTGACGTCTTTCTTTTGCGTTCGCTCGTTCGATTTCAATCGTCGGATTAATTTACTCAATAAAAATACTGCGATTAATCATTTCAGGATGTACCTGTGCCTGTCGCAAGAGCGGATAATTCAGTTCCAGGCGACGCCGTGCCCGAAAGAGCCGAACAAAGAGATGATCAATGACGGCGCTTGTTGGACAATAATAAGCACGGATAAGGCCGAGTATCAATTTTACGAGGGCATGGGTCCCGTCAGGACGCCTGTTACGCCAGTCCCAATAGTGCACAGTCTTCATCTCAACGGCGGCGGTGATGTAGCCATGCTTGAGCTGTCCGGGGAAAATTTCACGCCCAATCTTCAAGTGTGGTTCGGCGACGTCGAAGCTGAAACTATGTACAGGTATGATGAAATTTTATTTTCCCTACTAACAGCTGTATAGTTTGAAATGAGACTTTCCTGGAAAACTTTTCCTCCTTGATGTCACGCTGAAGCTACTAGTTTTAGAGCTTTAGGGTAGCTTCCTGGATGGAAAGTGCCCCGAATTGGTGACGTATTCCTAGAATATTCCTTGGTGAAATATTGCTGAGGCAAAAATGCTCTTTGGAAAGATGGATTTTCTCTCCTCTCTTGACCTCTCACAAGGAAACTTTCTCAAAAATTTTCTCTCGGGCAACAAATCAAACATTTGTAGCCTCAAGCCCTCTTCTGAAGATTGCCGTTCAAGTCCATTTATCTAGCGGACAAGAGGTTCAGGAACCGGAGGTCCTCAGTAAGGCTGACTGCCAACCGATTCCCGATTTACCCAACCGATGGCGGCGCTGCCATCGCTTTATTATGCCCGCAAAGATTCAGATCGCTTGAAATGTCCAAAATCTACAGTAAATGCCATTCTTGTCCTTTACGTGGTCCGAGTAAGCCGGTCAACATCATTTGATTTTAATGCTATTGGCAATAAGATGACTGTTTATCTTTCAAATAACAAAAATATTCGACTTTTCACTAGCTAAAGCCAATTTCTGTTGATTTCATAGTTTCTCGTGACTTTCATTATTAAATGAAGGTGTTCCAATTCGAATTCAGGACGGAGATGAAATTCTCATATTGTTGAAAATTATGCAGTTGAGCACGTTCAAAAAAATCCTTAAAAAAAATCGATTTAGAAAAATGAATTTCAACCCAAAAATACGTAGAAGTCAGTGAACCGTTTTTTGGTTTTCACATTCTGAAAATTGTGGTAATGAAACCTATGTTTCTACATCTAATTTTTCATGCTTGGGGTCAACAGTTTTATCAGTTAAAAAAAAAATCCTTCTACGCTCGTTGGAATGGTTGTCAAACACTCTTCAGCTGTACCGTTGGGCAATTTAACTTTCAATTAGATAATAAAATAATTCAAGTTGCCATAGTTTCCCATTCTGATGTCTTAAATCATAATCGAAGCAAAAAAATAACACTGTAGAATCATTTGCGGCGTTTTTCATCTTCATCAATTTTGCTGCATTGTTTGTCGTAACTTTGTTGTTTTGATTTTGATGTTGTTAATGCTTCGTTGATGTTGTTTTATTGTCTTATTCCTCTTGTTTCTGTTGTTTCATTTTTGTAGTCTTGCTGTTGTTTAATTTGTCATGATTTTGTTGTTGTTGTTGTTGTTGCTTTTTTGTTTTTGTTGCATGGACGATTTTTTTTGTTTCTGTCATTTTATTGCTGTTTTTGTGGTCTTGTTGTAATTGTTGTAGTTTCATTCTTCATCATTTTTTCCTTTTTTTTTGCTTGGTTCAAATTGTTAGTTTTGTCGTTGATTCATTATTCTCGTTTCTGTTGTTAGTTTTGTTGTCGTTAAATTCTTCTTGTTTCCGTTGTTTTATTGCTGGTTTTTTAGTCTTGTTGTTATTTTTGTAGTTTCATTCTTCGTGATTTTGTTGTTGTTTTTGCATTGTTCAAGTTGTTCTTTTGTTGTTGTTTCATCCTTCTTGTTTCCGTTGTTCATTTATTGTCGTTTTTGCTTTGTTTGAGTCGTTATTTTTGTTTTTGTTTATTCTTCTCGTTTATATTGTTTTATTGTTGTGGTTTCATTTTTCATGATTTTTTTTTTAATTTAATTTTTCTCTTTTTTGTTGCTTTATTTTTGTCGTTTTTGCTTTGTTCAAGTTGTTATTTTTGTTGTTGTTTCATTCTTCTTGTTTCTGTTGTTTTATTGTTGTTGTTGTAGTCTTGTTGTTTTTTTGTAGTTTCATTCTTCGTGATTTTGTTGTTGTTTCATTTTTTTGTTTCTGTTGTTTTATTGTTGTTGTTGTTGTTGTAGTTTCATTCTCATGATTTTGTTGTTGTTTCATTTTTTTTGTTTTATTGTTGTTGTTGTAGTCTTGTTGTTATTGTTGTAGTTTCATTCTTCATGATTTTGTTGTTGTTTCATTCTTTTGTTTCTGTTGTTTTATTGTTGTTGTTGTTGTAGTCTTGTTGTTATTGTTGTAGTTTCATTTTTTATGTTTTTGTTGTTGTTTTTGCTTTGTTCAAAATGTGATTTTTTGTTGTTGTTTCATTCTTCTTGTTTCTGCGGTTTTATTGTTGTTGTTGTAGTCCTGTTGATATTTTTTCATTCTTCATGTTGTTGTCACTGTTTTGCTGTTGTTGTTTCATCGTTGTTAATTTTCTTGTTATCTCGTGTTTCGCTCTAATTTTTTTTTTCTTTTCAGATGCCAGGAGAGCATGCTCTGCGTCGTGCCAGACATTTCGTCATTTCGTGGCGAATGGCTTTGGGTCCGACAGCCGACTCAAGTGCCTGTCAGTTTGGTGCGCAATGATGGCATCATCTACGCTACCGGCCTCACCTTCACTTACACGCCAGAGCCCGGTCCGAGGCCGCATTGTCCGCCCGCGGAGGACATAATGCGCCACAACACTTCGCACGCGGATCCGTCTCGCCTTCCAACCATTCCGGACGTACCTTGGAATCAAGCTCAAGGCATATAAGTTCTTGCATCACATTTTCCGTGCCAAATAGATAAGAGTTGAAAATTCGGACGATACGATGTCACCGTTTCCTCTCTCGATTCGTTCATTTGTCAGGTTCGATATCTGATCTTTGTGCTCGACGCATTTTTGCCCGCTGGAGCCCTCTAGGAACAAGAAAAAAATCGTACAGGGTTTTTTATTCTCTAATATCGTCGACCTTTTGCAGAAAGGTTGATTGGTTCTCCTTTAAGGGCTAAGTAAAAATGAGGGAGTCCTCAAAAAAAAGGAAAGAAAAAATTTCTTTGATCTCCCGGTTTAACTTTATTAGGTTGTAATGGCAAATTACTTGGCAATTTTATTATCAACTATACTTTTAACGTTGAAAACTATAAAATCGAACTAGAAATTGCCACTTTTTCAGGTCTAAATTTTTCTTCACCGATGTTTATTAATTGCCGAAGAAAGTTTAGCCCAATTTACGATATCGATTCGGTCGGCACTGCCAATTCATTCGGCGGCCGTTCTATTTTTCAGCAGATTTTTCATACCAAATGATTGAAGTCGCTTTTTAAATAATCTGAATAGTGAACTAGTCGAGGGAAGAAATTCGAAGAACATTCTCCGGCATAAATGTTGTCCCGTCGGGAATTTTTATACGTCTCGCAATATTCCCCGTTGAAGCTTTGGGAACGAAACGATGGCTGGAGATTTTTTATCGAGCCGTACCTGAAAATGCTCCCCGGAAGTTTACTCGGAGCGATTCGGGCTCTTGTAAATATTGTAAATTTGTACATCCGCATTTCTTTTTCCTGCGTGTAAAATATGTCCATAGGATTTGTCGATTTCCCAGCGCGTCGCGACGAAACTTTAATTTAACCCCCAAATCCACCTTCGGTTTGCTCAAATATTTCGTCAATGAAGCAATAAAGCGATTTTTGTGATGTTAGATATATAGCTTAGTTTTTCTGCATGCTCATCTGTGTTCGTGTGACATTTGTACAGTTAAAATAGTCGAATTCACTGTAAATAGTATCCGAATTGGCCGGCGCTCTTTGGCGTTTGCTAAAAATAACCAAATACCTCTCGGGCTATTGAATATTCATTATTATTGTATTTAAATCAGCCCCCAAAGGTTGGCCGTTTCATTTGAGCACGTTTCATTCGATCTTGTGCACCTGGTGTGTCGTTTTGTGAGAAAAATTCCTCCTCTTTTATCCTAGAATTGTTTTTGTATTTGTGCGATGTCGGAGTCCGAGTGAAGATTTTTTTTCTTTCAATTCTGGAGAATCGATTTTTGTAACGGTTTTGAATCGAAGGGAAAAAATAATAACAACGCGAAAAAATTTTTATTGAACCGATGATTTTTCCAACCTAAGGCTTTTCTACAAAATCAATTGTTTCCTTTTTACTGAGCTTTTTTTCCTCTTTTTAATCAATCTACCACACAATACTCAATTTAATAAATCGAATCTCGTTTTTTTTTCTCTCTTTTCGAAATATTTTTATTTCTTTCTACGGTTTCCATGAATAAAATCAGATGAAGATAAAATCGGAAAGTCGATTCAGTGAAATTTTTTCAATTTGCATAAATCTTACGAGAAAATTTGATTAAATTGACAAAACGACTTCGATGATAACTAATATAAAAATCTATATTTTTTTACATAAATTTTTTTTGCAATTGATTTTTTTATATTGAAAACTATTTTCCCGTTTTCAATTTTTATTTTATTTATTTTGTGCGAGTTTTAATTATTATTTTTTCTTTAAAACAAAGACAGTTCGAATTACGGGAAAAAGGATGAAAATAATTATTTCCAATCGACTTTTCCCTTGAATTTTCTCCCTCTATAAAATCAATTATTTCCATTTTTTTTTTTTTTTCAATTGACCTATTGGTAGTTTGTAGATTTTTATCAAGCAGTTGAATATTTTTGTAAAATTGAAAACTGTTTTTTTTTCTCTCTTTTTTTTTTTGTTTTTTAATTTCTACGTTGACGCAGTTATTTTTTTCCAGGAACGATCTCTAACATTAATCGTCTCGATGTACCGTCGTTTATTTATAACTTTATATTTTCAATTTGCTTCACTTTCCCACGAAAAAATGCGGTGCCTATTTATTTTTGAAATTGCAACATGGATTTAATTTATTACAATTCCCCGTCACCGATCGGTCGCTCGATTTTAATTTTCGGACAAAACCACCTATTTTTTTAATTTCTAAGGGAAAATCTGTCGCTCCTCGATTTTCCCCGCAATTTTCTATCTTTAGAGTATTATAATGTTTTCGTTTAGCGCATTGCGGCGCCAATTTATCCTGCAAATTTTGTCATTCTTGGAGACTTTGTCGTTTTGTGATAATACAAAGTAATCCCCGTGTCGACTTTGCGTTGAAAAATTTTCGTATCTGTAGATAGTGTGTAAATAGACATTAGATTATTTTCTACTGCAGCTCTAGACCCCTAGGAGCTTTTCAAACCATGCACAGGCGAGCGGACTTTGTATTTTCATAATTTCTACGCAATGAAAGGTGTTTATTTTTTACTTATAGGAGGGAAAATGTTTTCGAAACGCGGTTAGAAAATACCAAAAATACTCGTGTATATGACAGGAGTTTTAATAAAGGACTGCTATCGAATGGGTCGTGCGGATTTTTTTCACGAGCCATTCATCCATCAGTTTTGGGTAATTTTTTTAAAAATATTATGATTCCTTATGATGGTTGGTACGACTGAACTGAGGGATTTCTTCCAATGCAACCTGCGTCTCCATTTTTTCAATCATTTTGTGGAAATCCCGTTAAATTTCCCAGTTTGCGGGAAAATTCCCTCAAAAGACAATTGGTTGTTTGGAATTTAAGGGCCTTATCAGGCAAATTTCCGTTATTCTTATTTTGGGGTTGAAGGGAATATTTACATAGGAAATCCCGATAAATTTCCCTGTTCGTGGCTTAGAAATCCTCAGTTGACAATTGATGCAATGTGGAGGATTTCTTAGGTATTATTTAGAAATTTATTTGGATAAATATTACTAGGAATAGTATTATTTTTATTATATTAATATTCAAGCACTTGGAATATTTTACAAAGGAATCCCCGATTTGAAGGTAAATATCCCTCCAACAACGGTTATGGAGGGATTTTTATGGCAAACTGTCTGTCCTCATATTTTTTATCATTTCGTGGCGTTCGATTAATTCTACTTAGTCCCTAAAAAATTTCCCATTTGGTGGGGGAAAAATTCTTCCAACAACAGTTGGCATTTTGTAATTAAGGAAGGTTTTGAAACCTCTAAAAAAATCATTTCTACCATCGTTTTGTGATGATGGATCTCCTCACATTTCCCAGTCTGACTAAAAATCCCTCAGAGTCAATTGATACGAGGGATTTTTCTCAAACTGACAAATTTCTTATGTTTAATTGCTGAGGGATTTTCCCCCACAAATTGGGGATTTTTTGGTATACTAAATTTTTAGGGGAAAATCAATACAATTGAATATTTTACACATCGGAGAATTTTATATTTTGCTCGACAAAGCGTTATTTCAATTAACAGATGAACTCGAGTAATTCCAACGGGGACGAATCATTTTGAATGATAATCGCTGACAATTTTCAACGGGAAAATAATAGAAAAACTGGCAACTTATTGAGAGCGAAGTAAATATAATTTAAGAGCTCTTGTTCTATAGTTAATTCTACCTCGGCTGTCAACGTATGTGGCACCCGTTTGCGAATTCCGCCAAAGAAACGCGGTCCAAGGCTACGATAGAAATCAATGGCGCCCCCCGGTTGGCGCCGCGGGCGGGCAAAATCACGACCCTCGCGGCGACTTTTTTCAGCAAAAATTTCCACTTGAGTTCGATTTTCGCTGGTGTCGATAGCTGAGCAAAATCGTCCGCGCTCGCTCCGAGGATTTTCTCGGCTACGCGGCCTTTGAGGCGGCAATTTTCCAACGTGTGAGTATGGTCTACGAGGGTGACCCGGATGTCGAAGGTGGCGATGACGAGGCCGTAAGCTGTGTGGGATTGGCAGTCGACATTGGGGCAAAGGACGTCCCGCATCCAGTCGCCGCAGATTTGGCATTTGAACCGCACAATGCGGACGCCGGGGCCTGTTGGAAATAACGGTGAGGATTTGGTGATCGGCAAGAGAACGTACTGGGTGTTTTGAAAGTGTCCCTCTCTTAGCTCGGACAAAGATTTGGTACAAGCTCAATTTTCATTCCGCGACGGAACTTATCTTGTAGGCTCGTTCGGCAAACATGAAAAGCGAGGAAACGGGGAAAACAAAAGCGTGGGGATTAGAATGGGAAATAGATAATAGATGGCGAGATAAGGAGCAATCAGGGTCATTTGAATCATCTCTGCGTGAGAGCGTGATCAACTCTGCGTGGGAGCAGAGCGTGATCAACTCTGCGTGGGAGCAGAGCGTGATCAACTCTGCGTGGGAGCAGAGCGTGATCAAATCTGAGTGGGAGTAGAGCGTGATCAACTCTGCGTGGGAGCAGAGCGTGATTAACTCAGTGTGGGAGCAGAGCGTGATCAACTCTGCGTGGGAGCAGAGCGTGATCAACTCTGAGTGGGAGCAGAGCGTGATCAACTCAGTGTGGGAGCAGAGCGTGATCAACTCTGCGTGGGAGCAGAGCGTGATCAACTCTGAGTGGGAGCAGAGCGTGATCAACTCTGCATGGAGCAGAGAGTGATCAACTCTACGTGGGAGCAGAGCGTGATCAACTCTGCGTGGGAGCAGAGCGTGATCAACTCTGCGTGGGAGCAGAGCGTGATCAACTCTGAGTGGGAGCAGAGCGTGATCAACTCTGCGTGGGAGCAGAGCGTGATCAACTCTGCGTGGGAGCAGAGCGTGATCAACTCTGCGTGGGAGTAGAGCGTGATCAACTCTGCGTGGGAGCAGAGCGTGATCAACTCTGAGTGGGAGCAGAGCGTGATCAACTCTGCGTGGGAGCAGAGCGTGATCAACTCTGCGTGGGAGCAGAGCGTGATCAACTCAGTGTGGGAGCAGAGCGTGATCAACTCTGCGTGGGAGCAGAGCGTGATCAACTCTGAGTGGGAGCAGAGCGTGATCAACTCTGCGTGGGAGCAGAGCGTGATCAACTCTACGTGGGAGCAGAGCGTGATCAACTCTGCGTGGGAGCAGAGCGTGATCAACTCTGCGTGGGAGCAGAGCGTGATCAACTCTGCGTGGGAGCAGAGCGTGATCAACTCTGCGTGGGAGCAGAGCGTGATCAACTCTGCGTGGGAGCAGAGCGTGATCAACTCTGCGTGGGAGCAGAGCGTGATCAACTCTGGTTCTATTTTTGTACGCAGCAGCTTTCGTCGAACTGCGGTACATCTAAATTAATAATGTGAGCCAAAAGCCGAAACTTAATTTGCAACAGTTTCCAGCATTGCACAGCCGCATGAAATGGGGTCGATGGAAACTGATAATCAGGAGTCGAATAATGTCAGGAGCCTCTGAACGATTAGTGATAACTTCAGTAATTAAATTTCAGGAATCGATTCCTAATTCGAAATGTGCCGAAACGCTAATTTTGCATAGATTATATTCCTGAAATCAAAAGAGGGGGAAGTTTCCATTTTGAATCGGCTACAACAATGTCGAAGCGGATCCAAAACAATTCATAGATAGGAATAAACGTCAGTGTTGCCAAGTGCCTTTCTGGAAATCCCCCTAAACCGAGTAAAAAAATGCCTTGATGAATTTCGAACCCTACAAAGCCGCAAAAAATATCTGTAAAAACGTAAATTTGGCCCCAATTGATTTTCTGCCGAATGCATTTCACTTGAAAAATAAATTATTGCATCAAATACCGCCGTTCTGATCCATCTCCTGAAAATATTCGGAGCTCTTTCCTAAACGTACCAAATATTGCCTTCCTCGGCTCCACACATAATCAAATACTTACCGTCCAAATCGAAAACCTCGACTACTGCGTAGACCAGGGCGGTAAAACTATCCGCGCTTGATTCGGCAGCTGTGGATCGTTCGAGAACAGCATCGCACGACATGACTGTGTTTATCGCATACGGGTTGGCCATAGATTCGGCCAACGCGTCGACAACCGCTGTCCTCTGGATCGGTGCCGTGGAAGCGAACCGTGACAGTTCTAGCGCCTCCTGAGTATCAGGATCCACGGTCACGATGCTCCTCGATGTCAAAAGGCCGGTGAGTTGGGCTCGAAATTCGTTCCATTGGATGCGGACGTCGGCCAAGAATAGACAGGTTTCACGGGGGCTCCATTTTTCGATCATTGCGATTATCGGCGGTTCCCAGGTGCTGACGACGAATCCTAAGCTCGATCGATCCATTACTTCGACGTCTTGAACGAAAGACTCGCCTTTCTTGGTCGTCACCGAGCGCCGTGGGCTGATCCATTGAACGGCGACTAGGAGATTGGTCAGTTGGCCTTCGAACTGCCGCCCCGACGATTTGATGTCGCCGATACTGACATAGTGAGATGAAGGCTTTGTCGGCACGCGGATCAGCTCGGCAAGCTCTCTGTAAAGGAATTGAATAACGGTTGAATCAGAAGAGACCGTAACAATATTATCAATAACGATACTCAATATGAATATTTTATCGATTTCAATATTTTTTGATATTATCGATATTCACATCAATTACTCTTCTTTAGCGACGACTGGTTGTAAGCGGAAATCATCGCAAATTCTCTTCTCCAGCGGTCGTATTACTTCTTTCTGCAGGTTGAGGGGGAGAATAACGAGAAGACCTCTCCTCCATTTTTTTCTTTTTACCAGAGACCTATAGGCCATAGATACCCTTGGTTCTATAATGCCCTGAAGAAGCCCGAACGGGCGAAAGTACTCGGTCGTCTCGTTATTCTCCCCTCAACCTGCAGAAAATCGCAAATTTTTCTAACGCTTTTCAAGTTTCTGTGCCATATCAAAGACATAAAAATGTCAAAAACTTACGGAACCGTCGAATGTGCCATCATCTGGGAACTCTCTTCGTTGACCGTCAGCTCGACGAAACTCGTCACGGGCGGTTCGAACTGGGCGTTCGAATTCGACTCGCACCGCAGGGCGATTTTCGGATTCACAAGTTGCACGATATCGCCGACATTGAATTGTCTCGAGAGGCCTTCAACGAACTCGAGCGTGCCCCAGACTGTGACGTTGACGAAGTCGAATTTCGTATCGCGAATCGTAAACCCGCAAACGGCTCTGTTGCCGTTTTTGCCGGCGAATTTTGCGACGCGCCGTTTCGCGATTACGACGGCGACCACCTTCAAGTTCGACGAATTCGGCCTCAGCTCGGCGATCGATAGTTGCTTGATATCTTGCTTGGACATGATTCGAATTGAAGAAAACAATAAGGCGATTTCAACTAACGAGAAGTGGGAGAAAATTATCGTCGCAAGTCACGTTCAGGAAAGCGATAGTTCAAAGTTCGCGAACATCGTTCTAATAAAATCGATATTCGTAACTTATCGATGTTCGCAACTTATCGATACATCGATTAGAAGATCGATTATTACGAAATATCGAATTTAAACGCAAATACGCGTCATTTCATTAATACAGAGCAGATGAAATGAAGAACGTCGCCTATATTCTCGTATTATCGATGTTCGTAACTTATCGATGTTCGTGACTTATCGATACATCGATTAGAAGATCGATTATTACGAAATATCGAATTTATACGCAAATACGCGTCATTTCATTAATAAAGAGCAGATGAAATGGAGAACGTCGCCTATATTCTCGTATTATCGATGTTCGTAACTTATCGATGTTCGCAACTTATCGATACATCGATTACAAGATCGATTATTTCGAAATATCGAATTTAAACGCAAATACGCGTCATTTCATTAATACAGAGCAGATGAAATGAAGAACGTCGCCTATATTCTCGTATTATCGATGATCGAAACTTATCGATACATCGATTAGAAGATCGATTATTTCGAAATATCGAATTTAAACGCAAATACGCGTCATTTCATTAATAAAGAGCAGATGAAATGAAGAACGTCGCCTATATATTTTCGTATTATCGATGTTCGCAACTTATCAATTAGAAGATCGATTATTTCGATATATCGAATTTAAACGAAAATACGCGTCATTTCACAGAGCATTTTTACAGAGATGAAATGAAGAACGTCGCCTATATTCAAGTATTATCGATGTTCGCAACTTATCGATACATCGATTAGAAGATCGATTATTACGAAATATCGAATTTAAACGCAAATACGCGTCATTTCATTAATACAGAGCAGATGAAATGGAGAACGTCGCCTATATTCTCGTATTATCGATGTTCGTAACTTATCGATGTTCGTAACTTATCGTTGTTCGCAACTTATCGATACATCGATTAGAAGATCGATTATTTCGAAATATCGAATTTAAACGCAAATACGCGTCATTTCATTAATAAAGAGCAGATGAAATGAAGAACGTCGCCTATATTCTCGTATTATCGATGTTCGTAACTTATCGATGTTCGCAACTTATCGATACATCGATCAGAAGATCGATTATTTCGAAATATTGAATTTAAACGCAAATACGCGTCATTTCATTAATACAGAGCAGATGAAATGAAGAACGTCGCCTATATTCTCGTATTTTCAACTGTATCGTATCAACTTTGAAGTATTAAATTTTCTTTCGCTAAAAACGGCATGTCTCCTATTTTTCGCTCGACCCTTGAGTGAGATAAATATTGGAAATTATCGAATAAGTTTCGTCTCTTCATTGTAAAAAATATTTGCAATTTTTTCAACCCACCAAAAAAAAAAAAAAAAAAAAAGCTTCTGAATTGCGAAATATTCTATTTCAACTTTCTATTTAAAACATTCGAAAATTTATTTATTTACGATATAGGCGTCATTCGGACATGTTTGCACACTTAGTGAAAAGTTCGTTCGAAAATTATTCCCCACAGAAAGGAAAAGTATCGTCGTTCGAAAAATAACGTCCTTTTCATAAAGAATGCCCAAAGACCGGTAACGTGTCAAAGGTGGAAACGGTCTATTGTTATGCGGTAAAATGCTCTTGGAAATTCATCGAATCGCATTAACGCACATTTGGCAGTTAAGCCGAAGAAAGGTGACCCCGCCTTGACCTAGAGGCAGGAAACCCTCACCTTCTGTTTCACCTAATTAAAATAAGACGAACGCACTAAGAGCTGAGCCCCTATGATTAATTCGTTTAGGAGTGCGAATTTCCGTTGAAAAAATAAAAACAACAATTTGGTGTGAAACACGAGAGTCGTCGATAGAGGAAAAAATTATTTAAAAAATAATAAATCTCTATTTTCATAACCAGTTGACGAGTAATCGATTTATCGAATTATATAACCAGTTTTTTTTATTTTTTTTTTTTATAAGTTTCGAATTTTTTTATTATAATTTTTATATTTATTTATTATAATTTATAATCTATATTATTTATTTTATTATACTCCATTGTGCGGATTTCCATCGTGAAATTTCCCTACCGCAACAAGATGTAGGGAAAGTGGCCTAAAATCCCTCAACAAATGGGAAATACTAACCGGAGCTCACTAACGGTTAACTTATCATTAATCCCATTGCGAAGGAGGTGAATCTGTAGTGAAGGATTATGAAACTCTTGAATGACAAAGTACCTACCAAGTTTACATATTTTTCCTCGTATAGTGGGATTTTTGTAGGGATTTCCATCGCGAAATTTCCCTACCGCAACAAGATGTTGGTAAAGTGGGCTAAAATCCCTCAACAAATGGGAAATACTAACTGGAGCTCACTAACAGTTAACTTATCATTAATCCCATTGCGAAGGAGGTGAATCTGTAGTGAAGGATTATGAAGCTCTTGAATGACAAAGTACCTACCAAGTCTTATTACATATTTTTCCTCGTATAGTGGGATATTTGTAGGGATTTCCATCGCGAAATTTCCCTACCGCAACAAGATGTAGGGAATGTGGCCTAAAATCCCTCAACAAATGGGAAATACTAACTGGAGCTCACTAACGGTTAACTTATCATTAAACGGAGTTACAAGTTGCCGAACTAATCGATCTCAGATAAAACCGAGATATGCTGGTAGCGTTACCAAGCAATTTCCTCTTTGGTGAACATAAGGAAAACACTCTCATACAAATTGGCTTCATCTACAGTTGGCCCTCAATCAGAGATTAATTAACTGGAGTTACCCAGTGGTTAATTAACCGGGGTTATCTGGTGGTTAACTGACTAGAGTTAACAGGAAAAGTTAATCACAGAAGGGAACTGGAAGATAATTAACAGCAGTTTACAGGTAGTTAGCTCAAAGTTGAGGGCGATTAATTTTATTTAACCAGTAGTTAACTGGAATTAACCGATAGCTAACTGGAATTAGTCAGTAGCTAACTGGAATTAACTAGTAGCTAACTGGAATGAACCAATAGTTAATAAATTACAGTTAACAAGCGGATAATCTGGTGTTATCTGGTAGTTAATTAACCAGAGGTTAAATAACTTGATTTAACAGCAGAGTAACTAACTAGTCTTTACCCCGAGTCGACTGGCCATTGATTTGTTCCTTACTTTTAACATCGGTAATCGGTAAAATGCGAGCTTCAAATTAAAAAAACAGTTGATAACTTTATATTTATTTAAACACACGATACAATAGAGTTAAATACATGACAATCAAACCTGGCTAAATATATACACTGTCCAATGCATAAGGGGAAAATTCTAGAGGGAAGTTATTACTTCGCCATTGGTAATTTAGTACCTAGCGGGTTTCGGGTAAATATACAACAGTAAATCGATATATCATCAGTCAACTAGTTTTGTTCATTTACAATAGAGACAGCGAATAAATAAGAGTCAAAGCCGGCGTCGAAGAGTCTCGGCTATGTAGAAAATTAGATTATTAAAAAAAAAAACATAATTAAGGCCGCTCGTGGGCAATATGGAATGTATTGGGAGGGGAATTTTTCACGGGGAATCGTACACACTAGATTCCTGTACAATTGCACATTGAGTGGATAATTAAGTTAATTATGGGAAAAAAATTCAAAGGGGACAGAGAAATTAATAGAGCAAGTTTTTCTAGTTCGATTCGGGATGACTTGAAATTTACATTATTCGTCGAACGAATGAAAAATAAATAATTAGAAAAGTGAGATTAGGTTTTTTTAGGGATTTTTTCACATCTCGAAAAAAGGTTTATTTTTTTAATGAAAGAAATTTTCCTGGCAAGATTAAAAATACGATGAATCGATAGGACGGAGGAGAGGATTGAAAAATCGACGAATTTCTCAATTAATTGAATCGAGAACATTCCGACGAAAGTATTTTCCAAGAGGAAATTATGAAAAATTTTTAAACACCTCAGAGGAAATTATGAAAAATTTTTAAACACCTCAGAGGAAATTATGAAAATTTTTTAAACATCTCGCACTAAATTCTACTTGATACGGATGCTCCGCTGTTTGTTCATGTTGCTCAGCATGAGCGATATGTATGATGTGAGGAGGTCGTCCATTTTGTAGCCGAGCGACGTTTCGCAGAGAAGTTTCGACCCTCTGACGAGATTGCCGATCGTCATATGGAAATACGTGTTGCCCGATGACCAGTTGGAAATCCGAGTGAACGGATGGGTGACCAGAATATCCTACAATAGCGATACGGAAAAAAATAAGTAAGTTTTAATAAGTAAGTTTTGCCCTTCATGGGCGAAATAGAAAGTGGATCGAATGAGTCGTTTGCGAGCAGTGTTGCCACGTCCCAACCGGTGGTTTGGGGGAAACTTTGACAAGAAAAGGGGGAAAATGGGAACTTTTTCAAACGAAAAAGGGAGTTTTGGGGGATTTTTAGCCCAAGCGACTCGTGATTCTAGCGACATTAAAGAAAATCTGCTCATCGATATAGGGAGAGGGGAAATATTGTGCAAAAAACGGTTCAACATGTTGCGTCGCTTTGAAGAATTCTATAAATGATGAAATTTGTGTACATCATTTGAAAAATGGAGCGAAAAGGAGGAGCATGAAAAATTTATTGCGTTACACGACCTCAGACTTTGAATCGAAACTAAATTGATTAAAGAATTCCATCGATTGAATACAAAATGTAAGTTATAATCGGTTCCTCTTCGATTTTTAACAATATGTAGAATTCCAAATCAGTTTAAAATTACTTAATTTTTTTTTAAACGTTTGTTTTTATTGCAAGATCTCCCACCGAATTTCACAAACAATTTATCTGAATAATAACAGTCTTGTAATGTCGAAAATTACCTTGGTTTGAGGGTGAATCAAACTGACGCCGTGTTTATTGATCGCGATAAGAAGCAATTCGGGATAATTCGGCTCCGTCGTTTGCTTGACTTCGAAAAAGGCCGATCCGAACGTCGGCCATCTGTAGATGATTTTGAGAAACGTCACTTTCGCGTCTTCGGGGCTCATTCCTGCGGAAATGATAGTGTGAGTGGGAAAAATAGCAATTTTCTGACAGCAAGTTCGAATCGAGCGGACGATTTATACCTGCGTCCTGATTGTACGCTGCGATTATAGACCGTTTCCAATCGGCAGCCGACTGAAGTTTCATCAAGTCCTGAGGAATCAGTTCCCGGAGTTTTTGCCTGTTTGGAATAAACGAAGGCGTTAAAAATTAGAATGAAAAAATTATATGATCCGGTCAAAAAACATTTCTTCGAACTGATTCAATTATCCGATCTATTCGATTGAAAAATCAATTTTCTAAAATGGATTGTAACATCGATTTATGAATTCATTCTTCAAATTGATTCAAGAAAAAAAAACAATTTTACGATTAATTGATTTAAAAATACAATTCATCAAAATAAAGTAAATAAATTAAACAATTAGTTTGATTTTCTTAAATAAATAATACCATTAATTTTTTGACTTATTCATTTATAAATAAAGTTGATTTTATGAATGATTCTATTAAAAACTTAATCCATTTAAATTGAATTGATTAAAAAAATTAACTAACTGATTTATTTAATTGAAAAAAATAAAAAAATTGGTTATTTAAATGAATTGAATTAACAATTAATTCATCAAGATTAAAGTCATTTAAAAAATTCTAACTTTTCGGTTTTTGTTTGATCAAAAAAATCAATTGTCTGTTTTTATTTAATTAAACAATCAATTATCTGATGTATTCTATTAAAAAGCCAATTTTCTAATAAATTCGATATGAAATTCATTTGTATCAAAAAGAATTGATTTTTTTAAATCTGTTTTTATTTGCAAAAAAGAAAAAGAATTATTTCTAATTACGTAGATTGTAAAATATATTTGATAATTTATTCAATTTTGAGTTAAATTGGAATATTAAATTTTTAAATTGAAGTAATCATGAAATTTATCAATTTAAACATTTGTTCTCCAAATAACCTCGATTCAAACATTTATTCCTCAAATTACTTTCTAAAAATGTATACTTCGCAATCAAATTGATTTAACCGTTTTTATTTTATAAAAAAAGACCTTCTGATTTATTCTATAGTAAAATCAATTATCTGATTCATTCGATGAAGTAAAATTGATTTTCTAATTTACTCAATTGAAAAAATTGTTTTTTTTTTTCTGCTCAATCTCACTGTAAAATATATTTTTGGATTTGTTCAATTAAAACTACTTATTCCCCCAATTTATTCGATTTAAAATGATTCTCGCTATTTATTTGAATTAATTAATTCTTCAATGAATCAGGTTTAAAATCAATTTTACGTAGATTCGATTTTTCGATGAATCGCATTCACTTACGGTATCGTTTGAAGCTCTTGCTTATTTTCACCGAACCGGACGCGATAAACGAGGGCGGCCAATTTCGACGCTTCTTCCTTCGTACATTTGTGGTAGCCTGGAGGAAAAATCAAGATTAAAATACCGTAACAATAAACGGCAATATGAATCCATCGAAGAGTCGGTCACCTCGCAATAATTTGGGAAGCTCTTGGTGAAAATGGAAGATAAAATCGGCGTTGCGATCTTTCCCGGGCACTGTGTTTGTCCATAATTTTTTCATGAAGAACACCTGATACGTGAATTGGGGCGTAGCGCCTGGAAAACAATAAAAACCAGTCAGAATTCGATTTCAACGGCGAATGGGGAAGACGCCTATTTTTTATTTTCGTACCTAATGGCCTGAATTCTGTTATTTGGTGTCGGCTGAAGACGGAATGACCAATTTTTCATGAAAATTGTGAGTTTCCGCGGAGAAAATCGCTAAGGAAAATCAGCGGTTTGAAAAAACCCGGAGATGTAACTCCAACCGATTGAAGTACCTCCCTAGAGCGCTCTGCAGACGGCTGAAAGACAGACAACAACAACAAGACGGTCTCAAAGACTGGAGTCATGCTAAATCGAGTAAATGACGCTAACTTCACTGCTGCTTGTTAGGTTTTTTTAATCGTCGAGTTAGTACCGCCCGAAATGCCTCGTAAAGCAAATAAATTGCTGAGAAGGGTTTGGTGATCTAACCTCAAATTATTGCTCCCAATGTTAGTTTATTCTCCGAAGAAACAAGCGCTAGTGTCGATATTCACGTTCGACTGACTAGTTATGACGTAATAACTATTCATTTTTCGTTCAAAATCATCGGTTTTCCTTAGCGATTTTCTCCGCGGAAACTCACAATTTTCATGAAAAATTGGTCATTCCGTCTTCGGTTGACACCAAATAACAGAATTCAGGCCAAAAGGAACGAAAATAAAAAATAGGCGTCTTCCCCGTTACTACTCGTTTTCAGTATTTGCTCGCTCACCGTCTCTCGAAGGTCTCGCTTTCTTGATCCAATCGGTCAAGTGGCGGACGAAATCGAAGAAGAAATCCGCCTCAGGGACGGAGATGACTTTGTCGGCTATTTTGACGAAAAGACTGAACCCCTCGCACGACCTCAGGCTCAAACGTTGTGCTATGTTGGCGCAGAAGTCTTTAGCCCTCGTCGACGAATCGACTTCGAAAGCCTGAAAAATACTATGATTTTCAAACATTTGACAAAAAAAAAATAATAATAATAGATAATAATAGAATAGAAATTATAGAAATAATAATAGTAAAAAAAAAAATAATAAAAATAATAGATAATAGTACAATAGAAATAATAGAAATAATAATAGTAAAAATAAAAAAAATAAAATAAGAAAACGTCCGAGGTATTATTATTTTTTTTAATATTCCGACATTAATTGAGCCTGTCATTGAACTCAATTCAAAATATATAAGTCGATTGATTTTAATTAAAATGTATTAATCGATTGATTCTATTCTGAATCGATTATTCATTTCATTCAGCTCGAAATCGATTGTTAAATTGGTCAGTCGACCGATACAAAAATAGTCAATTAATTGGTTCAATTGAGTTAATCAATACAAGAGTTAACTCAGTATGTCAATCAATTCAATATAATTACTCAA
Source organism: Tupiocoris notatus (assembly GCA_037159825.1). Classification (NCBI taxonomy): domain Eukaryota; kingdom Metazoa; phylum Arthropoda; class Insecta; order Hemiptera; family Miridae; genus Tupiocoris; species Tupiocoris notatus. The sequence goes on from JASJUZ010000331.1 coordinate 186,999, forward strand.
TTCAAATAGAATTTGAAACGTGAATTTTATTTAACGTAAAATTATTCAATTGATTCGATTTAATAGTAACTCGATTCGAAATAAATCAAATGACCAATTGATTCTATTACAAAATTTATTCAATCGAGTCGAATTTAAATCAATCACTTCATCGGTTCTAGATTCAATTGATTAATCAAATCTTTTGTGGAAAAATTCGAGTTGATCTCAAATTATGAATGCAATTCGATTTGGAATTGACTAGTCAATAAATTTAACTAAATAACTAGTTACTCGCGATTCAATTTAAAATTGAATAGCAAACAATTGATTAACAAAGCGAATATCTAATTGATGTAAAATAGTTAAATTGAATCTGGAATTAAATAGTCAGTTAATTCTATACAATTCGAACGATGAATTAATTAACTTCTTAATCGTTTATTAAATTAAATACATTTTTATTATATTATTTAATCGATAAATCTAGCTAATGATGAGTCTATTAAATATTGGTTCAATGTAAAATTAATTTAAATTTGAATCAGTTCAAAATTATTATATTTAATTTATTCAATATAAATCAAATACAATCAATCGATAAAATAAGATTTTTTTTTGAAATTGTGATTCGGAAATTAACCAGTTTTAAATATTATCAAGTTGAATCAATTTAAATTGAACGATAGGATTCAAATTAAAATTATACAATCAATTTACAATCAAATAGAGAATCAATTAGATTTGAAATCAATTGACGAATCATTATTTTAAAATTATTTTTATTTTGTTCGAAATTAATTTTTATTACCTCGTCCGTATCATCGGGAAAATAAACTTTGTGGAAGATTTGAGTCGTTTTATGCTGTATGGCTTCGACTTCGACTTGATGCGGCGGGTATTTGCGTTGGCCGTTTCTTATAGTTTTTTGCAGCCTTTGGAGGGAATCTTGAGCGATCGGATGTCGTCTGGTTCGCAGGAACAAGCTCAATTCCTGCAACAAAGAAGACAATTAAAAATTGGAAATTGAAGAGAAAATTGGCCAATTTATATTTGAGATTGTCCACGTTTCCTGAGAGGAGAAGGTCGACGTACAAATCTTAGCGATAGGCTGAAGAAATGGTGATAGATAGGGCAGATTAGATAAAAACAGATAAGGCTGATAGCAATAAATGTGATATAAGCCGATAAGATAATAATTAAAGACCGATAACAATAGTTGTGATGAAAGCTGGTTAGGTAACAATACATGTGATAAATGCTTGCGGATGACATAATTATGAAGAATACGCTTTCATTCCTCTAGCCATCGTCAACAAGTCCTTTCATCCTTAATTATTATACAACAGAAAAAAATTCACTACGGCACCTTATTAGATATTTATGAATGTGGGTTGGGTGATTTTTTATCATAATTTTTAGCTTAACATTTTAAATGTTACAGAATGGTTGCCCCGAGGTGACTTTTAAACGGTAGAGGTCATTTTCAAACCAACGGATACCTAAATTTAGGCCAATTTTCCTTTCAGAACGTTAAATTTAGAGAGTTTAAAACTTTTGTTTATTTTATTTTTGATGTTTATTATTTGTTCGATTTTCCAAAGTACTAAATTTCTTTTTCAGATTTTGTTCTGAAAAAATCTCCTAAAGAGAACTTACTTACTAAACCTTATAACAGCACAAAATAATACATTTTCACTCCATTTCGTTGGTGTGCTAGTAGATTTACTTTTGCACGTTAAATTAATTGAAAAAATACTAGACCAATTTGAAGAAAGAAAAAGTTGAAAATAAAATATAAAAATAAAAATAAAAAATAGATAATTTGAGCAGATAATGGAGTTATAATATTAATTAATTAATATTATATTAATATAATATTAATTATAAATATTAAAAAATTATTAAATTAAATTATTAATTATTAATTTAATAATTAAGAGAATGAAGAGAAAGAAGAATGAGAAGAGAATGAGAAATAATGAAGAAAAAATACTAGACCAATTTGAAGAAAGAAAAAGTTGAAAATAAAATATAAAAATAAAAATAAAAAATAGATAATTTGAGCAGATAATGGAGTTATAATATTAATTAATTAATATTATATTAATATAATATTAATTATAAATATTAAAAAAATATTAAATTAAATTATTAATTATTAAATTATTAATATAATATTAATTAATTAATTTTAATAGTACAATTTTTTTCTATAAAATTTCTTTAAAATTCAGTTAAAAGTCAGTATGCGTAATATATTATTAAATAATGACAAATTTTGAGTTTTACGAACAGGTAGATGGCGTCAGCGGCAGTTACTTGGCTTCAATAAAGATTTGTGATAGCCCTTCACTCCCTCGACTTCCGAGCTCCATGGTTTTAGTTTTTTTTTAACAATCAAATTTTAACCATGATCTGATTTAAGAAATTCCTTTTATCGTTGAATCGATAATATCGGGAGAAATTATCGATATCCCAATAATAACAGAATTTGAAAAACAGAATTAAATTATCAAATATCGGAAACAAAATGTCGATATTGATATCTCATCCCTACACCGCTGACTCCTGCTAAGACTTTTCACTAACGATTTTCTCTTGATTTTTTTTTTTTTTTTTGGTTTGTTGTTGCGGTCGACTGCCATTTTAAAGCCTGCACAACGCTATTTGGCCAAAAAATGATTCATTTCCATCACAAGTTCCCCATTGTGACGTCGTCGGGTTGTATTCAGCGAGTTCGATGGTGAAACGGTCGACGAATTTCTATTTTAAATGTAGCACTTGAGAAGAGACGTACCTTTAGAAGGTTTTGGCTGCAAGCGAACAAACCAGTGGCCAGCCACATGAGTTCCCAACATCTTTCCTCGCTCAGACGGTTCCGATTGTCTGTCAGTTGCCGCATCAGTTGGCAATAAATTTCATCCCGAAGGATCTCCTGGAAAAAGGAAAACGGATTATTGAAGAACTGTATAGACTTTACGTTCTCTTATGGTGACATTAAGCTCACATGTTTGAGCGGCCCGTCGAATATATGGTCGGTATATTCATTGCCGAGCCTTCTTTTCGCCGGCAGGTCGCCGCAGTATTTGAGAATGCCAGTAAAAGCGTAGCAAGCTTCTTCAGCCAGCTCTTCTTTGCCCATCAGTTTCAAAAGCAAAGGAGCTTTAATCGGCTCGCGCGAGTGGCGCCAGAGCTCTTCAGGTCCTCCGCGGCGAGCCGCTGAAAGCGTAAGGGTCTTCGAAATTGTCCTTTTTGGCGGCGGTCTGGAAAAATGTTTGAAATAAAGTTTGATAAATAATATTGAGGGGAGGGTTGACTAGTTAAAAACTTGATTTTGTCAGGTTCTAGTGCGAACATGTGACGCTAACTACCTGAAATGGTCGATGGAGTACTCGTAAAGAGTATGCGGCTTTTCTCGAGGCTCCGAGCCGTTCATATGATTCGAATTCGTCCTCCTCCCATGCTCAGCGCCTTCCAGGTTGAAAAGGTTCTGTAAAACGGAGTGCAAATTTGTAAAAAGTTCGCCTTGGCCAATAATTTAAGGTTTGATCGGCTGCTTGCTCAATACGCAGTGCATTAACGGTCATTAATCGAATTAAAAAAGGAGGAAATTACTCTAATTGACTTTTTTTTAATTAATTTTAATTTTTTCAATTTACTTTAATTTTTTGTATTTTTTATTTTTGTGTTCGTTAATCAGTATTGTCATTTTTTGAGCTAAGAGAGCGATTTTTCTCAATTTTTGTTCCAAGTAAGAACGCGACAGTTTTTAATTTGGTAAAAAAAAAATAGAAATCCAGTGCAGTCTGGAAGAGAGACTTAGAGCAGTCCGAACATAGCACAAATCGATAATAAAATGTATTCTTTATATTCAACGCACCAATATTTCCGACGGCGGCTGCGACGTCGTTGGGAGAACGTAAACTGCCTCGGCTGGGAAATCTCCTTTCTGCCCCGTCCTTTCGCACCTTCCGACGCACCAGCCTGAATTCATCACAGTCTCACCGGTGCTTTCTTCTTCCAACAGGATCAAATCGCCTTTTTGAAAACTGAGAAAACTCGTGTTCTCACCTGGAAACGGGAAATATTAGTAATCGGCGGGGGAATCGAAAAAACGGGGAGAATTAAAAAAAAGCGGGGATATCGAGAGAGCGGGAAAGTTGATAAAGCGGGGAAAAACGGATTAACCTGGCGATTTGTAGTCTTGCAATGCGATAACGTAGGTCGACCGCTTTTTCAATCCTTCGAGAAAATAAACGACCAAATCCCGTATATCTTCGGCGTTGGGGCTTTGGAATGTGAATTCTTCGCCTCTGACAGTCGACAATGTGAAAGTCTGAGTAAAGACTTTGTTCGTCCTGGAGAACAATATTTTTCATAAATAATCCGATCGATCGAGTGATTTCCGTTAAGAGGCTAAAACAATCAACGATAGAAATATATTTTTCAGAAGGCTCACTTTTGACTCGAAACGGTCGTGATTTCGGGGAAAGACAGTTCAAGCAAGACTTGCTCTTGATCGTCGACGACGTAAACGCCCGTCCAATTGACGGCGATGATCACGTCGTTTTTGGGCAAATTAGGACCTGCAAGTGAAAGCGCTTGATTGGGAAATTGCAAGAGACAAGAGGGTTTCAAAGGTAGTGCAACAATTTGACATTCCTAACCTGCGATGTAGATATCTTAGGAATCTACAAGGGGGATATTGATCTCAAATGGCGATATTGGTCACACTGCTGATAATTAGGACGTGGGAATAATTACCAATATTTCGCAGGCTGTATCGACAAATATTTCCACAAGCGACTCAACCTTGCACGGCAAACTTCCCAATCATGTATTCATTCCTCTCGTTAGTCTATGATCAACTTTTTCTCATGGAAATTAGGACTAAAGAGTAATTGTTTCTTGACAAAAATGAAAAATATGTACCTACAAATTTAAGAAAAAAATTCAACTACTTGAAGGCGCCTGAGAGTTCGTTGTTTTGAGACGTTGTCACTACCTTTTGAAGCTGGACTTCAGCTGGTTTCTTATTAAGTCAATGGGGCTGGTTAGGTCTGGTTGGGGTTGGTTAGGGCTGGTTGTGGATGGTTAGGTCTGTTTGGGGTTGGTTAGGGCTGGTTGTGGGTGGTTAGGGCTGGTTGTGGGTGGCTTAGAACTGGTTAAGTGTGGTTTGGTCTTGTCGAGATTGGTTAGGTCTCGTCGAGGTTGGTTAGAACTGGTTAAGTTGGTCTTAGAGAGTACTTCTGGACACTAGAGATATTGTTAATCTCATTGTGGAGTCTTTGGCTGAGCTACTTAGAATTTCATTGGCTGCTATCTCATTGTTTTCTCATCAGAAAAGCTGTAGGATCGCTATGCGACTCGAAACAGCCGAACTTCTTAGGTTTCTTATAAAACCTAAGGGGGTGGTTAGGTCTGGTTGTGATTGGGGTGGTTAGTTCTGAATTGGTCCCAAGTTATTGATAAGAGACCCAACAGAGGGGAAAAAAGAGGAAAAGGGCATACCTGAGTTTCTATATGCTTCGTAGAATCTCGAAAAGAGAAGAGGCCATTTAAACTTCGCGTAGCTCACAATGTCTTCCTTGACCCTCAACGTGTCCACAAGGTCTTTCACGTAGTAGCTCTGCGACCAAGGAAAATTGATTCAATACGCAATTAAAAGAATGAATTAAACAAAGTATCGCTATACTGATCGCATAATAATTTTGTGAAACGATAAAATATTATCAATGGATAGGATGCAAATTGTAAATTACCTTCTTGAAAGCTTGCAATATAAGTGTAGCCCATCTGTCGATAGATTTATCTCCGTTCGTCAAACAATAGTCCGGTATATAGCTCGGCAGAAGGCCCAAAAGCCTTTCCATATTCATGTCGGAAGAGAATTCTATATAATATTGCTGCGCTCCAATCATCGCGAGATCTTCCTCCTGGAAATGTCAAACGGTAAGAAAAATTCCGGGGGAAAAAACGGCTTTCGAGGAAAATCGAGTCTCACCTTGTCGCAGCGGTATTCGCCAAATTTGACACCTCGAACGACCTGTTGGTAAATTAGGTTTGTTGCTACTTGGTCTTCACAAGGATCGTGCCACGGGGCGAAAATCTCTTTCCGGAAGAACAATCGCCACGGAGCGTTTCTCTCTTGGGCGCCCTGTTCCTTAGCGTACTGTTCGCACTGGCTGATAGCGTCCATCACATGGTCACCTCCGCTTCCCAACGATGACACCTGAAAGACAAGCGTGCTATTAGAAAAAAAGAACTAAAATTTTCTCGGCCAATGACACGCAGCTGTTAGACCAAAGCTTTTTTTATTTTTTTATTTTTTAATTTTATTTGTCCATTCAGATTCTCATTATCACTCTATCAAGACTGGAGTTTTGAGTTCAATTTTTACTTTAAAGTGATTATGAATGATGAATTCCTTCAGATGCAAACATGTCCAGCATTGTTTTTTGACGATTCTGTCATCGCAGCCTGATGTTCGCATGTCCCATAGAGCAGGACGCTTTTCAACTTCACCAATCAACTTCGACATCGATTTTTGGCATAATAAAACTATAATATTTAAAATTTTAAACAAAAATATCCAAAAAAAGTTGAAAACCGCTTTTAAAATAAATCGCGCAAAAGTCCGCAACTCAGACATTTTCATGTGCTTGTCCAGCACTGTGGAAATCGTCTGGGTAGCGTAAATACGAGCCGAACGACGACATACCACTCGTCATGGTTGAGCTTCGCCGAAGAAAGGAAGACAAAATATTTTAGTTGTCAAATAAAAGAATACGAGAGATGCCCGAATGGACGAAAGTGCTTGGCAAGCTGAAAATAAAAAACAGGAGAACAAGTCGCCATGTTTTTTTCCCTCAATCTCAACAACGAAGAATGATCGATGCGACAAAACAACAACGAACGAATAAAAGAATAGCTAATATTTGTATTTATTCTGTGATGTATTGTGAAAATCAGGAGCATAAATAATAAATGAATGATCAAATCTCAGTTATCGGGATAGTTACTGGTGAGGTGAATGCATAAACATATCTAGTTAATTCAGCCTTTGGCATGGAAAATGAGGACATTTCCTTAGCAAGGACAGGTTGAAAGTAGAAATCATCAGAAATTTATTCTTACGCTTTTTTATTAAGATTTTTCATAACGCTTTTCGAGTTTGTGTGTCATAGCAAAGACCTAAGATGTCAAAACCGTCAAGTGCGACACGGATGATGCAATAACACGCATCTACTACTAGTTGTTCTATTTAGTAACGGCCGAGGGATAATAATAAAATAGCCGAAACGGTCGGTACTTGATATTACTTATAATTCACTTCGGACTAACTGAAACAAACGCCACTCCAGGAGCTCATACTGTGAGGACTGCCGGCTCAGCGGCAGGTTCTCCGATATCCTGGTTATCAATACTGCTCAGTGTTGCCTGACAGTGTTGACACTACACTAGTCATCCTTCTTTTCGTTATCGTCGCATTTTTAATGTCCTGGGGGTGTGATGGGGAGAAAAAGCAGCCGACCGGCAGCTCCGGTTCTTTATTTGCTGGATGAGCACTTTCGCCAGTTCGAGCATCCTCAGGGCGACGTGGAGCCATAGGGTCAGCCTACTAGTAGCCAGTGGATTTTCAAAAACGAGTCGGGGAGTCTGACCATCTACCGACTCGGTTTCAAAACCGTCAGGCGGCGAGCACCGCTCATTCTGTCACCACCATTCACTCCGCACGGACGACCTCCTGACTCAGTTTTGCTTTTACTCTTCGGACAAAACCGTGTCTTTTTTTTAACCTGTACGTACAACTGAAAGAGGATGAAATGAAGGAGGGCGTCTTGCTCATGAGCACTCTCCCTCCCACGTTACTCCGCGCGTGTCATAGACTTCAGCGTGATTTTTTTCCCCAATGGATCAGGTGTTCAAGTGCTCTGAAGTACCAAAATCGCATCGAACTCGAGGAAACCGCATTAGATGCGTATCCTTTAAAGTGAACCTTGAAAGAATTATAAAGGACATACCTTGTCAAAAAGTGCTATATACAACGAAAACCCGAACTGATCCTTGAGGGCGATTTTGTCCGAAAGCTGGTTGCACAGTTCCCTTGCTGTGGTCGCCGAATCGGCCAGAAGCGTCTTTGTATTCCCGTCCATAAACGTGATTGGTAACATGATGGGTTTTTTGGATTTGGTCGCCTAAAAAATTCAAATCGGTTAAAACAACTTCTTTAAAAAAATTAATTTCTGAGGAAATTTTAACGATACATTTTTTCCTGGGGTATCTACAAATAGAGAAACGCCCTCTGCTGAAAAATTCCGCACGACTCACCTGCAGCTCAAGCCAGCTCGGCGGTTGATTTCGAGTGCCGTTGTTGAATGTGCGCTTCAACCTGTCTTCACAATAAGGCGCATACCCTGGCGGTCCTTCGCGTATAAAAGCGCGCAAATAGCTGACGAATTTCTCCGAAGGTGCAAAACAGCCGACGCACAGCGACAACAATATCCAGCCCCGAGCGTGCGACGATTTCGACGGATTGTTCGTCAACTGTTTGCAAATTTGGCAGTAGATTTCGTCCCTGGAAATTATCAAATCGTCGTATCGTACTAATCAATAGTTGAATGTCGGTTAGCACAGCGAATTTGCAGCGTAAGGTTACCTGAGTTCAGCGCGGAGTATCCCGTGGCCGATTATAAAGTGTAATTTCTCCAGATTCGAAGTCGGCCTCGCCTCTAACCAGCTCTGATAACTGTCCGCCGTGTACTCGTCGTCTTGCAACCTCCGTCGCACATCTTCGCCCAATTTGTTCTTCCTTTTTAGCGTCAGCGATACCAATTTATGCCTGATCGACCTCGGCTTCTGTTTGAGCAAAGTTTCCTGCAATTACGGAATAATTAAATACTTCTCTCGACATTTAAATCATAGATCGGGCCTCGAAATTTTCAACATACTAAGCCATTGCTTACTGGATCCATTCCCATGAGCTGAGCTTCTTGGAATTCTTTGCTCCTTATGAAATTCCGCCCAAGTGTGGCCGTCACTTTGGACATGACCGAGACATTGTCGCGGTCCATCGTATGATATCGGGGCTCTGGAAGGTCACCAGTGAATCGCAGGATGGTAATCCACAGAGCCTGGGCAGCCTGAAACGCGTAAGAGATCGGTTAAACAGTTATAAGATCGGAATTACGAGTTTGAAGCTGGAAAGTTTTTTAAACCTTGATGAAACACAAATTGCTGGAAATCTAATTGCGATCGAATGACAATAGAATTTTATTGCGAATTTTGAAAATAGCACTGATAGCATTACGTCTAGAATTCCGCCGAGGAAACTCGTTTTCTGCTCAAGGAGCATTCTTGCACGTTTTTTCGTGATATTTAAGGCAGCTGAAGGAAAACCATCGCTCAATAGTATTTTGGTAAAAAGATTCGAATTCAGCGATGAATTCTCAATGCATAACGTGGTTTCGAATGCCGAAAAATTGCATTATTACGCTCCGACTAAGTTTCTGAATTGTTCACATTTAATGTAAATATTTTCCACGTCGGTTCAATTGTTCTCTTGCTTTTTTATTTTTTTCACATGGAATTAACTCCAAGTATTTATTCCGTTAGAAATTTGAAAAAGCTCTCGAAGGCGATAAATTTTCCAAGATCGCTTCGCTCTCTTGCAGTATCAAAAAACAATTACCAATTGGTCCCCTTGAGTGAGCAGCGGCAGCAAAGGATGCTTCAACGGTTTCCTCGAATACTGGTGAGTCACATTGCCTTGGAAATACGTGGCGGCGAATTTTTGGAACTTAAACTCCGAAAGGTCTTCTTCATCTTCGGAGACGATTTGGATCTGCGTGATGATCTCTTGCTGGTCCGCTTTAGCGGCTGGGAGGTCCTGAGGAAAAAATCAAATTGAAAAAGTGGCAGGCGCATTTCGCTCGAGCATGGGCCGTCCCCGGATAAATTTCTAACCTTGAACACTGATGTTTCTCTGGTCGGAAGCGGAGCTTCGCTACTGGAGTCGGGCAGAAAGTCGAACATCGCTTCGACGAGTTTACTATCGTCCACAGGTTCGTCTTGCTTCTTGGCGGCGTCGTTGATTATATTTTTCTTCAGCTCAACCCGACGCCGATCTTCCACTTCCTGCTCGTGATCGCGCCTTTCCAATTCTTCCATCCGGTCCTGCAACATCAATGTGAGTTACGAAGGAGTCGGCAGATTTTTGGCAATTTCGCAACACCGTTTGACTTACTCTGTAATGGCGCTCGGCGATTTCTTTTGCACGCTTGTTGCCCGCTTGGGAGAGTTCTTTTTCCTCCATTTTCTTCAGCTTCAGCGCCTCCAAGTGCTGTTTGTACTCCAGCTGAAGAATAAAATGCGTTGATTATAATACGTGAGATAATGGTAAGAAACCCGAAAACCCATAAGATTTATAGAAAAAAGGCTTCTTTTTTAATAAGAAAAACGTGGAATCCCTGAAAATGGTGAGGTGCTAAAAAAAACAGGAGATTTCTTGAAAACTATGGAATTTTTAGAAAACCGTGCAATTTCCAGAAAACTGCAGGATTTTTGAAAAATCATTTTTCTCAGAAAACCAGTTTTCAGGAAATGGTGAAATATTCGGAAAACCATGGGATTTTCAGAAAACAGTGGGATTTTAGAAAACCGAGGTTTTACACAAAAAAAGCGGAATCTTCAGAAAATGGTTAGATGTCTACAGAACTGCGGAATCAACTGAAAAACATCGGACTTTCAAAAAACAGCAAAATTCTAAAAATCGATGAAATTTCCGGAAAAACACGCAATTTACAGGAAATATTTAGATTTCCAGTTAATATTGAGGTTCCAGGAAATTGTTACTGCGCAAAAACCTTTGGGATTTTTTTTTTAAACCTGGATTTTTCTAGAAAATAAAGTCTCCAGAAAAACCATGGAACTTTCAAAAGGTGGTGAGACTCTCAGAAATCTATGGAATTTTTTAAACCGTTTTATACCCAGAATCGAGAAATTTCCACGAGACTATGATATTGTTTTAGGAAACGCTGGTGCTAGCTTCATTTATTGGCTTCAACAACACGTAAAATCCAACTTGCCTTCAATTTGGCATAGCGGCGCTCCGCTATCAACCGCCTAACGTGAGATTGGATTTTGACAATGGCACCCATCTTCTTGCGAAACATGTCGCGAACGAGTTTGCCGCGAGAGCGAGCTTGCAATGCGACGATGTGCCCTCGCAGATGCCGAAACCGATGAGACAATACTCGAGACCTGATAAGAGCTTGTAGCCTCATATAGCCGACTTTCATTCGCAAGTATCGCCGCCGTTGGGCCCAGCCGTGCCAATATTTCTGAATAACCATGGCGGCAGTTCGCATTCGTAAATACCTGGAGTAAATAAAACTATGAGAATATCGAAAGCGCAAGGAAGCAAAAATCACCACATTGGAGAAAGTAATGGTAGAACTTAATTTTCAAGAACAAAATTTTGATAGCTCATGATGACTTGAATTTTTTTTTTATCAATTGGAAAAGTCACGTACCTTCGCCGATAGACCCATCCTTTGATAGATTTTTGCAGGATTATTATATTCCTGGTGAGAACTCGGTCTCGTTCCTGCTCTAGGAACAGATCGTGCGCATCTTTTAGGAACACTTTGGTACTGCCGAGTTGGTAATCTGATTTTCCAAGGACAGAGTGGCAAATTCGGCTCGTCGCTATTCGGCAGTCAGTCTATAAAATTTGGATTATAAGAAAACATTCGAAAAACATAAATTATCCGTTGGTCGGGATGTATTACCTTGTGAGCTGGAGGGACGCCGGGTATTAAGAATCTATATCGTTCGACGAAGTCTTTGAACGAATGACGAATCGGGTAGCCGGCCCTTCGAATTCGAATGGTCTCCATCATGCCGGAATATCGAAGCTGTCTACAGCATAGTCCTCGATCAAACATCTGCAATGGAATACAATTTTGACCGAGTTTAGAGACATTTGATACAAGTTTCGAGACATTTTCAAGAACTCCAGGAGGCCAAGAGTTATAGGGGGAGAGAGTAATAGGGAGGAGCGGAGTAAAAGGGAGTCGAGGAGGTGAAGGGGAGTAAGAGGGAGTCGAGGAGTAAGAGGAAGTAGAGGAGTTAAATGGGAGGAGGGGAGTAAGAGGGAGGGGAGGAGGGGAGTAAGAGGGAGTCGAGGAGTTAAAGAGGAGGAGGGGAGTAAGAGAAGGAGGGGAGTAAGAGGAGGAGGGGAGCAAGAGGGAGGATGGGAGTAAGAGGGATGAGGGGAGTTAAATGAGGAGGGGAGTAAGAGGGAGTTGAGGAGTTAAAGAGGAGGAGGGGAGCAAGAGGGAGGAGTGGAGTAAGAGGGAATTGAGGAGTTAAAGAGGAGGAGATGAGTAAGAGGAGGAGGGGAGCAAGAGGGAGGATGGGAGTAAGAGGGAGGAGGGGAGTAAGAGAGATAGAGGAGTAGGAGGGAGGAGAGGAGTATGTCCATTTACAAACTCCATACAAACCATAGGCTTCTTGAGCTCGTTGGGTTTGATACATCGAATGAAAAACGGCTGACAATTGCTAAGCGTTCTCATCAGGCTGTCGAGGGATTTTTTAAACTGCGTCGACAGCGTGGGCGCCCTTTTGCGCGTTTCCGCTCCCATGCTGATGTCTTCGGCGAAAAGGACTTTTAGGAACTTGTTGGTCGCCATGTGGATGATTTGAAGAAGGTCCGCGTTGAAAGTGTCGCGATTCTTTTCAAGAAAACCTGCACCGGGAGGTTTTAAATACGGTATTAGCGAATGGAGCAGAATATAGTAGAAAAATGTCAGCTGAGTGAGATTGGAAATCACCTCGTGTATCGTAGAAGACAATACCGGCGAAATGGTTCAAGCCGAATGACGTATTTATATCTGATTTCGGTTTCAAATAGTTCCGATGCATTCCGTGCGTTTTGTGCAGTTTGGCCAGCATTGTTTGATCCGTACCCTGAAAGAATTAGATGATTGAAAAGCTGAAGCAAAGATAAACCTCGTAGCCAAAGTTCGAAGGCGTGTAACATTGAATTATTTTAAAATCACACACAAATATGCCTCCAAGATGTAAGCAAATCTTTGTACCTTTGGGAACTTGGATTCTTCATCTATGAGTGCCATAATGTTCAGTTGCTTAATCGCGATCAAATCAAGCGCATCTTGGTTATCGACGAACTCGATATGCTGCCAATTAATGTGCTCCAAATTGTATTCCTCTTGTTCCAATTTGAATATATGCTGAACGAAGAATTGTTGTAGATTCTCGTTCGCAAAATTGATGCAGAACTGCTCGAAACTGAAAATGAGGAGATTCACATTGTGAAATTTTCAGCCAAATTAAAGCCAAAGTAGATTTGAAAGTCCCCGTATTCATTCGCTTGCACCGAAAAATAAACAGTTGCAAAAATTCAATAGAATTAAATTTCAATTCCTCTTTAACACAATTTTCTTTTGAAAAAACTAGAAAAACGGACCTGTTCATGTCGAAATTTTCAAATCCGAAAATGTCGAGGACGCCGATCGAATTTCGCGCGGCCGTTTTCGGTTTGTATATGGCGTTGTTGATTTTGTTCACTATATACACAAAAAGCCGCCCATAAATTCCTTTAACGAAGGCATCACGAACGTCCACGGACTGGTCTCTTGATAGTGTCGAAACCTGTGGAGAGAAAAGACAGAATAAGTCCAGCGAATCGGAGCATCAAATATTTCGAAGATATATGGAGGAGCAAGAGGAAGACGAGATGTGGGAGATGATTGGAAGGAGTAATACAGAAGGAGTAGAAAGAGTAGGGGGAGGATTGGGAAAGGAGTAGAAGTAAGAGGAGGAGGAGACAATATTAACAGAAGAGGAGAAGGAGTAATATTAACGGGAGAGGCGGAGGAGTAAGATTAATGGAAGAGGAGGAGTAATATTAACAGAAGAGGAGGAGTAATATTAATGGAAGAGGAGGAGTAGGAGTGTAAGAGAAAAGGAGAAGGCGGAGTTAGATAAATGGAGGAGGAGGAGTGAGGGTAATGGAAGAGGAGTAGGAGGAGGAGTAAAATGGAAGAGGAGGAGGAGGAGGAGTAATATTAAGAGAGCATCTACAATGCGGTACACAACATTCAGAATACTTACAACTGTCTCGCCATGTGCAAAAAGGGTTTTCCTTGTAAGAGCATCGATCAACGGTTGTTTTGGAACGCCCAAAATACCGGCGACCCGACTAACACTTGAATGGTCGGGAATTTCGGTGGCATCGAGATTATCTATAATGGCAGCCTTGTAGTTGATATTACCTGCAGCAAAACAAAATTGGCGAATTAGAATCGGGACAAATTCAATCGAATAAATATAGTGGTGGCACTTTAGTACCTGTGTGTAGAAGAGCGGCGAGTAGAGTGAGTATTTCCCAGATTTCGGAATCGGTAAAAAGTAAGACTTTCATTGCTGACCGGATATCCCCGAATTCCGCGGTATCGTCGCGACCTTCGCATGTGATTCCACCACCCTGAAGATAATGAATAATTTGAAGATTGTAACTTCTCTCCTTGGCTGTAAATTTACCCATAAAATATCTAATGCTTAAGAAAACGTTTTAAAAAGTGATTCTTGAGAAGTCGCTTACCCCGACAAGATATTTATACTGCGACGCGTCACCCAATTCCAATTTTGCTTTGTCCTCTTTGCTCAGGCCGGCCAACATGCAGTAGAATATATGGTAGTTCCTCTCTTCCCTCGATTGACTGACTATCCTCGATTTTTCGAGCAAATATTGCTCGATCTTGGCACCTTCAATGACTCCGTGGACGTTAAAATGTATATCTATGTATTTTCCGAACCTGGACGAATTATCGTTGCGAACCGTCTTTGCGTTTCCGAAGGCTGTAAAAGAAATTCATTAGAACGTCTGGAAATGAATAGGTGAACTTTATCAGTGAAAATGAATGTTTTTCGAATACTTGCCTTCTAAAATAGGATTCGCTTCTAAAATTTGCTGCTCTATCCAAGAATGTTTACCGCTAATTGCGGCTAAATACTGAAGTATTAGTTTGGTGCTTTCGGTTTTGCCGGCACCACTCTCACCGCTGAAAAAAATTTTCCTTTAAAAAATCAGATAAGAGAAAAACATTTCCAGGCACGATTATTCAACTGCTCCCAATTCAACTGGTTACTTCTTCAAGGGTCTTGTTTTCCAGCTCGTTCCCTAAGCTGGTTTATTGAGAAGTAGTTATGGACCGGATCGATTCTCTCGAATCTCCATTTTCTACGGGTTAATGTGAAGTAGATAAGGACAGAAGGAATCTGGTTAATCCATTGGCTGTTGATTATTGAGAAGTAGATAGAAACAAGAGATTTTTTCAAATACATTTTCTGTGGATCAGGTATTGAGCAGTAAATAAGGGCAAAGGGAATCTCGTTAATTAATTTTCTGTAGATTTTGTTAAATAGATCAGAACAAGACAATTTTTAAACCCATTTTCTGTAGATTTTGCGAAAGAGATATGAACAAGAGAATTTCTTTAATCCATTTTCTGTGGATTATAGAGAAGTAAATAAGGACAGGAGAATTTTTAAATCCATTTTCTGTAGATTTTGTGAAAGAGATAACAACAAGAGAATTTTTAAATTCATTTCTGTGGATTTTAGAGAAGCAAATAAGGACAAGAGAATTTTTTAACCCATTTTCTGTAGATTTTGTGAAAGAGATAAGAACAAGAGAATTTTTTAACCCATTTCTGTGAGTTATAGAGAAGTAAATAAGGACAGGAGAATTTTTAAATCCATTTTCTGTAGATTTTGTGAAAGAGATAAGAACAAGAGAATTATTTCTTTAATAAATTTTCTGTGGATTTTGCGAAAGAGATAAGAACAAGAGAATTTTTGAATCCATTTTCTGTGGATTATAGAGAAGTAAATAAGGACAAGAGAATTTTTTAACCCATTTTCTGTAGATTTTGTGAAAGAGATAAGAACAAGAGAATTTTTAAATCCATTTTCTGTGGATTATAGAGAAGTAAATAAGGACAAGAGAATTTTTAAATCCATTTTCTGTGGATTATAGAGAAGTAAATAAGGACAAGAGAATTTTTAAATCCATTTTCTGTAGATTTTGTGAAAGAGATAAGAACAAGAGAATTTTTGAATCCATTTTCTGTGGATTTTGCGAAAGAGATAAGAACAAGAGAATTTTTAAATCCATTTTCTGTAGATTTTGTGAAAGAGATAAGAACAAGAGAATTTCTTAAATCAATTTTCTGTGGATTATAGAGAAGCTAATAAGGACAAGAGAATTTTTAAATCCATTTTCTGTGGATAATTGAGCAGTAGATAGGAACAGAGAAAATCTCTTTAATCCATTGGTTGTGAATTATTGAGAAGTATAGTGATCATAAGCCAATCTGACATACCCGCTGTCATTTTCTGCTTCGACTACATGTTACAAAAATATATTTAAAAAATCACCTTATGACTATGCATTGGTCCTGGCCGAACCGCTTCATGTGGCTGTAGCAGTTGTCACCAATGGCAAAAATGTGCGGGGGTAGTTCGCCGATTTTCCTATCTTTGTACAGTTTGATCTGCTCCGCCGTGTAAATCGGAAGGATTTGGTAAGGATTGACGGCGACGAGAATCGAGCCGGTGTAGGTCTGAAAAAGCGAAATTCCTAAAGTTTTCCAAGAGAATAGCGAACGTATTTTTTTTCCGAACAGTCACTTACGTATATAAGATTTTCATTGTATCTAATTAAAAGATTTCGCAATATGCCAGCCTCGTGTAGGTCGCCCAAGGAAATCATGTCTTCGACGCCTTGGACCGACGTCGCGTGCATCGCTTTGATTTTCCTTTCAGGCGTGAGCCACACCTCCTGTGAAAAATCATAGAGCAAATATAGTATTTTCAAATTTTTTTTTTCAATCAGTCGGCATTTATTGGGGAATTTTCAGACAAAAAATTTTACAAAGAATTTATTTTTTAAATAAATTTTTTCAACTCTTTTCTATTCATTCTATTCTTTCTTCTATTCATTCTATTTCATTTTCATTCTATAAGGGCCTGCAATTAAAATATAAATTAATATTTCCAATTTTCCAAGTTTGTTACGTCATTTTGTAAGACAACACTCCAAAAAAATGCGACCATTCGTCAGAACCGGTTATTTCTCCAAGTGCAGATTTAAGGGCTAAATTTCTCAATTTCTTTCAATAATAAATTCCATTTTATTTAAAAAATTTCAAGGAAGACAAGCAATTCCTTTCAATATAAATTCGATTTATTTTTAAAAAATTTCAAGGAAGACAGACGAAGAATATTTTTTTTAAATAAATTTCTTCCAATAATAAATTCAATTTCTTTCAAAGAATTTAAGGAAGAACAAAAATCTCTCGGGCAAAGAATTTTAGACGATATTTAGAGCACTATTGGGGAAAATTCAGCGAATTGAATTGTTTACTTGGCATATAATGGAATTGTGGGAAGATAATTGTCCGGGCTATTATAGTAAGCAACCAAATTCGGCCGAGGGCATGATTTTCCTCCAATGGACGACAAAAAACCGACCGTGGGCGGATAATGATCGGGCGGATGATAGGTACGCCTCGGTGAAACAAGTGGGAGTTGATTGTTCCACATTAGTTTGAAAAAATGAAACGACTTCCTTTTACTGTGAGACGAGGTTGTTTTCAAAATAAACGGAATTGAGCAAAAAAAAAAAAAAAATTAATAAATAAATAAATAAAAAAAGGGAAAGGAAAAATTCTTTGGATGTGCCATAAAGGACGAATAACTTCATTCAATACACGGGGGGAATAAATAACAATGGACTGTTTTCGAATTTTAATCATTTTATCATTTTTCTTTTTCAAACCAAACTGCACACTAAAAAAAAGAAAAAAAAAAGGGGGAATGGAAAAATTCTTTGGATGTGCCATAAAGAAGGACGAATCACTTCATTCAATACGCGGGGGGAATAAATAACAATTGACTGTTTTCGAATTTCAATCATTTTTCTTTTTCAAACCAAACTGCACACAAAAAAAAAAAAAAAAAATTATTAAGGGGGAATTACCTTTCCATCATCATCTTTAATGAGTATCCTCTTCCCCTCGGCTGAGATGACACGGGCACCGATCGCCACATCGAATTCACGTCCGGATATCGGTTCGATCCAAATGTAGTCACCCTGGAAGAAAATCGAATTAATTTTCCTATCTATAAAAAATATTTAAAAAATTAAATCCACCGGAAATAAATAAATTAATTTTTATTTATATGGAACGACGTCAACGGATGATTCTAAACCATTGTTAACGACAATTGATACAAATTATTTTCCCAAATGCCCGCCGTCAAGTCAGCTCAAATTGATGCCAGTGCGATGCGTTAGATTTAGATTTACAGCTCGGCAAATGGACGTTTCCTATTGTCGATGATTTTTATTATCGTGAGATAGTAAGTCGTTAGACGAGACCAGGAGCTACCGTCTCCTGCGGTGAAATACAAAATTATTCCCCATTAGGGTCGAAATGGTGCGGAATAAATGAAATTGAGACACAAAACAAGGAGCAAAAATAATTGGATAGATTCAACTGAAAATTGAAAACACGAAAAAAAATCGACGTTTGAATGAACCAGGAAAAAATAAAATATATCTAGAGAATAAAATAACGCTACAAATAATGGAACAGTGGTTTATTCCTTTGCTTCAATAATGATGTAAGAAGACCATCGATTTGTGACAATAAGTTGTCCTAATATTTATTTTTTCCCCATTTCACTCTTTTTTACAGCCGAATATTTCCATTCACATTTCCATATTCATTAAGTTTACACTTCAGTAGCAACTATGGGCATTTTGATGATTTTTAAATTTCAAGATAATTTTTCCTATATATAATTTAATTATAATTAATTAATTATTAATAATTTAGTTATTAATTTATTAATTATTATATTATAATAATAAATAATAATTGATATAATAATATATAATAATATAAATAATAATAATAAAATAATTATTATTATTAATTATTAATTTATTAACAATTAATTTATTAATTATTAATAATTTCCTTAAATTTCAAGATAATTCATTCGTCTACAGGTAATTATTCGTCTAACGGTACAGCTGAAAATAGTATTCATCAACCATTCCAACGCGCATTGAACGATTTTTTATACCTACCCCCGAAAATTCTCGAGTTATGTCAAATTTCCTACCGGTTCGCCAATTCTACACGGAAGCTGCGATAGCTCGAGAGCCATTAAAGATATCAAGTCCAAACAACCATGAAATGATTTGAGTAAAGGAGTAAAACTGATACGGAAATTAACTTGAAAAATTCCTAAAAAAAATAGTGAGGGGGAATATAAGATGAAACTAAAGACAAATATTGTAACAGTCCATTAAATATATAAACGTAATAGCGTGTAAATACTATGAAATGATCAATTTAAAGGAAATTATCGAATAACTGACATTGTTATAGTAAAATTAGCGCCCAGTATAAAACAGGTTAAAAATAATTCCCTAGTAGTTTGTAGAGCCCTTACTTTATAATAAAATACATAAGGCATGATGACAGGTACAGAAAAAAGTTGAAGAAATTCAATAAAATTGATAAAAATTATTTTTTTTTTAAATACGTTAAAGTAATAAATTTGCAGAATATAAACGCAAAATAGTTCAAAAATTAAATACATTCTGAAAAAAAACTAAGTACAGATATATTCAGCTATAATGTACAACGGAGGAGAGATAAGTCTAGTTATAATTATATTATTAGCGTCGTTTTATTATTATTCAAATAAAATAACATTATTATTATTACAGTCATAAATATTACAAACCTATTTAATCTTGAATTAGGTACAATAGTATTACATCTAAAAATAAATAAAATAAATTATTCAAACAATAGTATTACTATAAATAGATAGAATAAAGATAAGAAATAGAACAAATATAATAAACAAAGCAAGTGGAATAAATAGAATTCATAAAATAAATAAAAATGAATAAGATAAATAAAATGAGTAAACCAATTCAATTAATCAAATAAATGAAATAATCGACTTAGGAACAATATTACTGTTACTAATACATATTATTAAATCTAAACAGCTGCTAGGTAATTTAAAAATAAATTAAATAAATACTGTTGAATAAATTACGGTATATTTCAATATTGTGCAATCATTTCCGATAAAAACAATTCTTCAATCTAAAAATACTTCCTATTATGACTAAATTAAACTCGACCTACCTATAAATTGAATATATCAGCTCGCGAAGGAAAATCGTAATAATTTTACGATACAAAATTTATTACGAAATAATTTACTTATTTTTAGAGTTAATTCGCTCGTATGAGCGGCATCTTAAAATCTTTCAACGATTGACCGGGTCGCCTCTTGACCTTTAATTGTAATAAAAAACAGACGATATATAGCTTGAAAACACTCGAAAAAAGGCGGCTCTAATGAGCGTCGTGACTGGTGAAAAATTTGTCAACTCGGTTATTCAACCCGTCGGTTTCGGATTTGAAATTCCACAAATATTACGCGCGACAACGTGGCCCATATCTGAACGAGTAAAACGAGCTCAAGACTGTCACTTATCGAGGTGAATAAATATGGAAGTACATCATATACATACTCTAATTTGTAAAATTTACTATTTCGCGCAAAATAGCAAATTTTTTTTTTTTTTAATGGGTTTTTGCCGTTGAATTTCGCCGAGCAAATATTTTTTGTCTAACAATTTCAGTTTATACGTGTTCTAATAAATTAATTTTTTCACGAAACTTTTCCGAGTTTAAACATTTCAGAAGTTCCAGCCGACGAATATTTAATTTTTTTATTCAAGTAGGTAGAAATATTTAAAAATGTAGGTTCATCTGATGCTAAGCACTTCACGGTCTCGGTACACAATAATTTCAAAATAGTCGGCTCGAAATTATTACGCTGACACAATTCGATAAATTTACTATTCTCTGTAGTAAAAATGTTTTTTCACATTCGAATAATTCGTACGAATTACAAACCCACCTACCGGCCTAATTGGCATCGTTATTCATTCGTCAATTGGAGCATCCTTCGATATCGTATTTTTCAAAAAGAACACCACATTCACTCGAAATAATTCTCAGATCGCGGTAATTTCACGACGAAATACGCTCAGTTGAATTTCAAACGTGAGGAAAAATACGCGAATACATTATAACGTGCGTTCGCAGGTAACCTGTCGTGTTAACAGCTATCACAATACTGGACAGTCAGGCTAACATTTTATCTACAGCTTACGTAATGTTTACCAAGTTCCATTGTCTCGGCCGTGAGAGTAAATCGTTATTGGGGAATACATTCGCAAACGCGAACCGAAAACAACCTTAAATCGGTTAAACGTATCGTTCAGGTAATATGAAAAATTGGAATTGTCACATGAACATTGACCAAAAATAGACGAAAATTACAGTTTTTTTTTCCAATAGAAGTAAATAAAAGCCGGTTCTCATTTGAAAAATAATTCCCTTATTTTTCTACTATTCGGAATCACAACTGAAAATAATCTATATTACGTATTATTAATCAGAACCAATAGAAAATATTTCTCCGTTTCAATATGTTGAGGTAAAAATTTAATTTTAGTGTTTTAAATTAATTTTAAAAATCAAAATCTTTTTTATTCAAAATATTTAAAAAATTTATACATATATATATTATTATTATTTTATATTTTTTTAAATCTAGAAATATTTTAGAAAATTATTGTTCGATTATAAATATCGCAATATTTTCAGGTGAAAATTATTTCAACATTTTTGTGTACAGCTATTTACAATATTGGGTGTATGAAATTATTATAATAATTGTGTCAAACTATTATGAAAAAATACTTTAATTTACGCGTGAACAATTATTTTTAAAAAATAATTATTAAATATTTTTGTTATAATTAATTTCATATTTTCTAAACAATTATTTTTTATTAAATATTGCAATATTTCTGTATAATAAAAGTATGCTATTTAAATTACAAGATACAAATATTTTGGGTACATAATAGTTGAATATTGTTGAGTAAATTCTTGTGTATTAAAAATGTGAATTTTCGCGCACAATATTTCTCAATTAATGAGTACATGAATAATTTTTTCTGAGTACTTTTTTCAATTCGCAGATAACGTACAGTACTTTTTTGTTGTATTTTCTATTTATTTTTGTTTATGAATATTTCTGAATAAAAATATTCATGCATTTACCGAACAATTGTAAAATTTCTATATTTTTGAGCAAAAATACTTCAGTGTTTATTGTTACAAATATTCCAATGTTTCGCGCAATCTATTTCGAAAACATTATTGCGTACAAAAATGTCTATATTTTTAATAGCAAATAGTATTGCGTATATATGCGTAATTTTAAAAATAATTTAGGTTTTGATTATTTCTATATTTTTGCGACCAAATTCTCACACTTTTTTAAATTGTATATTTTCGTAAGAAAATATTTTAGTTTTCCGCTACAAACATTCCAATGTTTCGGGTACCTAATTTTTTTCGTAAATAATTTCCTGTACAAAAACGTTTAGTACATATTTGCGTAGAATTTGTAGAAAATATTTCTATATTTGAGTAAAAATATTTGAAAAAAATGTATCATCCGATATAAAAAAAATTCGACCAGGTGTTACCCGTTTGTGAGCGTATTTCCGTTACGTGCCCGTAGCTTTTAGCTAGGCTTCTGCTGTATCATCAAACGTCCCGTGATTTAGGATCTTCTACCCTAGTATTGAGAAAACGGCATAACGGAACCGCGGCCGTAACTTGATACAGTCATAAATCGCTATTCCCTTCGTCATCTTTGGCTCTGTACGAAAAAAGAATTTCCCATTCGGGTAATTGGTGAGCTTGGCACAAATTCGCAGCCCAAAGGTGGCGAGGCTCTGACCTTTCAACTTGACCGCGGTTGGACCTGAAAGCCGGACGTTTTCTCGCCGGATTTCACCGCGCAACTGACACCGTTCACAAACTATGCGAATATTCTAAGTCAATAAAATGGCCTAAATATTTGAAAATTACAAAAAGAAAAAAAAACGGGAATTAATTTTTTTCTCTCGATTTTCCACAATAACGGCCAACTCTAGATGGGAAAACTGATCACTCGAGCCTCTGCAAGTGCTAAATTCCCTTTTATAAATTGCAGAAAATTATCGGATTGAATTTGAAGGCGGAAAAATAGGTTTCGGTGCTCCTCTATTCGAAAATCGCGAGTCCTAGGTACGACAGGTGAGCGCCTAGGCTCGCGTGTCGTCGCGAACCAGCGGCGCGTGCACTGAAGGGAGTCAAGGTCGGATTTATTGTGCTCCCGAGCATAACCGCTGCTCAAGTCATAACGAGGAAATCCACAGTCAATTCCCCGTCCCATAAGGCTAATCTGCTGAGCGAGTGGTTCAAATTGTTGCCACAATGCAACTGAAAAGTATCGGTAACTTCCATGATATTTTGATAGACCGAGAATTATTGGCGTTTGAATACAAAATTAAATTTAGCTTGAATAACTTCTAACGAAAGGTCGAAGGTCAATGTTAGAGATCGAAGGTTAAGGTCAAAGAGTAAGGATGAAGGTTAAGGTCCAAGGTTAATCTTCGGGGTTAAGGTCAAAGGTTAAGACTGCAGGTTAAGGTCCAAGGTTAATGTCCAGGGTTAAGGACAAAGGTTAAGGTCGAAGGTTAATGTCCAGGGTTAAGGTCAAAGGTTAAGGTTGAGAGTTAAGGTCGAAGGTTAATGTCCAGTAATAAGGTCAAAGGTTGAGGGTTAAGGTCGAAGGTTAATGTCCAGTAATAAGGTCGAAAGTTAATGTTCTGGGTTAAGGTCAAAGGTTAATGTCCAGGGTTAAGGTCAAAGGTTAAGGTTGAGAGTTAAGGTCGAAGGTTAATGTCCAGTAATAAGGTCGAAGGTTAATGTTCAGGGTTAAGGTGGAAAGTTAATGTCCAGGGTTAAGGTCAATGGTTAAGGTTGAGAGTTAAGGTACAAGGTTAATGTCCAGTAATAAGGTTAAAGGTCGAGGGTTAAGGTCAAAGGTTAATGTTGAAAGTTAAGGTACAAGGTTAATGTCCAGTAATAAGGTCAAAGGTTGAGGATTAATTTCCAGGGCTAAGGTCGAAGGTTAATGTCCTGGGTTAAGGTCAAAGGTTAAGGTCGAAGGTTAATGTCCAGGGTTAAGGACAAAGGTTAAGGTCGACGGTTAAGGTCCATGGTTAATGTCCAGAGTTAAGGTCGAAGCTTAATGTCCAGGGTTAAGGTCAAATGTTAAGGTTGAGAGTTAAGGTCGAAGGTTAATGTCCAGTAATAAGGTCGAAGGTTAATGTCCACGGTTAAGATCGAAAGTTAATATCCAGGGTTTAGGTCGAAGGTTAATGTCCAGGGTTAAGAGCGAAAGTTGATGTCCAGGGTTAAGGTGGAAGGTTAATGTCCAGGGTTAAGGACAAAGGTTAAGGTCGAAGGTTAATGTCCAGGGTTAAGGACAAAGGTTAAGGTTGAGAGTTAAGGTACAAGGTTAATGTCCAGTAATAAGGTCAAAGGTTGAGGATTAATTTCCAGGGCTAAGGTCGAAGGTCGATGTCCTGGGTTAAGGTCAAAGGTTAATGTCCTGGGTTAAGGTCAAAGGTTAAGGTTGTGAGTTAAGGTCGAAGGTTAATGTCCAGGGCTAAGGTCGAAGGTTAAATTACAAGGTTAATGTCCAGTGTTAAGGTCCAAGGTTAATTTACATGGTTAAGGTCAAAGGTTAAAGTTGAAGGTCACCTTTTGAGGCCATAATTTTGAGTCAAGATTGCCTATATTGAGGAGAACACATGATGCTGAAGATTCGTTCCGATTAACAAAATTTACAATATACCTAGACAGTCCAGTCTAGTCAATTTTTCGCAGTATTGCGTCAACGCACAAGAAAAGGGTTCGTGAAAACGTAAGTTCCTGCCTTTGTCCGATCCTGATTCCCATCAACGTTGCGGTCGTTTAACTTTCCGAATGGAAAACACTCGTTGCACAACCGTGTGGCAATATTTCAACCTGAGACTAGGTAATCTTAGTGAAATCTCTTTCCCTAGGATTAAAATACAACAGGTGCCAAGTTAAGTAGAACAATTCCAGTTCAATATTTCATCACTCGAGAGTCGAATTTGTGAAAAATTTGAACTTAATAGTGCAAGAACAAGTTAAAATTCATTTTAAATATTGACAAGGCTATTTCCACGATAAAGCGACAACTTACGTTAGATATAAGCATTTTCGCCGCTTTCCCCATCGTTTTTCAACGTGAAAACGACAAAGCTTTCGAAATCGCACCCAAAATCGTCGATTGATAAGCGATAAAGAACCGGTACAGTCTCTACTCAGACACTAAACGAGGATCTCTCGAAGGAAAGATGATGAGCAATTATCCTTACCACTCGTCTACGACTTGGCACATAAAAGGCTTAAGTAATTTCGCCTTGATTGCCACCCAGGCTTCGAACGCCATTGGCTGATAGAACTGAGCCATCGTTAGTGACAACGTCAAATGACGTGGAGAATCGCAAGCGAGCGAAGACCAAATTGTATTGGAAACGTTCGCTATTCTTCGGCCACAAATGCGATATACGACGAGATGGAAATTTAGAAAAATAGTAAAGTACCTAGCTAAAAAAAAAAAAAAAAAAAAAAAAACCTAAGGAAAAATTATAGTGATAAGAGAAAAAAAACCAACAAAAAGTAAAGTAGGTACCTAGCTAAAAAAAACCTAAGGAAAAATTATAGTGATAAGAGAAAAAAAAACCAACAAAAAGTAAAGTACCTAGCTAAAAAAAAAAAAAAACCCTAAAGAAAAATTATAGTGATAAGAGAAAAAAAACCACCAAAAAGTGCGAAACAAATAATATTTAAATGGAAGAGTGCGCGAGGAAAGTTTAAAAAATATCAATTAAAACATGAGCAAATCAAAACTGCAAGAACGAAAAAAGTTACAACAACAATTGGAAAAAGGAAACGACAAAAACGTTAAAATGAACAACAATAAGTATCAACACAGCGACAGCGATAACAAGACACTGTAAACATCAACAGCAATAACATGAACTGGAAACTAATAAGAAATAACAAAAGACAAGAAACAAAAATTGACAAAAGAATAACAGCAAGAATGTGAAACAACAAAATATTTTCCAATGACAGCAAGAAACAACAAAAATACTGCAACCACAAAAGAAAAAACGACGAAACCTCAACAACTAACGATTCAAAAATTACAAACTGTTGTGTCTTCATCGAGAACTCTCGGGAACATGTGTATTCTACAACAACTACATTAACGTTATTTGTATTCATTTCTTGGCCTCCTGAGCGAAATAGCAATCCACGTTCTCATTTAAATGTAATAAAAAGTCATCAAATTAATGGAAATATTTCCAACTTTTCCCCCAGTAAATAAAAAGAAATAAAAAAACTCTCCTGGCAGGGTCGCCACTATTTTAATTCTCTTCTCGTTTGAGTGAATTGTTGGTTAAAAATGAATGAGACTATCTCGCGAGTAATTGCCACAATCCAAAGTGAATTTATTTTCCCAAATTTCAAAAATTGTTGGTTCCTAAAACACAAAAAACACCTGTCTTCACTTGGATGAAAATAAGTGAAGACAGTTTTAAATCATCACTAGAGTGAATTCCAACAGTGGTTTATTATTCCTTCGATTCGATGATGATGTACGAAGACCATCCATTTGTGGTGGTAATTATTCCGAACATTTGTGAACACTCCCACCATAAAACAGGTAGATTAGAATTCCGTAAGTAACTATTGTAACTTTGATCAATTTTATTTTTATTAATTTTCAAATCTCAAAAGAAAAAAATCCTAAACGAAAAAATCTATATTTTTCGTCTAACGGTACAGCTGAAGAGTTTGACGTGCATTCCAACGAGTATAAAACGACTATAGCTCCAAAAACCGTCGAGTTCTACAGAATTTTCGAAAATCTCAAAAATTCTACACGAAAGCCGCGATAACTTGAGAACCCTTAAAGCTATCGACCCCGCGATGGTCTCATTCGATTCAGCGTCCAAAAATCTATAGAAATCGATACCAAAGACACCTTTTTCTGAAAAATCTTTAAAAATATGAATTTTCTCCCCCTCAAAATTACCCTAAAAAATTAGGTAGCGATTTGGTCGATGAATTGAACACTTTGTCGCAGATTGATTTTTGGCGAACATTTCTAAAATTTAGCTTCAATCGTTTCGGTGTCTTCAGTCTTTGCCATTCGGTGCACACACAGTACTTCGATTTTTCGATCATTCGCCAGCCATGTTTTTCCACTTTTATCACCGGCCGCTCGTGAAATAGTACAATTTCGAAATTGAAATTGAATTGAAATTGAAATAGTCGTTTCGAAACGAACACTTAGCTCCCCTTAGTCCCTTAGTTCCGGTTCTGGGGCTTCTATGTGAGGACATACGAACTCCTGAAATAACCTATCGACCTTAGATTCTCAAAACTGGAAGCCTTTCACAATCTGTCTAAAGAAACAGGAGAAGGCGTTTTTAAGCTCGCTAAGTCTCTCAAAACGGGCGAAGAGCTATGGAATTTTAAATTCATTATTAAATAACAAACCATTGTAAGCGTCATCAACGATTAAGATTTTCAACTCCCCTACGCCAAAAAATTAGATGATTTACGTTTCAAAGTAGGATATAAAATCCGAATATCCAATAAAAAAAAATAAAATAAAATAAATAAAGTACCTATATTAAAAGAATAAACGGAAAAAATAAAATAAGATAAATACATAATCTAAATAAAAAAGTAAAATTGATACAATAAATTAAAAAATACAATAAATTAAAAAATAATAAATAAATAAAATTAAAAAAAAAAATCCGCAAGTCAACCACAGTAACCTCCTCCTGTTGAAGTCGTTTAATAAATAGAAAAGCGTCGAGATTCAGGAAAAACCTTTAGATTGGTAGACGGATTTTAAAAATAACGAAGACAATTAACAATCGTGAAATTGATACACATGAATACAATACGCGTAATGGAGAAAACGAATTATCTACAGTCGGCGCACATTTTCATGCCTCAGAATCCTTCCTAGGCTAGTTGGATTCCGTCGACGCTATACAGTACCGTTGCGGTCCGTTTGTGGCCGACTGATTAGCATTCTCCGTGTCGAAGAGCCCACCTGACGGTTCGTCGAGGAGGAACTCGAAATTCCATCGCCTTTTCCGTTGTCGATTTCAAGCCCGGCCGAGGAATATTGATCGACGAAGACCTCTTGACACAATTTTCGGACGCTAATCGTTATGAAAGGTATGTAAAAAAGTAACGCGGTTCGAGGGTGGCAGGTTTATGGCCTGGGATGAGAATTGACGATTTTCATAGGTTAAAAAATTAGGATTTATTGCGAGTGTTATCTAGAAATGGGCTATAATCATCGAGATACAACCTAGGATACACCGCTCAGCGAAAATTCAACCGCAGGACTGTCTAAATGAAAAAGTTCAAAAATTCGTTCAAAAAAAAAAAAAGATAAAAAAAAGTTCAAAAGATAAAAAAAAATCTTGGGTATCCAATTGATTGAGAAACTGGGGGTGATCAAATTTTAATTATGGAGTCGTAAAATAGAGACAAACGCACCGTGTGGAAAAATTTTCTTTCTTATTAGGCCTTCATTTCAGTTTTATTTTTATTTCATTTTTCATCATTCATTCATTTTTTTATCATTTTTATTTTTATTTTCAGTTTTATTTTATTTTTTTATTTTTTTTTTTATTTTTTTTATTTTTTTTACTTTTGGCTTGTTTTTACGAAATAACTTTTGAACCGAACACTTTTACATAGCTATATTACTCAGAGGCGAGAAAGAGCTATCGAATTCCTGCAATTTGGTATACTTGAATATATTTTTATGTTATGTCCGCGCGGAGCGATTAGCGCTCCAAAAAAATCGAAAACACTTTTTTTTTACCAAAAGATAGAATATATCTCGAAATCAAAAAATAATCCGTGTCTTTTTTATTTTTAATTGATTTTAAATTAAATTTCCTCAATTGGTTTACACAGAACCTATTTTTTTCTAAATTCACGGACGTGACGAAGGAAATTCTTAAGTTAAAACTCAGAAAATATGAAATTCGAAAAAAAATTCAAAAAATATGATTAATTGTTAGAATTTGATATTTTTCACTTCAAGTTCGAACACTACGTCTAATTTCCTGTAGTAATCATTAAACATCTAATTTACAATAAAAATGAGTAACAAAATAATATTGAACAGTACTTAGTATTTGAAACAAATTTTCAAAGTTGAAAAACAAAAAAAAAAAAGTGTAGCACCAAAACTGGGAAAAACTAAAAGTTGTCGTCAAATTTCCGTCGTTTTGACGTCGAATTCGGATTCAGCGTTAAATTTCCCATAAGAATAGCTTTCAAAATCGCTTGAAAACAAAAGTTTAATTTTTCACTCTTACCGGAGCTCGAGATGTCGGCCGGTGAAAAACTCGATTTACGTAAAATAATTTCTGGAGCGCTGTTTAAATTTTTTTCACCAAATTTTTTGCTATGTACGTGTGTAAGGCGTTCGAATGAAGACTCCTGCATGATAAAATAATCGATTCGAATGAATTTTAACCCCGAAAAGCACGGTTAAAGGTCGATTTTTCACCTTTCAAAAACTGATTTTTTTGGACCACTTGCAGATTTTTTCGAGAATTGAAAAAAATCACAAAAATACATCGTGGTAGGATACAACTTTCCTGAAAATTTCAGATTTTTATCTGTTTTGGAAGACGAGTAAAAAATCGTTAACTGATCGGTTCAAGAAAATCGCAGGGGGACCCCTTGGATTTTTCGTGAAAATTTTTTGATTTCGATTTCGCTCAAATTCAGCATAATGATAGTTGATGATGTGTATATCAATAATATATACTCCATTCTTTGTTTCTTTTGCAGTAAATAGATGAAAAAAATGTGCAAAGTTGAAAAGTGTGATGTTTCGGCGTATATGCCAGCAATATTGTTGAATAGAGCACAAACGGTTGAAAAATTGATAGGTATATTACATGGGGAAAATGTAGACAGTTAAATTACCTATTTTTCGGAATATTCAAACATCCGAATTGACGAATTTTCGATAAATTTTTCCACCGTGCAAGTTACAAATCTTGGAAAACTCAAAGGTGAAACGTCTACCTCGGCTAAAACTTTGCGCAAGTTGAAACACCAATATTTTATTGTACAAAAACCATGAAAACATCACCACATTACCGTATCAAATTATAGTAACTACTATAAAGACTATAAATTACACCTCTCCGTACAGATATAAACTACTATATAGTAGTGAAAAGGACAACACCCCATCAATATGTACCCCCACCGCGCAGGGGGCGAAGCCCTCCAGACCCCACCGCGCAGGGGAGGCGTGGGGGGCGAAGCCCTCCAGCTATTCTCTTGGAAAATTTTTTTTACATCAATACCTCTTCTGTATTAATTTCTTAATAAAAATCCCCCTCTACCGCGTCCAACCCAATATTTTGCAATTTTGCAATTTTCCAAAATACCGCCATTTTTCTCCTCAATTTTTTTAGGCAATTTTTTCCCCTAAAGGGATAAATACGTGCGCGTGAAATCCGTCTTTGGTCGTTTTTCCATAACCGGAATAGACGAAAGAACCGTTTTTCAGTCATACGATGTGGCATTGCGTGAGGACGCAGGATGACTTGCTATCGCGCGCCGAGGGGTTTTTGTAACTGTCGCGGATGAGGTACCGTTTGACAATCAAATTCTTTCCACTTGTTAGCCGCGAGCTGATCTCGTTCACTACGGAAAATCAACCCACTTCGTTATCCGTCTCTGGCCGACATGAGCTAGAAACGAGCCCGGCTATGATAGATTTTCCGAACACTCTCACCAATTAAATTTAGGATGGCAGAAATCGAAAATAGGCGAGAGACTCTCATTTTTTATTGGGTATATTTAATTTTTCATAGAACTGTTTACTGTTGTATTTTCATTCGTTTCGCCCAAAACACATCAGTTATAGCACTTAATTAGTATTCATTGTACGAATACTTAGTACTCGTACTTCTTTTATCAATCCCATATATATTATCTAGTTTAATATTCTCTTCGTTTTAGTTGTTCTCCCCGTTTTTTCTACACAGTTTAACCTTTATGCAACCTCCATTCACTCCAATAACAGCAACTAATTGTTCGCTTTTCCCCCATTTTTGATATTTATTCATTATCATTTTTTCCCAAAGCTATCGCCTATTTCTCTCCTCTTTTCTATCCATTCGATACATGATTCTACTTACTACATTTATTTGTATTCGCTCGATTCATTCCAATCATTTATCCCATTCTGGTTAGGGCTGGTTAGCTAGCTAACCAGTCATTTTTGAGTAAACAGCCTTTCACGCTAATGATTTCGCCTTTTTTATTCGCGTAATTCGCTCCTTTCAGTTCTATATTTTCATGGATATCCATTAATGTAGTAGAGATTTATGTAGAAATAACTATAATTGTGGTGAACACCATTAATTATTCTATTGGCATTATTCATTCAATACAACATATTTCATCACCTCATCATCGCTTACTCGTTTACTCAATTCCGCTAAGATAGTTCCAAGCCTGAATTTAATTTAATTTATTTTCATTTATTTTAATTTAATTAAAAATTAAATTGAATTAAATTATTATTATTATTATTTATATAAAAATTATTTTATAAATATATTATTAATTATTATATTATTATTTATATAATTATAATATTATATTATTAATAAGTTATTATATAAACTATCATTATTATTAAATTAAATATTAAATTTATTTATTTATTTTATTTTTAATTTAATCTAATTCACTCCGTACTGTTCTATAATTTCATGGATATCTATATACATTATTGTAGTAGAAATTTATGTAGAAATAAGTATAACTGTGGTGAACACCATTAATTACTCCGTTGACATTATTCATTCAATACAACCTATTTCATCACCTCATCATCGCTTACTCGTTTACTCAATTCCGCTAAAATAGTTCCAAGCCTGGATCTAGTAGAGCTCAATGGACTCGAGTGGAAGTCAAAGACCTGAAATGCCGCGAGGTTTATCGGCGGTACCCTTTGCACATCGATCTAGCAAGCGAAAACTGACTCTTTCAGCGCCAAAGCTGGCTTCCGCTGAGCTTTGAGAAGTTCCAATCGTTTCCAGGTAAGGTTAAAAAAGAGCAACTCTGCTAAGAAAAAAAAAAAAAAAAACGAGAGAGAGAGAGAGATTTTAGTGAGGACTCAACGCTCACCTCCGTTTAAATAGTTCGACTATAAATCGAATTTTTTTCCCCTCTACGGTGTAAATTCTTTTCGAGAACTTTTCTCCGCTGTAGGTAAGCAATGCGTTTCAAGGACGGAAGAAAAATTCAGAAGGAGATTGAATTTATAAAAAATATTAATTTTCACTAGTACCATTTTTTCACCATGGTTATTTTGTAAAATTTACTCTAATGGTCACCTAAAATCTGCCAATTAATAAAAACCGTCCTTCCGTCTTATGAGGTTTGTTAACTATTTCAATTTTGACAGGCCGCGAAAAAAAATATCTTCGACGCTGGAGTTTCATTGAAAATTATTCCATTTTACAAAATTGTGTTGTTACGTTAAGATCACACACCGTACTTCCGGGATATGAGGTTTTTTCACTGTTTCATTTGTGTGTATTTAGCATTTGTAATTGACTAGTTGCAAAAATTGACTAAATTTTCATTTTCACCGATCGAAAAAATTGATACATTTCAACGTTTTGGTTCAGATTGGTTATACCTGTGAGCAATTCAAAAATGGAAAAAATACTGATTGATCAATGGTTTTAATTTGAGTATTTTCCATAGGCGAAAATTCATTCGTTAGAATGAAAATTTTTTTTCCTCATCAATAAAAAAAAAGCTTCAACCCTTCACAAACCAAGATTGATCTCTATCTGAGAACGATCCACAACTAAATCCTCGTTGCTATGTTTGCACGCGATTTTCGCGCATCGAATGGCATTTAAGCATTCGGGCCAATTAATTAGAAGAACGATGGAAGGGACAAAGTCGACTCCTTCGTCCCACTTATGTGAAATCCCATGTGAAAAACTTTCACTACCGGCCGAGGTTTCACACGAGAGGCTCTACCATTGGAATCGCACATTCCTTTTGGGACCACTTTCGGTTTCTTAGATGGTTATTCTTCAATAGGTTGAACCTTGAGCGAAAAACGAATGACAATCGAGTCGAATATTGGATATAAGATTGCAAAACGCGTCAAAAAGAGGTAGCGTTCGAAAAATAATTTTTCCTCGCTTTAAAATTAGCAACTAGGCAATTTTTCGTGGGATAATTTTACAAACTCACCCTCGTGACGATAACCATGGCTCAGCCGGTCGACGCTCCCAGTCGGATGACATATCCCTGGGGAAAAAAAATCCAATAAATAACGGCAACAATTAAATAAATTTAAAACACTTGAAAAAAAAATTATTGCGAATTCGACCGGTTTTTTATTTATTTATATACCTATATATTTTTTTTTTATTCAATTCCATTCTAAGAAATCTTACGCTGTGGAACTCTAAACCTAATTAGCGCCGAGTAGCTGTGATCTGTTGGTTCGAATTTGTTCCAGACACGGTCTACGGTTTCAAGATTCGAAACGAGCCGAAGGCAACGGACCGGCCAGTTCTGAGAACTACCGGCTCGCTTGTGTGGTTTATCGGTTAAGCTTGACTTTCGTAGGTAACGAGACGGATTTTACCTCTACCCGGCTATAAAATAAAGATGAGCCTAGATAAATCTAACAAAATAATTGCCTTTAAAATTGAGGGAATAGAAGTAGTTGGGAAATTTATTTATTTATTCTTTTAAATAGGTATAGGTACAGAAAGATCTATTGAGAAAAATTCAACAATTCGCATTGAGAATATAAAAATATCAAAAGTTAAGTAAAACATAAGTACGTAAAGTAATATAAAAAAAATAAGTAAATAGAAAGTTAAGAAAAATATTGCTGGAAATGAAGTTGGAAAGATATTAATAAATTGAAAAATACAGGTATAAGAGAAGAGCTAAAAGATAAAAAGATGATACAGGACAATAGAATAGAAGAGATACATTAGAAACGGGCTAGGAGAGATTTAGTGGGAAAATGTAGATAAAATAAACGGTTAAAATCAAATAGAATAAAAAAAATAGTGGAAACATTTGAAAACCACTCAGAAAAACCACTGAAAAATATTAAAATTCTGGTCAACTTGAACGAGAAATTGGAAATGGAGAAATAAAGATAATGGGAACCTATTTATTAGTGGACCACCGTATTATATTAAATAAATAAGAACAAATAAAAAATCTAAAATTAATTTTCCCGTTTTCTAGGTTTTTTAAACAAAATAAATATAAATAATAATTGGAGAAAGACTCAGAATTGAAGCAGGACTGAGAATAGGGAAATAAATAAATAGGAAAATATTTACATGAAATTTTATGGAAAAATATTTAAATGTTTTTGCTCAAGGGACGATTTTTATTCTGAATCATCTATTCATTTTCAACGCATTAATAATACTGATGATGCGGAAAATTTTACAAATCAAATTTGAATGAAATAATATGGAGATTTGTCTCATCTATTGAGTATATATTAAAATACTGAAAATAGTAGCGAAAATTCTTCACGCAAAAACCGTTTATGAAAATGGGTTTTTCGCTTATCTTTCGCTATCGCAAAATATCCGACAAACAACGTTTTCTCCTCGACGAGAAACGCTGTTCCAAAGATGAATATTCATTCGGTTCTATTATTTGGCTTGTTTTGCAGTCTTGCGAAGACGTAAATATTCAAAAGGCGGCTATACTATTTTTTAACTGAACCGGTTTATCATCAACGGCTATTTTATTGATGTAAAAAATAAGAAAAACGTCTCTATCCTCGCATAGCTTGAAATTTTCGGAAAACAAAGAACGCCTAACATAAATTTGAATCATAAAATTATCTAAACAACTATACAATAGAGTAGAATAAGAAATAGAGTTAGAGAAGAATCAATAAAGAGAATAAAATGAGGATCAATAAAGAGAATAAAAATGAGGATTTTGCTTATCAGTGAGGGATGAGGGTTCAAGGTCGTTGCCATGTTATGACGTCACAATCCCAGTCTGCCAAACAATGCTACCCCCACTCCTACTCATTGGATGGTGTTCAATGAGTAGACCAACCCACCCAACCCCCAGAGACACCCTTTTCTGGAGTCCTGAAGCTCTCTACTTGCCTTCAGCCAATGGGAGTCCCTACTCAACCCACTAGGACAAAAAACAGCCATAAGTATAGGAAAAAAAAAAACTATTATTTGTCGTAATATATATATATATATTTTTCTATAAGAGAGAGGGCAATAGTTAGTTCGATGATAGCGTTGGGCTACCTATCCTTCCCACAACTAAGACGTCACAGCCGCTAACTGTTAAGAGTAGTTGTGGAAGACATAAAATAAATTATTTAGCGTATTCAAGAGAATGACTACTATCATTAGATTGATATTTATAAATGAATATTTATTTTTACACGTAGAGAGATGAATAAATAAATCCCATTTCTTTACCCATAGAGATGAAGGGTTAGTATTTGAAAGAAATGTTAATATTTCATTTGATGGGTTTTAAAAAAAATTTCTATTATGAAAGATATTTTTGTTTGGGAACAATAAATTGTCCTCAATTCTCCAAACATCATACTATAACTACATGTTGGGCTATAAAAATTAGTAGAATAATAGCTTGTACAAATGAGCTTATACACTATGCTAAAAAATCAACATACAAACTCAGATGGATATTCCATACACAGGCAATACGCTATTAAATTTCAATACATAAGTGCATATTATGCATTTGAGTAATTTCATGTGTAAATGGGTAAATTCATCCTATAAATTCATTCACATGGGAAAATAGAGCTGTTGAAAATGACAGATTTCTTCGCTGAACATGTTCTGAGAAAAATATTACTGTAATCCTCGTGTTCCTTCAGCTCAATAGAGATAGTGGACTTCTTTATTCAAGGTGGAGAAATCGCGCGAAAAAATAGAAACCACAATACAAGCAACGATGAACAATACTCTTATTTAAATGAAAATAATTAAAATTAAAAATTAAATTAAATTAAAATTAAATTAAATAATTAAAAATTAAATTAAATAATTAAAAAATAAATTAAAATTAAATTAAATCAAATTAATTAACTTAAATTAAATTAAATGAAAATAAGCTCAGTTAATTATTTTATTTTTCTCTCATTCCTAAGTAAATAAAAATAAAATCACACTTGAATCAAGTATTCATCACATTGAATCAAGCAAATTGCTAGGTAATACTTGAGAAATCAGTTTACTCGACGATGCGAAAAATATGACCGAAGAGCTTAAGCTAATCTTCACACAATATTCTCGACAGAAGAATTCCAATGGACCCGATAACAGGATAGCTTGTTTATCCTCCAGATGGCGAAACCAGTTTCGAAGGAGAAAGCGCTAATCGATTCCGACATTTTTCCCGTCATTCCCGCATGTTTTCGAAAATAACGTCAATAAATCGCTAGCCCGCAAGGGCGGAATATATTCGCTCTCTTGATGAATTTCAAAATTACTGGGGCGGGTACGTAAAACCCTTTTAGTGGATTTCGAAAAAAAAACCATAACGCAAAAAAAACCATAAACAACGCCAATATGCAATGTAACTAGCAACCTTTGTTTTGGTTTATTATTCAATAATATTAATATTATTTAATATTTCAATAATATCAATATTAGTATTTTTGGGGGGTTTCGAGGGGGAGAAAATTCATATTTTCCAGGGTTTTTCAGAAAAATGTGCTTTTTGTATCAATTTCTATAGATTTTCGGACGCTGAATCGAATGAGACCATCGCCGGGTCGATAGCTTTATTGGTTCTCGAGTTGACGCAGCTTTTGTGCCGAATTTGGGAGATTTTTAGAAATTTGACACGAGGGTATAACTCGAGAGTTCTCGGAGCTATAAAAATCGTTCTATACTCTTTGGAATGGTCGTCAAACACTCTCTAGCTGTATGGTCGGGCGAAAAATTTAGCTTTCAATCAGGAAATGGAGAAAAATAAAAATGATTAAAATTACAAATGAAAAAAAAATCTCCTAAGTCTTCTTAAATCATTATTGAAGCGAAATCATAATAAACTCCTGTACAATCATTTGCAGCGTTTTTTAATATTGCTCGTTGGCGTTGCCTGTAAAGCTAAATCTAACTCCAAAATTTTCCGTTGAAATCCGCCGTTAGGAAATTTCAATTTCCCGCATTTTAAATTTAAATAAAAAAAAAAATTAAAAAAAAAAAACGTAAAAATTCAAAACGGAAACTTTCATTGGATAGTCAGCGAGTTTTATCGTAGAGAGCGCGGAAAAGGATTCGGTCAGTTGAACATGATTTACATTGTGCTCTCTTTCGGTCCCGTTGTTCTCCCGACAAGGGACCTTCAATACTAGGGTCGTTTACACCTTGTTCTTCCCTCTTTGTCTGACAAACGGACGTGGGAGGTAGTCCTTTGTCACCTTTGCCGACAATAAGAATACGCTGTTGAGCACAAAACAGCGACCCGGCGCGACCAATCCCGCGTATAAAATTGTCACGGTCAGCAAACGAAAGAATATTACCAGGATATTTACTAACGTGAATAAAAAAAAAATAATAATAAAAAATTAAAAAATTAATTAATCAAAAGAATAGATAACACTAAAATAGTTTTTAAGTTAGTAGCTAAATTACTTTAATTGCCAATCATCGAAACGTAATAATTATAAAATTAATTTAATATCATTGCGATAATCAAGTAATGAATCGGTATTTAATTTTTGTAAAAATCTCTAAAAAAAAATGCTAACACGATTTTAAATGTTTTTCAAACAATTCATATCTGCGTAAAAAAATCTCCGCCCGAATTCGGACGATGAATCACTGTTTTTTCTTTCGGTTTTCGCTTTCTTGCGGAAAGAGATTATAAACTGGCCGAAAAAATGAGTTCCGCGATTCGAATCCGATGGAACTGGTTAAGTATGGAAATGAGACGAAATTTTTTCGCCCGTTTCACTTTCAAGTTCAAGATCGTCTACGAGAAAGTCCCCTCGAGATCAAGTAGCCCGACATTTTACTCCGAGCACTGGATGTATATCATTTGCGAGCCTGGCTGGTCGTCAATTGCGCAATAATTTCGTAAGTATTGCAACAGCAATAACCGCAATGTAAACCGTCAGATGAGTATAGTAATTGTCTTGAAAAGGAGCTTGATGATTAAATGCCTGTTATCGTTATTGGCGTTTCGACTGCTTTAAATAACCTCGGGCGTGAAAGTCAGAAATAATTGGAACTATAAGTTATAAATAAAAAAAATTAATTATAAAAAATATAAAATAAAGTTTAAAAAATTAATAAAATAAAATAAAAATAAATTATAAAAAATTAATAAAATAAAATAAAAATAAATTATAAAAAATTAATAAAATAAAATAAAAATAAATAAATTATATATTATAAAAATAAATAAATTATATTATAAAAAATAAAATAAAAATAAATAAATTATATTATAAAAAATAAAATAAAAATAAATAAATTATATTATAAAAAATAAATAAAATAAAAATAAATAAATTATATTATAAAAATAAATAAAATAAAAATAAATAAATTATATTAATAAAATAAATAAAATAAAAATAAATAAGTAAAATAAATTAAATTATAAAAAATAATTATGAATAAAATTAACTATAACTAATAATTGGAATAATTCGAGCCTTTTCACTGTGTGAACGAGGCGATCGGATTCTTTGCTAATATAATCTTAATGCGGAGGCTTATTCGTATTTTACTGCATCCGTTCAATAGAAATGAATGGTGTAACACAATTTCAATGGCCGATTTGACGTGGAACAACATTAATGCGTCGGCTTCTCGTCTGAACACGTCTTTAATTTTTAAATACGAGGTCGTTGAACTATATGAATCTCGAACAATTGGTCATCCTGGACATCCTTTCAGAAATAGTGCTATGTTAAAGGGTCCCTCGTTCCCTAGCCTATCTTTCCTCCACGAAAATATCGTTCCTCCTTGAACTATCCATACTTCCCAAACAGGTCCTTTATACTCAAAAAAAATTGTCACCCTAAAATGCCTTTTTTCACTTTTCTTTTTTTCACAAAAAGATCAATCCTCCCCTGAAATGTCTTTTTCTCCAACAGATCCTCCCTTCACTAAATTCTCCTTTTTTCCCTAAACAGTCTTTCTTCCTCTAAAATGTCTTTCTTTCCCCATGTATTCCCTCCCCTAAGATCATCCTCCCCGAAAATGTCCTTCTTTCACAAAATTGTTTTTCTTTTTCTAATATGTTCTTTCGTCCCTAAAATTACATTTTTCCCTCAACAGGTTTTTCTCCTCTAACAGGTCCTTATTTCTGTTCAAAATGTCTTTTTTCCCTAATTTTTTTTTTCTCTAACAGGCCCTTTATCCATTGAAATGCCTTTTTCCTTATCCTAACTTATCTTTCGTCCCTAAAATGTATTTCTTTCTCCAACAAATCCTCCCTCCCCTAAAATTTCCTTTCTCTAACAATGGTCGCAATTTGAAAACGTACAAAAATGATTTCCAAAATCGTTGGGAAATTTTTTTGTCGAGCCTACCTCGAGGTAGGCGCATTCGCCGCGACCGGATGACGCAGCGGGTTCGTCGGGAGTTAATGAGTTTGTTGGTAAGTGGAGTGTGACAATGTGAGGTAACTAACCTAGAGAATGTCCGGTTCGAATGGCGGCTGGTGCTGTACCTGCTATCGAGTCATAGCCGACAGAGGCAAAACGTTCGAAACTTCTACTCGGTTACTTAGCAGGTCGTCCTTCTTAAAAAAATAATAATAATA
This sequence comes from Tupiocoris notatus, assembly GCA_037159825.1. Classification (NCBI taxonomy): domain Eukaryota; kingdom Metazoa; phylum Arthropoda; class Insecta; order Hemiptera; family Miridae; genus Tupiocoris; species Tupiocoris notatus. The sequence goes on from JASJUZ010000331.1 coordinate 227,003, forward strand.
AAAAAATTAAAAAACACCTAGCTAATGCAAGGGGAAAATTTTGTAATTTTAATCATTTTTATTTTTCTCAATTTCCTCATTAAAAGCTAAATTTTTTGCCCTACCATACAGCTAGAGAGTGTTTGACGACAATCCAATGAGTATAGAACGATTTTTATAGCTCCAAGAACTCCCGAGTTATTCTCTCGTGTCAAATTTCTGAAAATCTCCCAAATTCGGCACAAAAGCTGCGTCAACTCGAGAACAAATAAAGCTATCGACCTTGCGATGGTCTCAATCGATTCAGCGTCCAAAAATCAATATAATTTGATACCAAATACAAATTTTTCTGAAAAACACTGGAAAATATGAATTTTCTCCTCCTCAAATCCCCCCCAAAAACCCTTAAAATTGAGCTAGCAATGCGGTTCAAGAATTAGGCCATCGTAGGACCGAGATTGATTTTTTGTGAAAATTTCAAAAATTTAACTAAGTATTATTTGGCCGGAAAAGTGCGTACGGCGGACGGACAGATTTTTTTTGCCTGCCACGTTTTTTACATGCCTTGAAACGTAAAACATCAAATTTTGAGGGGGGTTAGAATTTTTTTCTTGGGCGATTACGATGGTTTATTATTGAATAATAATCAAATACGCATTTCGACCGAAAGTTCAAAAAACAAATGCGGTTTTTCGAAGATATTTCAAAACGGTTGCTTCATCTTGCTAAGTGATCTAGGCTCGTCGACCGGGTCGCTGCCCTCTGCCCATATAGAGCACCTGTCGGCCTACGATCACCGGCAAGCGGTATCTTTATCGCAGGGCACGCCTTGATGGCTGAACGTGACGTCAAGTTGGTACTGATGTATAAAAAAAAAATATAAAAAAATGGACAAGAAATAATTTAGTAGAAATAAGTAGAAAAAAATTAAAATAGAAAAAAAATAGACATGAAACAATAGAAATAACATTTTTACACTTAATAAACGTAACGCCAACAACATGAAACATCGACGTCGAGTGTCAGATGTGCAAAGAAAGTTGACAGCAATCCACTCGTTGCTCCACAATAGGAAACAGTCATTAAATTCATTTATCAATAAGCATTTTGTTCCTTTTGGTTTATTATTCAATAATAAACCATTGTAATCGCCCAAGAAAAAAAAATTTATAACCCCCCTCAAAATTTGATGTTTTACGTTTCAAGGCATGTAGAATCCGAATATCCAATAAAAAAAATTCTTTCTGTCCGCCGTACGCCGTTAGCAGTTTTCCGGCCAAACTGTAAGAGCTAAAAATTTGAAATTTTCACCAAAAATCAATCTCGGTCCTACGACGGCCCAATTCTTGAACCAACTTGCCAGCCCGATTCTAAGGGTATTTTTGGGGGGTTTTGAGGGGAAGAAAATTCATATGTTCCAAGGTTTTTCAGAAAAAGGTGTACGTGGTATCAAATTATATAGATTTTCGGACGCTGAATCGAATGAGACCATCGCGGGGTCGATAGCTCCATTGGTTCTCGAGTTATCACAGCTTTTGTGTCGAATTTGGGAGATTTTCAGAAATTTGACACGAGGGTACCTATAACTCGAGAGTTCTTGGAGCTATAAAAATCGTTCTATACTCTTTGGAATGGTCGTCAAACACTCTCTCCAGCTGTACTGTTAGGCAAAAAATTTAGTTTTTAATTAGGAAATTAAGAAAAATAAAATAGATTAAAATTACAATAGTTGCTACGGAATTTTCCCCGATAGTTACCGATCTGTTTTTCGGTTGAAACGTTTACACATGTTCTGAATAATTACTATCATAAATGGAAAGGATTCTGAAATTATTATTGAAGTGAAGGAATAATAAACCACTGTACAATCATTTGCAGCGTTTTGTTTATAGTATTATGTGATCAATTCTAGTCATTTTCAAGTCTTATTGTTTTAATATTAAATTCGCCCCATTCTAGTCACCCCTGCATTTGAATCTAGTCCCCTATTTATTTAAATTTATTAGGCTCTAGGTTCAAAAAGCTGTGTGTTTTAGAAAATTCCCCGTAAGTACCCATAAGTTACCATTTCTCTATAATAAATAAGACTTAAATACTCAACTATTAACTCTTCTAACGTTTTAGATTCATGACAATCTCAGTATTGTGGAGCTATACAGGACCTATTTTTAAAAACTTTTATACAGAAGGTATGAAGTGAGAAAAACTTTATAACTCGAGGTGGGAGAGTTCGCTTTTGTAAGCAACTTGAGGAAAACTTGATTGAAATAATCCACAGAAAATCTTCCACTCTTTACCATAAATTTGTGAACTTTTGACAAAGTAACTGCGCTATATGAAGTTTTCCAACGAAGATGAACTACATTTTACGAACATCCATAATCTACAAAATATAATCGTTCTTTAAAAATAAAAAATAATCAAGCACTTAAAAAAAAAACTGCGACAAATATCGATTGAAAAACGTGACATTCTCCAAATTGGATAAATTTAATTTTCCAACGGTATAAGATTCGAATTTCCCCCAGAATTATTAGAGTTATTAAGGATCTAAATAAAAATCCTCAAAGTAAAGAAATGGAGAAATGAGAGGATAAAAAATTTTTACAACAGAAATTCGCTGTAGATCTGGTCACTATAAGTGAGAGATTATTCTTCGCACTTGGCGCACGTAATTCCGCAATTTCTTTTCCCAGTTGGCCTCTACTTTTGAAACAGGTGGTTCGCGAGTTCCATCCGCCCATTCGGATCACGACATTACCAGTCATTAGCGGCAAAAGCACAAAGCGTTTTCGCATCGGAGTTTTCATCGCTCGAAGCGAAAGCCCGAAACTTGGCCGCGAAATTCGGTCCGATTACCGTTTTCGGAAACGAAAGGTCTCGTACTGCGTATCCACGCCGCGGCTAGATCATGATTTTGAGATAGGGAAGCGAATTAGAACTGTCCCAGGTGTGCAGATAGCTTTCCCAATAAAGACCGAAGCTGTCGAAAATACAAACGGTTACTTCCCTCATTTTATCGAGGCTCTTGTTGAAATACTTGATGAGAAGAGGCTGTGTGAAACGGTTACTTCCTTTTTCGAGTGACAATGGCTCTCACGCGGTTTTCTCTTGTACGTGTACATATTCTTTGAATAATTCATTCTTTCCGTTACCGAGGAGCGATGTAGATTTTCCAATAGCATCTTCAAAACGAATCGTTCCCATGTCTGCCATTTTTCGTTCGAATAAGACGAAATAACTCGACGAAATGGAGGACACGAAGAAAGTTTCGAGAAATAAATAATAAAAACCTCTTTTTGCCAGTTTTCAACTATATTTTTCAATTTTTTTTTCTCATTTTCGCGTTGTTCTCGCACCCGAACGGTAAAACGTATAGAAACAACCTTAAATACAACAAAATCTAAGGAACTGTCTCCTCTTTAATATCATAGAGGAATGCGTTTCGAGTAAAATGCGTCGTTTTTCGGATAATTCGAGAAAAAACGGAATCGAGTCGATAATTTCAACGTTTTTGCCGTGCGTTTTTTTTTCGACAGATTAAAAATATTATTCACCTACAATTGTCCCATTTTCTTTCAAGATTGTTCACGGATTGTCACAGATAATCTCAATCATCGGTCGAAATAGACATCTAAAAGAAACAAATCGAAATTCTGCTTTCCTTGAGGGTTTTTTCCAGAAAGCGGACGTGGAACGGTATTGGTAAACGAGGAGGTCGATTACACAGCTTCGCTTCTGAAGAAATGCTTCGACGCCGGACGAGAAAAAAGCTCGCCAAACAACCGGAGCGACGAAGCGGACAAGACAAACGAGCCAAGACAACATCCAGCAATAGCTATTGTTTAATGCACATAAAAAAAAAGAAAAAGAGAGAACAGAGAAAAAATTAAATCAGACGAATCAAAATCTTAAAGGGAATAAAAATGAAAATATTCTAGTACAAATTGAATCTAATGGTAAAAGTATAATAAAAACATAAGGGACTAAAAAAAATCAGAATTATCTGGAAAACGTACGATTAAAAATTAAACCAATATTTTATTGAAATTATCACGACAAAAAAAAGAAGAAAATTATTTTATTATGTTTTATTTAATTTAAAATAATAATATTTATAATTGGAACAAATAAAAAATTCAATAAATTTAAACAATAAAAAATAAAATTATAATATTTATAATTGGAATGAATAAAAATTCAATTAATTTATACATTATAAGAAAAAATAAAATAATGATATGTATAATCGGAATTAATCAAAATTTAATTAATTGATATAATATAAATATAATATAAAATTTATACAATATAATTTTATATTTAAAATGTATACAATATAATAAAAAAATAAAGTAATGATATGTATAATCGGAATTAATACAAAACTTAATTAATTGATATAATATAAATATAATACAAAATTTATACAATATAATTTTATCTTTAAAATGTATACGATATAATAAAAAATAAAATAATGATATGTATAATCGGAATTAATACAAAATTTAATTAATTGATATAATATAAATAGAATATAAAATATTAACATAATATCAAATTTTATCAATATATTTATATTAGATATATTATTAAAAATAAAATATTTTCATTCTAATTTGTTTTATTAAAAAAGGATTAGGTTATATTAATTTCACTTGTAATAAAAATTTAAATAAGCAATAGAAGAAATAAAGACATTATTTAAAAAATATCCAAGCTCAAATTGGAATTAATTCACATTAATTGCAGTCACGATTTATCACAATTTAAAACTCACATTAAATTGGTGAAACATTGTTAAATGAGGATAAAGGCTGCCAAAAAATACGCGATAAAAACTATCAAAATTAAAACTATCGAATTCAGCTACCTTGAAAAATAATCCAAAAAAACCAAAAAAATTAAGTACTTGCAAAAAAACCTCAAAGTACGTTAAAAAAGTTCTATTTAAAATAACCACAAAACTAGATAGTTAAAAATATGCGAACTTTATAGTTAGTTTTATCCTTATCTGCTGATATTTTTTGCACAAACGGTCTTTGAACTCTTAGGTGCTAAAAAAACCTCTAAGGTTAAACGTTTCCGGCCATTGTGATAGTCAATTGCAACACCACGATAGTCGGGATGCGTTTGCAAGCGTTGGGAATATGAAGGAAATGGATTGAGCATCTGCGGTTTTTCAGTCGGGAGAAAGTCGAAAGGCGAATTTTTAATAGCCCAAGGAGGGTCCAGCTACTTCCTCTAATTAGCCTGTGGCGTGTAAACTTGCTGCTTTTACTTTCCCCCAATATTTCCCACTGATGCAATTTATTATGCAGTTGGTCTCCAACGAATGACGAGCGTCATTTTCCTTGTCGGGGTCAGATTTTTAACATTTGAAGTACTGGAAATTGTAGTTTATTTGATTTCATCACTTTCTGAATTCTATCAATGGCTATTTCCTACTCTCAAGTCCCCTCCGTCGCATACCTATTCATCTTGTACGACAACGGAAGAGGAAGGACTCTCCTTTATTTTATCGTGACGTTCAAATAGAAAACGGACGGAAGCTTAACGACAAAGTACCTGACACAACAACAATGGCACGCCAATGGAACGTAAATCTAAACAAATATCAATTATTGTTAGTAAAAATTGGGCTTAAAAAAATCGATCATTAAACCGATAAAAAATGTTGCATTCGATCTCGATAAATATTAATTTCAATTATAAACACCAAATGACGACTAAAATGCCGTCTAAAACGATTCAAGGGGTTGGTAAAGAGTGATGATTTAGCTCTTCGTTTCAAACATGATTTGAAAAAGACCATCCGCTTATTATATTACCTAATAACTCTTGCGAACGTTTCCACCTACAAACATATTAGAAACTAATGGCAAACTCCTTGGTAACAATCGTAATTTGGAATATTTTCATTTTTCTCAATTATTTAATTTAAAATAAAATTAATTACCTAACTATACAGTTAAAGAGAGTGTTTGACGATTTTTCTAACGAGTATAGAACGATTTTTATAGCTACATAAAAGAGTTACACCATCTGGCCAAATACATAAAAAATTCCACGTAAAATATAATTCGAGCATTTGATGCTATCGATCCTGCAGTCGATTCAGCTTCAAAAAATCTATACAAATTAATACCGAACAAACCTTTTAAAAAAACCTTGGAAAATACAAATTATCCCTTCTCCCTCGAAACACCTAAAGAAATACCCTAAAAATTAAGGGAACGGTTTGGCTGAAGAATTGAGCTATTGTCGGACCAGGAATGGTTTTTGGTAAATATAAATAGAATTTAGCTGCTGCGGTTTCCTCAGAAAAGTGTTGTCGGCGTACGACGGACTTATAATTATTTTATTGGATATTTGAATTCTACATCCCTTGAAACAAGAAACATCACGTTTTTAAGGGGGTAGCATTTTTTTTTTAATTTTTCTTGAGCATTTACAATGGTTTAATTAATAAATAAAGAATATAATAAACCAAATAATAATAATATAAATAAATAGAGATATTATAATTAATTGATTGTGATAGAAAAGAAGAAAGAGGAAAGGTTTGTTCTAATATTTCGAAAAATCTTGGTCGCAGAGGTCTTGTTCACAGATAAAAAGAAAGAATGACTTGAATATTTATTGAAAAAAAAATTCAATTTCAAATATTTAATATCCAATTTTTAATATAAAAAATATTGAAAAAATATTCAAGTCATTCTTTCTCTTTATCTGTGACCAAGATTTTTCGAAATATTAGAACAAACCTTTCCTATTTCTTCTTTTCTATCACAATCAATTGATTATTTAGTTTAGAACCATCGACCAACTCAAGTTAGATATATACCTAACAATTAAAAGACATAGTAAATAGATGATAGAAAAAGACGATAGATGATGATGATGATTGTAAATATAAATATTGAAAATAAATAAACAAAAAATAACCGATTATCGACCACATTCGTCCACTATCAAAGCTGCGCCTTCGTCCCACTTGCCGTTCCTGGCCGGATCGCCGGTGACTTCAACGATTGGACCAGCGAGAAGGCGGCAGGAAAGGGAAGAAAGCTCAGTCCGTATCCACTGACACACTTAGTCCTAGACCTTTTCTTCAAACCGAATCGGACGAAAACCGTTCTGTTGTATAACTGCCGTCGAAAGGAACGCAACGGAATTACTACTGTAACTGGAATGGTGGAAAAATGCGGCTAACGAACGGGCACCGATAAAAATTACAACTTTCGAGAGCAGATTCAAAAGTGGAGACGAACAAGAGAAATTTTACGAAGAATGCGAACAAATGGAAGTACTGCGTTTGACTAAATCATGCGTCACATGACATTCAACAACTTGAACGTTGAAATAATTTTATTTATAAGACTCGTCGAGAAATCAAAATAGAGAACAATGTGATCGAGAAAGTAATGCGCGTTATCCGAAATTATTGAAAAGTCGAGCGGAAGAACTCATAATAAGAGTAGAAGAATAGATAAAAATAAATAGATAAAATAGATAAGATAAATCGATAAAATAGTAGTAGATTAAATATCATACGTGATCAATTAATCATCGTAAATAAATTAATTTTAAACAAAAAATAATACTGATGGATTTACGAGTTCAGGTTCTCTTTTTTCAAGGATATTTAACACAGAATGCCGTGAACTATCTCATTAGAGAAAAAAAAAAATGTGTGAAAATGAATTGAAAATTTCGTCGGGGAAGAAATATTACGTAAACAATTTTTAAAAATAGTTAGGAGCTCCAGGATGAAAAAAAGCACTTGCACCAGTTTTATTTAAAATTAATTATGAATTTCATAGCAAAACCACAATTAATCGCAATTTTTACCGAAAAAAGTATTAACAATTTCGATAAAAAATATATTGATCGCACGTATTCATTCTTCCGAGCGGAAACACCACAGAACATTAAGATCATAATTCCTAAGAAAATTAAAAAAAAATAAAAAAAAGTCTTGGTTTTTCATCTATTCCATCAAAGCGATTTTACTACTTGTTTTTACAGTTCCCAATTTTTAGTTTGGGAAAGGTAAATAATTGTTTTTTTTTTTTTTTTTTTTTTTTTTTTTTTTTCAGAAGCCAAAAAACTCGAAATGTGGGGATTTTTTTGGCTTTCGGATAATAATATCTGACGGAGGCCTCCTAGCGAAAAATGTCTCGAAATAAAGTAGAAGAGCGTTCAATTCTCAGCCGAAAAAACGTCTCAACATTGAAATCTTAAAACATATTAGAGCCGCGATCGATGCACGAAAAAGTCCAATTTCACTCAACGGTATTGCCGGAATTCATTGAATTGAACGAATAATTGAGAGAACCGTTCGAAGCGAAATTTAACGCTTTTTCATTCCAGTCGAAGTACATTTTTCGCTAGAAAGCGTCCTTTACAAGTTAATAGCCAAAAATCAACAAGATCTGACGTTTCGTCTGAGCAAACCAATACAACATAGCTCACCGAAAATACGATTCATTTGGGGAAAAATGTGGTAACCTAAGGGTCGAATCAGGGAGGTAAAATAGGTGAAATTACCGTAGATTTATTCCAAAGTTAATTTTTTATACCGATACGTATATTAAGCTTGCATTTCGATCTCGCATAGCGGATTTTCTCAGCTAACGCCCACGCACTCGGATGAATGTCCACTCAGGTGAATCTATAATTATTGATACCTATAATAACGTTATCGGATCCGTTTTTAAAAATTAATCTCATAGGAAGCATTGGCTAAGAGCCGGTGGGGCAATGCCCTAGAGGTCAGGTACAGCTGAGCTTAGCGTGTAAGCATGAAGCGAATCGATGTGTCTCACCTTAAAGGAAACCCGGTGAAAATTCAGTCTCCTCCTCCCGTATCCATGAGGAGGCGTTCACTTCATAAATACGTCAACCAATACAACAATGACACACAATTCGCGATTTAACCGACCGGATTTATTCAAAATCGCTAGCTACTTAGCGTTTCCAATGCTTGAGATATGTTCACGGAGAAAGGCACTGAGATACTGAATTGACGAGTTGGCTTGGCACGTCCTTCCTCGGTTTCACCGCCTCTTGACCGTTCGTCCGCTTCGAAGCCGAACGAAACGGGCAAAAAACGAATACGAGCAGTCGACAGCGCCCTCTTATGGCCTGCAGGAAGTTCAACCTCTATCTGCATTAGACGCCGACAGAGAGCGAGCACCTGCTCATCCTTGCCCAGGCCAAGATATCAGAATTTTTCAGTTCCATAGTGAATCATAATTGAGATTGAGATACATAATTATAATAATCAGAGTGAATAGGTGAATAGTAACAATAGGTAAATTCTATTATATCTATTCTATCCTATTCTATCTATTCTATTCTATATATTCTATTCTATCTATTCTATCCTATTTATTCTATTCTATCTATTCTATCTAGTCTATTCATTCTATTCTATCTATTCTATTCTATTCTATCCTATTCTATCTATTTTATCCTATTCTATCTATTCTATTCTATCTATCCTATTCTATATATTCTATTCTATCTATTCTATTCTATCTATTCTATTCTATCTATTCTATTCTATCTATTCTATTCTATCTATTCTATTCTATCTATTCTATTCTATCTATTCTATTCTATCTATTCTATTCTATTCTATTCTATCTAATCTATTCTATCTAATCAATTCTATTCTATCTATTCTATTCTATCTATTCTATCCTATCTATTCTATCCTATCTAATCTACTCTTATCTATTCTATTCTATCTATTCCATCTATTCTATTCTATCTATTCCATCTATTCTATTCTATCCTATTCTATCTATTCTATCTACTCTATCCTTTTTCGTTCTAGCTATTATATTCCATCTATTCTATTCTTTCTATTTTGTTTATTCATTCTATGTCATCTATTTATTCTCTCTTATCCTACCTACTTTATTCAACCAAAATAGAATGGTATACAAAATTAAATAAAAAGTACTAATAATGATGAATATTTTAATGAATAAGTAGAAATCAAAAAATAAAATAAATAATATTATAAAAACGATCAAGTAGAAAATGACAAATTATATTTTACAGGTAGAATTATAAAAATCGAATGAGCTATGCTTTCGCGAATTTTTCCACAATCGACGGGTTTTTATGTCAGTGGTGAAGGGTGGTAGACCCCCATTTAGCTTCTAGTGGTTTGCATTGCATTGGTGGGGCTACGGACGTCATTCTAATTAGCCAGTATTGCGCCACGATTTCTCGTGTCCGGGGCGACTGTTTTTCGCCGTGGCTTCCTCCTTTTTCAACTCTCCAAGGGCACAAATAGTAGTTCTCACGTCAGAAGTAAAAGTGCCATTCCGAGCCGAGTTTCGATCGTTTTTTAGACTATTATATCGAAATAAAGGCCGTTAACGACGTAATTGTAACGAGAAAAATCCTTCTGCGCCTTTTTTAAACATTTGAAATATTTCCAGCATTTAAACAATATTCAAGTTCGATTATTGGGCCAATACCTGTGCGTTATTGCTAAATATAGGTGACATTTTGCTCGCACAAAGAGTCGTAGAATAATTGGAGGGAAGGAATGTCTATATTAATCATTTCAAGGGATTCCCAAGAGGATGATAGCTTAAACTCGAAAATTATTTTCTCCCTCAAAAGACATCCCCCAAATGAGTTATTTTCCTCCAATAAAGCCTCCCGACGAATTCCTTCGATTGAAGGGGAGAAAATCTTTCAGAGAGGTATCATAATAGTTTCGTGAGAAATTTCTTATAGCAGCTCGATTCCTGTTCTATTATTCACAACGACTTCGAAGGCGATGAGATGTTTTTAAATAGAATACAAGCAATTATTTTGAAATAGAAAATGTGCTGGGAAACGCTAATTTCTGAGTTAGCTACAACTCTAAGCGATAACAATTTCTCTCTTGTATAATTTCAATTTCGTCGCTATTGGAGGCATTCTGTTCCAAAATCTTCACTTCTTCAACCTGTATTACACCATTTTTTCCACTATTGTCTCTATAAAATTTAATAAAAGCCCGTCGTTTCTTTTGAGAGCTCTTGCTGGGACTTCGTATTCGTCTCACGTCGGTGCAAAAAAAAGTCGCCTAGAAATTCCAAATTGGACTCCAAAGTTCTCCATTGAAGGCCTGCTATTCTTTGCACGGTTATGTCCTGGGAAGAAGATCTGTCTCTATCCGGGATCCCCTCCATCCTTTGAATTCTCGACCGTGTGAAACCGTTTAGGTAGTTTCTTCCTCCATCTTCGGCCACACTGTCCGTCAACCGCTGCGATGGCACTTGCCCGGGGTTCAATCGCGCTTCTCTGTTTCCAACTCATACGTAAGTTAGTTGATGCTTGATTGAAAATGACGATAAAGCGGTGAAACGGGGAATTTTTTCGTGTTCGATTTTCGCGAATATTTGCTCGAGAGGGCCGGTAATGGTAGAATTTTTATTAATTCTAGCTGACAATTCTCTCTTTTTATAAGGCATAAAAAAATCATCAAGTACATTATCCTATGTTGAAACTATTTTAAATTCACACTCAAATCTAAATCTCAAATCTAATTAAATTTTCAGATTGAAAATATCTTTACTCTTAGATAATTAATAAAAATTGTTCAACTTAATAAATGGCTTAATAAATGGGACTTACGTAGAAAAATATTACGAATTAAATTAGAAGATAAAATTAGCAAAGGATACAAACTAAAACAAACAGAACACAAAAATTACCAGAAGGATAAAATAAAAAACTGATATCTAGTTAAATTTTCAGATTGAAAATGCTCTTAGATAATTAATAAAAAAATTTCAACTTAATAAATGGCTATTAAAATTACCCTCGCTTACGTAGAAAAATATTACGAATTAAATTAGAGGATAAAATTAGCAAAGGATACAATCTAAAACAAACAGAACACAATTACCAGAAGGATAAAATAAAAAACTGAAATCTAGGTAAATTTTCAGTATAAAAATGCTCTTAGATAATTAATAAAAAATGTTCAACTTGATAAATGGCTATCAAAAATACCCTCGCTTACGTAGAAAAATATTACGAATTAAATTAGAAGATAAAATTAGCAAAGGATACATACTAAAACAAACAGAACACGTCAACTAGATTAAATGCGTAGATATTCCTAGAAACGAACTAATGGAATAAAAAATGTGAGTAAAATTAATGAGAAAAGAGTCATCTGAAGAGAAGGGGGATTTTAATATGAACGACTTACCTCATTTCTGCTAATAGCTCATGTCTTCCTTATGAAATATGGGTCAAGGGAAATAAAAACGATGGACGAAACACGGATGGCTCCGTTTACTGGGCCGGATCGTTAACAGAAATCGTCCGATTGAGTGCGAGATAAAGAGAGCTGGCTTTAAATCTTAATTGATCGAATTCCAACGTAGCTAATCGGTGACGATGTGGGCCCTCAAAGGAAAATATCCGGGTTGACGAGTCTTACGTGGTGAAGCGCCAGGAAAACGCACGATTTTTAAGAGCGGGAGGAGGAATTGGTGCAATAATTATGTCGACTTATGTACCGATTTCAATTAATTTTTGTCAGCTGAATCGAACGATAGCTATAACAGTTCTCAAGTAATAGCTGATTCGAAAGAATTTTAAGAATTGAAATTTACGCAAAGTACCTATTTACTTGGTATACATTTATTTTCCATCAAATCTCCCGAAAAGTCACTGGCGACGTAATATAAAATTCGCTCCCCCGAAACGGAAACGATTCCAAGTGCGAAAGGTCGACCGACGAAATGCCCACCTAATTTATTGTCTCGCGAACCGAAATCCCTTCGTACAGAATAATGGTGATAAAGTAAAAATTACCTTGATTGGAATTGGAGTCGTTTCTTCCAAAATAAAATCCGAGGACGAAGCTAATTCCGTAAAGAAAACGTGTACGCGAAGCGGCCGGCAACTGAGAACTAAAAGAACCCGGAACAGGAATAGAACTGAACAATAAGCGCAAAGTTCATTATTTGGGAGGCCGCGACTTGTTCCTGCTGGCTATGTCGCGAAAGCAACTTTCGATGTATCGAAATATTTCAGTTCGATATATATCGAAATATTAAATATATTGAATATTAAATTGCAATGAATCTTCAACTCGTTCTCACTTGTAACTAGATTAGATTAATTTACTATTCATTCACTAGTAGTAGGACTTTTAAATTAAAATGAAGGGAAAAATTCTATGCCAAGTGATGGATTTTTCTTCGATAAATAATCGATTGCGAGAACAAGTTATAATCGATTATCAATCAGAACGATCAAGAGATCTTTAAAACAGAAAATCGATTGATAATCGCTAAATAATCGATTGCGAGAACAAGTTGTAATCGATTATCAATCAGAACGATCAAGAGATCTTTAAAACAGAAATAATTAAACTGATAACGTAAATTTTTTTTAAATGGAATAGTGGAGATTATTTGTCAAAGTAGAATTATTCCGCGGATAATAATTATGTAATGAAATGTTTTTATGTAATGAAATGTTTTTAATGAAGACTTTTTGGCAACACTGGAGCTTAATTGCCACCCAAGGCAAAAGGTGAAAGGTCATTTCCTAGTGATACTGATACCTGATAGATACTGAAGTTCTGTTTCTGTGCGCTGTCCTCTGACCATTGCCTCTTCAGCTACTGTATCGCCTAGTACTTTGTAAATATGAAAATAATTCTATTAATTCGACTCATCTTGAACCAAGCGATGATGTGACCAGTGATAATTGTGCGCATTTTATCTTTTACAGGCCTCAACTTATGCGAAGGGTTGAACATCGTGTGTCACCAACAAGTGCGGAAACATGGTGTGCCGAAAACGAGTTGCAGCGAATACTACGTATGCAGGTAATAAATTGTCTACAAGATTTGCTGGGAGTTCGTTTGAATATCGACGGTGAAGAATTGAGACCACGTATCTATCTCAATTTTTGACGAAAATTAGATTATTGTTTCTATCAGGCAAGGTCCTTGGTTTTTACTGATTTTAGCACTCAAATTTTCGAATTATTTCGGCTCAAAATTTCAATTTTTGATACTTCGTATCCCGCGATTTAGAAATATCATTTTTTTAGAAATAATGCAGTTTTTTTGCTCTCCTCTAAAGTAGGCAAAAGGGAGATACAAGGTCTCAGTTCTTCACCGTCGATTTGTCATATTTCCTCTTGCATGAAGCTTCCTCAATTTTTAGTCTGTTTACATAAGCTCTCCTCACTTGAGTATTAATTATATTTGCTTCCAGAGGAGCATCCGTACTGAGACACGCTTGTCCTGCCGGGACTCACTATTCGCCGCAGTCCGAAGTGAGTAATCCTATGTCTAACAAATAGTAGAATGAGAAAATCAATCCTAAATATGCACGTTTTTTAATTTATCGTTTCTTCTGAAGAGAAATTTTAATTTCGCGAACAATTTAAGGATTGCCGAGTTGGAGGGAGCTGTTATGATCTCGTCTGTGCTGGAAGAGTTGATGGTCGCTATGCTGACACGATAGAGGGATGCAAGAGGTTTGTTAGCTATTAATCTTTATTCACATACAGTACTTAGACCAGCCGATAAGTACATGCATTACGGTGGACTTGCTTACAGTCCCTGATAGCTCCGTTGGTAAACTTTATCAATTTAAGTTCATTAGAGGAGATTACATTTGACTTACTTACAGTTCAGGGCGTCCGATAGCAGGCAGACAAGCTTGATGAGCTGGGTACACTATGCGATTATTTGCGGTGTTGATTTTATGACTCGTTGATAGGACGGACTCCTGTAGATCGCTTAACGGCCTTTGAGTCAGTGTTCAGTTGTGAACTAGCAATTTTACTATCTTACAGTTGGTACAAGAGGCTGTGCTTACTAGAATTGAAATACAGATAAATGCAAAACAAGAGCGCTTTCAACTTCTTTGCCTTCTTCTGATGTGAAATAATAATGAAGATCGATTGCAGGTGGTACGAATGCAAAGGAGGAGATATCTACAGTGTCGAATCATGTCCGCCAGACCATTTGTACAGCGAGCAGAGCGGCGCATGCGAGCAAAATAAGTTTGTATCTTGTTCAGATCCAAAACTGGTCGCTGGTCTCATTCTCAAGACTACCAACCCGTGCGATGGACATCCAGACGGGTACTACACGGTCCGGAATACAACTATTTACGTCAAATGCGTGAGCCAGGTTGAAATCGAAACAAATTTCTGCCCGCCTGGGCAAAGATTTGATGGCAGAAGATGTTCGGAGTCTTTTGGGAGCGAGAATCCCTGTGCGTCCAAACTGGACGGCTATCACGTTGAGGAGAACACACAATGTGCGGCGTATGTTCTGTGCATCAATGGGCTTGTTGAGCAGAGAAATAAATGTCCTGAAGGGACCGCATTCAACGGCGAAACCTGCATGCCCCAATACGTTGTCCACTGTTTGCGACGAAACAAGTGTAAAAATCTTCCAAACGGACTCTACCCAAACATGGAGAATAACTGCCGCACATATTATCAATGCTTAGGTGGAAATTTCGTAAAAGAAGAGTCCTGCGAGGTTGGATTTTTGTGGGACGGAAGGAGATGCGTTCCAACGGGGAATTTTAAGTGTTTAGAGACCTCAGCTTCAACCGACTGCACAGGGAGGAGAGGGTACTTCAGCGACGCAGCCACCAATTGCAAAAAATACCATTTCTGCCACCATGGGGCAAAAATTTCCTTCATTTGCCCTCAGGGACAAGTTTTCAATGGAGTTCGATGCGTGCCTAATAAAGAATTCAACTGCCCCGAACCTTCTCACGCATCCTGTTTCAGTAAAGCCCCCGGATACTATTCGGATCCGGAGTCCAACTGTCGTGCTTACTATTACTGTGCCAACGGGTACAAAATCACATACACTTGTCCGGCGGATGAGCTCTTTGACGGCAAAGAATGCGTAGGGGCTGATACATATAAATGCGAGCACATAAATACAGAATGCTCTGAACGACCTGATGGATACTCCAGGCGTCGATCCATCAACGAATACATTTACTGCTCCGACGGTGTCAAATTGCTGACATTATACTGCAGTGCGAATGAAATCTACGACGGGGAAAAATGCGTCAACATCAACCAGTACAAAAGCGCCTGCTATAATGTCCGTCGAGGTCATATTACAGACGCTACTTGCCGCCTTTATTATATCTGTAATGAAGGTAAAGTGCTCAGCTCTGGAATATGCCCGAACGGCACTGCTTTCGACGGATCGTCTTGCCGAATCCGGACTCGACCTGACTGCCACAGAGGGAGCATCCTATCATGCTCTGGGGCTCCTGACGGGTTTTACGCCGATTTCAACTCCGATTGTCAAAAGTACTTTTACTGCATCAACGGTCGAAAAACGCACCTCTCGTGCCCACGAGGGCAAGTACACAACGGAGACAGTTGCGTACCTTTTCATCGATTCACCTGCCCTGCTTTATCTGCCAATTTATCGCCGACCTTAAGCTAATTCAACTTTAGACAGTATTATCAATGTTCCTATCTGTATTTATTTTAGTCTTAGCGAGTGAGCAGTGATCTCGAGTAGGTTGAGTTTCTCCGCAGGCATCCCAAGAGGTATCGGCTCGCATTATCTTCAGTCTAGCTTTCGTCAAAATGAAGTCCTGAAGAAGCCTATGGTAAAAGCCCTAGAGAAAGAGATCTAAGAGAAACAGTTAACTACATGAGTGGTCCCTTGTGCGGTGAAAGTAATTTTTTGGACAGGTACGAGCGTTCCGCATAGCCTTGGTGGTTATAAATTATACTCCCGCTATCGGCGGAAGATAATGCAGTAATTGGAAAATATTAAAATCGGTGTAGGTTTATCAAATTTAGTCACAGCTGAGGAGAGTCTGGTTGGTGATGATTGTGTTGTAAAGTTATAGGTTCTCGAGTCATCTTTTGTAGTGGATTTTTTAGCTTTGAAAAAATAAAATTAAGATGCTGTAGCATTTATTAGCCATTTAAAATCGTCCTGTTTCACTATAATATTCTTCTTGGGCTGTGGTAACCTATGGTTCCACATCGCCCTGAGGATGCCCGAAGGGGCGAAAGTACTCGGCCAGTAAATAAAAAATCGGAGAACATGTCGCCTGGTTCTTCTCCCCCTCACCAACCCAGTACGTATAATATTCTTCTAACGGCATCCTCCATTATACTTTTAGAAAAATCACCAAACTCATGCCGCTATGGAGTTTTGGTATCCTGAAGCTTTTTTTCATTCTGATCACAACAGATTGTAACGGTGGGTTCTTCAGCAGGGAACGCTCGTACATGTGCTGTAGAAAAACCTACTCGAGGATGGTTATCATTTTCAGTCCCTCCTTTTCCTCCGCGAGGGGCATAGAATCTTGAATTCTATTCTCTCTCCGGAAGATAAGCTTACTTAAGGCCTGAATGGAAGATGATTGAAATTTTAATGAGCGTATCTGTGATAAATAATAATTCTACTTACTTTTCAACTTCTGGTTTAAGCCATGTTGTTTTAAACTTATTTTTAGGCGGAATTATTTATTTCAATTAGGCCCCACAATTGTGAGGCAGGTTATGGTCGCAGGAGCCATTTTGTATTTTATTTTCCAATCAACGTTGAAATTTGCATTTTATTCGAGCTCGCCTGAACTAGGAAATAAGTATAAAAATATTTTTATTCTTTTTATTTATTCTTTGTAATAAAATATTTTAATTCCGTCTTCGCTGTTTATTCCTAACTCGAAATCTTCCCATGTTTTTCCTCTGTTCATGAAATTACCAGTCTATTCACATCTGTAGCCACTTTCATGGCACAATGAACCAAAATTCGTCACCAGAGTTTAATTAATACCTTTTATGAACTGTGGTTCACTTATCCCAATCGTCTGTAAAAATGGAAATCCCTAGAAAACTGAATAAGAAAAAAATCAACGTTTCAAATTTCCAGTGTTATTGACGAAATAAGGATTAATGGAAGAAAACAATATTTTCTCTTGAAGAGAAGAAAATATACTAAAGTAGATGTATTAGTTTGAAATAATTAAATTTAGCTTTAATTATTTTAAACTGAAGTATATTGAACAATATTGGTGCATTGGCTGTGATAAGCCAGTTATCAACTTGAACCCATATGAGCAACAATCGAGCAGGTTTGGATTGAAATTGGTGATTTCCCTGTCCAACACCTTGGGCCAAATTTATTCATAGAACACACGACGAGTTATGATCCATTCTCTAAGTCTTGAACTGTTCCGCAAGTTTGTTCCGAAGGAGTTTACCTACGCTGCTCCTCGGCAATGCATCTATAAAGATGGCGCCTCCTCTCAGGCGCTTCTCGTCGCTTACTTTGCCTGTAAAAAATGTATGCAATCAATAGTAGCCTATAGGATGATAATTCGTTTTTACTGCGTAAAATCCGTATATAAATGGAGAAAAGATTGAATAGAGAGCGCTCGAGACGAGAAAAGAACCCGCGCGGGTGAATGGACTTTTTTTTTAACAATTTTGCTATGGCTGGAGTAATGGACCTGCTAAACTTACTACCCATAGAAAAAAAAACTTTCATTTAGATGCTGTAGCATGAAAAAACCTTAGCAGTGTCAGGTGTGTGATTAAACCCAAGAATTTTAGCTTCAAACGTCGTACCGTGGGAAACTCATTTGAAATACGATCTAATTTTTTCTACCGAATATTTATAACAAAATTTACCATTTACAAACGCTGTTAATACTTCTTCGTTCAGGTTTGAGCCGGGTTTTTTGACAACAAATGCGACTGGGTGCTCACCGTCGACCGGATGGGGCTTCGCAATGACACAAACCTCAGCAACATCGGGATGTTGAATCGCCACCTTTTCTATATCCACTGGTGCCATCTGTTGACAGAAGTGAGTGAAATTTTAATATCTATTAATGATTGTGCAGCGGTTTATTATTGCTATGGAGTTAAGAACTTGAGTTATATCTTACAACACACATACTGAACTTTTTTGGTATTTTACAATTCTGAATTTTGTGCTAACACCTCAAAAATATCAATAGAAAAGTCTGAATATCAATTTTTCTTATAATTGTTTATAAATTCTAAAAGATAAGATGCGCTTGACTGCCAATGCGCCGGTGCATGGTTTAAATTGAAGCGGCCGACAGCATTTACGGCAAAGGAAATATCAGGCAGGGTAATCGACTGTATTAATGTCTTGCCGAAAGTAAAATCCCATTTCAACTCTTCATCGTTAAACTGTGTGACTAAAAACTTTTGCTTCAATTTCTGTTCTCCGGCATCGAAGAGCAGCCCGTATCTTGCAATATTTCAACCGTCGCTGTATTCGAATAATGACATCATGTATGTCCTTTAGCCGGTCCGCCATCAAAGCATGTTTTCAGAAGCTAGCTTTTTAATTTTTTAAATATTCTTTAGTGTGCTCTTTTTTGTTTTTTACTCTTTGCGGTTATAAAGTCAGCACTGATAAGATTAGATGGCATTCGAATTAAGGTAGCAGATTCCTAACCTCTACAGCTTGAACCGATAATTTTGCTATCTTACATCCTCTCATTCATTCAGTAACTTCATTTAAAAAAAAAAATTTTTAATCAATCAATACACACTCTAGACTTACCTGATACCCTCGGTATTTTATTATTTCTTTCACCCTTGTTTTGTAATAGAACCACCCGTCTTCATCGTACATACAGCAATCTCCGACGCGGTACCTGAAAAACATCAGATTTCAATCATTTTAAGAACGAATGGAATCTAATGACCTCAGTCATAATCACAAACAGCAATAGAAACTTACCAGTCGTATTTGGTATAGCGCTGCGGCAAATCTCGATTTATATAGCCGATCATTATACTGTTTGTTCGTACAAATAGTTCCCCAACCTCATTGGGTCCCAATTCCTTGCCTGAATCGACATCCACTATCTGTAAATGAAGCCGTGATTGTTCGTAAGAAAGAACCAATAAAATTCATCTCCTGAGAAAAAAAAAAGTAGCTATAGAAAATACTATAGGCTATATTTTTCAAATAAAGGATCTTTCTCCCTCCTCAACCCAATTAAAATCATTAAAATTCATCACTTTCCAGGATTGAATGGAACTTGCCTTCGCTTCAACTCCAAGAGCCAAAGGACCGAAGCTGGCCGCTTTCTTATCGTCAAAGTCCGGAAGAGGATTTGTCAGCTGCGGTGAAAATGCGCCTGCCTCGGTGCAGCCGAATCTGCAACGCATCGATGACATGAATCGCACGATTTTCCATCTCAACGGTAAAAATATTTGAGTAGGCTTACCTATCTTGAACGATGTTTCTTCCGTTGAACAGAGTATCGCTGAGGATTTTTTTCAGCGAAGCAAGAACCGGTGCGCCGCCTGCGGAAATGTGAGTTAAACTCGACAAATCGTATTTCCCTGCGTCGGGTAGATTCGCTAAATCGCTCAACACTGAAGGGCCTGTGATCCATTTAGCGGGCTAAAATAATAATATCCATTGGAATCTGGTCGGAGCTAATTTGCTGAAATTATACAACCCGTAAACCGACCTTGTATTTTTCAATGCAGTGAAGAAGATGATAAAAATCTTGCTTATTCGTTCCCGGCAAAAGTTTCGGCCGAGTGAATATAAGTTCAGTCCCGTAGATCAGCGAATACAAGAACGTGGCCGGATTTGTTATCCAGTACAATGGGGAAGTAAGGAAGGTCGAAGAGATGTCCCTGAATCCGCTGAAATTTTAAATAAGTTCGGTTAAGAGGAAGGCATCAGCTCTAAACCGTAGTGTAGTACATATAGAAGAGACCTTTGTTGAAAATTGGAACTGTTTTCAGAGTCATTGGCTAACTCTATCCGGCCAGAAGTGTACCGGGCTATGCAAGGGCACAAAAGGTCTCCTGCCGCAAGATTGGATCCCTAGTTCCTCACGCTGATGTCTAGGCCAACTCGACACATGTGAACTGTTTCCAGTCTCCACGTCAAGCCCCTTGCGTTCTGAGGTGGGTAAGTCACAGGGGTTTCGAGGGGAAAGGCAGATAACTTTGCAGAAGAAGAGACTAAACTTCCCCTAGGCTCAGAGCTTATTAATTCCGAGTGTTGATGGATATGAACGGCTATTCCAATATATTTATAATATTGCCCAACGGACACATGACAATATTGCCTATTGAATGGCCTTCGGGCGCTCTCTGACTCTTCAGACTCTGCCTCGAAGAGATGTAGACAGTGGAACATATCGCACCCTTTGTGGAATAAGGGAACAACTCCAAAATGCTGATTTTCGGGAAGTCGCGCTCAATCACGCTTATTCACAAATGGCCATATCTCCATGGCAACATGAAAGGCAGTGATTATTGGGAAAACTGGTTCAAAAATTGATGCTCCAATTCATGGACAGAATTTAACCGACTGTCTTCCACAGACGCGATCTTCTAGTTTGTGGAATAAATACACAACGGCTCTCTTGTGGAGGAAGACTCGATTAGACTCATTTTCACCTTTGATGGACTAAATGTAGCACTCCAGCTACTCTACACTGGTGATAACTCAAAAATTGCAGTTTTTGAGTTGTCCTTTATTCGACAATGGGTGCGACATCCCCTGCAGCCCAGAGATTACAGTGTTTTTCATAGGGACTCGGAGCCCAGCAGCTCTCTTCTGCTGTGACAATGGGGTACCCTTTATTTCCTCAACCCAGAAAAGATGAAGAAAGGTGTAGGGACACGTCGATACCGATGGAAAAATTCCTTGGCCAGAACGTATCTGTTTGGTGATGTTTCTGCCTTTTATCATGAATGGAGCTGGCTCTAACAATTTCATCAATAAGCTCTTCTTTATTCATTGCGAGCAGACATCAAAGCGACGTCCATCTTGAGAAAAAACCTGAACTGTGGGCGTGATAAAGGCTCTAAACTACAGAACAATCGGAAAACGAGGTGCGGAAAGCAGAGGGGCGGCTTGTCAGCCAATGACGTTGGAGTCAGCATAGCAATCGCTAACCTCGCTGCCCTCCTGATAATCAAACGGGTTCAATTTCATAAAAATCACCGAGGGTCGACCGTCACTATGAACGCTTCCACAACACTACGCGTATTTGTTTTACATCTCTGCTGTCGCGGGGTGCAAACTTGATGGTGCGGCATACTGGAAGCACCCTAACCTTCCTCCAAGAGGTTGGGACTGACATGTTAAAGACTGTGTCACAATAGATCCACTTAAAGGTCGCACCACATGTTTCGATTTTCCCCATCTTAATTATAGTCAATTAATCAAAGAACGTCTTACTGATAGCCGTTGATCATGGAAGCGTAGCTGCTCAACATGACGCCTTTAGGAACTCCCGTTGTCCCGCTGGTGAATAGAAGGCTCACAACGTGACTTTCCGGCTCGTAGGCGTCAGGTGTGAACGTAGGTGCGTTAGCGGATCGAATATTGTCGATAGAGATGTATTCATCATGTTTTGTATCCGTTATCACTGTGAACTTTTTGTGAAGATTTTTCGCAGCCGCTTCCAAAACTGGTAACTTGTCACCCTCGCAGAAAACAATTGTCGCCGTTGTGATGTCCAAAATTTGAGCGATCTCGTCTGAAACGGTCGGAAAGGCCTAAATTCATGTAAAGGGGTATTCCAGAAGTGATTCCTGCGAATTGCAAGCACTGTTTTCAAGGGATGAGAAATCGATCGCCGAACGGACATTTTGTGTCGGGTTGATGCGGGAGCTCCATGTTCAAACAATTATTACAGTCAAGTTCATTCTCTAGCCAGAAGAAAAAATGTGTTGTCGTGAGGCGAACATGAAATCCGTCGTTATTTTAATTCCGGCAATATTTTCTGGCCGGCTACTTCTTCCCAGCACGTTGGAACTTTCTTTGAACAACAATGGAGCCGTTTTTGTGTCATTGTCGAAACGTCGTTTAAAATGGCGAAAAAAGTATCGTCAATAATCGATACTGGCAAAACGGCTGGATCGATTTGGACAAACCTTAGTGGAATTTAACGCTCTTTAAATAGTGTAATCCTTTCTGTACGACGAGTCATTCAGCAATTACACCGGCACAACTGGAACAAGTGCCGGAAATTCCCAGTTTCATTACAATCTCTAAGCGTGTGAGGAAATTTCGTCGCATTATCTTGGATTCGTTATTTTTCTCAACATATATTATGTTGATACGTTAAAAATGTCTAAGCCAAATGCATTTTTTGTAACGTTTAATATAACTATTTACCGATCGACAGGCCCGCGTTCAAAGGACATGCACATCCACCGGAGAGCCAAACTGCTATGACAAATATGAACGCTTCCATCTTCAGGTCTGCCATGATTGCGACGAAAGATCCTTCGTCGACGCCCAACTTGCGCAATTCTTTGGCTATCTTGAGCGCATCGTTCAGCATTTCTTCGAACGTCCGACTATCTCCTGTCAGTCCGTCAACCTGTAACGTAGGTGAGAATTTTACCAAATCTCAGCCCTTTGCAGGGCCACGAAATCTTAAACGGCACCTTCGCAGGGCCACGAAATCTTAAACGGCACCTTCGCAGGGCCACAAATTCATACCTGACGCTACAAAACAAGTTGAACTGCGTGAAAATAATATCCGGCATAAAATGAGCCGTGATTATCAGTAATCGAATATTTCAAAGCAAACAACCTTCATTTTCCACCAAATGACACCTAGTTGAGCGCGATTTAGCTGTGCTAGGACAGTAAACAGTTAGTAAACCGTTTGAAAAATTGTTAATTCGTGCTCATCGTTGAAAAATTAGCCTTTAATAAGGGCTAAAAAAATTATGAAAAATTAATTTCAAACAATTGAAGCCTCTAGTTTCAAGACTGGACACTTGCAAAGGCGATTTTCCGGTTGATCTTGTAGAGAAACGCAAGGGCCATTTGCCTGCTCAATATTTGGTTTAAAAAACTGCTTCTTTCCGGCTAGAAATGGATTGAGAAGGCCAGCTTCAGTTACAAAGCAGGACTTTTTAAAAATTGAGCTTGTGACTGCTAAGAGCCCATTCTTGTCAGCATACCTGCATTTTTTCCAGTAGTTTTTCTCGCCATAATTTATTTTTGACACTCAAGTTATGACTTCTTGGCAATATTTTTTGAACATTTACATTATTTGATGATATTTTGGTAACATTTCCTGAAAGATACCTAAGAAAAATGGTGTTGTCGCTTCTTTTAACCGATTTGATCCGATCACGAGGCCAGGAACAGAAAAACTGAAATTCAAACCCGGCTATTAGCAAATTCAGTTTCAAAACCGGACACTTGCAAATTTTAATTAGCAATAATTAAATACAGGAACAATTAAAAAATATTATTCTTGAAAGGTATTCCTACTTGGACCGTGTACTAACACCAAATAGAAAGATATTCGAAATTATACCGTTACGATAGTAAAATAAGTTTTTATGTCTGCTCTAATTTTTTTTTTTTTTTTCTTGCAAATATCCGGTTATGAAATTAGGGGCCTCAATTATAAGAAAAGAATGAAAAAATTATTAAAAAATAATTAAATTTATTGTACAATTACTAATATATTCTAAAAATATATATTATCCATGGATTGCTGTAATCAATCTTAACAGATAATAAAAATATGATTTTTACTATTACTCTCTTACAATAAGAGATTTTCTAGATTTATGTTAGGCAGTAATTTATGTGTTTTAACTAAACTTAGTTAAATATCCTTTTGCATCACAACTTATGGAATACTTTTATACATATACCTATTATTGGGATCAATCAAGCTACGTTTAATACCTCATCCTACCTATAATCAATATAAGGGGTTATATCTTAAACTCTGAGATTGATGAGGTTTATCTTCCTTTTACTCACATGTCTTATTCTTTGTGTTGTTTTTTTTCTTTTTCTTTTTTCTTACTGTTCCTTATACTTATATCTCCTTATTATTTTGCTCCTAGGATCTTAGATTCTAGTTACATCAATTATAAAAAAATTAATTAAAAAAAACACTAAAAACGATTTAGACGACAAAAAAAGAAGTCCACCGGGGGTCATTTAATCAATTATGTATTATAAAAAAATATTAACAATTAATTTTTATTATTTTTAATTATTAATATAATTAATAATTATTATAAAATTATTTTGAAAAATCTTTCAACTACAAAAAAAAAAATTGTGGCCGAATTTCCTTGGTGTACTCGTTATTTCTATGTTTTTTAATAGCTTACTGTTCCTTATACTTATATCTCCTTATCTTGCTCCTAAGGTCTCAGATTCTAGTTAGGTACATCAATTATAAAAAATTAATAAAAAAAAAACACTAAAAACGATTTAGACGACAAAAATGAAGTCCACCGGGGGTCATTTAATCAACTTATGCGTTATAAAAAAATATTAACAATTTTATTATTTCAAATTATTACTATAATTAATAATAATAATAATTTTTTTAATGTTTCAACTAGAAAAAAAATCGTGGCCAAATTTCCTTGGTGAACTCGTTATTTCTATGTTTTTTAATAGCTTACTTGTTCCTTATATCTCCTTATCTTGCTCCTAAGGTCTTAGATTCTAGTTACATCATTTATAAAAAATTAATTTAAAAAAGAACACTAAAAACTATTTAGATGTGTTATAAACAATTATTAACAATTAATTTTTATTATTTTTACTTACTAATATAAATAATTATTATTATGAAATTATTTTGAAAAATGTTTCAACTACAAAAAAAAATTGTGGCCGAATTTCCTTGGTGTACACGTTATTTCTATATTTTTAATAGCTTACCAGAAATCGTTTGGTCGAAAATTTTCTCATATTATCGAACAAGGCGGTCGGCAGGTCATAAGGGCGGGCCATCGCTTCATCCGACAAACGGATAGATCCGAGAGGCATTTTCGTCGCGGGATGTTCGACTATCGCGATTCAAATTCACTCATTCCACCTCAGAAGCGAAATGACGAGGCGGATTCAGGACGAGGGCGTTAGATTGTTTGAACGAACTGGATTCGCTCGAGAGGGAGACCTTGTTTCCTTGCGAGCGGAACTCGTAATAGTGGACCGCCTCGATGAGAGCAATTGCGCGAGGAAAAAGGACGCTCTATTAAAAAAAATACCGATCTCGGCTAAGTCACGCAATAAAGTCTATTGTAGCCTTGAAGTTGAATTATATGAAACGTTGAGCCGTTAAAAACGTTATGAAACGTTAGCAGGGAATAAAATTCGAAAAATTCGTAAATCGGCGAACAAAAACGGTTAATTCGATAAGAAAACGATTCATGTGAAAAAGAATCAAAACGAGAGCTAGCGGTTGATGATCGAATTATGTATATCTTCTCGGCTCATTCTATCGAGATAAAAGGTCGCGAAGATAACGTTATGTAGTCGCTGAGCTCGTTGAAGATACAAAAAGTATGGAATACTCGATTAACGCAATATTTCTAGACCGTAAACACGAAAAAAAAAAAAAAAAAAAAAAAACCAAGCTTTTTCATAGTTTTATTGCCTGTTTTGCTGGAGGTTTTTGTCTTGGGAACGGTTTCTAAGAAAACCTACGCCTAGCCGATGGTTTCTAAGGAGATTTTCGCCTGGGAGACGTTCGCCTAGGGGACAGTTTCTTAAGGAGATTTTTTGTCAAGAGACGGTTTCTTAGAAAACGTTCCTCTATCCAACAGTTTCTAAGGAGATTGCCTAGGGGAAGGTTTCTAAGGAGATTGCCTAGTGGAAGGTTTCTAAGGAGATTTTTGCCTGGGAGACGGTTTCCAAGGAGATTTTCGTTTGAGGGATGGTTTCTTAGGGGACGTTCGCCTAGAGGATGGTTTCTTAGGGGACGTTCGCCTAGAGGATGGTTTCTTAGGGGACGTTCGCCTAGAGGATGGTTTCTTAGGGGTCGTTCGTCTACGAAATAGTTTCTAAGGAGATTTTGGCCTGGGAGACGTTCGCCTAGGGGACAGTTTCTTCGGAGATTTTTGTAAGAGACGGTTTCCTAAAAACGATCCTCTATCCAACAGTTTCTAAGGAGAGTGCCTAGGTGATGGTTTCTAAGGAGATTTTTGCCTAGGAGACGGTTTCCAAGGAGATTTTCGTTTGAGGGATGGTTTCTTAGGGGACGTTCGCCTAGAGGATGGTAGACGTTCGTCTACGAAATAGTTTCTAAGGAGATTTTGGCCTGGGAGACGTTCGCCTAGGGGACAGTTTCTTAGGAGATTTTTGTCAAGAGACGGTTTCCTAGAAAACGTTCCTCTTTCCAACAGTTTCTAAGGAGATTGTCTAGGGGATGGTTTTAAGGCGATTTTTGTTTGGGGGACGGTTTCTTAAGGGAACGTTCGTCTATGAGACAGTTTCTAAGGAAATATTTTCTTAGGAGACGTTCGCCTTGAGAATGGTTTATAAGGAGATTTTTGTTAAGGAGACGGTTTCTTAGAAGACGTTCGTCTATGAGATGGTTCCTAGGGAGACCGTCGCCTAGAAGACGGTTTCTTAGAGAACGTTTGCCCATAGGGGACGGTTTCTAAGGTGATTTTTGTTTGAGGGACGGTTTCTTAGAGGACGTTCGCTTAAAGGACGGTTTCTTAGCAAACGTTCATCTATGAGACAGTTTCTAAGGAGATTTTTGCCTGGGAGACATTCGCCTAGAGGACAATTTCTTAGGTGGTTTTAGTCAAGTTACGGTTTCTTAAAAAACGTTCGTCTATGGGACAGTTTCTAAGGAGATTGCCTAGGTGATGGTTTCTAAGGAGATTTTAGCCTGGAAGACGTTCGCCTTGAGAACGGTTCCTAAGGAGATTTTTGCTTGGGAGACGGTTTTTAAGGAGACTGTCGCCTAGAAGACGGTTAGTTAGAGAACGTTCGCCTATAGGGGACGGTTTCTAAGGAGAAGTTTAATTCTTTAGGCAAATGGCTACCTCACTTTAAGGGTATTTTTGGGTGGGTTTTGAGGGGGAGAAAATTCATTAAACGTTTCCAAGAAAAA
Source organism: Tupiocoris notatus (assembly GCA_037159825.1). Lineage (NCBI taxonomy): Eukaryota > Metazoa > Arthropoda > Insecta > Hemiptera > Miridae > Tupiocoris > Tupiocoris notatus. The sequence continues at coordinate 254,911 of JASJUZ010000331.1, forward strand.
GGTGTATTGGTAATATCTATAGATTTTTTGGACGCTCGAAAATTCAATGATGATGGTAGGCGTTCAGACGTTGTTGAGATGAGCCTGCTTCTCTGGTTTGTGGAAAACACACACTGCTCTCTTGTGAATGGAGATTCAATCAGCCTCTTCTTCATCTTTGATCGACGAAAATCCAGCAGTCCAGCTCACCGACGTTGGTGCCGACTCAAAAATGGCTTTTGTGATTCTTTTCCTTTCTTCACGATGGGTGCGATTAGTTTTGTTACTTATCGACCACAACGGCTGTACAGAAGAGTCTTGTTTCGGAATTTAGATTCCAATAATTTTCCTCGAGACCAAAACATTGATCTAGCGAGTTTATTCTGTCAATTAAATATACGAACAATAATGAAAAAGCACACGAATGAAATATTGTAATAAACTGTATTAAATAGTCAATGCTCTTGGAAACCGGCGTCGTCCGCGTCATCGAACTGTCCTTCAACTTCCATTTCATCGGCGTGGTTGCCGTTAGTCTGGCACAGAAAACCTGGAAAAGAAATTTAGCGCTGTCACGGCGGAAGGAAATCGACGCAGAAGTTCATTTTCGATCATACCACACTTGAAGGGGTTTTAGGCTGCATAATCAGGTCATTGGACTTCAATGTTACAGGACATTCGCACATACCTTCTTCGGCGTCGTCGAATTCATCTTCCTCGTCATCTTCCTCTTCGTCGTCTGAAAACAATAATGTAAAATATGTAAAAAAGCATTTCCTCATCATTTTTTTAAATCGAGAAATCATCAACCGCGCAAATGTACCACATTCAATTTTCAACCTAAAAAAATCCCTCTAAAAGGGAAAATACTCGTTACATAGTTGACTATCAGGATAAAATAAGAAATCGGAGGAAAAAACCTGCGATGATGCAAAAAACCGGAAAACCCCTAAAAAGTGCACAATTTCCACACACCGGTTTTTATTTATCAATTATATTTTTTATCTTCTCTTTACTATATTTTTCTCCCAGTGCGTCAGAACTTGCTTTTGAAAAGCCCTTGAGCAATAGTGGAAAAAATTAACTAGTGCCAGTCGTATTTCTAGGGCATCGCAGCTTGCCGATTGTACAATACCTTCGGAAATACTATCTTTCTCGTCTCGATGGAGTGTCTGGCATTCGCTCAGCGCGGAGAACATTGGATGGATGGTCGAAGGATCGTCAGGGACGAATTTCAGCTCCGTGTATTCATCAAAATCATGACCCTGCTCGTCGTCGATATCATCTCTACGCGAAACAGCTAAAAAAAAATTAATTTAATTATTTCAATATTAATTAAAATAATTGGTGATAGTAATGTAATAAAATAATGGAATGATTTCATTTTTATATTAAAAAAATTAAATAAAATGAAAATAAATAATAAATAAAATAAGAATAAATAATTAATAAAATAAAAATAAAGAATAAATAACTTAATAAAATAAAAATAAATCATTAATAAAATAAATAATAAATAAAAATTTAAAAAAATAAATAAAATAAGTAATAAATAAAATTTAAAAAAATAAATAAAACAAAAATAAATAATAAAAAATTAAATAAAATAACAAAAACAGCTAGACAACGCCATTACAAGAGAGCTTACCGGAAAAGTCTATGTCCGCATCCACCAGGACGAACAGACATTGCCGAGACTCCGTTTCCAAATCTTCGGTCATCACGGCGTGAACCCCGAGGTGAGGGTATTGCAGGGAAAAACCGGACCCAGATGCCGAATCCACCCATGAGAACTGACTGCAATTAAGAGCAAATTTTTTTCAACATTCCCTCACGAGAGGCTGAAGAGCACGAATTTTTCGCCGTTTTTCCTTCAACTCCTTAACTATGAGTCCTACTCGAAAATCCCCTTATTACAAAGTTGTAGAGAATGAAATTACCTTTATGAATCACTGGTCGAAAGTTATTTTCGACACATTATTTACAGGATAATGCAGCTTATAGTAACGTGTAGGTTTCCGTTTGGAAAAATTACTCGTCACTTCGAACGGCTGTATCTCAGGAAGCAACGGGTGAAAAATAACGTTCGACCAGTGATTATTGAAGGGAATTTAACGCCCTACAACTTTGTACTGGTGAGATTTTCGAGTACGACGCATAGTTTATGAGCTATAGGCGAAAAACCGACAAAGGTCGGCAAATTTCGTGGTATTTTGCCTCTTGCTCGCAGGGATACGGTCAGAACTGTCTTCCAACAGTAACTGAGTGTCATCAAGTAGGAGTTATGTTCATATAGGAAAAGATTACTTCCTTGATTAGCCCTTACGTTCGTGATTTATTAATGATCCGATGAAATAAATCTACCGAATAATCTCCAATCATTATCTTTGTAATTGCTATCAAGCAACGAAAACTTCCGAATTTAAACCAATTCGCCTTACCTTTCTGCAATATAAAGCGTTCCTTTGCCGAGTGCCTTGTCATTAATAAAAGCCATCGTAGCCGACTGCTGGTGTTTGATTCCTTCAACGGGCGGCGAAAAAGACGTGATCACCACCATTCTTTAGCTTTTATTTCCGCTTTGCAATTGAAAACCAGCTGAAACTATCTTAACGTCGATCACTCAGCCAATCGTTAAAAGCAGCATAAGAACAGAGAATCGAACTTGTACGAAATGTTTGGATGCGCTGCAGAATCAGATACCGAGTCTAACATATAACCACACAGGAAGGTAATACCTAGTCGTCGATGCGTCTGATCGATAATGCCGCCGTTTACATTAGATATCGAACAAAATATCGATCTATAGTATCGATACTGGGCGTAAACATCGATACTCAAACTATTGATTGTAACAGTAAACATTCTCCACTTTTTAGAGCACGTTTTGAAAAACCATCCCTAAAGTATTTTATGGACGTATCTTCTTTCAAAAGCTATTGCTATCAATCGAACAGTTGAACCGATACTTCGGGCCGAACTATCGATATCCCAATAAAATTTGAATATCGATGCTAATTAATCGATGAACTATCGATATATCATGATTTGAGTATCGATATAAAACGATCGATATTCCAGCTCTATTTTCATAATTCTCGTTTGCCTCACACACCCTACATCCGAATTTCAATGAAAGAAGGGCCTATATTCATAGTTAGTGGCTTTTAAGTTAGAGACAGTTAATATCAAAGTCCCGGTGGTATTTTTATTTAATTCGAACGAAAATTGGTCCATCTATGGAATTACGAGGGGCGTTTGAAAAATAAATTATAAAATTGGAACCCGTGGGATTTTTTCGCTCTGCATATCAGGACCGTTCAAGCCTTCTGAATGAAACGGTTACATACAAACACAATTTTAAATCTGAAAAAAATGTATTTTATTATTTATTATCATCTTGAAACGACCGCAAATTTTTCACAGGAATAACACGACGGTTATGAATTTATGCCGATGTATCCATCGCTTCGCCGGAGACTTTCTTCACATCCTCGGTCTCGACCACAAGAGGGATAACGCGTGTGGTGAGAACACCAGTCGCACCACGGGGATACAAATATTTCCCTTGCCTGAAAAAGAAAAATTCAACGCTCCAGTTCAACTAATTCATTGTGTGCCACCTACTACTAAATAATTGATCGACTCGCTAAATACTCTGACTAAATTTACTAAATACTCTGACTCGCCGCCTTATAATCAGAATTCAACCAAAGATCAACAAGAGTTTAAACTAAGATTGATATGAATATAACCGAAGATAAACAAGAGTTCAATGGAAACACGAGTGTTTAATCTAAGATCAAAGAGTTTAAATGAAAGTTAACAAGAGTTTGAAGATAGAACAATGAGAGTTCAATCTAATATTAATTAGTTTGAATCAAAGATCAACAAGTGTTCGATAGTAGATCAATGAGAGTTCAACCATAGAGAAACAAAAGTTTGAACTAAGATCGAGGAGAGTTCAACAAAGATTAATGCGTTTAACCAAAGATCGACAAGAGTTCAATCAAAGATTAACAAATGTTCAAATTAATATCAATAGGAGCTCAACCAAAAATTAGCGGGGCTTGAACAAAAATCAAGTGAGCTTAAATGAAGATTAACACGCGTTTAAAAGAAGATCAACAACAGTTCAACCGAAGATCAAGACGAGTTCAACTGAACATGGAGTTCTACCGAATAGAGAGTTTAAAAGAAGGTCATCAATGGAAAATCAACAAGTGTTCAAATGAAGATCAATGTTCGACCAAAGATTAAATAGAGTTTAATCAATGATCAACAGGAGTGTAACAAGATTGATGAGAATTGTCACCAAAAAATCGACCAAAAACCAAAAAGATTGGTTGGTCCCAGATAAATGAAAGTTTGTAGGATATCATTACTTTTTTAAACTTTTTTTTGATCGGAGATCAATCTGTTAATTACAACGAATTTCCCTGTAAACCGAGTTCAGAGCTCTCACAGTGTGCAAGACTGACCAATTTAACGCAATTGCAGTAGTAAAACTTACTTGACCCCTTTGACATTGGCGACGTCGTAAGGGCGCAAATACTCGACTTTGTCCTTCTTGATGATGCAGAGATCGACCAAGCTCCCAGATCCCAAGTCATTGAAGATACCTCCAGCCACTGCATTCCTCACCAATAGTTTTGCTTCTTCTTCCTGGAAAAGTTGAAAAAAAATAATAACTCAACATACAAAATACCTCATTTTACATGCTCACATTTATTTTTTGCCCTTGCCCATAAGTGACGCCATGACAGAATTGATCTGGTGCATGAGTGCTGCTAGTTAAAAATATTGCACGGAATTTACAAATAGTGCAACTTGCTATCCGTAACTTGTTTTTAGCTTTTTGCTCATCTTAACACATTCAGTGCGGCCGTCCCGGATCCGAGCTACCTTCTATTTTTGTAATACGCTAGTACGACGTTCCCGCACCGATTATCGACTCCGTTTTTATCCTCAGGGCGGCTGGAAAGTCTCAAGTGTAATCGTATCCTCAGTTTTAATTTTCACAGTATAAATATTAGCAGATGATTGGTTTTAAAATTAACCGGTATTTAATGCAGGTTGGCCAGTGAATAAAACGTATTTATTCATAAATTAGTTCAGAACAAAGTTTATGCACAATTAATATCGTTCAGAAAAAGAGTTCACACGAGACGTTCTAACCAAGTACAAGATAAACGGCAGAGTGATAAGAACAGGGTTACCGATCGAGATGAAGCTCTGAGTGAAGGGCTGCCACTACACACATTTAGGTTCATATTTGTCCATGAGATCAATAATAGCCTGAACTTGCATCAATGCACTATTAATTCCTTAGAACAATTAATTAGCTCGATGATCGATCACCTGACCAAGATTAAATGAGCAACTGTACGTATAAGTCGCTGGCCTGACCAGCGCTAGCAGCGGCAGCCTCAAGAACTAGTCTAGAGCTGCCCTGCGTCCGAACAGCCAGAATTTTTCCAATTTGCGATCCGCGGTGAATGCGTTAACTAGCTTGATCGATTGTGGGTTCATTTTTCCCAAAACAAGAGCGTCCCTCATGGAGCAACTACTCACGTTAAGGTCAGCGCGCCAATTCTGTTCAAGGACCGACATTGCAGCAAGGCTTCCGGAGCCCATGGTCGTGTACGGCAACTTATCCGAAGATCCGTGCGGATGTATGCTATACAACTGAGGGCCGTTCTGATCGAAGCCACCGACAACCAATGCAGCTCCGATGTGTCCCTGATAAATGAGAATTCAGTAGTAAAAAACAGCTCTCTATGTCAAGGTAAGGAGATGATTTCATTTTAATATCAGATCAAGTGATATTCACGTGATATCGGAAGAGAAGCTGTTTCAACATGCGGCTCGCAGTGACGACGCGAACCGTTCGCTTAGTCATCATACGATGCAGTTCAAGCTGCGATGATATCATATCGGTGACCATCATTGTATCTGCAGCTGTTCCCGCACCGCAGCAACTAAAGATTACACCACAGTCATAAGTACAAGAGAATTATAAAATGGGATCGAAAATATTTTGTATTTTACCGTTTTTAATCGCTGTAGTATCAGTTTGAAAGCACAAAAAACTACATTCGCAACAAAAAAAGAGAAAAAATGTCATAAATATTCATTTTGATGATAAGGAAGCTTGGGGAATCTGACATGAGGTTCCGCAAGCCAGACTAGTGGTTGAAAAGTAACGATAATTGAGGAGGTATCTTTCAAAAATGAACATATCAACTTCAGGTATTATTATTCAATAATAAACCATTGTAATTGCCCAAGATTTGATGCCCCCCCTCAGAATTTTGATGTTTTACGTTTCAAGGCATGTAGAATCCGAATATCCAATAAAAAAAATTCTGTCCGTCCGCCGTAATCACTTTTCCGGCCAAACAATAATAGCTAAATTCATAAAATTTTCACCAAGAATCAATCTCGGTCCTACAACGGGCCAATTCTTGAACCAACTTGCTAGCTCCATTTTAAGGGTATTTTTGGGGGGGTTTTGAGGGGGAGAAAATTAATCATTTCCAAGGTTTTTCAGAAAAATGAGTATTGGGTATCAATTTCTATAGATTTTTGGACGCTGAACCGAATGAGACCATCGCGGGGCCAATAGCTTTATTCGTTCTCTAGTTATCGCAGCTTTTGTGCCGAATTCGAGAGATTTCCAGAAATTTGGCATGAGGGTATAACTCGAGAGTTCTTGGTACTACAAAAATTGTTCTATACTTGTTGGAATGCTCGTCGAAAACTCTCCAACTATACCGATAGGCGTGAAATTCAAGTTTTAATTAGGAAACTAAGAAAAATAAAAATGATCATAATTCCAATAGCTGCTACGGAGTTGTCCCCCGTAGTTACCATGTGTTTTCGGTGGGACCGTTCACAAATGTTTCCAGGCTCTCCTGTATAATTTCCAGTAAATGTGGAAATGTTCAGTTTTGAAAGATAGGTCCTCATTTCAATTGAATTCGAACCTAAATCCAACCGTAACTTACTACATGTTCTTGGCGAGATAGTGGATTTTACTGCAGTTTTTATCGGCAACAATGCTATCGCTGGTTGCTCTGGTATCGGCGCCGAGCACGACGCCGTCGGCGAATATCGCTCCCACAATCGTAGTACCGGTTTTCTGGGCTTTCGGAGGTTGGAATCCCTTATCGAGCAGCTGCATATTACTGAAATAAAGCGACCCACTTGACACTCAAGCCAATAATCGTATCATCCTTATTGAATTCCACAGCGTACTCAAATCTATTTGACGATTCACCATTATTTTCGGCAGCTTAAACCTTTAGAAAATAGCAGTCACGAAAAGGAACTCACCGTTTGCAGTTTTCGAAGTTGAACCCGGCAGGTTGACGTTCTACAGCGTACACTCCGGCCATATTTAACCGAGAATGAAAACCGAAGCTGATACGTGAACTTGAGAGTAATCTAGTGCAATGAAGAAAATGGACGGGAGTTTCAAAACTGCAAGCGAACGGAACGCGTCAGATCGAGGAGAATGCGGAATGATTATCCAAAAAACAATGAGCAACAGCAACGCAACTTCTCATCGAGCAGGTTATGATACCATGGAGGCTGAGAAGATATTCCTCTATTTAGGCATATTATGATTTTTTTTGTCAAAATGTTGCCTCTTTCATCCGACCGTTTTTCAAAAGTAGATTTTCATTAGTAGCGATTCGCAAATCTAGACGCAATTCTTTGCTTTTTAATTAGCTGTAGACACAACTCGAACTTATTGAAAATTCGATGTTTGATTTTTCGATTTTTTCTTTCGATTTTTCGATCTTTTTTCGATCGATGATTTTTCGATTTCTTGATCGATTCATCGAACGATTTTCGATGTCGATTTTTGAACGTAAGAACCGTGATTATTCTTTGGGTAGAATCGATTATTCTTCTATGTTCTCTAGATTATGTATCGTTTTTGATAATCGATAGTTACAATCGAACTTAACAAGAGTTATTAGTAAATGATGTTAAAGTATCGATTACTTTCTATATTGATCGATTCATCGAATAATCGATTTTCCAACTCATCGATTCTCACGGCATGATCGGTTTGTTGGTAAATTCTCCGAAAAATCGATTCTTCTTCAGCGATCGATCTTCTTCAGCATCCCTACTCTTCGCCGCGTATGTTATTGCTAATTGAAAAAAATAACACGTGATAAGGATTTATCTATCTCCGTCTCTGTTGAGTTGCAGTTTGTCGCTTGATTGTTATTCATCGCTCGTTGAATTGTCTGTCGCCTACTGATTCAGTGTTCGATATCGAGTGTTTGGAAAAGCTGTGCTCTAGTGGCCGATCGTCTAGTGCGAATTTCTCGAGTCCAGCTACTCTCGTCTCAACGTCTCTCGATAAGACTGGTAGCACAATCGGACGCCTCCGTCTGACTCAACGCGGTCACGGCCGACAGATCAGCATCGAAGTAGATGTGAAGAAACTCGCGAGCTGATCCGGCTAGTCGCAGCCAGTGAGTATAGAAGTATATAGAGCGGCCTTCCCTATGCTAGAAGGCGAGTGGACGTATGCTCAACCCCCCCAACTCTCTGGAGGGCCCCCTGCCCTTGCCCGGCCTTACACTGCACGTGACCAAGTACGCTATTTGAATCCAATTGCTCATCGCCTTCCAATCCAAGGACCTACAGATTGTTTAATGTCATTAAAAATAAATAAAACTTTACATAAATAAACCGTTTTCGAAATTATTTGCCTATAAAAAAACTCTGAAAAGGAAAATATTACAAAAATTCCAACTTCGCAGCAACTCAATCATCAACATTACATTTTAAGGGCTACTACTCGTATTGCCGTGACCACTTTGATTGATAGGACCACCTCCCTTAGTAATACAAAAAATAATTATTTCTCATTACCCAAATGATTGAACGAATTTCCTTTTTATCATTTAATCGTCTACAGAATGATCAGTTTATGGAGTCGGCATCTCTCTGACAAAATGACGACCGGATGATTACACTGAGGTGATGGTTACAAATAAATTTGAATTTCCAGCAGATTAGTAGTTGCCTGAGTAATAAATTAGATGAAACAAGGTTGGGTCAAATCGTAAATATCCATAGGCAAATATGAAATGGTTTTTAGGAAAAGGCGTAGTCATTGTCATACTGATCTTGTTAAAAATTGATCTCAAGAATGCTGACTTTTTTTCAAGTATCATGAAAACTTATTATAACTAAGTATATTTTTGCTTATTAACATTCGATTGGCTTCTCCCAGATATTATGAGACAGGCGCCGACCCAAAAAAAAAAAAAAAAAAACTATTTTGGAGCCCCGCTCAGAGTTGAAAAGGAAATTCGTTCAATCATCAGGAAAATGAGAAATAATTATTTTTTATATAATTAAGGGAGGCGGTCCAATCAATCAAGAAAAGATCACGTCAATACGAGTAGTGAAGTTGTCCTTAAAATGTGTAGTTGGTAATTGAGTTGTTGTGATTGAGTCGCGTTAATTTTATAGGCAAATAATTTTGATGTCGATTTTATTTTATTTTTAAGTTTTTTTTTTTTTTTTTTTTCTTTTGAGTGCTATACAATACTGGACATCTCTCTTCATCTATTTCACCCAACTTTTCTTTATTGAGCTTTTGTCACTTACTTATGACCAACCTAATAAAATGTATACATCAGTTGAGCACTGCAATTATAAACTTCCTTGATTACCTTACTACATTCCATAATTGAAATTCAGAAATTCACCGAACGTTATTTCATTATAATTTATTTTATAATGTACTGTTGTTGTAATGTAATGTAATGTTTTATAATGTATGAACTCATTTATTTTAACGAAAATGCAATGGTTTGTGCAGTTATTTTTCTACAATCATAAATATTATGGAAAACGTGAATACAAATCATTTTTTTGAAATACAGCCTACAAAGTATTTATTTTTAGTCCAATCGTGCAAACTAGACGCAAATTGGAACAGTTTAGGTTTACAAGCAATGGAAAGGCAGTTTTCATTCAGAAATTAACGAGTTCCAAAAATAGGTCTATAAAAACATTGATGGCTGAAACATCAACTATTATGCCATGTAAAGTTGATTTTTTACCATCGTTGTAAAGTTTTTACTTACTACTTTTAAGTTCAAGAATGTTCTTATTTTTTACTCGACGTGGTTGCGAATGGTTCTCGATAAACGACAGAAATGTAAAAACCGCTTTCTTCTCTACACGCCATATCAGAATACCGAACGAAAATTGATGGTAGGCCCTTATAGACACATGAATTATAAACAAAATTCGTCCCAAACAATACAATTCCTATTAATCTATTAAAACAATCCACAATTCCGATCAATAAACTGATTTATTAAAAAGAAGATGAAAGCAGTGCGGAGCCCAGATTCGCCGAGTGAGGAGTCTTGACCTCCAAGGAGTGGGGGAAGGTTGACACATGCCGGTGGCCGCCTAGGCCGCTCTATTAACTTCTATACTCACTGGTCGCAGCTGGAGTGGGAGTGTCAGGTTAATAAGTTAACGGTGCCTCGGCCCGGTCTTCCGTGGGCAGGGACGAGGAGGGTGACTCAACTGGTCAACTGGTAGGACCTCAAACACGAGAGACCGCACTATGTGAATTTACTGTCACTCTTGGATCATCACGCAGTCAGAATTCCAGTGAGCTGACTGATATTAGCAGCTGACTGTATCGCTTTATTGAAAACGTTCGAATTGATGATTCGCGAGTGCTAAACCGATTGTGAACCGCTCTAGTGAACAAGAAATCGACCACAATGCCACCGTTGTTGCCTTTCGTAGTTCGTCGTCGAATTTTCTTTTCGTTACTAACAATTTTCCCGTTTGCCAACTGCTTGGCACCTACAGCGACGCCTGCGTCGCCTCTCCTGCTTCCCAATACGACCGGAATCGACGGCGAACTTATATCGAAGCTTGGAGTCGACAGATTTTTCAGCCTGTGGATCGTCTTCAACAATGAAGACGTCGTCACTTCAGGTATTTAGAACTGATGAGCTAAAAAAAATACTATAATATCAACATTGACTACATTACTTTGGCCCTTGTATTTTTCCAATGTTTGGATTTGAATTTAAATCGGTCGCTACTCGAGATTTATCAAACATATTAATTATTATTTTATCCCGGTTAGCTCCAGAATAGCCAAATGTCGTTTTAAATTTGAAATAATCTCCCCCGGTTTCGTTCTTTTGAACGAGTCGCAACACTGCTGGACGGCCATCATTTTCGAACGTTTGAGTTTGAATATTTATTTGAATTTTATATAAATATTTGATATTTATTTGAATTTTATATAAATATTTAATATTTATTTGAATTTTATATAAATATTTAATATTTATTTGAATTTTATATAAATATTTGGTATTTATTTGAATTTTATATAAATATTTAATATTTATTTGAATTTTATATAAATATTTAATATTTATTTGAATTTTATATAAATATTTAATATTTATTTGAATTTTATAAAGATATTTAATATTTATTTGAATTTGCATGCATTTAAATTTATATATATTTATATTGATATTTAATATTTATTTGAATTTATATGAATTTAAATTTACCTATATAGATTTAAATTTCAAATATTTATTTGAATTTATACAAATAGGTATTTGTTGGAAAAAGTACCTTTCCGACCTCTAGTGGCCTGTCCATAAAATACAATAATGATCCACATGCATCACCAACAAGCTACTGAAAATATCCGCTAGTCACTTCATTATTGAACTGTCTTAGTATGTGCTGCCATCTTCAAGTCCGGTTAATATGTATGTGAATTACTCTCAATGTAAAGAAAGACTTTTACCTCCGTGTTTCTGGCCTTCCGCCACTACTTCGTCTTTGTCCGTTTTGGATCTGGAATATTCTGTACTTACCTGTACACTGCGTTTGAGGTTGTTCTAATACACTACGTTGGTTTTGTAGACTGCTTTTTCTATCCACGTAAGTCCAAGTATTTCTGAATTAAATCTGAATTTATTGACTCAAAGATTAAAGGACTTCCAAGGTGAGTTATTCAATTATTAGTTGGATCGAAGAATGGTAAGTTGAAAGAAAGAAAATGTCTCAACCAAAAACAGTGATCAACCTTCACGGCGCCGCTTTGCAAGGCGATCGGTAATTGTTCGAGGCGTATTTATATACTTTCCTATTCTGATCACTAATGTTGAGTAATGGTACAACCTTAGATTGCTTCAGTGGGACTTCTAGGATCGTAAATAACTGTGTACCTACTGGCTGTGAATGCATGATTGAGTGGATGATCTCGTTTCCTTTGTGTTAGGGTTAGAAATTATTTGAGCTCACCTAGGTAGAGTTAGGTTTTGGGATTTTCGTCATCCAATCAAATATTTCGCGTCTGGCAGCGAAGTATTTTGCTTTGGAAAACTCCTGTGATGCTTTACTGTGTGTGAGTAAGTACATAGTTATGGTCGGAGATTGACTCAGCTGTGGTGTAGAAATTATACAGTGCAGTTGGGAAAAGATCTTATTTCATTGGTTTGTACGTTTATAGAACCAAAATGAGTTGTTAAGTTTTATTTTATTTAATAACCATTTTGTGATTGTACGTACACTGTCGGAATGGACTGGCCCGTAACTGTTTAGCCCCGAACAGTACGCGCCTCTGGAGATGCGACATATTCCAAGGGGGGATATGCGCCCCTGTCGATCGAAATAAAACTATGTACATAGTTAAAACAATGCAGAAAAATTTGAGTAGCCATTTAATTAAATGAGGATGCCTGTCTGCAAATATTGTTTTAGTTGGTTAAAAACTTATTTTAGCTTTTATGTTGTTCGCAAAGTGGAACGCGATCGACACAGCGGGTACTTGTATCGATATATCGACAAGTTCGATAATCGATCCAAGCCATCTCCACCGAAAAACCATTGGGGCATGCAAGGTTTTTCATTCTTTGTGATACCAATGAATATTTTGAAGTCTTACTGAAGTAGATCTTTTGGGGAACTTCACTGTCAACTTGCCTCACTACTGGCGGTATGGCCGAGTAGATAAACTTGATTGGTGTGGAAGCTGACGCCTGTCCGGGTTCAAATACGCTGTACCTCTGGCCTAAATGAGCTGGAGATCGGCGGAGCTCGTTGACAGTCAATAAGCCTAAACACGGCATGTAGTTTATGTGCATAAGGATGTGTTCTAGGCTTGAATGACTTTCAATAATTTAACATTCCACCCCAATATTTTTAATTGAATTTAAGTTTATTAATTTCCTAGACATGAAAATATTATTAGTTTTCCGATACCGATCGGAACTATTTGTCTCTAGTTATTTAGAATTATTTTTTTGAAATAATTTTCATAAATAAATAAATAAATTTTATAAATTAATAAATTTGATTGATACAGTGAAAAATGCAGAACAGAGAAATAGAGATGCGGGCTCCTCTAGTTTTCTGGTCGTAGCTGTTTTGCTTTGTCATGTCCTAGGAACATGTTGACAGTGAGGGGGTTGTACAGATTGCCTCAATGCGCATGCCGGATGAGAGGTTTTAAGGTTAAGCGAACAACGTACTTATTGTTGAATACGAATTTGGGAAGTCGATAGTTTGGAATTATTTGAGTCAAATTCAGGAGAACAGTATGGTTGTCAACTTGGATAGTTATGTGGATGGATTACTGGATAGGAGGGAGCAGACTATCGGCTCTCAGGCCGTTTTCGTCCCTCCGATGATCATTTGGAGATGCAGTCTCTTTTTCAAATTAATATGATGATAAGGGAGGAAAATAGCCCCTTTGCCAAATGATTTAAAATCAACAGTTTTCATGATCTGATATGTTTCTGTTTATTTTAGGCTGAAAACACGAAGTTGAGTTCGCCATTTCTGTTTATCAGCTTGAATCATCAATGTCGAATAATTCGTCACGCTCCTCTTCCGCTGAAGAAATCCTTCTCCCCAGAGAGGTAAAATCTCTAGAGAAGTGATGAACGAAATCCATAAAAAGATGGATGAGATGGAAGAAACACTTTCGGCCAAAATCGTTGCTCAAGTTAGCGTCCTGCTGAATCGTGGTAGTATGGCCGTACGTTCAGATGTTGGACCAAGTGACTCAAAACTTAATGAGTCAGTACAGATGGATACTGAGGAGGGAACTGAGCCGTTTGATCTTAGATCCGTCATCGAACGAAGGTCGGCTGAGAATGAGCCAGCAGACAAAGCCGAGAAAAAGCCGGCAAATTCAACTCGTTCGAAATTTGCCTCCGAAAAGTCGCTCTCAGATGAGTATGTTCGACAAATTGCTTTCAACTCAAGGAAAGTTAATCATATAAAGTTCAGGACCCTTGACACCAAGTTAAGTTTGGACACGTCATTCAAATCTTGGAAAAGGAATTTGGAGAGATCAATCGATCAAGAAGAATGCTCATTCGTTCTTGATTCGAGCATTGCCCGTCCAGACTGCTTCACTTCAGAGGAAGCAGAACTAGTTGCGAAAAAGGTAAAGTACTTCATAGAGTCCAGCCTAGATCCGTACTACGAAAACCTTGTAAAAGATCTCAAGCAGCCAAAAGATATCCTGAACAAGTTGTCAAAACTTCGTGAACCGACTACTCTACAGCACATTACCACTCTTGTGGAGAAATTGAACTCAATTTACTTCGACCCAAAAGCCGAGAAGGCTTATGAGTTTGTGTCACGATTCCGAGATACAGTTTTGGACATTCGGAGCTGCAATTCGGATATGCTGTCAGATGAGTATATCAAATCCACGTTTCTTGTTGCCATTCGTGATACGCCAACCTGGGATCGCATAAAAATGACAACAAGCACCAACTCCATTGCACTGACTCTCTCTCAACTTCAAGATATGCTCATGGATGATGAAGTTGGTGATGAGCAGTTGAATTCTGTCTCTGTCGGAGGTAGGCAGAACGCATTATTTGCGAGGTCGTCCTCCAGAGGCAGAACTACTGCTAGAGAATTTCACAGGAAAATATCTCGTACTCCTGCTCAAGATAAACTTAATGCGCGCAGCCAGCCATCTCGTACTCCTGCTCAAGATAGAATGAATGCCCGCTACAAGCAAACCAGCTCTGCTTTCAATAAATATTCCACCAGTTATGGAGGTTCAGGAAGAGGTAGAAGCTCAAGGAAACGCTGCGCCTTCTGCAAAAAGTCAGGCCATTTTGCTAATCAGTGCTACAAGAAGAATAAACGCTGCTATAATTGTGATGGCCTTGGACATATTGCGGCTACTTGTCCCAAACCCAGGTCAGCTGAGCTTGGAGGAAAGAAAAAGGCAGTTGAGTTGAGAGTAGCCCACTCAGTGGCGAAAAGAAGAGCTATTGAGGATGCCAAGGCTCAGACTCCACAAACGTTCAAGATGTCAAGAGGTCATGCCAAGCTTATTGAGCGTCGTCTGTCAGAAAATACTAACGCTGTATTTGCCATCTGTGGAGCTCGAAATGGTCCTGACGAAGAGGAGGTATGGGTGACAATTGGTCAACGTGAACGATCTCTACCAGATGTTGCAAAATTCTTCCTCGATAAGGATTCAAAAGCGCTCATCTCTCGAGAAGGTACTTGTCCTAAATATTTCACTGCAATTATTGACTCGGGTGCCACGGAGCATTTAGCGAATAGGCTTGAGTATCTTAGTAATGTAACTAGTTTGAATCACCCTAGAACATTCAAATGTGCTAATGATGATGAAGGGGCTGATTTGGTAGTAAGTCAACAAGGTAATATTAAATTTAAAACCGGTTCATCATCAGCAGTTTTGCGAAATGTTTTGTACTCGCCTGGGTTAAGTGCTAACTTGTTTAGTGTTAGACGAGTCACAGAAAAAGGTATGCATGTTTTGCTTAAAAGGGATGGAGTTGACTTCATTGACTCCCAAACAGGTAAAGTAGTGAAACAGGGATATTTTCGGAATAACCTATGGTGGGTTGATTTTGAGTTGGAAGAGTGTCCTTCTGACGAGCCTGAGCCAACTCATAAAAAGTTCAAAAGTTATGCCGGTACCGTTGACTCAAACTCTGAGGATATCGAAGTGGGAGGGAGTAATCCTCCGAATCCTACTTCAAGTTCAGTAATGGAGTACGAGTCAACGGAGAATCGAGAAAATATGTCAGTAACGGACGCTTTGGAGAAATCGGACCAAGTGATTGATGCGCTTGAGCGGTTTGATAATAATGTTGTTGCCTCAAGGTTCAAGCCAAGTTTGAGAGATAACAAAGCAGCATTATGGCACCTGAGATTAAATCATGCCTCCAAGTCATATTTGGAGGTTGCTAGTAAATTCATTCCTGAAATGAGAGGAGTGAAAGTGGGAAACGAAATTATGGAATGCGAAGAGTGTGCTGAGGCTAATGTTGTTAAGGTATCTCATACTCAGACAAGGGTTAGAACGGATGTACCGTTTGCAGTGCTTCATTCGGATCTTATGGGGCCGATCAGACCATCTAGTTTTCGCACAGGTGCTAAGTACATTGTTACTTTCATTTGTGACTATTCAAGGTACTCCTTTGCATACCAAATTTCTAACAAGAGACAGGTTCATTTGGGGTTTAGTAAATGTTTGGATGAAATAACAGTCATTACTAAAAAGGAGCCTAATGTTTTATTAATCCGGACCGATGGCGGTTTGGAGTATAAAACAGTAGAGATGAAAAGGTTATTGTCTAAACATAACGTCCAACTTATCACTTCACCCCCAAACACGCCACAATTAAATGGTTGTGCAGAACGTTTTAATCTTGAACTAATTCAAAAAGTAAGAGTCAATTTGTTGTCTGCAAAAATGCCACATTCTTTTTGGGGTTTCGCCTTGGAACACATGTTGAACATATGTTCATAATAGAATGCCAAATAAATCCAATGGGTTTATAAGTCCGTTTGAGAAAGTAAATGGTCTTCCACCTAGTTTAAAGTTTGTAAAACGTTTTGGTTGTCTAGCTATGTATGTTGACAAATCCAGACAAACCAAATTCGCTCCTAACGGTAAGAGAGCATACTATCTTCATTGTGGGAACACTGAAATTTGGTTGTTAGACGAACTAACCAAAACTGTGGTAAGGTCACCTGATGTTAGATGTATTGAGTCCCAAGTATATGGGGATAATGTAAAGGAATTACCTGGGGTCCTTAAAGAAATTTTGGGATATGAAGATGTGAGTCCTGAGTCAGAATCTGAGAGTCTTGAGCCTGAACCAGAGAAAGAAGACTCTAATGATCCTCTCATTCTGGAGGAGTCAGCAAACGCTGTCATGTTTGTTGAACCAGAAACTTACAATGAAGCGATGATTTCAGATGAATCCGAGTTTTGGGAACAAGCCATTAGAGATGAGTTAGAGTCCCTTAACGACAAAGGTACCTGGGAATATGTGGAGAGAAATTCGTTGCCTCCTAAAACTAAAATCATCAAGGCCAGGTGGGTTCATAAGAGGAAAAATGAAGCTGATGGCTCACATAAGTACAAAAGCCGACTTGTGGCTAGAGGGTTTGCCGATTCTAATCAATATGATGAAAGTGAGATTTTCGCTCCCGTAGCAAGACTAGTTGATGTAAGGCTCGTTCTAGCCATTGCTAACAAGAGAAACCTCCATTTATTTCAGTTGGATGTGAAGACAGCATTTTTAAATGGTGAGTTAGAGAAAACTGTCTACATGGAGGTGCCTGATGGAGTGGTTGAGTTGAATGAGTTTCCGTCCGATTTTAGAAGAACACATGTGTGCAAGCTCGTAAAATCGTTGTACGGTTTGAAAGTTTCCCCCAAACTTTGGTATAAGAAACTCAATTCGGTTGTACAAAATCTCCAATTTGTTCGATATCCTCATCAAAAGTGTCTTTTCAAGTGGGAATATGAAAATGAATTAATGATTTTGTTGGTGTATGTCGATGATTGCTTATTAGCATCAACCTCTGATATTAAAGCCCTGGAAATCATTAATAAATTAAATGAATCCTTCGAAATGAAAAACTTGGGAAGTCCAGTGAAGTTCTTGGGTTTGGAAATTCTAAGAAACCAGGAACAGGGATACATTTTCATAAACCAGAAGACATTTATTAGAGAAATATTAGGAAAATATTTGCCTGAATATATGTCTGTGTCGGATGTACCAATGAATCCTAAAACTGTCACTCTAAAACAACAGTTGAGTAACATAGGTGAATCTCCTGATGTAGAGTATAGGAGAGTGATTGGGTCGTTGCTTTATCTACAAAATGGAACTCGCCCGGATATAGCCTTTGCAGTTAATTTCTTAAGTAGAAGACAAGTGGGCTTCACCCAGTATGATTGGGACTGTGTTCTGCAAGTCCTTCGTTATCTAAAGGGAACAATTGATATGGGTCTTCTCTATACTGGATCATCAAATGATATAGTGGGATATTCAGATGCTTCTTTAGGTCTAAATGCAGTAAATAGTCGTTCTACAACTGGATACACCATTCAAGTGTTCGGTGATCTTATAATGTGGCGTTCTAAGAAGCAGTCACACGTAGCTCAATCTTCGTGTGAAGCTGAATATTTGGCCATGTCTTCTGCCTGCAAAGAATTGGCTAGTATCAGGAGTATGTGCAAGTACTTAATCAGGTTTAACACAATACCTACACTTTTTGGGGATTGTAAACCTGCCATATCTATTGCAAAGACAGATGAGTCCCGAACTCTCAAGCACATTGTAAAACTTAGTTATCACTTTGTGAGAGATGAATTTCAGCTTGGAAATGTTATTATTGATTGGGTACGTTCTCGGGACCAACTCGCAGACATGCTTACAAAACCGTTAGCTGGCGAATCGTTTGAGAACTTTAGATCCCTACTAATTAGCTATTTACCTATTGAATGAAGAAGCGTAATATTCTAATCACATGCTTTTCTTCTCTTTAAGCGGAGCTGTGGAATTGAATATTGCCTGTATCCAAAGGTGACTGAGTGACAAGTGCAGTTTTGGCAGCATCTCCTTTCCTCGTTCTTTTTACGAAAGTTGAGATTTATTAAGTCACTCTTGCGTCTGTTAAATATACTTTTCTGTTTTGGATACGTGCTAATTTTTGATTTTAGCTTCCTTTTGTAAATATGTTGACTCCATGGGTTTTGCATTTTGAGTCAACTGGTAAGCCATGCCATGGATTGTAAACAAGTCAATATGGTGAAACCTTTCATGCGGCTTTCAGTATGGATGTGCCGTATGACAACATGATTCAACTGGCTATCAGTATGGATGTGCCCTATCTTAGTGATGTGTTTTATGGACCAGATATTCTGCTGAAGGACGTCAAGGTGGAGGGAGTGTTGGAAAAAGTACCTTTCCGACCTCTAGTGGCCTGTCCATAAAATACAATAATGATCCACATGCATCACCAACAAGCTACTGAAAATATCCGCTAGTCACTTCATTATTGAACTGTCTTAGTATGTGCTGCCATCTTCAAGTCCGGTTAATATGTATGTGAATTACTCTCAATGTAAAGAAAGACTTTTACCTCCGTGTTTCTGGCCTTCCGCCACTACTTCGTCTTTGTCCGTTTTGGATCTGGAATATTCTGTACTTACCTGTACACTGCGTTTGAGGTTGTTCTAATACACTACGTTGGTTTTGTAGACTGCTTTTTCTATCCACGTAAGTCCAAGTATTTCTGAATTAAATCTGAATTTATTGACTCAAAGATTAAAGGACTTCCAAGGTGAGTTATTCAATTATTAGTTGGATCGAAGAATGGTAAGTTGAAAGAAAGAAAATGTCTCAACCAAAAACAGTGATCAACCTTCAGTATTTCCTATTTATTTGCATTTAAGTATATGAATTTGAATGTATAAAGTTATATTTCAAATACTTATTTAAATTTATTTGAATTTATATGAATATTAATTTGAATTTATATATTTACTTATATGAATTTATATTTCAAATATTTATTTAAATTTATATGAATATTTATTTGAATTTATATGAATATTCATTTGAATTTATATATTCACTTATATGAATTTATATTTCAAATATTTATTTGAATTTATATGAATAATTTATTAGGATAATTTATTATTATTGATAATAAATAATAACTATGAAATTATTATGAATAATTTATTATTTATTTACTAGGAGCGGATCAAAAGTAAATTCAGACATTTTCCGATTAAGCGGGAAAACATTGTGGGGAATTAACCAATGAGAATATTTCGTCTTATCTCAGGTCAACGCTGAATTTTTCGGGATTGAAAATGAACTGTGATGATAGTTTGGACATGGAGCACCCGAACAGGTAAGGTGCTCTATTTTTACCGCGTGTTGTCAACTGCCTTTCTGGAAGTCCCTCAACCGATTTGGAAAATTCCCTGAATCGATGAAAATATCCCCAAACCGAGCGAAACGTAAACCTGATCCGATGCCGGCATCGAAATATGAATTAGCTCTTGAAAAAAATTTCTCGAGCGATTAAAAAGGTTTATTATCAAATAATAAACCAAAACGCGCCGTTGGATGTGGATTATTATAATCTACTATAATAGTGGCCCAGTTGATTTCTAACAAAATAATACGAAAAAGTAAACTTCTCTTTGAAATATCCCTAAAAAAAAATCTGAATTGAAAAATACCTCCTCCTTCAATCCACAAGATATTTTTTCCTCTGAATTTTTCCCGAATCAAAAAAATTCCAGGCAGCGCTCGCCGCTTTTCACGTTCCCCCGCCTGAAATTTGCAGCTCTCTTTGCTGCAGTCTCGAATGGAGAAATTAGCGTTGAATTGGTGATCAAGTGGAATATACTGTTTGAAAGTGGAGGCAAAAGTGGCATTAGAGCAAAGCGTTGTGGCTGTCATTGAGCGAGTGCAGTTTTCAGCTTTGCTCTACTCGACTTTTCCCTATTTCCAGCTCTTGGAGTACACCTGGGTGGAGAAAAGTCCCGAAAATCATGGCCGCTGTGTAACATTTTTCCCCCGCATCTCAATTCATAACTAACTCTGAAACGCCCATGTATTACTGTTCGAGCTGACTAAAATCGAAGGGGAAAAATATTGAATGCAGTCGATTAAAGTTATTCACTTGTAGATTATTCCTTGATCAATATTGCAGCCCCAGCGGGCGCCTGAAGAGCTGCTTATTATTTTCTAAAAGCTGTCGGCTGTTTTTATTGAGTCCTATCACGCTCAAGCTCATCTCGTATTCATTGATGGAATTCAACGCGTGCGAGAATTATACAACTCAGTTTTGAAACACCTATAACTTCTTGATTGCAAGTTCGTCACATGAATTTCACCAGAGGCAAATGCGTGGTTTGATAATGATATATTAAACTCATGCGAAGTACGAGGGCGTCGCCAAAAGTAAGGTTCCCTATGCTAGAAAAAATAGTTGACCAATTTTTTAATTTTTTTCTGTTTCTACAGGTTGTTTTCTATTTTTCTACATAGTCACCATTTTTTTCAACGCATTTTTGAAAACGTGGCACGGGTTTTTGTATACCTTCTTGGTAGTGTCGCGTGCCCACCTCCCTCGGGTACTTGTTGACTTCCGCCTTCAGCTCTTTGTGGAAGTGTTTCCCTCCCAGGGGCAAGTTTGGGGAAATGTGATAATCTGAGGGAGCAAGATCCGGGGAGTAGGGAGGAGTCAACAAGCACCTGAGGGAGGTGGGCACGCGACACTACCAGAAGGGTATACAAAAACTCGTGCCACGTTTTCAAAAATGCATTTAAAAAAATGGTGACTACGTAGAAAAATAGAAAACAACCTGTAGAAACAGAGAGAGAAAAATTTGGTCTATTTTTTCTAGCATAGGGAATCTTATAAATTACTTGGGGCTCAGCGCCCCTGGCGGCTTTGCTGCCCAACCCCTTCTCGGGGGGGGGGGGGGGGGGGGCTGCGTCCCCTCAGCTATCGCCCCTCCTCTTGGGCCTTACATAAATCACTCGGGTTTTTGTCCTTTTCACTACTATAAATAGTAAATAGGTATAGATAGAGTAGTAGTAGTTTATTATTTGTGTATGGAGAGTGGGAATCTATTGGTATATAATTTGGTATGTAGGTGGTGCTGTTTGAATGTACTTTGTATCATAAATATTGGGTTTTTCAAGTGGAGCAAAGTTGTAGCAGAATTAGACGTAACAACTTTGTTTTCCCAGATTTGTAACTTGCACAGTGGATAATTTGAACAAAAACTCGTCAATTCAGATGTTCGAATATACCAAAAGATAGGTAATTTAACTGTCCACATTTTCCTAATGTAATTTACCTATCAATTTTTCAACCGTTTTTGCGTTATTCAACAATATTAGCAGACTATACACGAAAACATGACATTTTTCAACTTTGAACATTTTTTTCATCTATTTAATGCGAAAGAAACAAAGAATGAACCATATATTATTGATATACACATCATCAACTATCATTATGCCGAGTTTGAGCGAAATCTATTTCAAAAAGTTTCTCGCGAAAAATCCAAGGGGGACCCCTGCGATTTTTTTCAACAGATCAATTAACGAATTTTTTCTCCTCTCTCAATATAGGTAAAAATCTGAAATTTTCAGGAAAGTTGTGTCTTACCAAGATGTATTTTTGTGATTTTTTTTATTTCTCGGAAAAATCCGCAAGTGGTCCAAAAAAATCGGTTTTTGAAAGCACGAAAATCGGACTTTAACGGTGGTTTTCGGGGTCAAAATTAATGCGAATCGATTGTTTTATTATGCGGGAGTCTTCATTTGAACGCCTTACACACGTACATAGCAAAAAATTTGGTGAAAAAAATGTAAACAGAGCCAGAGAAATTATTTACCGTAAATCGAGTTTTTCACCGGCCGAAATTTCAAGCTCGGTAAGGGTGAAATATTAAATATTTGTTTTAAAGCGATTTTGAAAGCTATTCTTATGAGAAATTTAACGCTGAATCCGAATTTGAGGTCAAAATAGCGGAAATGTGACGGCAACTATCAGTTTTTTCCATTTTTAGCGCTACACGACTTCTATGTATTTCAACGCTTAAAATCTGTCGTAAATACCAACACTTTTCATTATCGATTTATTACTCATAGTAGACGGGTTTTATGGCGTTTCTTTTGACCCAAGTTGATGTTATCCTTCTCCTCCAGAAAGAGCCGCGAGAATTTAAAAGCTCGAATCTGGTTCGATCGGGCATAACCCATCGCACATATTGGAATTTCTTTCTATATTAGATTACCTTAGTTACTTATAGGAAATTAAAAAAATTCTGGAATATCATTCAGTCGTATGTTAAATTATTATTCGATTTTCAGATAAACAGTTTACGATCTTGGCTCCGAAAAACAACGCAACGATCCAAGTACCTAGCGATAGGTTGAAAAGTCATCCCGAGTCGGTGAAGAAACTGTTGCTGGACCACGTTGTTCTTGGGCAAAGGCTCGACCTTGGGATCGGTGCTGATCTCAGCTTTACAACACTCGGCGGTCGCACTGTTCAAGTCAAATCGAAGCCAAGTTCGTTGCACGAAGATTTTTTTTCACATTTATTATGAAATGAAAAAATATCGGCAATTTCACCAAGTCCGTCGAACTAATCTAGTTATTCGTAGGTGGCCTCGTCGCCAACGGAGCGAACGTCGCAACTGATAAAGTCGACATTGATAACGGCCGTCTCATCATCTTGGACAATTATCTTTTCCCGGAGGATTTAACAGCCGATCACTCGTTCGTCCAAGATATGACGCAGATCCTCAGCTTTCTACAGAGCGGAGTCCGCGTCTTCCAGCATCTATTGGCCCGCTCGAATGTGACAAAGTTGCTGAAAAAAGGTTAGCTTCCGGTAATTTAGGTTAGAAACAGACGTTTCTCAACTGCGTATTTTTCGGAAACTGTTAATTTTTTTTCCTCCTGTTCCAGATGAGGACTACACTGTTCTCATTCCTACGGACCGAGCGTTCCAACGTTGGCATCCCATCGATTGGGGTTTCTACCCTTTTTCGGTCCCCGAATTTACGGAAATGGTGCTCTTGAACCATTTTATAAAAGGCGCAATAAAACAAGAAACTCTCACCGGCAGCAGTACAGTGACTTCGCTCGGAGGTCGACCAATAACATTCGTCAAAAATAGTGAGCCCCTTTTTCGCCAATTTTTCATACATCAGAGATCAAATTTTAATCGATTCTAGCCTGGAAATCGACGTCCCAATCGATGATTCCTCATTTTTGTCAAAACGGCTCGCGTTAATTAATTAACTGCGTTAATTAAATTAATTTCCTCTTTTTCAGATGATGGCCAAATCACCGCCAACGGAGTTGAGCTAGTAAAGGGAGATACTCCTATCCATAAAGGTAATATATCGTCCGAGAATTTAATTTAGTATGATAAACATTCGATTGAGCTATCTTTCAAATGCCATTTGAGTCGAAAATATTTTGTTCGAAACAATATTCCGTTTTTGTAAATTTTTTCAACGATTCTGGGTGAAATTAATTTAAAAAAATGTGTATAATTTGATCTGGGATTTGAATCCGATTTTTGTAGAATTTGAATATCCGATAAAAAAAAATCTCTCCGTCCGCTGTCAACACTTTTCTGACAAAACTGTAAAAGCTACGCAATTTTAATTTTCAAGAATAATCTATCTTGGCCTGCCAATGGCCCAATTCTTTAGCCAAATTGCTACCTTAATTTCAAGGGTATTTTTAGGGGGCTTTATTTGGGGATTTGTATTTTCGAAAGGTTTTTTGAAAAATGCGCGTTCGGTATCAATTTCTATAGATTTTTGGACGCTGAATCGATTGAGACCATAACGGAGTCGATAGATTCATTGGTTCTCGGGTTATCGCAGGTTTTGTGCGGCAAGTTCGAGATTTTGAGAAATTTGGCTAGATTGCGTAACTCGAGATTTTCAAAAGCTATTTAAAACGTTCTAAGCTCGTTGGAATGCTCGTCAAACACGCTTTGAAGCTATCTATCTCAACTAGGTGGAATGTATCCAGCTGTATCTTCATGCGATTTATTTGATCGTTAATTAAAAAGAAGAGAAAAAAATTCAAAATGACATTTTTGTCGAGAAGTTTGCCCATATAGATGCCCTATATATTTTCTGGAAACGTAAGCAATAGCTTACTAAATCGTGATTGAAGTAAAGGAATAACAAATCATTGTACGATCATTCTCAGCATTTTTATATTGAAATATCCTTCCTCTCGCGCACTCGCACAACCGTGAGCTTTTCTTCGCTCACAACGGTCACACAAATGCTGCGGTAACTCGAGAACCGATAAAGCTATTTTCCGTTTTGGTGACATTGGATTCAAAACCTTCGAAACTTCGAATTTCCTCCCCCCGTTGAAAATTCCCTTAAAATTAAGGCAGCGATTTGGTTTCTGTATTGGGCCATTGTCAGGCCAAGATTTATCTCTGGTGAAAATTTCAATTAAATAGCTTTCGCAGTTTAATTAAAAAATTGTCGACAGGCGGATGGACAAAAATTTTTATTCAATGTTCGGATTCTACGAGCAAATACAATGGTTCATCATTACTAATATACCAATAATTAAAAAATCAACTCTGACGAATAATTGCAAAACACTTTCAACAAACAAAACAAACAAAAAAAAAACACACAGAATCAAATACCGTCAAAAATACGATTCGTTATCGCTTATCTCTGTTATCAGAGTTTTTCGCTCAATCAAGCGTCTAGGGCAAAGAATTCCGGAGCTAACTAATATTAGTTAATCACCATGCTCAATCTGATGACGAAATCAAATCGTGAGTTAGTCAGAGTTAAGAATAATGCAGAAATTAGCTTATACTAACCCTCGCTCGGTGAAATCCACCATTAATCTGATCAACCGGAGACCATCTGGATCACCGTCTGAGTTCAACCGGAAATAACACCTGATCCGCGAGGCCCTAGTTTTCTTTTTCCAAAATAACACAAATCGGAACCGACTTTCGGAACGCTCTCTTACTTCAGAATCGTCTTCCCAATTTTAAAGACGTTCGTTTGCTCAACGAGTTAAAAATATTGTCTTCTTAGCCCCTCTGAGAATATGCCATATTTCTCCGTTTTCTTCCAGTTTCTTACGACTTAGTGGCCAGTGTCATTCGGATTATAATAGAAATATTATTTTTCACATTACAGTACACGATTCGATGCTTATTTCACTCTATTATAGTCTATTGTATTTTACAGGTAACATCATGTTCGTTACGGAAGTTCTATTCGTCGACGAAGGAGTCGTAAGCCAATTGCATGAGGAGCATCGTGATAAGGAGACGCCCCCTCTTCTCGCTTTCCCTTGGTTCGGCTCGCAATTCTTGTCCCACGCTTTTGTCGCCCTTGAGGCCGACAACAGGTTCAAGCATCTAACCAGATTTCTCAACCAAGCGGATCTTGCGTACTACGTATCTGGCGCAGGTAATTAGATTTCTAAGGTTTATCGATATTGTCCGCCATCAGAGTGTAATGAGCGAGTTACATTGCAGGGTACACTTTTTTCGTTCCGACCGACTCGGCGTTTCAACAACTCGGCTTGGAAAATGCGCCCGACAATGTGCTCGCGTCGTCCGAGAAGGGAATGTCCGTTCTTCTTTCGCATTTTGTCAAGACCAGACTCTACGACAAGGATATTAAAAACGGAGCCAATTTCACCTCGCTGTCGAATCGAACGCTTCACATTACGAGGAAACCAGGTAAAAATTGTCTCATTCGGATCTATATTTCAAACTAGTCCACGCTTTAGTGCTAATGTGTTGCGCTACCTTGAAGAATCAAACGGGAGAAGGTGGAACATCAAAAAATTGAGACCTCGTATCTCCATTTTTGGCAAAAATGAGATTATAGTTTCTATCAGGCAAGTTCCTTGGTTTTTACCGATTTGAGCGCTCATTCGGTCGATTTTCGAATTATTTCGGCTCAAAATTACAATTTTTGATACCTCGTATCCCGCGATTTAGAGGTAAAGCAGTCCCTCTATAATCCGGCGATTTTCGAAAGTGTGGGGCCTTGCATGTTTTGCCGCTAGACGTGAACAAAAACAATAACCTGTCTCAATCAATCATATTTCACGCTTCCATCAATGTTCAATCGTTGTGTTTTGTTTCTGACGTAGTGTTGTCATCACTGTTTTCTTAAAAGCTGTTTCAAATTCTTAAATAGCCTGTAAACGATTTTTTTCTGCTAAATTTTTTTTTTTTTTTTTTTTATTCAAAAATCTACTAATCCGGCATATTTGCTAATCCGGCACTGCCCTTGTCCGATATATGCCGGAGCGAGGGACTACTGTATTATTTAGAAATAATGCCGTTTTTTGCTCTCCTCTAAAGTAGACAAAACGGAGATACGAGGTCTCAATTCTTCGACGTGTGAACAGTTACTCGGTTCTAACGGCGGGCGAGTGAACTATAAAAAACATTTCCTTACTTCGTCCCCTTTTTGGTTCCTCGGAAACCTCACTGTGTAACGATTTATTTTATACGCAGTTTATCTTTGCCGTTTACTTATTCAACGTTGTGTTGCAGGTTTTGAGTTTTTCGTTATTTGTAAGCATCGAAGGCGCAGAAATTAGGAGAGTCCACCGCGAGGGATGAATTGTTGAACCGCAGCCTCAGTAGCAGTCAATGAATCAAGCTAGGGAATAAACAGCACTCATATAGGATCCCAGAGGGAGAAAAACCAGCTCTAATAGGGGTATTCATGGTCGGTGTCGAGACGTCGAGAAAGTCGAGATTGATAAGGTTGCCATGGAAACTTTCTCGACCGGACATGCACAGTACTTCATTTCACTTCTCGATCGAGAAATCGAATTCGATCCAAAAAAAGCGTCGAGAAATCTTTCGAGAAGTCGAGATTCGGCGTTCTCGCCAAATGTCCATGTAAACAATAATTGTAAACAAGCAAGACTCCGATTCACATTTCGACGATGTCACGGCAACATGTCCTATGAATTTTTGATCAACTTTTCAGGAGGGACAAAAAACTGATTTGAGACGTTTCAGTTCACCACCACAGCCAGCCGGCATCACTATCCTTTTTGCACAGAGAATGGCGCTCATAGGACATGTTGTGTGACACACTGTTGATAGGCAGTGTTGCCTTTTTACGGTTTTTAGCCATTTCCGAGGCTCTAACCTCAAAAATAAGGTCACCAATCGATCCGGCGGGAGATTTTACATACGATAGTGGTGTTATCTCAATATGCCCAAATATGGTCATAGGACATGTTGCCGTGACATCGTCGATTTCACGATTTCCGATTTCCATTTTTCAACTGCAATCTCTTTCCGACTTTTTCTCGGCATGCTAACAGTCGGTTAGGCACTTTTGGAAATTGAAAACCATGAAAAGCAATGCTCGAAGTGACGGACAAAACGAAAGCAAATGGCGGCAACGGCTTCACTATCATTACATCGGACGATTAGATACGGTTGCCATGGAGCCCTTAACAGATTAGTCGATTTCTCGATCTCGACACGGGGGATCTTCATGGTACGCGTGGTTCTCGACATCTAGATCTCTCGACACCGACCATGAATACCCCTAATATTGGATTCCAGAGGGAGGAAACCAGACGATTCATTCTCCGATTCTTTGTTTGCTGGCCGAGCACTTTCGCCCTGAAATGCCCGAATGGGCGAAAGTGCTCTGCCAGCAATAAAGAATCGGAGAGTGAGCGGTCTGGTTTTTCTCCCTCTCACAACCCTTGGACATCAAAAAATGCAAAGACAAGGAAAAGAATAATATAGGATTGTTAGAATGTTTTCCCGACCAACCGCTATGTCCGTTCCTAGGTAGCGCTGGTCGACAATAATTCCCTCGCCATACCTTGATATTGGGACCGTAGGATCATTAATCGATTTTGTGCAACTTGGAAAGAAATAAATCCGCATCTGCACT
Organism: Tupiocoris notatus; assembly: GCA_037159825.1. NCBI lineage: Eukaryota > Metazoa > Arthropoda > Insecta > Hemiptera > Miridae > Tupiocoris > Tupiocoris notatus. The sequence continues at coordinate 283,742 of JASJUZ010000331.1, forward strand.
GTCACATATATGCTATCCATGTCAAAGGGACTGGACAGGAAAATGACTACACGACACTATCACAGATAATAAACGAGTGATTCAAAAATGTAAGCTGGTGTATGGTTTTTAACCTGTAGCCCTTGCGAATTAATTTCGAAGTTAAATACCCCACACGACACCATGTAAAGTTATTTAAGAGTTCTTTAACTTCGAAATTAATTCGCAAGGGCTACCGGTTAAAAACCGTACACCAGCTTACATTTTTGAATCACTCGTTTATTATCTGTGATAGTGTCGTCTGATAGTGTCGTGTAGCCATTTTCCTGTCCAGTCCCTTTGACATGGATAGCATATTATGTGACATGCACAACCCGTTCTTCATCTTTACTGATTCAGTGTCATGCCGAATCACCTTTTTTTCGCCCACGGGGTTCATTCGGCAACCTTTTTTCCAAGTTGTCCGGCCAGTTGCCCATTTGCACCCGATGATGAATTTCTAACTCGCTTTATAACAATCAAAAATATTTCATTCAGGTTCGAACGGAACCGTCGAGGGAGCTGACATTGTTGAGAAAGAAGTGTTCGTCTACAACCTCGGTACGATGTTCTTTGTGAACCGAGTCATATTCGGCGACGAAATACCTTGCGAATTCAATCCCTCCCCAACGACGACGGAACCTTCTCGCGAACCTACAACATCTATGGCGGAGAATATTGACGGCACGACCGGGACTGACATTCTTTTGGAAGAAGCTGCTACCATAATCACCACAGCTCAACCGCTCGCAGAACCGACGATGCAAACTTCGGCCACCGAATTCACACCGTCGGTTATTTCGTCAAAAAAGAAGTAAGGCAAAAAAAATACGACCTTCGTATTTGAGACTGGTTCGCAGATCGAGAGGCTGATTTTGGATCTTTGTTGTTTTTTTAGAATTATTTCACGGCCAAATATGCCAAATTTTTTTCCCCCGATCGTTTGAACGGTTGAGAAATGAGATTAGCCTGAGATCGGAATACAAGCGATTCTGGGAAATTGAATTGTATGTCAGTGTGTTAGCGAAAATGAGGTTCTGTTAGCAGAGAGGTGATGTAGCCGTTGCTAAAATCGGCGAATTTGCCAAAAACAATTTATTCTCATCGGATTTTATCAGTATTTAATATATTAGAGAAAAATTAAGAAAATCCTTGCGCATCTTTTCCAGATTTCATACTAAAAAAAAAAGAAAAGGAATTTATTAAATGTTTTCGAAAGCCATCGATCGAATCAAAATTTTGATTCAAGTTCCAACGAAATTCCCAGTGATACAAAATAGCTGTTACCTTGTAAGCCATCTATGTTAGAAAAAAATGTTCCCCTCAAAGAAAAAAAAAAAATGGTGGCCGATTTTTAATTAGTAGAAATAAAATACTCCAACGTAAAATTGGTACGTTAGATGTAGATTCATGGAAGGAAACGTGTGATAATTGTCCCGAAATAGGTGTGATTCGTCGACCAATATCTTTTTAATTAAAATATTTTTTTTTTTGTGAACTCTTTTATTTTATTTTATTTTTTTTTTAAATTAATTTCTGATAATCAATCTAGGTAAAAAATATAAATTTAGTCTAGTCGTCGAAAGGTTATTTAATTCGGTGCATTACCGCCAGCTCATTATATAGATTGTATCGTCTAGAATAGATGGGTTATAAACCTCAAATTGATGTCATCGTAGGTCAAAATGTTATCCCGTTATATTATATTCAACCGATGTGCAATCGGATGCGATGTTTTATTTAGACTTAATGGGACGAAAATCTACCAGCGCAGGATGAAATTGCGTTTCAGTTATTGAAGAAACGGCCTGCGTCATTTTTAATCATCTCAGCGAGAGTTCAAATGTTTTTATCGATTTCGTTGTTTCATCGATTCAATTCGACAGATCTGATGTATAATTTCCTTGTGAACGGTATTTCGTGTATTATTTATTAAAATTTTCGTGTTTCCATCGAATTAGGTTTTGTCGAGGTGTCTCCTCAAACCCAGCAAATTGAATGCGTTTCATTATTTCTCAAATCAAAAAAATCAAAAATCTCAAAAATTTCAAAATTTTCAAATTTTCAAAAAATTTCAAAATTTCAAAAATCAAAAAAACGCTCTTGTTTTGATCATATTTGTTTCTCAATTACAGTTGATTTTAGAGTCTCCAATTCCAAGGAATGCATATTTGCCCGTCGGACATCACGGAATAGTAATTTGTCGCCGTCAAGCGTGTTCCGTCCAAAAAGCCCTTGAGCTCGTCGCTGAAAAGAGCCAAAATCCATTTATTTCCCTTTACAGTTTCAGATTGACCGGTTCGAATAATATAATAAATCACCCAATTGGTGGAAAAAAGCGACCCACCTTTTCTCCAACAGCGCTGCGCAGCATACGATCATTTTCTGAGGTGTGATACAATCGTCTTTATCCAAAGCGATGATGCCCAACTCTTTCAAACACCTTTCGTGCAATTCTCTTTCGATTTCCTTCTCCCTGAAAATTCAGGTTATTTGAAGAGCAAAAAGTTGGGTAAAAATAAATTCGAACAGTGTCGCAGAAATTATTTTCAGTAAACCGAGCTCGGTAATTTTTGAGCTCTACTGACTTCGGCAAGGGTGAAAAATTATACTTCTGTTTTCCAGCTGTAACTCGAGGAAATTTAACGCTGAAACGGAATTCGACGTCAAAACAACGGAAATTCGACTACTTCAATTTTTTTAAATTTTTAGCGTTACACCGCTTTCCCATTTTTCAACTTTGTAAATTCTTTGCACACACTTACAGGACTGTTAAATTATAATTTATTACTCATCCTTACAGGGAATTAGACGTAAAAATTGAATTTACAGTGAAAAATTGCAAATTGCAAAGATTTCAAGTCGTTTAATCGATTTTTTTTATACTTTTGAAATTTTAACTTCAAATTTTTCAATTCGCCAATTTTCGAAATATAGTTTTTATGGAAGCAGTTTAAAAAAATCAACTTCCATCCATTAAATTCATTAAAAATGAAAAAAGGAGATTTTTTCAAGATAAATTTGATTTAACAATAAAAACTGTATTCCAATTTATAGAACAACTTTTTTACTTTTTTTTAAATAGTTTTACTTTATGTTAAGTATGAAAATTATTCAACTTTTTTCTTATAATAAAAGAGTTTTATTATCCCTATTAACTTTAGTTTTATTATGCTTAATATAAAATATTTTATAATTAATATAATTTATTCCAAATTATATAACAACCTTTTTTTCTTTACTGCAAACTGATTAGTAGACAGTAGACATTTTCACCCATATGCCCCTAGATAATCTCCAAGTGCCCCTAGAAGTGGCATTTCTGTTGGAAACCGCTTTAGTTAGATTCGAGACACATTCCATGTCTCCACAATAAAACAAAGTCAGATAGCACGTACTTTTTATACTTGTTCAGAAGATCCGATGCGTTATTCATATTCTCTGTGATGAAATTGACTAGAAGAAACGAAGGGCATGAGCAAGGAAGGATGAACTGACCAGTCGGGCTCAACATCATTGGACCCGCTTCTCTGTACAAAAAAAAATTTAAATTATTTAATTTATTCAAATTAAATATAAATTTAATATTAAAATAAATGTATACATTATATAAATAAATTTAAGTACAAAATATATTTATTTAATATAATAATAAAATTAATTTATTTATGTAGAAACAAATTTAAACTTTACTCATGTAAAATACTTCCATTTACTACGTAAACATAGAAGTAAAAATTTAAACTTTATTTATGTAAAAATAAATTTAAACTTTATTTATGTAAAAATAAATTTAAACTTTATATGTAAAAATATATTTAAACTGTATTTATGTAAAAATAAATTTAAGCTTTATTTATGAAAAAATAAATTTTAACTTTCTTATGAAAAAATAAATTTTAACTTTATTTATGTTAAAATAAATTTAAACTTCATTTGTGTAAAAATATTTTTTAACTTTATTTCTGTAAAAATAAATTTAAACTTTATTTCTGTAAAAATAAATCTAAACCTTTTTATATAAATTAATTAATTAATTTATATAAAAATAAATATAAATTAAAATAATCTACTTAAAAATAAATTTAATCTTAATTAATTTATTTAAAAATGAATTAAAATTCAATGAATTAATTTATAGTTATTATTAGATTGGAAGTCAATTACAAACTAGGCCATGAATTAAATAAAACGACTCACGTTTCAACAACAAGTTCAAACGGGGCGAGCGATTCTGGCCAATTTTTTGGGAAGCCCCCTCTTCCATGACAGTCGCCCAATGTAGTCGTGAGGCGTTTCAAATTGTTTTCATACTGAGTGGCCATTTGATGAGGTTGAAATTTCCTGAAAACAAAAAATTAATAAATAGCTCAAGAGTTTTAATTTTAAAATAGAACAAGTGTTTTTCTGTTAAAAAAAAAAAAAAAAAAAAAAAAAAAAAAAAAAAAAAAACAATTGTGGAAAAATGAATTTATTCGAGGAAAAAATTATATTGGGAAGCTAAAGATTGGAATGTTTTTCAACGTTGTCGCAGAGCCTAAAAGTAATTGAACTACCAAAATAGGGAAATTTGTATTCATCTAAGCAGAGTTTTCCACAGTTGAAGCATGATATCGGCGGCAGAGATGTACTGCACACACCGGCGGCTGTCCAATTTTCATTCGTCCGCAAATTACTGTTATTTATGGAGGATTCGAAAAATAACAAATCTACAACGTATATGAGAATAATAATTTTGTACAGCTAGGATTTTCTCACCTTCGCACAATCTGTATGCCTCTCAAGACTTGAGAGAGGGCTTTTTCAAAATACGGCAACCTCGACAATGCTTCGTCCTGATTGCTGAGGTTTTTTATGAACTAGAAAATTCAATAGAAACAGATTAAAAAAAATAAATAAATAAAAATACTTGAATGAAAAATAGAAATCGCTAATATTTGCGTCGATTTATTATCACTGAAAATTAACGAACTGAAAGATCGAATAATTTCATTAAATAAAGCAACGCTTTTGAATATATAGTCATCATGGATATCGCTAATCGGCTTCATAATTTGATGAAAAAAACGTTTTACGTCAACCAACTCATTATTTTAGGATCATTGAACGTATAAATTGGAATACATATGAAGCTAGAAACTCTAGAAGCGCAATCTGCTGCGGTAATCCATGATAGGTTATGTGGAAAGATTCCGTCCAATAATAAACTCACATCCAACCAGTTATGGCGCACTTCCGCGCTGTTCAGAAGAATGGCACCATCCCTGCTAACGCCTGTATCACTGCCGAACACCAATTTTCTGCCTGTCAACAATCGCTTTAAATTACACGACATTGATAAAACCGTTCCAAATTTCTTGGAATTGTATTACTCAATTTTCACGCAAAATTACCAAAACTGAAGCCGAATTTAGTGTCTCAGTAGAGAGGGATTTTTACCTATGAGGACACCTAAATGCTCCGGGTGCTGTTCGGACAGGGCTTGCAGCGCTTGAAGGCACCCCCTGAAAGAAGTAATGTTCCAACCGCATTCCCAGCAGACATCGGCGGTCTTCAATCGCTTGCCAAGAACTTCCCTAAGGCGCAATACTTCTTCCCGAACTGGCTCGCACGCTACCAATTTCATTTTAGCCGAATCGACATGCCGAGATAACCAGTTTCTGCGGGGAGAAATGACCGATTATAACCCGGTAAAAGCTAACCTCTACTTCACTCTATGTACTCGATAATGTCATATTGTCAGTGTCAAAGCAATATGCCTTATTGTCATTTTTATCGAAAATGAGTAAGCGCATCATGGGTCAAATGAACTACAGAAATTGAGCCAATTCTCAATAAATAGTGCACAATTTGCTTCTCATATAACATCGAGAGCCTTGTGAAAAATTGCCAAAATTACTTACTCCGACACTGACGATATGCCACTTTTTTATTTGCAGCATAACAATAGACTCACAGAAGAGTTTCAGCTCCTTTCGCTTTGCTAACCCGTTGAGAAACGTCTTCTGTAGAGAAATTCTGCCGGCTATGAAAATCGGCTGTATATTTGTGTTTCTCGGGCGGTCGCCATGCTCGGAATTGCGACGATGGCGCTGGCTGAGGTGAGATAAGGGGGCAACTATCGACGAAAGTCGTAGGCAAATCGCATGACGTCAGTATCGACTTGACGGCTACTCTAATATCTCCATGGCTCAATTTGATATTAACCGGTTTCAACGAATCTGAAAAATCACACGTCAGAAATTATAAACTTCGGGCCGAAAAGTGGATTTTTTCTGACGAGCGTTTCTCATTCTTGAAACATTACCGTTCCTACTGACTAACGTATTTTGCGCAGTTGGCCTCAAAAAGAAGCGAAGATTAGCTGGCCGAGGCGGACGGTTCTGCTGCAGATTCTGTATATAAGAGCTGAGTATTTGCAAGGAGTTTTCATTTGTCGCCTGGAATAAAAATGAATAAATAAAATATAATAACCGCATGGAATTACACCGTTACTATAATATTTATTTTTATATTATTGTATTATTTGTTTTTATATTATTGTATTAATTATTTTTATATTATTATGCTGTTATATTATATTTATAAAATTATTATTATTATTTATTTTTATATTATTGCATTATTTGTTTTTATATTATTGTATTATTTATTTTTATATTATTGTATCATTTCTTTTTATATTATTGTATTATTTATTTTTCATATTATTGTTTTATTTATTTTTATATCATGTTGTTATATTATATTTATAAAATTGTTATTAATAAAATATAATACCTGGACGGAATTTATATAAACTAATAAATATTTATGAAATTATAATACTATTATATTATTATTATGCATAATTATTGATTATTGTATAATTACACCATTACTATAATGTTATATTATTTATTTTAATATTATTATATTGGTAAAATTATTATTGATAAAATATAATGTCCAGAGGGAATTTAGATAAACTAATAGGTAAATATTTATAATATTATAATGCTATTATATTATATCATGTATGATTATATATTAATATATAATTACACCATTATTATATTATTTATTATAATACTAATCTATTGTAGTTTTATTTATTTTTTAAATATTATTATGTTTTTATACTGTTGAAATTATTAATGATAAAATATAATTTCCAGACGGAATTTACATAAACTAATAGGTAAATAATTATAATATTAGAATACTATTATATTATGTATAATATTATTATTTATTGTTATTTTATTAATATTATTATGTATAATTATATATTATTATATCATTTCACCATTACGATATTATTTTATTATTATTATGTATAATATTATTACTATTTATTGTTATTTTATTAATAATAATATTATGTATAATTATATATTACTATATCATTACACCATCACGATATTATTTTATTATATATTTTGATAGGTATTATTGTTACTGTTTTATTTTTCAAATATTATTATTTCATTATATTGTAATATTATTATTTTCTTGAATTATTATATCATTATACTATTGTTTTGGTGCATTATCTTGTTATTAGAGTATTTTATTAATATTACTATAATAAAAATGAATAAAATGAAATAAATCTATTATTATTTTCAAATTGAAATTTCAGCAAGATTTAAGAGGCTCCAATTAGCAATTAAGGTACGAACTTTTTCGGCAGGAAATTTCCAAAACAGGTCGGGATGAACGGAAAAGTAAAACGGTCGAAGAGCTGTCGCAACTTCGGCCGTTGTTAACATTCGAGTACAGAAAACAACAGGAAACGACGCACTGCACATAAGCCTGCAACAAACTCTACGTGACAAGAAACGGGCGAAACGCAAAGTGAAGAAAGACAATCTCGATCATTCATAATTAACTTACGTTTTCTGTCCTCGCAGTCTCAAAATTTCAACGGCCATGTCTCGATTTCTGATGGGTTTCTACAAGACCATTATCAGGCCAGGAGAGACGTCCGAAACGCACATATCAACGCGGCCAACGAATCGTCGAAAGATTGCCGCGATCGCAACTAATTAATTTCGCGAAATTGCTCTCCTCACTTCCTCATTAATTTAACGCAACACTGAGCAACAATGCGTTCAGTTAACACAAATGGATAAATACGTCGTACGTCAAGGTTGGACTGATTTCATGTCCACAAATTTTTAGAACAAACAAAGAGAAACTAAAAATAAAAACTGTCTTGCCCTTGAACGATATAAGCGGATAAGATATCAACTACTATCAATAATTTTTGTTGTTGTTGTCAATTAGGGCTGGGACATCGATGTTAGAAAAACATCGATTTATCGGACTAAAAACTTCGATTTTTAACATCGATGTCTACGCTTCGATGTTTTTGACATCGATGTCTATGCTTCGATTTTTTCATATCGACGTAGTTTTTTTTCATAGAGGTTTTTGTGTATAAAATATTCAAGGGGGTATTAAAACAATTCGTAATAATGTTGTGGGAACTTTTTATTCATTTTCCAAGTGGGTACTAGGCGTAAATTTTTGGCAACACTGGTTTTGTTTCACCTTATGAGTGTTGATACCTAAACTTAAACGGCAAAGCCTGTAGATTACTAACAAATGAAAAGATCGGTATTATTTTTCATCAATTATTATTCGGTATTATAATTTATCGATGTGTGAATAAAACATCGATTTTTATGTCGATATATCGGTACGATCGATGTTGTGGGCTTTCGATGTTTTAAACATCGAACATCGATGTCTGAACCCTATTGTCGAAAATAACATACACAAAAAAATACACATATACCTATATCTAGGAAACTCTCTAGGGCACACACAAATGGAGAACAATTAATAGAGTTAGAAAAATATAAAACAACATCGATGTCCGACATGGCCACAAGCGGCCAGGGCAGAGAAATTGGAATACGAATACACACCACAGACGACACACGACGAGGCTGCCTTGCTGCTATTTTTAGATAGAAATATCGAGTACTCTGCGTTTGATCAACTTTTGTCGTCGTTTCGAGGTAATATATTCAAATTACTTTTTCATTATTGTTGCTAGTTTACCGAATAAAGGCGCCAGCAGCATTTTCGAGAAATGCCGCCCGTTTTATGGTCCTCTTGACGTATTATGTTAGACGGCCTTGCCTCAGGCGACCTCACCCTATTTCGACTCGGCCGGTTATTTTTTTTCAATAATTAGTGATTCATCGTGTGTTTATAGTCGGACCTGTTAGTCATTTTGACGCTCGGATCAAGTCTGTCCGATTCTCGCGCGCTATAACATCAGATTAATTTCGTCCCTTGTTCGCAGGGTTTACAAGTCGAGATGTCTCAGTATCCGCCGAATCCTCAGCCTTATCCGCCGTCGTATGAAAGTGAGTTACCTGTTTTACGTTTTGAATTCCCTGCGGACAAACGCTGCAAATGATTGTACAGTGGTTTATAATTCATTCGCTTCAATAATGATATAAGAATGATGATTTAGTAATTATTCCGAACGTGAACGTTCCTGCTGAAAAATTTTTAATTAAAATTCTGTAATTGTAATTTTAATCATTATTATTTTTCAACATTTCCAAATTGAAATCTGAATTTCTCGCCTTACGGTATAGTTGAAGAGAATATTGGACGAGTATACGATTTTTACAGCTTGAAGAACTCTCGAGTTATAACCTCATGCCGAATTTCTGCAAATCTCCCATATTCGACACTAAAACTGCGATAACTCGAGAACCAATAAAGCTATCGACCCGGCGATGGTCTCATTCGATTCAGCGTCCAAAAATCTATAGAAATTGATACCAGAGACACCTTTTTCTGAAAAACCTCGGAAAATATGAATTTTCTCCCCTCAAAACCCCCCAAAAATACCCTTAAAATTGAGCTAGCGATGTGATTCAAGAATGAGGCCGTCGTAGGACCGAGATTGATTTTTGGTGAACATTTCAAAAATGTAGCTATTATAGTTTGGCCGGAAAAGTGTTGACTGCGTATGGCGAACAGACAGAATTTTTTTTGTACTGGGTTGGTGAGGGGGAGAAGAACCAGGCGACATATTCTCCAATTTTTTATTTATTTTGGAACCATATTCTCCAATTTTTTATTTATTTTGGAACCATATTCTCCAATTTTTTATTTATTTTGGAACCATATTCTCCAATTTTTTATATTTATTTTGGAACCATATTCTCCAATTTTTTATTTATTTTGGAACCATATTCTCCAATTTTTTATATTTATTTTGGAACCATATTCTCCAATTTTTTATTTATTTTGGAACCATATTCTCCAATTTTTTTATATTTATTTTGGAACCATATTCTCCAATTTTTTATTTATTTTGGAACCATATTCTCCAATTTTTTATTTATTTTCCACATCGCCCTGAGGATGCCCGAAGGGGCGAAAGTACTCGGCCAAAAAATAAAAAATTGGAGAATATGTCGCCTGGTTCTTCTCCCCCTCACCAACCCAGTACAATGAGAAATGCGACGACTCAACCAAGAAGAATTTTTTTTATTGGATATTCGGATTCTACATGCATTGGAACGTAAAAAATCGAATTTTGGAGGGGGGGTTAGAAAATTTTTTTTCTTGGGCGATTACAATGGTTTATTATTGAATAATAGACCAAAATAAAAATAGCACTAGCAGGTAGAAACAGATGTCATCATCGCAAACATCAACAACTATTGTTCGCTTCGGCTCAACAACGGAAGTGGCAGCGATCTGAAAGCGGATTCCACTCACAGCAAATAGATAACAGAAAACAGATAGCGTTTAACTGTGACGAAGCGAATGTTCCGTTATTCATTTGGCAATATAACAGAAAGAAGAAACGACAGTTCAATATTTTGTCGTTTTCCTGTTATTGTGCCTCGTAGTCGAAAATCAACCGCGAAATTTTTCCTACATTTATCCTCGTATTTTTTTTGCAAAATAAGATTGAGTATGGTCTTGAAAAATTCTTAAGGTCGAATGACTGGATGAAAAAACTATAGAAATGTTTTGTTCGTGGAGGGAGTGTTCACTTTATTCAACTATTAAACCACAAACAGTGTAACGGTTCTTTCGGTTTTTCTCGTCAACGTGTTAATTTTAAACTGTTATAAAAAAGCCCATATTTAATTTGCAAATCGAAAAAAAAAACTTGTTTCGATGGCTTTCTTCAGGTCTCCAGCCTCAGCCGATTGCACCAATTATTTGAGTCCTAATGACCGTATTGTGAAAAAACTGTCCTTTCTGGTTTTCTTGACTTCAAAATATCTGGTTGATTTGCAGGTTACCATCAACAACCGCCCTTCAACCCTATGTATTATCCCCCAGGTGAGCTTTTTGGCGGTTTTGGACCTGTAGATCCCTTGTCCAGTTGATTCTCTCGCATGTCCATAAACTGAAGAATGGCCCCTTCCACGACACTTTGAATGATGAAACCGATTTTTTTTTCTCATTCAATACATGCAATTTTATCCAACCCGATTACTGGGTGTCCTGTAGAATCGCACTGTCGCTGTTTATTTCATCTTGCGGACCCTAATTACACTCAAAGCTCTTTTGTCTTCCTAACTTTGTTTATTCACATTTTTCCAGGTGGAGGAAATCCTTATCCTCCGGCAAGTGGAGGCTATCCGCCACCAGGTTATCCTCCCGCATCCGGGGCATTCCCAAGTGCTCCTGGATATCCGTCGGCTCCTGGCAATACCCCCGGTTATCCTCCTGCTTCCGGCGCCTATCCCCCGGCTCCCGGTTATCCCCCATCAGGAGGTTATCCCCCTGCATCTGGTGGTTATCCTCCTCCTTCAAGCGGTTATGGGCAGCCTCAACCGTATCCTCCCGCACCTCAGCCGGGCTACCAACCGCAAGGTAAAAACCGAACTTTGATAGCCTTGAAAATTAATTATATCCAGTGGTGTGCATAGATCACACAGTACTTCCATGCTTGAGTCAGTAAGAGGAATAACCGATTATAAAATCAAGAAGCTTGTACTAAATGCAACCTTTACAACTGTTATTGAAAAACTAGCTGGGGGAACGCAAAAATAGAAAATCGCACGGATTAGATTTATCATGCAGAAGTGCAGTGTGTGAGCCTAACTTGACGATACACGCATACTTGTGTAAAATGGGAGCATTTCTATAAACCTCCAGCGTCAAAGATGTTGATTTCAGTAAAAATTGAAATAGTCAATAAACCGCATAAGTGGGAAGTACAGTGTATGATCAATGACAATAAGTTTTGTGACATGGAGTCTTTTTTATAGCAAGGAGACCCAAATGTACAAAAGTGCAGAAATAAAATAACTTAAAATGCGAATTACGAGGAACAAAGGTGTGCGACTCCAATAAAAAAAATCAAACAACATTCAGCAGACATGAAGAAATATTTCAAGTCCCCCAGCATTTAAATATAATCATTTTTGCAAACAGAAAAAATCAAAATATAGTCGATTTGCGTAAACGCGGAAGTACTGTATGTGACCCCAGTGATAAAAAATCAGGCTTCACTCAATCGCCAATTCCAAGACCAAGAACTGTACGATATTGTTCTAATATCATAATCAAATGTTATCGTTGGAATTTGTTTGACTCGCTCGGCGAATTTATTGGACAATAACGGCAGGTGCAGTAAATTTTGGGTAGATTTTTAATTTGAACCTATCCTACTCTGTCAACGGATTCTATCATATTTAGAGCCAAATGTAAGCATTTAACCATTGTAGCGTTTAGGCTGCAAATTTATTATCGATCATTTCAGCTTACTATCTGTTGCCAAATATTTTTTCACATCAAATTCCCGCTGTTTCTGTAATTTCGAGGTATTTATGCCAATATTTAATACCGTTGTAGGTTATCCTCAGCCGCAATTGGGATATGGTCCGCCTCCAAGTGGCTATCCGCCGACCGGAGGAGTCGGAGCACCGATTTCCCAACAACCGACCGCGTCAGCAGGTGAGTTTATTGCAAAATCGTGCGTTAATCAAAAATCAGAACGCAGCAACGCTAGATCATTGACGCAACTAGTATTCAAAGTTATTTAATTAGAAGAAAAATTTGCCGAATTAGTAATAAATCAATTACTGTGATTTTTTTATTGAATAAATTACTTTATTAATAAATTGAATAAATAACTAGTATTCAAATGGATTTAATTTGAATAAAAGTTTGCCGAATTAGTAAAAAATCAATGATTGTGATTTTTTTAACTGAAGTTTTTTATAATAAATTAAATAACTAGTATTCAAAGTCATTTAATTAGAAGAAAAATTTGCCGAATTAGTAATAAATAAATTACTGTGGTTTTTTATTGAATAAATAACTTTATTAATAAATTGAATAAATAGCTAGTATTCAAATGTATTTAATTTGAATAAAAGTTTGCCGAATTAGTAATAAATCAATGATTGTGATTTTTTTAATTGAAATTTTTTATAATAAATTAAATAACTAGTATTCAAATTTATTTAATTTGAATAAAAGTTTGCCAAATTAGTAATAAATCAATTACTGTAATTTTTTAATTGAAATTTTTTATAATAAATTAAATAATTAGTATTCAAATGTATTTAATTTGAATAGAAGTTTGCCAAATAAGTAATAAATCAATAATTGTGATTTTTTAAATTGAATTATTTTTAAATAAATTAAATAACTAGTATTCAAATTTATTTAATTTGAATAAAAGTTTGCCGAATTAGTACCTAATAAATCGATGACTGTCATTTTTATTATTGAACATTATTTTTTATAATTAATTGAATAAATAACTATTATTCAAATTTATTTATTTTGAATAAAAGTTTGCCAAATTAGTAATAAATTAATGACTGATTTTTTTTTAAATTGAATAAATAACTTGATAATAAATTCAATAAATACTAGTATTCAGATGTATTTAATTTGAATAAAAGTTTGCCAAATCAATAATAAATCAATGACTGTGATTTTTTAAATTGAATACATAACTTTATAATAAATTGAATATATTACTAGTATTCGAATGTATTTAATTTGAATAAAAGTTTGCTGAATCCATGAATCAACGACTGTAAATTTTTTTTTAAAAATTAATATTAATTTTTTTGAATGTCAGTGGGTTTTTTTCCTTTTCTTATGAGAAGCTTTAATTGAAAAGACAAAAAAAACTCAGTTCTTAGGCATTTTTTTTATTCAATTTATTCTCTCTCAATGTTCTGTGTGATTTTGTAAACAGTGTAAGATAAGATAGCACGGTTTGCTTTCATTCGGATAGTAGAATCTTAAGAGTTCATTTGTCCTTTATCAAGTCGGTCGAGATTACTATGTCTATTTCCCCGTTTACGGTCCAATCGAACTATAAGTTGATGAGCTTCATGTCGAAAAGTGCGAAATACGAGACGAAATCGATCGCCGTCCGGGCTCGAAAAGGATGGAAATCTCTGGTCAGCTCTGCTCTTGATTCGGTCGCTTTCGTCAGGTCGTTTCGGCGGCGGAAACCGAAATCGGAAGGTTACAAGGCTCTGTTGACAGACGAAGAGAAAATGTGAGGGAAAATTATTTTACATTTGGGCTATTGAGGAGTTTCCAATTCCAAATCGACAATTATTATCGCTCAACTTTAGTTCTTTGGTTTTTAAGATTCTAGGACGAATTTTCAGAACGCTCTTAGACTTTAAACGTTTTTAGAACGTCCGCAGGATGGAAAGCATCTTATTGAATCTCTGTTTTTCCTTTTTTATTTTCCCAGCCGTTAGAAACAGTCTGAAAATAATTTTTTTCGTTTTCCAGAAGGTTGGATGCTTGCGCCGCAAAAGCCTCTATCTTGTCCGCCTGGGCTGGAATACCTTATGACATTGGATCAGCTCCTTGTGAAACAGAAAGTGGAAATTTTGGAAGGTAAATCGAAACACATTTTAAGCTAAGTAGTTCAAAGTTCCCGAACCCTGTCCTCGCAAGAAAATTAGAGAAAAATGTTTCTCGGCGGATTCTTAGGTCTTTTAGTGTGCTGAATCCGAATCAGAAGCCCACCAGCAGAAAAAGAACTGGATGACTATCAAAGTTGCAAAAAAAAAATATGAAACTGAAATTTTTGGACTTTTTACTTTGTAGTTTATTATCCAAAAAGTGTTTTTTTCCAAAACCATAATTCTACATAAAAGTAGGTAAAATTTCCTACAGAATGCACTCTTCAAATTTAATTTTAGACAACAAAACCATTGCTAAAGTGCGGTAAAATTTGTACTAAAACCCTAAACCCGCGCTAAAACTGGTGTAGTGGAAAGTACGAACATGAGCAGTAGGAATAAAAACATCCGCAGTCGATAGTTATCTTGTCAGTTCAGAGTATCATTACTGATAGAGTACCTACACATACCTATACAATCCCGGCAAAAAAAGGCGTGGAGGAGTGCCGTTTCTCTCAACATCGCCCAGTGACAAAAAGCAGCACTTTTCAACGCTCTCTAGCGGCTGATTCCATGGTCTGAATATTCAATTTAAGAAGAGCACTTTGCAGGAAATTTCATCCATTTTCATTTTGTTTGGTACGTGTTATTGAAAAAAACCGACACATTCCGAGTTATAAGTTGTTAAGTGGAAAAAGACTAACTTTTTGAGTTTTTTTTTTTTTGTGATTTTGATTATTCTCTATGCCTCTTTTTGTTGGCGGACTTCAAATTCAGCACTCCAAAATGCGAGGGCGTCGCCAAAAGTTCCATTCACTAGGAAAGAAAAAATATAAAATATTCACTTTTTTGAAGGTTTGATATTTTATTCGTATTCAACAAGGTTTTTCCTATTTTTCTACAAAGTTGCCTTTTTTTCTATGCATTTTTGATACTGTGGCACCAATTTTTTCTAAGTCCTCTTCATAGTGCTGCGTGCCCACTTCAGGTACGTCGTGTCGTTGGGCTTGGGTTTATCACAAACTTCTTCAATGGTGAGCCGGCGATCTTCATCAAGAGTTTGTTCCACTGCGTTGACAATCTCACCTTCCCGAGCTGTGCCGGGTCTTTCTGATCGCGGATCGTCCTCCAAACTTGTTCGTCCTTTCACGAATTTGTCACGCCAAACCACGTAACACAGTCCTCACCATAAACTGAGGCCGATTCGCCATGGATTTCAGCTCCCGTTTTCCCTTTCATGGAAAAAATCTGATGAAAGCCTGCACCTCCGAGGCGGACACAGTAGAGAGCGCACTCCCCATGTTTACAAGGCTACCAGGTTATCGTACGACCCCAGGAAAAAATCAGTGTTGCCACAACACGCTGACCAACATTCCCTGCAAGTTTCAGATTTTTCCCACGCTTTAAAGTTGGTTTAAAAAATAGAGGTATGGAACTTTTAGCGACGCCCTTGTACATTAGATCTCTCCCTCCCTCCGCCTTTTTAAAATATAATTATTTATCCTTCTATTTATTTATATTGGAAAATTAGCAGTTTACCAGCCTCGACAGTGTTTGGACGCATTTACAAAATAATATTCTTACAGCTCTTACTGGGTTTGAGACGCAGAACAAGTACACGGTCAAGAACAGCCTTGGACAGAAAGTGTTTTACGCCGTTGAGGACTCGTCATGCTGCGGACGGTGTTTCTGCGGCTCGTTGCATCCTTTCGACATTAAAATCCTGGATAATTTTAAGAACGAAGTCATCCATATGTACCGTCCGCTCGCTTGCCAGTCCTGTTGGTTCCCGTGCTGCCTTCAGGTATTAAATAAAAATATCGGCGGAGAATCGAGAAATTTAACGGCTTTTCATGAATTCTGTTCTATAGCTTTTTGGCGATGTTATTGTTGAAATTCCCTCCAAATATAGATTGGTCGGGTTTTTTTCCCAGAATATGGAAGTCCACGCTCCGCCCGGTAACTTGGTCGGGTCGATCGAGCAAGAATGGACCATCCTTGCGCCCAGATTTAAAATAAAGAACGCAGCCGGCGACACCGTATTGTACATTGAAGGGCCGCTGTGCACTTACAGCATTTGCGGAGACGTCGAATTCAAGGTAACCCGGATTAAAACCAGGAAATTCTATCTAGATTCCATATCTTCAATTAAAATACTCGATATCTCTCTGCGCCCATGAACGTCGGTCTTTCGAGTATGCAAACGATTCCAAATTCATAATATGACCATTTTATTTATCTCAATCGACCGTCTAGGCGCTGGAACAATTTTAAATGTTGATAGTCAAATTGATTTTTTATGACCGTTTTAAATTTAATCAAATGCATTTCTTCTCCTTTGAGCAGCTATTGGCATTAGATGAGACGACTGTCGTTGGAAGGATATCCAAACAGTGGAGCGGCCTGCTTCGCGAAGCTTTTACAGACGCTGACTTCTTCGGGGTCACTTTTCCGCAGGATCTCGACGTAAAAATGAAAGCCGTCATGTTGGCCGCTTGTTTCCTCATCGTGAGTTGTTCATATTTCCTTTTAAGTTTGAAATGTTTTGTGCGCTGTAATTTAAAAGAAAGTTTCATACCTGCAGCGTTATATTCCGATTAATCTCAAACGAATCTCTTTCTCTTTCAGGATTTCATGTTCTTTGAAAAGACGAACAACAGAGAGGACGACGGGTTTGGTATGTGCTAAGGAGTGCAGTCTGAGGGTATTCTTATTTTCAAAGCTGAACCGCTAGGCCTTCGTATTTTTACATGGATGTGAAAACTTTACACATCACAATACGTCTCGAGTGCGCACTGATTTTAAACACTTCCAAGCACAATTTAATCTGCGAGGAATTTTCTTCTACCTCAGTTTTCTCATGCTGGCCCTTAACCTCATGAAGGTCTTTCGATTTCTTCTTGTTTACATATGGCCGGGTATTGAATATTCTATTATATTCCCAGATACGAGGGATATCCAGAAAATAAAGTTACAACTGGTGCCGAAAATCGAAAAGTGCATATATTTTAACCAAATTTACTGTTCCAAAATATATGTTTATTTTTCGGCATAATCGCGATCCCGATCAATACATTTTTTCAGCCTCGGCACCAGCTTTTATATACCCTCGTCGTATACGCTTTGCTCCACCTTTGAAAGCCAATTCGTGACAGTCTCCATCAACTCCTCGTCGTTAGAAAAACCTTTTCCACCCAAGAACTCTTTCAATTTATTGAAAAGTGGAAAATCTGAGGGCGCAAGGTCCGGAGAATATGGTGTGTCACAATATCCCATCCAAAGGATGCAAGCAGGGCTTGGGTCACACGAGCGGTGTGGGGTCGGTCGTTGTCGTGAAGGAGAGACACACCACGAGTCAGCATCCCCTGTTTTTTATGCTGTTCATCAATTTTTTAAGGGTTTCACAATACGCGTTAGCATTGATGGTTGCCCCTCTGGCCATAAAATCCACCAACAGCCCTTTTCGGTCCCAAAACACCGATGTCTTGATTTTCCGCTCTGAGAACTGGACTTTAAAAAGTCTAACCTACTTGAAAACATGTTGACGTGACATTACCTCTGTAAGTGCCCCCAAGCTGGCAATGGATTTCGGAAGCAGATTCGTGACGCATAGTCAGGAACTTGATGACTGAATCTCACATCGGCGGTAGGTGAAGAGAACAGCACCTTCAGAGGTTGACGGAAACTGTTCCTGCGACGCCATTTCTCAACTGACTGACACGGGGTTGGGCTTATTTTGACCGTTACGAACCCCTTTACAAGCAGGTATGCCACTCATAACGAAAAAAATTCCCTGTGCCCTTCAGGGGACTTGTAACCTTATTTTCTGGATATCCCTCGTAGTTCAAGAACTCACTTCAACTGTATTCGAATGATGCGTGCATCGAATTGTACTGTTGTCGGGATTTTTTCACTGTTCGAGATTTATAGAAGAACGATAGTGAATAATTAACTTGATATTATGCGTGCTTCGAATTGGACTGAACTTGAGTAATTGAAATGTACTAATCTGCAAAGGGACAGTTAGAAAATTCACATGAATACATTTCTTTGATGGTTTTGAAGTTTGCGGGGGAGAAAAACTGGGCGACTCGTTCTCGATTTTCTTTATTGCCCGCCGAGCACTTTCGCCCCTTCGGGCATCATCAGGGCTTTGTGGCACCATTGGTACGGCTACGGAAAAAAAAATTTCTTTGATGTATTTCGTAGTTCAAGTTCTAATATGGCATACTAAATCACTTTTCAAGTATAAGTCAAATTTCAATTAACATTGTAAACACCTTTTGAATGAAAAAGAAAAGGAAATATAGTTGTTGCCCGTTAAATAAGAAGACATAGAAACTCCAACGATAACGAAAAGGTCTAGTACGAGGCGAGTAGAAATTCTGTCAATGGGGTTCGGTAGCTCAGTACCTACAACGGTCACCAAGAGCGCTAGTGAGGTCGCAACACCGGCCGTGTTCCTGACGCTGCTGGTAATCAATCCATCCATATTATGTCTGTGGGGTTCAAGTTACCGAGTGATTGCCATTAATCGATCGATAACCCATCTATTATATCTCAGATATTTTTAAATTATTTATTGGCACCATTTCATGTGCTATTGCATCGCATGATGTGCGGAATTTTCTGTTTTCCTGACCAATTTCTCTTTCCGGCTTGAAATTATTTTTCAGCCGCGTTTAATTTTCTCATATATAATAGAAAAATTAATCAATACCCGTAATTTGCCTATAACGCATTGATCGAAAGACATTTCATGATACAGTTAAGGGTCAGTTTTCAAAGCCTAGTGATATTGTCTCGATATTTCCAATAACCAGCCTGATAACTAGTTATTTTCTTGACCAATTTGCTCAGTCTAGTTTCACCTGTTTCAATCGGCTTAACCCAAAACTCAGTAGCAGGAAATGTCTCTCCGGCTTTTAATTGGAGGTTATGTGATGGCTAGAAACGACTTTCCTAACCCCTAGTCCATTCGCTTCTTATCCTTGAGCGATCGTGTAAAGCGAAGAATTTGAAACAAGGGCCTTCGTTTCCAGAAGTGTTTCACGTGCGCACAAAATTGCCAATTGTGACGTAATTTTGTCGTATGCTTAAACGTAATCTTTGTTCGTACCTTTAGAGTTAATTTCTGGGAATATTATCTATTTTAAAAAACCATCTTCAAATTATTCCGCTATTGTTAATTGTTCTTCCATTATTCATGTTCGTAATTTTTTATTATTCCAAAGTGCACGTTGGAGAATAAATTTCTATTAGAAATTATATATTATTCTTAACCGTAAATGTTATCGTTCGATATTAATGGAAATGTGTAATAAATTTGAATAGCAATTATTTTCGTATTAACTAGAGGGATCTTATCTGTTGAAACGATTCGTTATTACAATGTTGTACTTTAAAAATGGTCGCATTTCTTAAACAAGCGCCCGCTATGCTGTGCGACAGCTATGTTATTTTGAATAAAATTTTTCTTCGCGTGTTGCGATTTTATTCGGCCTCGATTGAGGATTTCATTCGACGATCCGCAAAATGATTAATCAATTTGCGGAGATGATGGACGGAAAAGAAGGTAGGTAATTTATTCTGATGAAATAACTTGCGAAGGTTTTTTTCTTCGTTGGTTTTTACATTCAACCATAACGACTTTCAATCGAGAGAAAATAAATGAAATAATTTAGTACAATATTCTTCCTTGATGAGAACTAAATTTTCGGAAGGC
This sequence comes from Tupiocoris notatus, assembly GCA_037159825.1. Classification (NCBI taxonomy): domain Eukaryota; kingdom Metazoa; phylum Arthropoda; class Insecta; order Hemiptera; family Miridae; genus Tupiocoris; species Tupiocoris notatus. The sequence goes on from JASJUZ010000331.1 coordinate 304,355, forward strand.
AAGAGGGGAAGGATGTTTATCATTGTATTCGCTTTTGACGGTTAATTTTTCAACAATCCAACAGATCGGGTAAAAAAAAATACAAAATTGATTATCCTCTACAGACTGTCCATTTAATTGGACACCAGTTGAATTTCCCTCCTACCCTCTCTATTGAAGAGACCGGCAAATTTTTGGTTTCAGGTTCTGGAGATCAGTGGCAACACTGCTTCGATCACTTTTTTTTTATAAACCTACAAAACCTCTTAGAGATGGAGGGGAAAGGAAGCGCTACTTCCTAGGTATTTTATAGCTGTTAATTCTGGAATTTTCAATCAGTTTATTTTCTAGTTTTTTAGTGGAATCTCCTGGTGATTTACTATTACTGAAAATTAAGGACACTTGTATCAATTGATGGACGCTTGGTCTGTCTAAGCACGGAAGCTGTCCAAAATATTGGACAAAGGACTCTATCACAAAAACTCGAACAGATGATTGCTAACAGATTCATTTCGATTCTATATTATTTTATTTAATTAATTATATTAACAAATTAATTTTTTATCATTTTCTTGATTTATTACATTTTATTTGGACTTGTGATAGTGGAATTTCTGATTATTCTTCTTCTTTTCAGAGATTTTTGAGAAAACTGGTCGAATTACAAGCGATGAGAACATTCTTGACGCTCTGCTGCAGAAAGATGATGCTTCCGAGTATAGTTTTCGCTGTGGTGAGTGGGAGATGATGGGGAAGACGCCTATTTTTTATTTTCGTTCCTAATGGCCTGAATTCTGTTATTTGGTGTCAGCCGAAGACGGAATGACCAATTTTTCATGAAAATTGCGAGTTTCCGCGGAGAAAATCGCTGATGAAAACCGATGATTTTGAACGAAAAATGAATAGTTATTACGTCGTAACTAGTCCGTTGAACGTGAATATCGATACTAGCGCTTCGATACTTCGGAGAATAAACTAACATTGGAAGCAATGATTTGAGGTTGCTGTGAGATTACCAAACCCCCATCAGCAATTTATTTGCTTTACGAGGCATTTCGGGCGGTACTAACTCGACAATTAAAAAAACCTAACAAGTAGCAGTGAAATTAGCGTCACTTACTCGATTTAGCATGACGTTACTCGTCTTGTTGTTACTGTCTGTCTTTCAGCCGTCTGCAGAGCGCTCTAGGGAGTAACTTCAATCGGTTGGAGTTACATCTCCGGGTTTATTCAAACCGCTGATTTTCCTTAGCGATTTTCTCCGCGAAAACTCGCAATTTTCATGAAAAATTGGTCATTCTCTCTTCGGCTGACACCAAATAGCAAAATTCAGGCAATTAGGAACGAAAATAAAAAATAGGCGTCTTCCCCATTGGCGACCCTTCCTCTATTATTTCTTTTATCACTATAAATAATAGAAGAAATTATGAGAACAGAATGGAGAAATTTCTCCATTATTTCTTTTATTAATTTGTTATACCAATAAAAGAAATAAGGGAGAAAAAGTCGCCAAGTTCATCTCCCCCTCACCACAGCGAAAACTACTCGGAAGCATCATCTGCCAGCAGAGTATCAAGAATTTAAAAATTGGTAGATCACAATAAACTTGTCAATTAAAATCATCTACCCCAAAACTATACTCGTTCTTTTGTTTGTCGCATTTTCCACGTGATTGCTGGGGATCAAGTGAAAAGATCACGTGGAAAATGCGACAAAAGAACGAGTACCTATAGTTTTGGTGTATGATTTTAATTGACAAAGTTTATTGTGATCTACCAATTTTTAAATGCTGAGAAGTTTCTATCAGTCAATGTTTACGAGTAAAATGTTTATTTTTTTCATCTGTGAATTATTGGAGTTGAATTTAGTCGATTGATCGGCCGTTTTGAACGGTGGAAAATTCAAAATTCTTGGCAACGTGGAGTCGTATTCATTTTTGACCCGAAGAACTATAAATCAATTGCATTTCGATATTTTACAATACGAATCAATCATTTTGAGTCGCTAAAATACCGACTTCGTAGTGAAAAAATCCTATAATTTTGGGAGGGGATACAGTCCCGGTTTCCATTTAAATGGACATTTTCTCATTTCTGTGCAAATAAATTTTTTTACAAAGTTCACCTATTTTCAAGTTATTTCAGTAAAAAAAAAAAAAAATAATAATAATAATATTGCATACTTAGGTCTGTAGAGGATAATAATATATTATATCAATTGAAGCTTTTTTTCTAATGATAGTCTATAGGGGAAACTATTTTCTATCGGTTCCCCGTATTTTTATATTTTCCCATTTCCTATTTAGGTGATTTTCACCATTTTCATTGCTCCCAAGTCCTAATCTTCTCCCTCCGCCGCTCCCCTCTATCAAGAACTAGGATTCGTATGCCGACCGTCCCCCTCCTTCGGAAAACTGTGGCGCCGGCAGCTGAAAGCCGCATTCCTATTGGTCCGTCTTCTATTGACTTTCGTTGGAAAACGGCGCCCGTATCGATCGAGAAAAATCGATGTATCGAACTTGCGCAGTTCGATTTCCAATAGCGATGTGAACGGATTCTATAATTTTTTTGTCAATATAATTTGGGTTCTATGGCACGAGAACATCTGCGCGTAATATATTTTGATATTCCAAATTTAATTTTAATCTATACACATTGTAATTCAATTTTTTTCAAAATTTCGGATTTCCCACGTTTTGATTGTAAATCTGATTCTATTTATTTTTAAATTCTTACCGTTTTATTATTTAATTATTTATGCATTTTGATTACGTCTATCTTTATTATGAATTTTTCATAATTTTTAAAAGCTTCGATTTGCGATCTAAAAAAGCAGAGAAACTGCTCAATTTTGCCAAAACGATTGGTTGTATATTTGAATTAAAATAAGAGCAAAATTGTCAAAAAATGAAATCTATAAATAATCTTCGCCTCGCTCATTGTAGAAGTAGATAGATTTGGCTAAAATAATCGAGATGGATTCTTAAAGTCAGAATTTTAATTAATTTAAACACTATCAGATTTCACTTAAATCATCAATTAACTGAGTTAGTACATGAAAAATTAACGACATCAATTTTAGTCATTTATTGAGAGAAAATCGTTCGCGTTCCGTAACAATCGATTGTTGACGCTACAATCGATAGTTTTCGATACAATCGGAATTCGCCCTTCTGCGCAGTTAGTAGCGCATCCCCCGCCAATCGCCTTCGGTTTTCTCCCCTTTCCTTCTCCATTCGACGGCGGACCAGGGAACAACTAGTTACAGTTCAGAGGGGTCCTAACAATTTCGTTTCTATTATAGTTAAACTCGTTGTTAATCGTTGCGTATTTTTTGATCAGCATGGCTAGTGAAAAAGACGGTCAAGACGATTACCAGGACGATCAGATGAACGGTACGAACGAGAACGGAGGCGGTGATAACTTGGCGGATTCGGGGAGCGCCGAAGCTCCCGGCAAAGATGACGACAGGTAAGCCGTAAATGTCGATATTTTCCATCCCGTTTCCCCGTGTTCCGTTTCCCGAAATTTTCGAGAAAATAATTTTTTTCCGTTTTTTTCAATCGTTGTACCGGCAAGTCGGCTTTTCAAGCACCGTAGCCCCCTTTTTGAGCGACGACGAGGGAAAGCAATGGCGTCGGTTCGAGCCCCTTTAGCATTACCAATTTCTTATCGCGATTCATCTGTCCAATCTTCTAAGCTGGAATCGCTCACGTTCAATGTTCATCGAGTTTTGTTCGACGGTTTGCACAAATAACGTCGCCGTCAAATCACGGACGTCACGAGAGCTTTTCAAAGGTTTTTGCTTTGAGCGTCACTTCGGTTCGACCGCCATCGCATTTCCGATCGAAAATTCCCAGAACCGACTCGATGTTGAAATGGACAGTTGTTCTTTGATTGAAATTTGAGAGGCGAAAAATTGTTAAATGTAATTTGTCTTTCGTAAATTTCCCATAGATTTTCTCATTTCAGACCCGATTTTCCCGTTTGCGCTGTGGGAATAACAAATCCATCCCGTTTCCTCGTACGTGAGCCGTTCCTTTCCCTCTTCCCGTATCCTGATTGTTTGTATCGACCCGTTCAACATTTATTTCAATTGTTACATGTATTATTATCGTAATTCGTTCAGAACAAATTTTTTTTAAATCTAAGTGAACATTTTTCCTTCGGCTTATTTGAAACCGAAGAAAGCGCGGTCATGGAATGTGAGGTTATTTTAGCGTGAGGGCTTTTTCCTTGCAGAAAATTTCGCCTCGTTTCGAAAATTATTTGGGTATTGGGTTTACGCCGTTTTCAGCTTCCACGAAGGTGCCATGTAGGAGCCGCGTGCCGGCCGGGCTAGCGGTAAACGTGTTTTTCAAAATGGCGGACGGGCGTCGGTGTCTGGGTCATTTTTCAGCGTCCGTTCTCTGCCAAGATCTAGAGGGGGCCGCGGTTCACTTTTATGTATGCGATCGATAGCTCGATGTATAATCGATTATATCGAAATCAACCTAACTGCGGTGCGAATCGATTGTCAACATTCGATATATCGATATTTTGACGAGATCGTTGACCTCTCCCCTTTTTCGAACGTTCGTGGCATCTGGTTCCGCAGGCGCGGATGTTTTGCAAAAACGATCGATAGCTGCCGAACGATGGTGGGAGTATTTCTTGCAATCTAAGTCTGGCCATTGCTTAATTTGGGAGCTGAAAATATATCCCAATTGATGAATTTTGTTGGCTAATTTTCTCTAGAGCCCTGAGAATGGAGCAACCTTGCACGATAACTCCAGAATTACTCCTGTACGGGAGATTCTCTTGGAATAAGTGATTCTAAGTTCGATGTAGCCGCCCTTCGTTCGAATTTAGGAGGTTCGCTATTCGTATGAATTAGGTGTAATAATATCGGACTTGGTAATGATATTTCATCAAAAATTATTGAAAATTTTCCATTCGAATAAATTCTCAAAGAAGAAAATTAAAATGGTGGATATTCCTTTACGAATTTCTTGTTACGATAAAATTCCCCTCTTTTGAGTAATATATCGACACCTTTGTGTAAGAAAAGCCTATCTGCAAAAAAAAAAAGGAAAAGATTCTTGAGCTCTGAGCCCTCTAGACTAGCCTTTTTTTTAACAGGGCCAAATCTGGTATCATTGGTTGAAGAATTTAATAAGGAACCGTTTGATATCAGTTTTATCAATTTTAATATTTGATTTATCAATATTTAATTTTCCCTAGTTATAGTTCCAAAAGAGAAATAGTCAGCTCCAAATGAAATATAATAGGCCTTTTTGGAATCGGAGGAGCTGCAATAAAAGTAATTGGGGCCTATCTGCTCACCTCAATCGTACTACTATTATCGTACTTCATTTTATACAATAATTCAACAAAACGAAGGTTTTACACCTTGAAATTTACGGAGGTGCCTATTGAGTGAATCTACTCACCACGGGTTTTGGTTGGGGGTGAAAAGTCACAGTGGTAAATAGTCACGGAACCTCTTAATTCGCAAATTTGGGCCTTGTGAATCAATTTTCCCTTTCCAATAATCGATTATCCGATCAGTTCTTTGGGAATGATCGATTATCCGATCAGTTCTTCAGGAATAATCGATTATCCGATCAGTTCTTTCGGAATAATCGATTATCCGATCAGTTCTTTGGGAATAATCGATTATCCGATCGGTTCTTCGGGAATAATCTATTATTCGATCAGTTCTTTGGGAATAATCGATTATCCGATCAGTTCATCGGGAATAATTGATTATCCGATCAGTTCTTTGGGAATAATCGATTATCCGATCAGTTCTTCGGGAATAATCGATTATCCGATCAGTTCTTCGGGAATAATCGATTATCCGATCAGTTCTTTGGGAATAATCGATTATCCGATCAGTTCTTCGGGAATAATCGATTATCCGATCAGTTCTTTGGGAATAATCGATTATCCGATCAGTTCTTCAGGAATGATCGATTATCCGACCAGTTCTTTGGGAATAATCGATTATCCGATCGGTTCTTCGGGAATAATCTATTATTCGATCAGTTCTTTGGGAATAATCGATTATCCGATCAGTTCATCGGGAATAATTGATTATCCGATCAGTTCTTTGGGAATAATCGATTATCCGATCAGTTCTTCGGGAATAATCGATTATCCGATCAGTTCTTTGGGAATAATCGATTATCCGATCGGTTCTTCGGGAATAATCTATTATTCGATCAGTTCTTTGGGAATAATCGATTATCCGATCAGTTCTTCAGGAATGATCGATTATCCGACCAGTTCTTTGGGAATAATCGATTATCCGATCAGTTCTTCGGGAATAATCGATTATCCGATCAGTTCTTCGGGAATAATCGATTATCCGATCAGTTCTTTGGGAATAATCGATTATCCGATCAGTTCTTTGGGAATAATCGATTATCCGATCAGTTCTTCGGGAATAATCGATTATCCGATCAGTTCTTCGGGAATAATCGATCATCCGATCAGTTCTTCGGGAATAATCGATTATCCGATCAGTTCTTCGGGAATAATCGATTATCCACGATTAATCGATTTTCTTTTTCAAATTGTTTATTCTCCTTTCGAAAAATTGATCTTATTCGGGGGAAAAATCTATCGTTTCTAGAAAAATTGTCGACAATCTCGTAGCCCTTATCTTCGGTTCGTTTCCTGCGATTTAAGTATTGTCCCTTTTCTAGAGTTTCTTCTAGGTAATTGTTCACGGGTATTGACACGTAAATGTCTAAAGGGGCGCACTGCCGTTAGCCTATATCAAATTCAATCGATTTTAATCGGGTTTTTCCAATGTACCTGTTCACCATTATGTAACGTTTTAATGATCGACGCTAAATTCAATGTGACATTTCCCCTCGTGTGCAAATCTGGATTCATTTTCTGCGCAGTGTCATCATCAGCGCTTGATAGTTCCACAATGGCCCGTGTTTCTATAGCTGTAATGGTCGTTTCTCATAAGCGAATTTTGTTATACATTGGAAAACCCCGATTGCCGTCCCCGGTGTGTGGAAATTATTCGGGTCGTTGAGCGGGCGAATTTTCTGCAAGGCAAAATGCCCAACCTGATACATTCCATTCGATCTAGGCGACGCTTCGGAGCAAGAATTGATTCAATTGTCCGACCTTGTGACCGACTCTTTTCAACTCTGTTACTGTTAAGTCGATTAATAATTATGTTCACGAACGGGTTTATTTTTTTCTAAAAAAAATCTTTCCTCTGTACGATCCAAATCATTGTCGGGATGTAAACTTGTCCGGTTCCGCTAAGCGGCATTGGCAAAAGCGCTGCGGAAAATAAATTTTCACCAAATTCCAAACGGGTGTGTGTTTCATTCTAACCTTCGTCCGCAATTCGAGCAATAGTTATTTTGTATGTTGTGCTTCCAATTGAATAAGCGGGTCTGTGTAAGATAACATTTCAATTTAAAACCCAAGTTGATTATTGCTGAGCATGTCGACTTTTTAGATGAAAATTGTACAACCAAGGGTCGGTCACAGGTTATGATGTTGGCAATGGGCGCACGATTGTGATTGTAGAGGCGGTGAAATTTGCCGATGGGAGACACGATGCTAGCGCGATCTATCGGTCAGGCGAGCTTCTTGCCTCTTGTCAACACTGTTTCATTGGGCGCCTTCCAGTGCCTCTACGATCGACAATCGGTCAAGCGCCTCCTAAATTTATTTAATCTCCTTTTTGCTTGTTGAACTTGTGTAAAATTACTTTATCAATCCATTATTATCTTATAGCTCCGAGGCGAAGCGCTGCTTTCTTGTTATTCTCGATCAAAACTATTTTTCAATTAATGTAAATTTCATTATCAAACTTATCACGTTTCCGCTGTAAAAATTCCTGAGGAGTTGCTTTCGAATTTTTTGCTGTACTACTGCAAGTTTGCCTTCCGCGTGGTTCCATTCTAACGCCAGAAGAATTCACTTCACTGCCCTCATAATTTTCCTTCGGCAAAGTGAGCGATTTAACGAAGAGATTTCCGTTCGAGAAAAGACTGATGCTTTGTTTGTGTTGAACATGTGTTATTGCAACATGATGTTGACACTAACCCTGCTTCAATTTCTCAGGTGAAATACGATATGGAAAACCCGTCAAGCTGAGAATGGACAACCACCAAACCAGAATGGTATATAAACTAATTTAGGGAAAAATCTAGCCGTACATTAGTAAGTTTATAAGCGCTTCAAGAAAAAATTAAATATAAGGGGAACGAGAGTTATGTAAATTATTTTTTTTTCCCGACTGGAAAAAATGTCAATTTTTTTTTGTCATTGTTTTGGAAAATTGTTCGAGCGACAAACCGTTTGTAAAAATTGTAAACTAAGATCCCTGTAAAATTTTGTCTTTTGCAGAACAGTGAGCTACATAATTTTTGGTAAAATTTCAACGTGAACTCATTTTTTCACCTCATTCCGACACATTCTTATTTATGATTCTCGTTGTTTTTTCCGCTATCGAATATTTGTCATTGTAGCTTTTTCTTGTCACCTTTGAGCTTATTTCGGACTACAATTTTATAGCATTATTTTTCTCGAGCGACCTTACTAACAGATTCTATAGATTCGATTTGCTTCCTTTCTAGGAAACTCTTCGTTGGAGGTTTAAGTTGGGAGACTTCCGACAGTGAGTATTGTAATATCGAGGTGAATTGAGTTGTATCTTATTCGTACGTTTCGTCTGACGAAGATTTTCAATTGCAGAGGAACTGAGGGAACACTTCAGCGCCTATGGTACCATAGAAAGTATTAACGTCAAGACAGACCCAAACACGGGAAGATCGCGAGGATTCGCTTTCATCGTGTTCAAAACCGCAGATTCTATCGACAAGGTGAAATTCAAATTTTTTAAATTCATGATAATTCTTACATTCATTTTCCAATCCTCGATTAATTTGCCTTTTTTAAATTCATTTGCCACTGTTAATATTCATTGATCAATTTTCCATTAATTTGCAACGTTTCTATTTTCATTTTTCACTTTTTTTTTAAATTTTGATTCATAGGCTATTTTTTAAATTTATTTTGTTAATTTATTTTTACTTCTTAAGTTCATTATCTACGTTTTCACATTCATTTACCACTATTTGAAATTCATTTTCCTTTTTTTTAATTAATTTTCCTCGCATTTAGATTTTTTTCCACTGTTGATTTCAAGTTCAACGGTCCTAATTGAATTAATTTTCAACTTTTATTTTCCTCAGTTTTAATCCATTTTCTACATTTCTAAATTACTTTCGCCATTTTTCTTTTTTCCCTTCTTATATTCATTTTCCTCTTAATTCGATTCATTTCTCCCTTTTTTAAATATTTATTTGCAATTTTCATATTCATTTTTAAATTAATTTCCCTCTTTTGTAATTCTTGTATGCATATTTATAATTCCTAATCAATTTCAGGTCCTTGCTGCGGGCGACCATGTTATCAACAACAAGAAAATCGACCCGAAAAAAGCCAAGGCCCGGCATGGGAAAATTTTCGTCGGCGGGCTCTCCACAGAACTTTCGGACGACGATATCAGAAACCATTTCGCTCAGTATGGCCCGGTGAGAACAATGTCGCTCTAAAATCACCCCATTTCTCGTATATTCGTCGGAAAAATTTCTCACTCACTCGAATTCTTGCAGATCGTTGAAATCGAAATGCCGTTCGACAAGACGAAGAACCAGAGGAAAGGATTCTGTTTCATCACCTTTGAGTCGGAACAGCTGGTCGCTGAACTTCTGAGAACGCCCAAACAAACGATAAACGGCAAAGAAGTGCGTTGAGCTGCTATCGTTGCTATTTTTTTATATTTTATTTTTTTGGAAAAATTTGTGGATTCCAGGATTGCACGCTCACTAGATGATCCACTTCCTATTTTTTTTATCCGTTAGAATTTCTGTTTATTCATTTTTCAATGGCATGGGAAACTTCTACAGTTTTACATTCGATTCGTCTCCAGTTCTCTGGTTTTGCTTTGAAAATTTAGGAATGATTCATTTTAATGAGGATTTTTTCAATCAGGTCGACGTCAAGAAAGCGACGCCCAAACCTGACGGCATCGCTGGCATGAGAGGAGGCCGTGGTGGCCGGGGAGGCCGAGGTCGAGGTGCGTATCTTGAACCTATTTTCCTTGAGAGTAGAGGTATTCATGGTAAATTCTTTTCCAACCTCGTAGCTCGCATAGATCATACTCAAGTATTGATTTTTTTTTTTTTCAATTTTATCCAGCTCGTGCTCTACTTTGACATAATAAAATCTGAAGTTTGCTGGTTTTTTTTTAAAATCATTAATTGACGTTTGAAATAGACGATAGCTTCCGATTTAACAATAGTTGGCACGGAGTTTGCTAGGAGCAAATACAATTTTTTGGAAGATATGGAGCTTCTAGAATTTCTCGTAGTTAATGGAGCTCTAATATAAGAATCATCGTAATAATTTCGCTGTACTCGCATCTCTGAAAGTAAAAAAAGTTGTACCCTTCCTATTTGAAACTTGGATCAGTAATTAGATAGTGGGATTGCTGTCATTTTCTTCAGCCTGATATCAATTAAAAAGAAGCGACAAACTTGAGACTAGGAAGGAAGGATAGAAATTAATTTGAAGACCGCCCCTAAAAAAAGTCTACCAATAAAATAATACCAAATAAATAGGTAATAAAAAGTACCAAAAATAAATACCATAAATACCTAAATAAAAAAGAACACCGAGGCAAAATTAGTTCGAAGCTCTAACCACTCGGCTACTTCCCAATTAACAAGTTTGGTTGATTATAGCGCTCCTAGTTGACTCTTTGCCAACTAATGAGTTGACTAACCAAAGCCACATTTAGGCGATGAATTTTCCTAGAAAAGATTGCCCAATTTTCCAACCTGTTCCTCGCCCTTGACTGTAAATTGGAGTCTTATACATTCATGAGCTGATCATTTAGCGATTTCCTTCCACTCAATTTTGATCGAACTTTTACAGGCTGATGAATTTTTACCATGGATACCAATTTTACTAGAATTGATATAGCTTCGCTTTTGTATCTTTGCATGCGCCATTTTTTAAACGCATTTCCCCTTCCTGAATTAGTTTAATGAGTATATCGAAGGGCGGAAGTGCCGCTGAATGTTTATTACTCCCGAATTCGTGCCTCTTCATAAGCATTGGTGAAAAATAAGAGACTGGGGACAGACCAGGTGCCTGATACTAGCGCAACTTGTAGCGCGAATGCGTACTAGGCCCCAGATGAGGTTAAACTGTAGATGTCAATTTTCACTACTGATACTCAATTATCTCCTGTTACTCAATTCATTCAAATAATTAACCTAGTTTTGCAATAGGTTTTTTTTTTTTAAATATAAATAAATTCAATTGCGAAACAATGTTGGGAGAAAAAATAGGTGCGCACAATGCTTTCAAGTCCTTCAGCGTCAAATTATTCGCATAACGATACAGCTTAAGTGTTTAACGAGCATTTCATATATAATTCTAACCTTCATTTCGTATAAACATTTTCATAGCTCCGCAAATTCGCTAGTTACAAATCTTGAAATTTTAAGGCAAATTTGTGGTTACTCAAGAAGCTAACTCGAGAATCATCACAGCTATCAACCTCGTGCTCTTATTCGGTTGCGTCCAAAAATCTTTGTTTATACCGAACTCGTCTAAACAATTGAACACGAATCTACCTCAAAAACCCCTAAAAATATATAAATTAAAATTTTATTAAAAATAAATTAATTATAAATTAAAATAAAATTGTGCTACACATTTTTTCTCGAGCTATTACAATTATTTATTTTTGGATGATAAATCATAATATTTCTCATCAAAATTCAGTCGGGCTTTAACTACTAGTACGCTCTAGGGGCCCGAGGAGCGCTAGTAGTCTGGTACCTTGTTCTTATCAGCTGTGAAAATCGCCCCTCATTTCAAGCTTCTCGATAACACTTCTTGCTGCTAGCGTTTGAACTTGGATAATGAGATGTCTGGAGTCGCTAGATTCCCTAGTATTTGACGATTTTTTTTACTGCGGCTCATTCGCCTGTAGTTGTCAATATATTGCGCCAATCTTCAATTTTATAATTTTTTCACCTTAAGAATTTCTTGCGGATTTTTTCTTCGCCTGTCAATTCTGAATAATCCCAACGGTTTTTCATTTTTTTTTTTTTTTTTTTTTTTTTTTTTTTTCAATAATAAGCGGGAACACTGCTTGAGGATTTTTATCGTAGCTCAATTTCCTTCCGTTTCTCGACTGAATTTCCGTTCCTGCATAATTCAATCGCATGCTGTCGCTTGATACGAAAAAGCCTTTTCAACCGTACTCACTGAAACTCTGTCCTGACGATAAAGCCGCGTCAATTTTGAGAATAAACGAGGGAAATCCTTGGCGGGCGATCGTTCGCGCCCGGAAAGCTTTTAATTCTCATGGTTAGTTATCCTGGAATTCTCTTTCTTTCAGGAGGATACGGACAAGGCTATGGCCAAGGTTATGGAGGCTACGGTGAGTACGGTGGGTTGAAAATTTCTTTACTCCCTTAGTTTTTAGTCATGTTTCGGCTTTTCTGTCTAAATTTACCGTAGACGCCTGCGCAGGTTCGAATGTATAATCATCGTATGAGCGTATTTTGTTGAATACGAGTTAAGAATTAACCATTTGAGAGTTCGATAATTGAAATATTTTTTTCTGAACGGTTTCTTCCTCTTTTTTTCTATATCAAACGCACGCAATCACACTTATTACAATCGATTGATTTGGTTTTGATATGGGAATGATAACGAGTGGAGGTAGGAGAATTGTGGTACGATTTTTGTTATCTATCAAGCTGTAAACAGGTTAAATTGAATCGAGTAGGGCAGAAAACGTTCCAAGGCTTTCGGGCGCGTGAAAACGTTCAGAAATATCTGTTTTTTTGCCTTCTAGAGCGAAATCTTCAGGTATGAAATTGGTCGAGTGTTGAATTCTTAGTCTAATGTGTTTTTTAACTTTGAAAATAGACAAATTATCGCAGTGATGGTCGACTATTGAAGTTTCAACTAGTAAATGAGGTTTTGCTCTTTCAAGCAGTTCATTTTTCGTGCTGGTGAAATTCAAAATTTTTCGTGCGCCATCTTCGATTTGTAAGGATTTAAATGAAATGAACCTATGAAAAAAGGGAAATTATCACATTAGGTCTGAGGAAATATTTTTCTTGAGCATGGGGTATATTTGTACGCTGAAAATATTCTTTGGCCGTAGAATGAGTTAGATGATCGTTAATGACCAGGAGGCGAACAGCTTGAAGGAAATTTTTTTTTATTTTTTCGTTCGCATTGAGGAAACGCAGAATTCAATTTGGAAATATTGAAAAAATTGATAAAAAAAAGTTTATTTTGGCCATTCCAGATTGTGTTATGATAGCAATGGAGTAAATAATATGAGAATGTTTGTAGAAATTGTCAAAACCTTATTTTTTCTGTGCGTTTCGTTTGTATTTATTTTCCTCTCATTTTGGAGATGCTTGGACAAATTTTCGCTTCGCAGTTATTCGATTTATTAGACGTTAATTGAATAATTTGGCTTCAGGATATGGCAGCGGCGGCTATGACTACTACGGTGGTGGTTATGGAGGTGCTAACTACGGAGGCTACGATTATTCCGGCTATGGCGGCTACGGAGGCTATCCAGGCTACGGAGGTAAGTCCATCATTCCACTTGCCAATCTGCTGCCCAAGCCGAATCACCCGTTGAAGGTTGATGCATTTATAGTGAGCAAAAATAGCAAGAGAGATTGAAACTAGAATTGATTGGCAGACGAGGATCTAAAGATCTCAATTTGTTATAAGCTTTTGTAAATTTATATCTGAATTTTTTCTGCGCAGATAATTGCTGATATAACTTCCTGAATATTTTTTCTCTTAATATATGTGAAACAGCAATCAAATTATATAAACTGGCTGATCATTAAATTCTAGCATTAAATCTATCATTAAATTCTAGCGCTCTTCTTGTAAATACTTTGATCTTAGCGTGTGTTTCGGCCTTTCATTGCGCAACGCTTCCTTTGGGGCTCTCGTTCTATTTTTTCCACCTTGATTCCTTCCATCAAGTGCATGCATCAGAAATGTTGGCTATGGGATTCTCTAGACGGGCGGAGTTAGACACTAACACGAAGATTCTTGACCAAGTCCTTATCCTTAGCCTGAAAAATATTATTGGAATAACTCGGTGTTTTATTATATTGGCGAATTTCTTTATCAAACACAAAGTGTATATTTGCGTTCGGCTCACATTTGCAACAATTCAACCGATGAAATACGGAGATGAAAACAGCTAAGTGAACCAGCGAGCTAGGGATGGGATATTGAAGGAAAATATTGAGATTAATATTGGTGAGAAAAATCGTTTTCCAAATATTGATAGCAATTATGTCAATGAAGAAATATCGATGTTCGATGAGATATTGGTTTGGATCTTGAACGTTAAGAGGTTCTGTTATTGTTTTGGATACTCGTTCACGTTTCTATTTTCTTAGCAGTTTCTCTGATGGCAAAAAAATATAGCATGAAATTACTGTCGCCTATAGTTTCTGGGGGAATATTAATTAATGTTAGGTGTTTTTGAAAATTTATTTCGTATCGGAAGGATAATAAATTTGATTTTTAGGACTATTCAAAAGAACTAAGTTTTTTATTATTGTTTACACTTTTAGAATTTATGCCTGAGGTTGAAAAGTATTTTTATTCATTTGCTGATTTTTAAGCAGAGTCGGTTTTTGGTATATTATTATATACTTGAGGCTGAATTTTCAAATTTGCACAAATTATGTTGAGGTGCAATTAATCAAAAATAGAATACGACACGAAAACAAATTATCAGTATTCCAATAATATTAGTTTTGAAAATATCTGATATTGGAACCGTAATATCGATACCAATATCCTATCCCTACAGCGAGCTGATATAGTTCACGATTTATGTTCCCTAATTGTTTCCAATGAAAGTAAGCAGTAGACAAAGTACTGTTGGAGCATTTTTGCGAGTACTGCCTGTGCTAGAAGCTTGACTGGACCTAGACCATTAGTATTTTTCTTACACACGCCGTACCTGAAGTTTTATGGTTCAATCTCGCATTCGGTTCATCCTACTCGTGAGAGTATTATTATGATTTTTATTTTCTTTAGGAAAATGTCATTTCTCTAGGATTAAAAAAATGTATTCAAACCTGTTAGGACGAAGACTGATTATAGGGAAATTTTATTTGGATTGGGCGTGTTTACACAACAAATTGTCAACAATAGTGGATTGAAATCCACCAAAATTATACGTCAATTTAGTTCTTTCAGGTACCGTTTGATAATTCACTTGAATAAACGTACTGAATTCTTTTTTCTCCCCAATATTACCTATTAAAAATTCACTTTATATGCCACGCTTCATAACTGTACGTTTTAGTACTGTAGCATCATTTTGTGACGAACGTTTAATTTTTACTAAAATTTAAGTGGCAAAAAGTAATTTGCAAATAGAAAAACTGACCAGCAGAATGGTATCTTCTTAATATTCAATAGGAAATCATAATAATCGCTCGCAACAACATTTTTCATAAATCGAAAACTCCCCAATGTTAACTTTCGTCTCACGATAATATTTTTTCATTAATAACTGCAGATTTGCTATGTTTGATTAACATAACTCCGATTTTAATCAACGGATTGATTGTTCAACATTCCACTCGAAAACTGAAAATGGCAAAAAATTCAGTTGCCGTAAACACGATATTTAATCAGTTGAGATCAGTTTTGTCAAAATGTTATTGATGAACTTGCTTTGCGTTTTTTTCTCTCCAAAGGCAAAATATTCTGAATTGTCTGTTGATTATTTTTCTCAAATTTAGGTATTTAACTGGTGAAAATCGGTCGCAATTGAATTTCGTATAGTGTTAGAAACTCTCAGAAAAACCATTTCTCCGTTACACGATTATTTGCCAGAATAGCATTTGTAAAATATCTCCCACTCTGTTAGAACTCGCTCTCCGTTATTTCTTCAACCTTGAAGTCGCTTCAATTACGTTCCGCAACCCGTATCAGTAGAATCCGCTCTACATCCTGTAGATCCGTGTGCGTAGTTATTCCCTTGGATGAAATTTCCTTGCGTCCTTTTTAGAGACGGAAGTTTTCTCAATAAAAAGATGGCTTCGTTTTGTTTTTGTTTTGGCAGACGGATATGGAGGCTATGGAGGTTACGATGGAGGTTATAGTGGTGGTCGAGGAGGGGGAAGAGGCAAAGGTACGGCTCTCTGCTACAATAACCAAGATAATTGCTGATTGGTGGTGCTCTCTGTGCTAGTCTGGTCACGTTCCCTATGGCCCTCCTATTAGCAAATTTCGCTTTGTACCACCGTTGTTTTTTTTTCTTTTTTAAAAAAAATTATTATCTCAATTTTCGAATACTTTCAAGCGTTTTTTTTTCTCTCCTTTTTCTTTTCCGAATAAACATTTTTTTGCTTGTGAATATTTTGTTTTGCTTTCACTCCACCATAATGCATTATCTACATTTTTACGTGTTGGCATGATCGGTAGAATTGGTTTGTCTGTATTTGGTAATATTCTAACATTATGGAAAAAATTTCGTCCACCTGACGCTTTTGGCCAGGGGAAGAAAATATTTTCGAAAGGAAAACTTGTTTTTCTGTTTCTTTATGATTTTGGTTTTAAACAGTTTTTTCAGCCCGGCCGCTCCCACTGTTGTGAATTTTTGTGTGTCTAAATTAATTACCGTAGTAACCGATGTTGTTTTTGTTTCTATTTCATTCGTTTAAAATAATGGACGTAGAAATTTTCTAGTCTTCAATCGATCAACTAGTCCACCACGATTCCCCTTCCTCCTGCCATTTTGAGGATTCTCCATAGGCATGCGTCTGCGCTAATTAGTTACCCTGAAGAGTAACGATTTTCTACTAGAACTAGCATTTTTTTCCTATTAACCTTTCGTTTTAATCAATTTCCGGGTCAAGCTTTCCTGGTTATGGTTGCTTTTTCGTCTTCTCAACCCCAATTGGTTGCGGATGTGTGTGCGATGCACGGATTTTTTTGTTTGAAGAAGAAAAAAAAATGGGGAAAATTATGAGAGCAGTCCGCCCGCCAATGAAAAGGGTTTTTTCCATGCCGGTTGTTCTGGTTTAGATAGTTTTCTCCCAATCGGTACCATCTTTGGGGATTGATCAAGCGAAAGTAGTCATTTTTCCGTTATTAAATCAATTTACTTGTGTAAAAACTGTTTTATTTCTCCAATAAAAACCGTCTAACTTATGAAATCTATTTACTCTACTAAAAATTGATTCATTTCTATAAATCTGTTTATTTTCCGTATAGAAATTGATTCATTTCTCTGATGAATGTCGACGGGCTGTCAATTTATTATTCCATTAGAAATGGATTTATTTTTTAAACCAATTTTTCAACCTTAAAAGTAGCAACGTATAGAGAATAATAAACTTGGGCGTTGGAAAACTTTTTCGTTGCAATTTTCCCCTGTCGCAGACTTTTTTGGAAAATCCTCTCGTTAATCGGCTATTCAAAAAGCGGAATTTCCCCGGAAAATCTCAATTTCTCGCGAGAAAATGTATGACTCGATATTTTCTTATCGGCAATTAAATTCTGCGGCTCAACGCTCGTTTTTCAACCGATTGAGTCTCTAATTATGGTTTCAAATATTTTTTCGGGCCGTCGTTCCAATTTGTTGAAAAATTACTCGAAATTCGATCCGTTGATTCAATTTTCTTACTGTCCAAATCGAAGCCATCATTCCCCCTCCACGTCATGACGTGCGGATTGCTCTTGGGTACCTCCCGTTTCATTCCTATCCGCCTCCTTTGTTTGCCTGTTGAAAAATCTCGCCCCCTTTTTTTTTACGAATCTTTTTTCTCTCCTTGATAGCGAGTAACGTACCTTTTTTTGTCAATACACTTGTTGGAAGAAAAAAATGCAACCTTGTGTTACAGGTAGTGGTGGTTACGGTGGGGGGAAGCAGAGAGGGGGCGGCCGCGGCGCTAGGCACGCGCCTTACTAAGGCAACTACTTATCCAAGTGTTTGAACTAAATGTAACTGGTAAGTTATCATTTTTCTATCGTAGGTTTACTTCCCCCAGTCATCCTTCGAGATAAGCGACAGTCGATACAGTAGTTGACGCGGAGCCCGCTAGGAGCGCATGGTCTTGTAGTTTCTAGGATTTGATTTGAAGAGATCTTGCACTCCTAGGGCGCCCTGTGTTATTTACTGTACCGATTGTCTCTTAGCTTTCGTCTCATCTAGCTTACGAATGGAAACAATCTCCTGGCAGCGTTATTTTGCCAGGAAATCCCGCTTACACCTTGGAAATATTAATAATGAAGGACCCTTTCGTTGATGGCATTGCCTCGTGTCCGAGTGCGGCTGTTTTTGACATTATTCAATGAACATCATTGTAATCGCCAGAGAAATAACATTCTTACCCCCTTTCACCCCTCAAAATGCAACCAAAAGTTGTAATTTCACGGCAAATAGAATCCAAATGTCGAATAAAATATTCCCCGCTTGCTGTCGACATTTTTTTCAAGGAAACTATGCTTAGCATTCTCGCTAAAAATCATTCTTGAGCTGATTACGGTTCGATAGGCCAAATCGGTGTCTTATTTTAATGGAATTTCCTCGTAATTGTGTTTTTAAAACATTTATTTGGTAATAATGTCAATAGATTTCAAGCTGAATCGAATCAGACCGTTGCGAGATTGATACGCTCCATTTTTCTCATTCTATTTCAACTTTTGTGAGGGATTTTTGAGAAATTCGTATAATTTGAGTATTTTTGAAGCCAGTGAATCCTTCAATGCTCGTCAAGCGCTCTTCGAATGCGATTATTTTGGCTTTGAATTCACTAATTCGGTTGCGATGTCTGTCCGAGAAAAACTGGGATGATCGCGGCTAAAATCGGGGCATAGTTCCCTGAAAATTGGGACATAGTTCTCTGAAAATTGGGACATCTAATACATAACGAATAGTATTCCAAATAATCATCCATTTTTTCATTCCAAAATGAATATTAGATGGT
Source organism: Tupiocoris notatus (assembly GCA_037159825.1). Taxonomy (NCBI): domain Eukaryota; kingdom Metazoa; phylum Arthropoda; class Insecta; order Hemiptera; family Miridae; genus Tupiocoris; species Tupiocoris notatus. Next base: position 323,385 of record JASJUZ010000331.1, read on the forward strand.
TACAATATAATAGAAATATTTCCGAACCTTATAATTCATCATTTATTCGTATTTGTGTCGACGGCGCTTAATAGCTGTCCGATTCAACAAAAATTGGCAAACCCGTTCTCCCAAATTCTTGGTCCAAGCCAAATCGTGCAAAAAGTAGACAATTCTCTACTTGGGAGCCCTTTAAAAATAACTACATTGTAAAATTGTGAGTCGTTTACCTGCCATAAAAACACTTCATGACCTCGAGCGTTCGAATATGATTCTTGTGGCGTGAAAAAAACATGAGAAATATTTTAACGCTCATATTTTTTTAATTCAGCAGTTGCGACTTATTTTGCTCACCTGCGACAAGCTTTTTTTGTCAATTTTTTACCACATTAGTGGAAAATGTTTTCTGAATTTAGTAGTAAAACGAATTTGCTTTCAGAAATCGCCTCTTTGTGGTGTAAATTTGTCCTCAGTTTACTGTTGATTTTGAGGAAATAATGGGAAATATGCATAGAGAATTTCTTCCCTGAAGACGCTATTTCCGAGTAGAATTTAAAAAATATATATCATAATTCGAATGAAAATTATTATAAAAAAATTATTATTATAATTTATAATAAAAACTATTATAAAAAATAATAATTATAATAAAATTATTATAAATAATTATTATATTAAAAAAAAAATTTAAGGGGACTTTGTTGAAGAGCTAGCTGCATGATGATGTCTTGATAACCATTCTGGCAGATTTGTAGTTAGACTGCCAAGTGTAACATTTGTCTTACATCTACGACAAATAAAATATCAAAAATTGCCAAGGAAATTATAAATTGCGGGTTCCTGCTGTGGGATACTTCTTCCATGTTGGATAACCTTATCGCTCCTCTTCCTTATAGTGCTGAAGTAGGCAAGATGGCAGCTTCCCCCACCACTGTGTCAAAAGTCAGTGAGAAATTGTTTTTTTAGTTTCTGGAGCACTTGATTATGACAGAATTGGTATTCTTCTGTATTTCCACCCAATCCGGGCATTTTGTAATCCGTTGTCCCGTTACAATTATTTCAGAGCTTTTTTTAATTGGGCCTTTGAGAGTTAGGTACAAATGTTATCCTAATTTACATACTTTTTTCAATTAAAAAATTTTCCCTGATTTCTAAACCAGTTTTTTTTTTTAATTTCTCAACTATTTTTCAATTGATTTTTTCTCAATTTTCATCGGTTCTCCCAATTTTAGACATGGGGTTTTCCTCAATTTTTATATAAGCATTTCCATAATAATTGTTGGGGGTTTTATTTATTTATTTATTTATTTATTTTTTTTTTTTGTAGCGTCCGTTCTTAGTCTCTCCCTGGTAAATAAATAAACCGATTCAATCAATCAATCTTTTTTCAAGCAGGTGAAGCGTTTTTTACGTGTTGAAATTTTCAACGAATTTTTTCATTCATTTTTAACTAGATTTTTTTCAATTTTAACGTCATTTTCTTGAGCAGTCGGATTTCTTTCGTGTTGAAGTCGTCGAAATTTTTTTCTAACTTGAAAAATATCGAGTCGGACATTTCGAGAAGTTCGACATTGAATGTAGGGTTTTTTTTTTTTTTTTTTTTTTTTTTTTTTTTTTTTTTTTTTTTTTTTTTTTGGAGCATTTTTTGAGGCAGTTTGAGGTTTTTTTTCTCGTTTTCCCCTGCGTTGTAGGGAGTTGTATGTATTTTTCTTCTAGTCTTATTCAACCCATATTTTTGTGATAATTGTCTCTTCCCCCTGAAATTGTCAATATTCGGTTTTTCAACTCAAAATCACCTCCGCTCCCGTTTCCATTCGTAAGCTAACCGAGACAGAAAGAAACCACCTGTGGTTTTCCTTTTGTTCGTAAATACGTAAATGGAGAAATTCCGAGGGAATGTTGTGAATGCGGTTTTTTATTCAGTTTAATACAACTTATGTTCACTGTTTATTTTTTCATTTGTAAAACCGCACTCGAGCACGGTAGCTGTTTTTATCTAATTATCTAGAAGCTGTATCGAGATTGAACGAAAATATTTTCGTTCGTATGGGAAATATGTGAAAATCTATTTAAAAAAAAAAATTTTTTTATTTATTCAACTGAAAGCCTTTGATTGCGTTAAATGTTACAATATTGAATCAATTCGCCGTTGTGGAGACATGATGATCAATACCTGCCAGTTCTGCTACTGAATGAGCTATGAAGACGCTATTGGCTTCTGAACACTCCACAGCGAGTCGAATTGCATTTTTTCCCATATCTCAATATTCACACTGAAGAGTTTTTGTCTTCCAAAATTCAACGTGGAATACGGAAACAAAATAATTATTAATTTTTTAATTAATTAATAATTTTTAAATGATAATTAAATTATTAAAAAATAATTATTATTATTATTTAAAAAACTGTTATTTTACAAGGTACCAGTATTTTTTTTTCTTTCTTTTTTCAGCCCTTCAAATAGGTTAAACTATTTTTACTAGTGTGTCCACAGTTTAATTCGCCATATTTACTTGACTGGAAATTTTTCTGATATTTTCACCAGAAATAAGTTTTTTTTTTCAAAGCTGTTGAAAATTTAAATGCTTTTGACGTTGAAATTCATTTAAAAAATAAAATTAAAAAAAAAAGCTTTGCAAATTTCAGCGGTCATTCGGGTATTTTTTTTCTTTAGTGCTTTCGTTTCAAGCGTTGGACCATTTGATGATGCATAATTCGAAAAAAGGCGCGTTACAGTGTCGAACGAAATTTATTACGCAAAAGTTGGGAAAGAGACGAATTACTAGTTGTTTGAAAAAATTAATTATTCCCCGAGCATTTCTCGTTCTCGAGTACGAAGCGAGTTGATAAATTGTTCAGTCAGTCGGTAGGAAATTTAGCGACAAAGCCGAAAATATTCAATTTTGTTGACAAAACGTTTTTTTTTGGAGGAAAATTGATTTTAAAACGCTTTTAAAAAGTTATTTCAATTTACGTTAAAAAAAAATTATAACTTAGTATCTATATTTGAAACTTTTTATTTTAAATTTCTTTCCCTAAAAAGAAAAATACTAGTCACTTCGATAACTGCCAAATTAACCTAGTCTCATTTCCTATCATTGCTCGGTGCTTTATCAAGTGAGAAAATAATTTCTAACTCGTCGATTTAAAATTTATTACGCCGCCTTGTTATTTTCCTCTCGTTTTTTTTTTTAATTTTTTTTTTTTTTTTACCAGATTTGTAGAAAAACAATATTCTTATCTATTTGTCGTAAGCGGAAACGTTAAAGGAATAATTTTTTTTTCTTCAATTAAAACGTCATTTTTAAAAGCCATTCAAGGATGTGAAGACACATGATGATCATTTTTTGCCAGTTCTGCTACTGAATGCGCTATGAAGACGCTATTGGCTTCTGAAACTTCACATCCGATGGAACCAGTTTCGATTCGAAGCGATCGTTTTGAAATTATTAGCTATCGTACGAATTTCCTCAATTTTGATATTAATCGTCCATTTTCGAGAGATTGCTCGGAAATGCTTGCTTGTTTGGAATTGAACTCTAGGTTTCATATCGGACGATTTTTCGCTCGATCCGCTCGTTTTTTTAGAAATCTGCTAAAAATCGCCAGTTTCACTGACGACCAATTCAGTTAAACGTCTACAACTATCCAACATTAGAATTCAATGAGTAAAATGATTACCAAAAATCGAAAAACTTGACTAATCATTTTTTTTTTTTTTTTTTTTTTTTTTTTTTTTTTTTTTTTTTTGCGAAAGTTGTTCGCTAATTGTGTTCAGGGCGCCGAAAATTGACTAAACGAGAATGAATATTGAGATTTCGATTATGATGAATTTCAACTGTATTCCAAGTGATTTTCTTCCATCTTGAAAAAAAAATAAATTTTCACATTCGAAATCGCAGCGTCGAATTGAATTGAACAAAAATCATTATTTAAGACTCGCATGGAAAAGAAAATCTATTACTCAATCGAACCTTTAAATGATCCCCGCTTGAAAGAAAATATGTTTTCATATCTGAAATCACCGCTAAAAAGAAAAGTTGAAATAAAAATCAATTATTCCGACTTCTGGTATCAATTATCGATTATTCGACCTGAATCGATCTGACTTGAAAGGTTCTACTTTCTTATCGTTTGAAAATGGATGATCTGCATTTAATTTCCCTCCCACCTGATGAGAAATATTCATCTGAAATCGCTGTTAAAAGCAAAATCTTGTCAATTTCTAAAGCTCTTCAGGTATCAATTTAAAAATCGATTGTTAGATCGAATCGATTTAAAAATCGATTGATTTTATTACTCAATTTCTCTTCTTTGTTCGCAATTATCAATTTTTCTCAAGCGAAGGCAGATTATGCTTTGTTATTTTCCTTGAAAAAGGAACATTTCGATTGATGAAATCAAGGCTAAGCAGGAAAGTCAGCTAGAATCAATTTTTCTGACTGTATTGACATGGAAAGATAGTATTGGATTATTCCTACTTTTCAGGAATCGATTTAAAAATCGATTGTTAGGCCGAATCGATTTTATTGCTTTATTTCCCTTTTTCGTTCGCAATTTTTCTCAAGCGAAGGTGGATTATGCTTATTTTATTTTCCTCCCGCTTGAAAAAGAAAACATTTCGATGGATGAAATCAAGGCTAAGCAGGAAAGTCAGCTAGAATTAATTTTTCTGACTGTATCAACATGGAGAAAAATAGTATTCGATTATTCCTACTCTTCAGGAATCGATTCAAAAATCGATATCTAGACTGAATCGATTTAAAAATCGATTGTGAGACCGAATCGATTTAATTACTTAATTTCCCTTTTTCGTTCGCAATTATCAATTTTTCTCAAGCGATGGCGGATTATGCTTTATGTTATTTTCCTTAAAAAAGAAACATTTCGATTGATGAAATCAAGGCTAAGCAGGAAAGTCAGCCAGAATCAATTTTTCTGACTATTGACATGGAGGAAAAAATCTTTTCCTACGATCTCGAAAGAAAAAAATACGTTTCATTGTCGAAAATCACCGTAAAGGAAGAAATTTTATAAAAATTATTATCGAAGCTGTTTTGATTTTAAAAAATCGATTATTTCATGCAATAATGTCTACTTTCATCTAAAGACATCGAACTTTTAATGCGATTTCCTCTTTTTTTATTAAATCTTTGTTAAGAAAGCAAATTGTGACAAAAATCTTAGTCGTATTATTGACATCGATGAATCGACCTAACCGTTCCATGGCTTTATATTTCCAATTGCACTTTTGCGAAGACAAAAATGATGATCCCTACCTGCCAGTTCTGCTACTGATGGCATGACGACGCTATTGGTTCTGAGTCTTCGCATGGCGTTTTTTTTCTTACAGAAAATCGAATCCATTGAGGTCTTTATATGTCGAGCGTAAATTGTTTCGGCGTCGAATTTTAACATTTCCCTCTTTCTGTTTCAGATAAGTCACCTCATTGGACATAGCAATTTTAATTTCCAACCGTCGGTCATCAAATTTCCGCTCGCCAACTGCCGAAAGCCTTCTCGATTCGTATTAGCGAATTTTTCCCCCTCCCTCAGTGGATATAATATTTTTAGAAATCGTTCATTGGTGATGATAATGAGGTGTATCATATTATATATACATTATACATAGATTCAATATTTAGGAGTTGCATTTTACGTGCGGCGGGCAATTCGGCCGCGAAGTGGCCCCGTTTTCATTTCCATCAGGGCCGTTTGGCGTCTTGAATTGCTCACAATTGCCGCATCATTTCCCTCGCCCTTGAAGGGCGTTTCCAGTCGGAAAACAAGATGGCCGACCTTGCGTCGGACAGCGAGTGTCGCCCTCTGCGCCTCAGCGTTTTCTAATAACGATACTCTTCTTTTTTGTATTTTCTTTTCTTCTGGATATTTATTCAACTTTTTCCGCTAGGGAACACTAGGAAAATTAGATGTTAGATTGTAGGAGGTTTGTTCTTTTTTATACTCGGAAAAAAATCCCTCATACCCTTTGATTATTTTTGTCGGCCGTGAACAGAAATTGTTATCGATCACCAATCAATTGTGTACAGCTACTCGGCGTTGCGCCGCCAAACTTTGTCAGCCGCCCATTTTGTTCCATCTAATCAATAAAACTGTCATTCTGTACTGTGAATTTTTTTCCTCCTTGGGCTTTTTGTATTTCAGGTTGGGATGTAAAATCGATCGCCAACGATAGATTTCGAAAGCCTAAAATCCATCGCACAAAAAGTCGAGCATCGAAATTCAATTTTTTTAAGAAACAAAAAATTAAATCTTACCACAATTAATGGCATTTTGGGGGCCCATTAAATATAAAGACCCACAGTTGCCGAATTTTCCCACCCGAGAAGTCGGAAATTCCCTTTTTCTTCCAATTTTGTGGCCGACGAATATAAAAAAAATACTGTTTTTCTCAAGGCCTTCACAGACCGGAGGATAACATTGTTATTAGCATTTTTCAGTAACTTTCCTTTCACACCGAACGTAACAGTGTTGGCAACAATGTTATCAACATTGAGCAAGGAATTTTGTTAATAACATTGTTACGGCACTTGAGAAATGTTGATAACAATTCCTCCCCCCGAAATATTACTGGAAACATTGTTGGCAACATTTTCTGTAACATTCTTATTTTTTCCGTCAACATTGTTGGCAACACTGAGTTTTGTTATCGAGCCACGAGCGATAAAAACCAGTATTTGTGGGTAACATTGTTAGAGAACTAGACCCAAATAAAACGGAAGATGTTGGCAACAATAAAGTTGACGACATTGTTGCCAACTATGTTGGTAACATATTTTCTAGATCATCTCATATTGTTACAAACATTATTGTTATCAACATTTTATGTTAATAACAAATTTTTTCACTAACATTTGGTCTGTAAGCACCTTACTAATTTTCCTGTTAGTGGCGTCCACTCAGTGTTGCCAGGTCCCAAGCGATGGTTTGCCCTCGACAAGAAAAAGGGGATTTTTAGTTCTAGTGAAGCATGATTCTAGCTACATCAGAATAGACTTTGCTCATCAACATTGCAGGTGGGGGGATATATTGTGCAAGAAAATTACTGTTCAATATTGAATAACGAACAAATTTAATTAATAAATTTTTTGTGCATTGTTCGATATTTGGAGCCTGACAAATTGTTGCGAAATATTTCTTCAGTTTTTTTGCCAAACAATTTTTAACAGGCGGCTGAGTATGGGAATGAATTAAAACTAAATAGGCATAAATTGAAACTACTTTTCACGATGCATTATTGAAAAAATAATAGCTTTAAAAAAAAACTAATGCAGCTATATCAAAAAATAAATGAATTATCAGAATTATAACTTTTTATAGAAAAGTAGTAGAAAAAAAGGGGAGCAAAAATGAAATCGAGGGAGGATTTTGGGGGAAAAGGAGTAATTGTGTCTACGTTTTGGGGTGGGGGAGTTTTCCCCCAAAAAGGGGAGACCTGGCAACACTGACCAGTCCTAAAGCATTTGGCTCACTCACTTTTCAGATGTTCACTCGCTCTATAATTCCCACAAAATGGGAATTTTCCTCACACCTGGCAAATCTCACGTCAGTGTTGCCAGGTGAGATTCGGAAGAAACCTCGATCAGAAAGGGGGAATCGGTGTTTTTTAAACAAAAAAATGAGAGAAATATACGGCATTATTATAAAATTATCAATCGGGCAAATGCCGGTTGAGCAGATTTGTCAACTATAGAAAATAACTTATTTTCCAAATTTTTCAATTATTTTTTTCTATATTTCACCATGAAGTCTTGGGTTTGAGGGATTTTCTTCAAAAAGACGAGACTTGGCAACACTGAGGCGCAAGTATCGATATTATTAACAGCTGATAATCGTTAAAAATTAATGGCTCAAAAATCGATTTTCATAAAATCGTTTGAAAAAATCGATTATTATAAAAATCTATTTCAATGGAAAATAGATTAGAAAATAGATTATCAGTTTCCATTAAAAAATCGATCATCATAAAATCGATTTCAATAGAAAATCGATTATCAGTTTCCATGAAAAATTACAATAATAAAATCGATTTCAATAGAAAATCGATTAACAGTTTCCATAGAGAATCGATTATTAATTTGCGTTCTAATTTTGGGAACATTCGCCTCCTCAGGAAAAAGGAATCGTCTTTAATGTACAAAATCGTTTAATATCATGTTACAATTTGCAAGCCATAAAAATACGAAGGCGCGTGACCGGTGAAAATTATTAAGATTGAATCGGCTCGTTCATTTCTTTCCATTTGTCGAGAACGGCGCCTATCGTTTTTATTTCGGTCGACGAATTGCGACAGCAACCGCCGACGTAGGCGATCCCCATTTCCAACCATTCGGAGACGTAGTCGGCGACGACTTTTTTATTGTCGCCTTGAACCCATCTGAAAAATTATCAGTCGCAAGCTCAAAATGTATTCCGCTCGCGTTAATAAATAGCGGACAAATTACGTAATAAAAAAAATCAGATCGATATTATGAAATACCGATTAAATAATTTTTTATAATCAATAAATTATAAATCGATAATTAAAAATGTATTTGTAATTTAGTAGTTGTTAGGATACAACAAGAAATATATTCTATTTTTTTTTTTTTTTTTAAGTATTTATATTTTCTCGTCGAGCGTCCTCCCAAAACACCAGTTGGGAACTGGCAACACTGGTTTCTTCTAGACAAGAGAAACTTCGCATTTTTCTATGAAGCCCAACATCAGATTCAGTTTATGTCTTGCCAGATAATTTTATGACTTTGCTTGGCTTGGGAACTCGATTTTTTTTTTTTTTTAATTTATGGGATTTTTTCAGTTTATTAAGGGATTTTAGAGATTTTTTCAATGTGTGGGAACTTTGAGGATTTTTTATAATTAAGAGGATTCCGGGAGTTGTTTTAAAATTGAGGGGATTTCAGATGATTATATTTCTATTTAGGGAATATTTTTTCATTTAGGCGATTTTGAGGGATTTTAGATTGTTTCAATGTAAGGGCAGGAACTGAGGATTTTTAAATTGAAAGGACATTTTTTAATAATTTTTTTTTTTTCAATGTAAGGGAACTCTGAGGTTTTTTTTATTTATTTAGGAGATTTCATATAATTTCTCAAATTAGAAGATTTTCTCTCGATATAGGGATTTTTTTTTAATTTAGGTGTTTCCAGGAGACTTTTAAAATTAAGGGATTTGAAAGAATTTTTTCAATTGAAGGGATATTTGTAAATTTATTTCAGTGATTTTTTCTCAATTTTAAGGATTTCAAAGGATTGTTTCCATTTAGTAATTTTTCTAAATTAAGGGATTTTGGGAGATTATGTTAAATTCAGGATATTTCAGTGGAATATTTTGCAATTAAGGGAACTTTGAGATTTTTCAAATGTAAGTGAACTCTGAACATTTTTTTTCAACAAAGAGGATATCAGCAGATTTTTTTTTTACTCAGAAGATTTCAGATTTTTTTCAAAATGGGATTTTTTTTGTACGGAGGAGATTTCAAAGGATTTTTTCCCAATATAGGGAATATTTTTAAACTTCAGTATTTACAGGAGATTTTTTTTAAATCTAGGAGATTTCAGAGGACTTTTTATATGAGGTGATTCCCCCTTAAAGGAGGTCCGGGAGGTCCCTTAAATTGAACAAATCCTTTGATTTGTTCAATTTAAGGGACTTAGATTGTTTTCAATGTTAGATAACTCGGTAGATTTTTTACAGATGAGGGGATATTTTTAAATTTATTTTAGAGGTTTTTTTTATCAATGTAAGAGATTTCAGTTTATTTTTTCAATAAAGTAGATTTTCATAAATTAAGGGGATTTTGGAAGATTTTTTTTTTAAAATTTCAATTTCAGTGGATTTTTTCAATTTAGTTTTTTTTTTTTTTGAGATTTTTTCAATGTAAGGGAACTCTGAAAATGTTTTTTAACCAAGGGAATTCCAAAAGATTTCTTCCGTCCATCAATCCTTCCCGGATTTTTAAAATCGGGGGATTTTTTTTCATATTTAGGGGATTTCAGAGGGGCTTAATATGGGGGATATTTTTTAATTTAAGTGATTTCAGGGGATTTTTTCAAATCGGGGATTTTAAGAGATATATTTTAATTTAAGGGATTTTTTATGTGAATTAGAGGGATTTCCTGAAAGGCAATTGGCAACACTGGGTAAGATAAATTGTAGGGAACTCCGCATGAAATTGAATGGATGAAGTTGTTCCACATGTTGTAAGTTCTCCCGGTTCTTATGCTAATTTATAATAATTTTCGTTTTAGGAATCATGGGAATATATTTTCTGAAAGCTCGGTGATGTAATGAGTTTTTGTTTGACCTTTTTCCTTTTTCCTTTCAGCTAGAACTACTCAAAATGAGTCAACACTGTAAAACTTCAGTTGTAAGATTATTACTGGTTCTAAGCGGCGAAATCGATGTTACGATTGAATAATAATATTATTAATAATCAGTATTATTTATGAATGCCATTATTACCAAGTAAAGTTAATATTTTTTCCTTATACGTTAAGAAATTGTAAATTCTGCAAATTTTCAGCTGAAAAATTCTCAATGAGACATCCTTAGTTCTTACAAAATGTAAACCATTATAAAAAACATACTCACTCTTTCAATATCGTATCGTATTTTTCGCCGCTGTTCGGATACGCAATAAAGGGAATTGTCGGATCGAGAGTTTTGAGCTTCCTGAACAATGTGCTCACCCAATACGGATCCATACAGTTGACACCGACTGCAACCAGTTGATCTTTGCCTTTTTTCCAACACGAGGCCGCGACTTCGGCGAAATTTTCCCCGTTGGAAATTTGCGTTTCGTTCTGTAACAAGAAAAAAAATTATATATGAGGGAAATGCAAGAGCGTTGGTCAAACTGATGGATGAAGCTTGTCGAGAGGGCAAAATCCGCAAAGCAGTGTTGCCAGGTCTCTCCTTTTTGGAGGGAAATTGTAGACAAAATTAATCTTTTCCCCAAATCCTCCCCGTTCTCATTTTTGGCTCCCCTTTTTTTCTACTTAATTTCTAAAAAAAAATAAAAAGTAAAAGTTAAAAATTTTGACCGTTTCCAAAGCCACGTTTATCGGCAGTTTTTTATGACCGTTTTTTATTTTTATTTTTAATTGATTCTAAATTAAATTGCCTCAATTTGCTTACAAAGAACCAATTTTTTCAAAAATTGCAAACGTGGCGAAAAAAATTCCTATCTCGAAAAACCGAAAAAATTGAAGAAAAAAATGATCAATTGTTAGAATTTGATTCTTTTCTCTTCAAATTCGAATTTGACATCTAAGTTCCTGTAGGAATCATTGATTTTTCAAAATTGAAGTATTCGCAACGAGTTTTCAAAGTTGAAAAACGTAAAAACGCGTAGTACTAAAACTGGGGAAAAGTAATATTTGTCGTCACATTTCCGTCGTTTTGACGTCAAATTCGGATTCAGCGTTCAATTTCCTATAAGAATAGCTTAAAAACAAAAGTTTCATTTTCCAACCTGATCGATGCCAGCGGGGCTCGAAGTTTCGGCCAGTGAAAAACTCGATTTACGGAAAATAATTTCTGTGGCGCTGTATAAATTTTTTTCACCAAATTTTTTGCTATGTACGTGTGTATGGCGTTCAAATGAAGACTCCTGCATAATAAAACAATCGATTTACGTAAATTTTGACCCCGAAAATCACGGTTTTAGTCCGATTTTCGAGCTTTCAAAAACCGATTTTTTTGGACCACTTGCGGATTTTTCCGATAAATAAAAAAAATCACAAAAATACATCTAGGTAAGATACAACTTTCGTGAAAATTTCAGATTTTTATCTGCATTGGAAGTCGAGTAAAAAATCGTTAACTGATCGGTTGAAGAAAATCGCAGGGGGACCCCTTGGATTTTTCGTTGAAAATTTTTCGACTTCGATTTCGCTCAAATTCTGCATAATGATAGTTGAAGATGTGCATATCAATAATATATGGTTAATTCTTCTTTTCTTTGTCGCTAAATTGATGAAAAGAATGTTTAAAGTGGAAAAATGGGATCTTTTCGTGCATACTCAACCAATATTGTTGAATAACGTAAGAACGGTTGAAAAATTGATAGGTACATTACATTGGGAAAATGTGGACAATTAAATTACCTATCTTTTGGTATATTCAAACATCTGAATTGACGACTTTTTGTTTGAGTTATCCACTGTGCAAGTTACAAATCTTGGAAAACTTGGAGAAGGAGAGCGATCAATTAGTATAAGATGAGTGGAGATCAAGGAGAAGGGGAGAGAACGCAGAGTGAATGACATGAAGGAAAAGAGCAAAAGGAGAGCGAACGCATGGTTGAAGAGAAGTAGGTTTAAAGAAAGAGCAGAAGGGGAGCACTGAAATTGCAGAAGGGGTGGACATAAAGTAGAAGAGGAGTAGGTGAAAGAACGAGCAGTATAATAAGAGTGGACATAAAGAAGGAGAGGAGCATAAAGTTGAAGAGAATAAGGGGATAGAACATAAAGTAGGACAAGAGTGGACACACAAGGAAGAAGAGAAATGGAGCAGAAAATAGTGGAAGAGGAGTGGACATAATAAAGTAGTAGAGGAGATGACAGCGAATGAAGGAGGGGACGTAAAGTAGAATGAGAGTAGGAGATAGAATAGTATATAAGATCAGAGACTAAGGGAGAGGACATATAGTAGGAATGGACACAGAAGGAAAAAGAGAAAGGGAGCGGAAAATAGTAGAAGAGGAGTGGACATAAAGTAGGAGAGGAGTGGACATAAAGTAGGAGAGGAGTGAACATAAAGTAGGAGAGGAGTGAACATAAAGTAGGAGAGGAGTGAACATAAAGTAGGAGAGGAGTGGACATAGAGTAGGAGAGTAGCAATGAAGAAATTGCACAGTAGAAGAGGAGTGGACATAAAGTAGGAGAGTAGCAGTGAGGAAAAAGCATAGTAGAAGAGGAGTGGACGTAAAGCTGAAGATAATAAGGGGATAGAACGTAATGTAGTACAGGACAGTAAGTGCTGGGAGTTGTCGGCTATTGAGTACAACATAATACACGCGAGGGAAATTTTGATCTCCGAGGGGGAAAAAATTTGAGCTCACCTTGCAAGAAAATGACATCCAAGCTTTCACGTTGGGATATTCTTTGAGCAAATCGATAAGCGCCAACGCTTCGCTGGAGCAGGGGATGGTCTCGAAGCAAAGCAATTCGACACCGGCGTTGACCAAAGCGTCAACCCGGTGGCGGTGACTTCTAATGTATTCATCGGCCGTAACGCTGTTGCAATAGTCGCCCGTATATTCGGACCCGTCGCCTTTCCAAGCGCCGATCGGCCCTATCGATCCGCCGATGATCACATCTGGAAAATGGTGGCAGAAACGATAATTATTATGGCTGTGAACCCTACGGCTCCACGTCGCCCTGAAGATGCGCGAACGGGCGAAAGTGCTCGGCCGGCCAATAAATAATCAGAGAATCAGGAATCAGTATTATTAAATACCAACACATTATCCAGCCCTAACCAGTTTTAAACAGCTCTAACCAGCACTAACTAGTTTTAACTAGTTCTAACCAGCAATAATCAGTTTTAACCAGCTCTAACTAGTTTTAACCAGCCCTAACCAGCTCAAACTAGTTTTAACCAGCCCTAACCAGCACTAACTAGTTTTAACTAGTTCTAACCAGCACTAACCAGTTTTAACCAGCCCTAACTAGTTTTAACCAGTCCTAACCAGCTCTAACTAGTTTTAACCAGCCCTAACCAGCTCTAACTAGTTTTAACCAGCCCTAACCAGCTCTAACTAGTTTTAACCAGCACTAACTAGCTCTAACTAGTTTTAACCAGCCCTAACCAGCTCTAACTAGTTTTAACCAGCACTAACCAGCTCTAACTAGTTTTAACCAGCACAAACCAGTTCTAACCAGCCCTAAGCAGAAAATGTTTCCTGTAAGTAAGTATTATTCATGCATGCTTTTCCAATAGTGTTCCGTAACCAAGATGATTTCATTTTCAGTAGTAACTGGCGGTTTATTTTATCTATGTATGATTCTCAATAGAAACAGAAAGATAGAATAAAATAATGCTTTTTTATAGTTAAATTTAATTTAATTTTCTCTTCGTTGCCTAGTTTATTTTGTTCGATTATTTACCTAATTATACCTACAGTTCATTTCACAATATTATTTTACCGAATTAATGTTATTTATAAATTCTCTCTTGCGACAGTTTGGAGCTTCAAATCTATTGAAAATTTGCCTGAACCGTAATCTCGATTTTTCTGTCCAATTACTGTACTGGTCCAATAAAATACTCCTATTCGTTCGATATCCTAACCTGGACGTTTTTCGAGTTCGACCGCCGTTCGGCAGAGGGTGACCGAGTCGATAATCGGCTGAATCGCATTCGCAGGAGCGACTCCCATGTGTTTCACAAATCCGTCGGCTGACGCTTGGTAAGTGTTAGTGCGCAATATTTGCGCCCCGGCTGAAACAAGATAGGAGATAATTTGAGAAATATAACGAGTTGAAAAAATTTGCCGTGAAATCCTCTATAATAGAAAAATATGAAATCCCCAAATTGAAAAAAAAATTCCTGAAAATCCCTAAAAAGTTTCCTTGATTGAAGAAAATCCCCTAAATTGAAAAAGTACCATAAAATCCCCGCAGATGAAAAAATTTCACAACATTAATTGAAAAAGATTCCCATAAAGTCTCATTAATTGAGAAAAATCCCTAAAAAGTCTTCCTAATTGAAAAAATCCCCTGACATCTCTCAAAGGAAAAAATTGAAAAATCCCCTAAATGGGAAAAATTCTCCTGAAATCCCCTTAATTGAAAGAATTCCCTAAAAATTCTCCATAATTGAAAAAAAATCCCCAAAAATCCCCTAAAAAGCTTCTAAGCCCTGCAGAGCCGCAAAATTATCGGCTAGATTGAAATTAGATTTGATGTTGAGCTTCATAGAAAAATATATGTTTCGATGCGTCGGAAGTTTGGATTGAGAGTTTTGATCATGAATTCATTCGTCTAATCTTCAGAGTAGGTCTAAAAATCAGGAGCTCGCTTTTACGGTTAATTCGACTCGGTTGAAGTCGCTACCCTTTTGATTTTGATATTTTCCATCTCATCAATAGTGCTATGTTGGTTGATTTCCAACAAACTAGGAGAAGTATGCACCCCAAAAAAACACCTCCATGAAAATAAACCCAAAATATGTAATTCTATAAAAATGTACCTGAATTCCTCCACAAAACGCCTGTCGTAAAATTAAATCCCCCAAAAAAAAATCCCTCCTGAATTTTCCCCGATAAGGAAAAATCAAGGGAGAAATTCCCTGTCTTGGCAACACTGGTTGGACTAATGAATATTTTATGGTTTTAAGCGATACTTACCTTTCAAAAATTCTCTGTGGGTTTTGAGGCAGGCGCTTTTATTCGTTACGAGGAACCGCGCCGTCCACAATGGATGCCCGTCGATTCTCTCGCTGATGTGTTTTGAAAGTTCGGTGGAGAACCCGCCATCGATGAGCAAGGGGTCGGCCATCTTCCAAAGAGCTGTAGAAGGGGATACGGTTTTTCAGTTGATTATTTGTTTGATTTTCTGAATTTTCCAGTTCCTGTTTTAGTTTCATGTTCCAAAGTTCTTTCAAGTGAACGTACAAAACCTTATCTATACCGGCACAAAATAATAAATTCACACTGCATTTCATCAGTGTGCTAGTAGATTTTCATTTTTGAATAATTTTTCAAAAAAATACTGAACAAATTTGGAAAAAGTTAAAAAGAATTGAAATTTATAAAAAATTTAATTCACGGAAAAATCAATTTATGTGCAATATATATTGAACAAAGACAACTTTTGAATTTTAAGAACAGGTAGATGGCGCCGGCGGGAGTTGCTTGGCTTCAGTAAAACTTCCTAGTTCCATGGTATTACCAAGTTCTTTTTCCAACAATCAAATTTTAATCTGATTCAGAAAAGTCCCATTATTGCTGAATCTATAATATTGAGAGGAATTATCGATAGACCGATAACATCGAATTTTTATATCGATATTCAATAATATCGAAGTGGAATATCGATATCCCATAACGAAGTGGAATATCGATATCCTATATCGAATTTGAATGTCGATATTCATATATATCAACTATTGGAACAAAAATATCGACATCCGATTTCGGTACTACTACCGATTCCGATACTACGGTAAATTCAATTCAAAATCGATTCGACCAAATAAATTCGATTAAAAAGACTGATAGAATTTTGGAAATCGGGCCCATAGAAAAATTTACTAACCTTCATCAACACGGAAGACCTTTGAGGGTTGAAAAACAAAGGCGTACTGATTAGCAGATGCACAACTTGCCGGCTAGAGAGTAGCCTAGAGAGCGCTCAAATCATCACGGAACGTACCATAGAGGCTGGAGAAACAGGAGGTAATCTCATATGGGTCAAGCGAAGGCACAGACCCCAAAATATCGACATCCGATTCCCATCCCTAGACAGTAGGGATGGGATATCGGAGCTCTAATATCGATATTACTATCGAAACCAAAATCGACCACCTACTATCGATATATCGGTAATCGACTATCGATATTTACCGGTATTTTACGGTTTTTTTTATTTATATCTATATTTATCGATACTTCAATTTGTGTATTAGATTTTCCTTTTTCAGAACCTATTTGCTCAACAAATTTGGCAAAATGATACAAATTATGATAAAATTGAACGATTAAACGAACTTACCTGTGAAGTTCAATCGTAATTATGTGCAGGCCCAGTCCGAAGACACCACGTGAGCAATAATACGCAGCTCCTCGGTCGGGGAGCACTAACACCGATACTTTTAAAGAGACAAAATATGTCTCCCGCAGCTCTCTAGATGGCACCCTAAGTAGTAAGTAGGGCCCAGTGACGCGCGCTGCAATCCAACTTCAGTCGTTCAAAGATTATATAAAGTTGATGATGATTTGGCAAGGGGGGGAGGGTAGGGGACGTGGTGTCTTCGGACTGGGCCTGCACATAATTACGATTGAACTTCACAGGTAAGTTCGTTTAATCGTTCAATTATGTGTCAGCCCAGTCCTCAGACACCACGTGAGCAATAATACGCAGATGTTCAGAGATATCCAAATCAACATCAACTTCAGATTCATGAGACGTTATCCAACTCACCACCAATCAAGATATGAATCAAATATTATATATTATGACAGTAAAAGCTAAGTCAGCCACAAGAAACAAATCCGAACGAGAAAATTCGTCCACTAAGGGGAACTAGTAAACACAGTATGAAAAAAACTAGATGAGATTTCAACTGGGCGATTGTAGAATTTTGCAAACGTCGCAGTCTGCGTACTCCAACCCACTGATTTTTGAATGGTTTCAATTGAGAGACCGCGACGAGCAGCTGCCGAAGTTGAAGCATGGCGGACTGAGTGCGGCTTGAAGACAGAGCAGTTGATGCCCGCAGCGGCCATGATGTCTTTTACCCAACGGCTTAATGTTTGTTTCTTCGCTGGAGCAAAAGGGGCTGTCAACGTAATAAAAAGTTCGTCACATTCCGGAGGACGAAAAGGACTTGTGAGGGATAGGTACAGTTGCAAGCAGGTGGCTACACACAACGCTCGGTCCTGATTGAAGAGGGGTAAATCAAGGCAAGGTTGGTAGCTGTTTGGTCGGGAAGTTTTCAATATATCAGGGATGTAAATCTTTACCCCTGAGCTATACCTTTGAATGTTAGATATCTTTATGGAATGAATAGTTTGAAGTCTATGGCCTGAGGATAAACAGAGCAAAGTCACTAACTTTTTGGAGACAAACTTGATGCTGCAATCAGAGGTGGTTTTGAAATAATTCAAGATTACTTGAGGGTCCCAGGTGCTTGAGTATCTAGGGTTAGGCGGGCGCTTACGGAAAATTCCTTTGATGAATCGTTTGATAGTAGGGTCGTGACTGATGTCCCTATCTGCAATGAGTGATATTGCAGCACGATGGGTATTAAATGTGCCATACAAATGAGAATGATTGTCTAGGACTTGTTGCAAAAACGACAGGACTTTCGGAACTTCTGTCATGAATGGGGAGCACTTACTGTTGCGACAGAATTCCCACCACAATCTCAGCGACGACTCATACTGTTGCATTGTAGAAACTGCGATACTCCCAAGCAGTGTATCGATTACGTCGTCTGGGATACCCTTTTCGCGGAATGCTTCCCTGACAAAAGAGCAGCCACCAGGGTAAGGTCTGTCGAAAGGGGGTGTGAATCCTGAAAGCTGAAAGAAGGTTTCAGAAGGTCGTTAGAAGGGCTGAAAAATAGGAGCTCTGATATTGAAAGTTTCATAAACAGAGGATACCAGCTCTGGGCTCGCCAGTATGGAACCACAACAATTCCCTCTGCCCTATCCACAACAATTTTTTGAAGGGTTTTCAAAATTAAATTAAAAGGAGGGAAGGCGTAAAACCTTTCTGGGCCCCAGTCCAGAGTGAATGCATCTACTTTCCATGAGGCTACATCTGGATGCCATGACACAAATCTCTCACACTTGGCGTTAAGAGATGAGGCAAATAGGTCAACATCCGGATACCCGAATTTGTCGACAATTTCGAGAAATACGTCCCTATTCAAGGACCACTCTGTATCTGGATGTTTTGCTCTGCCTTCTGAAAAAATCCTGGACGCATAATCAGCCTCATAGTTATCTGACGAGCAGATATATGAAGCAAAGATCCATAGGCCTCTCGTCTCACACCACCTCCATAGCTTCGAGGCCACCTCGTGAAGGTGAGGGTATTTGGTACTCCCCATTCTGTTAACGCAGGCTAGAGCGGTAGTGTTATCCGTTCGAATTAGAATGTTACAGTTAGAACACGAAGAAGCAAAGGTTTTTAGGCAATTAAAAATGGCCTGGAGTTCTAAAAGATTGATATGATTTTTTTGGATTAGGTCATCCCAAGCACCATGGGCGCTCACACCATTACAGAACCCTCCCCAACCTGAGAGACTTGCGTCTGAGAATATTTCCATCCGGTATGAGCCGAACCTTAAACTGTTAACAGAACGGGGGAGTGCATGGAGCCACCACTGAATCTCAGGGATTACAGAAGGTGGAAAAGTAATGCGAGCGTTGTAATTCTCAAAATTATTCGCTAAGGCATAACATTTCTCACGTTCCATAATTTTCGTGTAAACCCGCCCGTACTTGACAGCAGGGCATGCTGAAGATAGGCAACCTACCACTTGAGCCAATGTTCGAATTCTGCAACGTTTCTTAGAAGAAATTGAGGTGAGCATTGCAATGATTTTTTCTCGTTTCTCTGCAGGTAAGGATATGGTCATTTGAACCGTGTTAAACATAAATCCCAAATATTTGAAATTTCTTTTGGGAACCAGGGCACTCTTTTCCCTGTTAATGATAAAACCCAGTTTTTCGAGTAGGCTGACCGTTTGTTTCACCTGTAAGTCACATGTCTGATAGTCTTCCGCAACGATACAGAAATCATCTAAGTAATTCGAACAAAGTATACCTTGGGAACGCAACTCTTGTAAAATTGGCTTACACAGCTTTGTGAAAGTGTATGGAGCGGAAGAACACCCAAAGCAAAGACAAGTGAACTGGTAAAGTCTGTCCTGAAAAACAAATCGTAAAAATTTCCGATCATGAGGGTCCACAGCAAGCATGTAATACGCCTCGCAGAGATCAATTGTGGCTCCATAGAAATTTGGCTGTATCAGCTGAGCGGTGGTTCGATAATCTTCCATTTTAAAATGTGGGGCCTCAATGAACAAATTTAACTTTTTCAAATTTAAAATGAACCTCTTTTTCCCGCCCGACTTATCAGTGAGGAAAATAGGGGATACGAACTGCTCAGGATCTGGCAGACAGGGTTCGATTGCCCCAATATTCAGCAAATGTTCAATCTCAGCCTGCATGGACAAATTTTCAGGTCCAAAAGGGGGCATCCTGTAGCAGGTCGAACTTGGGTAGGGGGAGGAAAGTCAATGAATGGCAGCCGGTAACCTTTGATCCATTTCAAAATATTAGGGTTAGAAGTGATGGATTCCCAATTTTTATAAAAATTACTGAGACGACCAGCATAACCAGAACTCACCTGAGCCGTATCTATCGTCGTTGGCGGCGAGCTTGGTAGAACTTTCGAGGTGGTTCCCGACGGTTTGAAACTCTTGGATGTGAGGTTTGCCCTTTGGGTTGGCCTGTCTCCCTCGCACGACGACCGGGGCGATGGAAGTTTAAATTATTCCCGCTTGAAGGAGGTAGACGATTGGGGGGGAAATTTCTTAGGAGGCGCGTATTAGGAGGGGCAGGAGGTTTTCGTGAAATCTGAATATTTTTCAATTCCTTGCCAGCCGATTCGATATTTTTTGCAGTCTTCAAGAGTTCCGGAAGGTCAGGAAAAAGAGATGTGGTAATCGGGGAGTCCTTAGCCAAGTCGCGTACCTTCTCATTTAGATGGGAATAAACCCCAGATCTTCGCGATCCTGAAATTTTGTGGAACAAGGAAGTCAACATTTTTCCCGAGTCAAACAAGGAGGCCAACAATGGTTGTCGAACTTCGGCAGGCAAGTCAACGCAAGATTTATTGCGTAGAAGGACATTAATTCCACTGCCTAACGCGCACAGGGACTTCCCCAAAATTTTTTGTCTTCCCGAATTGATATCGTCTATATTCAAAGTGGGTTGGGGAATTATGGATTTCAATTCCGGATTCAGGATTGGCGGAGAGAGGAGATCGAAATTGTTAGGGAGTTCATATTTGTCCAAAAGCTCTTTCAAATCCGCATTAGGAGTCCCTTGAGATAGAGTGTGGCGCCACCTAGGAACTAGGGCAGGGTGGAGTGAAAAGGAGGAAATCGGAACTGATTCTGGAACTTCCCCCAACAGGTTCAAGACATCCTCTGGCACTCCCAGAGATATTGAGGAAGAAGATTCTTGTCTGGCCCCCAAACTAGACCTATCCAAGTTTTCTATGACCAAGGGCAGGTCCCCTGAAATTCCAGAACTGTTATTAGGAATCACCTCCTCAGGCAAACCTCGGCTCCCCAAAGAGTCATGTCTGTGACAAGAACGTAGCGCTCCATCGATCGATCGAGAGCGAGACCTTGAGCCCTCCGACTCATTCCTGGTAACAGAGCGTCTTTCGCAATCTCGGGAGGAACGAGGAAGTCCTGAAATTTTTCGGGATGATCGCTTCGTTCTACGTCCACTGTCTGAATCGGTGCTCCTGCACCGGTGACTCGAACCGACCCTCTTGAGTCGGGTTTTAGAATTGGCACTCCTGCGCCGGCGATCATAATCGACACTCTTGTGCCGGCAACCAGAGTCCGCACTCCTGTGCGAGAAAACTGATTGAATTTCATCCGGCCTGTGCACAAGGCGAGCCTGGTAACGGCCAAGCCTTGATTCCTTGTGATCGTCACACAAATCCTTTCGGCACCGCACAGGCGATCGTGATCGTGATGTGGAGGGGGAACTACGCGTTCGACGTCTGCGCTCGCTTCTACGATGTGAAAGCCGACGAACTTTTCGTCCCAACTTTCTGAATTTTTCCAACAATTTTCGATGACGGGAAGACGACGTTGATTCCTCAGAAGATCCTCGACTCATTCTGAAAGATAGTACGGTTAGTGGCCAACTTAGCATTACAATGAAAAAATTAAGTTACTTACGTTCTACCATCCCTTCAGAAACAAAATGGCTGGGACCAGAGAAGGGGTTCACTCGCAAGAACTTGCAAGGAAAACTCGCCTCCCTGACGGCCTCTTTGCAAACTCTATATAGCGGTTTCCGCAATACAAATAATCGGACGGCAATCATCAGAACGAAAAAATTACTTGAAGAAAAATTATGCGCGTTACTTCATAGAGAAAATCGAGAAAAAGGCTGCAAAAACGTAAAGCACCGATGTCGTGCGCACCGAAAACGAAGACTGAAGTTGGATTGCAGCGCGCGTCACTGGGCCCTACTTACTACTTAGGGTGCCATCTAGAGAGCTGCGGGAGACATATTTTGTCTCTTTAAAAGTATCGGTGTTAGTGCTCCCCGACCGAGGAGCTGCGTATTATTGCTCACGTGGTGTCTGAGGACTGGGCTGACACATAATTACTCAAATTATGAAAAATATTTTTTTTTATACAGATTTAACATTGCCTCTTAAATTTCAGAACCTATTTGCTCAAAAAATTTGGCAAAATAATACAAATTTTGATAAAATTACTCAAATTATGAAAAATATTTTTTTTACCGATGTAACATTACCTCTTAAATTCCCCTATATTCGTCACTCTATCCCAACCATTATTTTCCTCCTTTCTTTTCTCCCGCTCGAAAAATCGATTTTTCGCGATGGGTGAAATATTAGAAAGTTCTCTGGTCTCGTTTTGCTGTTCGGTTTAGTTGATAATCAGTTTTTTAATATTTTTTTTATGGTCACGTTGCCCAGTTTAACGAATTATAAAGGTTCACTGTAACGAGCTCTGTTCGAATTTCAGTATTATAAGCGAATTTTTACTCTTACCTTTCACTGTTCGAAGAGCGAAACGCTATGCGGACGGCCGTCTAATTATTAATAACATTCGAAAATATTTGTGCAGGGAGAAAGATAAACGATTCTTCGAGGCCTTGGTAAAATTGATAATCTTAGCAGTAATCTGACACGTAACCGTCGCATGACCTTGGGGTCAACATGTTCGAACGCGTAGACGTCAAAAGAAAACAACAAAAAATGTTATTCCACGAAAAAGGAAGCCGACGGCGAAGAAAATGGAAAGGAAAATTACAAGATGACCTTAGACTGTCGATATCGAAGCGAAAATCATTGAACGATTGTACTCAGGCAAAATACAAGTAGATAGGCCTTTAAAACGGAAAAAAGTCGCCTACATTCGCTCCCTAGACGTCTCCGAGAGGTTAACCTGAACGGAGAAAGCCGTCGGTTTCTAAGGCGAGGAAAAATTTTATCGTTTTTCGCTCGTATTTCGAAAACGGTACATTTTTAAAGGAAAACGATAAGAGTGAAAATTGAAGGTGATTAAATTTTAAGTAAAATTTTCCCTGCGAACATTACTTGAAAAAGCGACGGTTTATGAACTGTACGCAATTAAAATATTCATGGGGAAATATCTTGAAGCGCAGTAACTATAGAAAATATATTTTCCACTCGCGTTTTTTCTTGTTCTAATTCGTTCGCACAGCGTCAAATTTGAGTCGAATTTCATTCCATTTGATCTCATTTCGAGCCATCGTTAAATGAGGAATTCGTTATACCAATATAACTTTCTTCTTAGTAGTGTTTGCAGATGGATTTAAAAACAAAAATATTAAAAAGGAACATTTTTGTATTTTTTTAAACCGAAATGGGACAAAAATTTGAACGCGGGTTAAAAGTAAATTTATGTCTGTCATAGCTAATCTTATCTGATAAGGGCGACGAGGTTATACTCCGGTTTTAGTTCAATTCTGACAAAACGCTAGGATTTATTTATTTTAGCCCGTGCTTATTTTCGTTTGTAGCTCAATTTTTCTCGCATTTATTCGCGCGTTGTTGAATCGCCGCTTCCGTTTCGATGTTGCTGTCAGGCCGATGAGCAAATTGTTCGTTTAATTCGCTAATGGGATCAGCGGATCCAGATGACACAAAAACCTGCCCCAATTGCATCGCCATCTAATCACGTAAGCTGAAATTTCGACGAATTTTATATTATATTTTCAATTGCGTGATTGTAAATTGATTTTTGCTATTTTCAGGGACAAGATGATGCACCTGATGGGTTCCAGAGACACGGATCGATTCGCAAGGTTCTCCATACGCTTGTCGGTAATGGACAATTTATTTAGCTCTTTGATTTGGCGTTTTTGCAATTTTCTTTATCACTTTTGAGATTTATATTTAGCCTTTAAATAATTTTAAAAATATTTTATCTTTATTTTTAAAATGTTTAAAAAATTTTGCTTGAGATAAATTTTTTTAATTTATATACCTAGCTTTTTGATTTTTATTCAAATTTATCAGCGTTTTAGCCTCGAGTCGCATTATTCATTTTAGCCTTTTTTATATTTATATCGATCGATTTTTTTTTTCTTTGATTTGGCGTTTTTGCAATTTATTTATCACTTTTCGCTTTTGATGTTGTCTATTTATTTATAATTAGCATTTTGTTTTTATATTTTGCCATTCGATTTTATGGTTAGATTTATTAGCCTTGATAAGTAATTTAATTTTTATTTAAATTTCGACTTCTTATTTTGTTGCCTTTAAAAAAAATTTATTCAGCTTTTGCTTGATTTATTATTTTTTTATTTATATTACCTAGCTTTTTGATTTTTATTCAAATTTATCAGCATTTTAGCCTCAATTCGCATTATTCATTTTAGCCTTTTTTATATTTATATTTAGCTCTTTGATTTGGCGTTTTTGCAATTTATTTATCACTTTTTGCTTTCGTTTTTGATGTAGTATTTTTATTTATAATTAGCATTATTTTGTTTTTATATTTAGCCATTCGATTTTATGGTTAGATTTATTAGCCTTGATAAGTAATTTAATTTTTACCTATTTAAATTTTGACTTCTTATCTTGTTGCCTTTAAAAAAAAATTTATTCAGCTTTTGCTTGATTTATTCTTTTTTATTTATATATTTACCTAGCTTTTTGATTTTATTCAAATTTATCAGCATTTTAGCCTCGATTCGCATTATTCATTTTAGCCTTTTTTATATTTACTTATATTTAAATCTTTGATTTGGCGTTTTTTCAATTTATTTATCACTTTTTGCTTTTGATGTAGTCTTTTTTATTTATAATTAGCATTTTGTTTATATATTTAGCTTGTTGAAGCAGGTTTGCCAACTACGCTTAGAAATTCTGTTTTTCTAAGCATGCTCTAATTTTATATTTCTGATTAATTTCCAAGGTAACGACTCGCTTTTGGGAAAATCGGCGAAAATGCTCGACAGACCGAAGACGAAGTTCGACGATGACGCGTACTTGGAGTATTTCCGAGAATATTCCATAATCTACGAATAGTGAGTTATTGAAATACAAATTTCACAGATGGAAAATCGCGGGGGGTAAATTTGTACAAATTTTCGACGAAATATTTTCGCTTGAAAGTTGCAATCTCTAATTGTTTCCACTTTTGCAGCAACACTGTCTGCGATCATCCGATCCCAGGACTGTACGTGATCCCGTCAGCGAACTCTTGCTTGGGTAAGTTTGAATTTTGGAAAAAAATTACCTATTATAACAATTTTTTACTTTGGGCAATGTAAATTTTTAACTAAGCTATCTAGCGACATGAAATTTTAGGTTAAAAAAAAAAAAAAAAAAAAAAAAAAAAAAAAAAAAAAAAAAAAAAAAAAAAAAAACTGGGTAATGTAAATTTTCAACTAAGCTATCTAGCGACCTGAATTTTACGTTTAAAATACAACCTGAATTTCACGTTAAAAAAAAGGCAATTTAATCATAGTAACCTCTTCCTTTTGAAGTCGGTCAATAATGGCCCTGATAAGTCTACGAGTTGGCTTGAAAAGGGTCGCAGGCTCTTTTTTCCTTAGAAAAGCGTTCTTATCCTTTCCACCATTGTTGCGGATCAACAAATTCGTCGAATTTCGTTCTTAAAAATAATAAAAAACGTAGGAAGAAACAAAATTTTTTTTTTAGAGACTATAAAACACAAAATATTGAACAGTTTCTTTAAAAAAAAAAAACTCATTAGATTTCGGGCTGTCGCTTGTTCTGGCATTATATTTGCCTGACAATTCGTATATATTTTTCTTACTTATATATTTATTTTTATTCTACTTTACTAATTGTATTTTATTTATATCATGGTTTATTGAGCGCTTTCACCTCTCAATATTTATCTCCTAGATTGATGAAATGGCTTTGTCCCGGGTATCGTGAAAATTGTGCTTCCGCTCTCAATCCTCAATTAAGATTATTGTACGAATTAGGTTACACGAGTGTACCTTGGAAAAATATAAACGGATGGAAACAAGGAAATCGAACAGAAAATAGCTCCACTAAACCGTCGAATTGCAACACTCAAGATCCCCAAGCGGGAGAAAATTTTCGGGCTAATAGACGAACATGGAGTTAAAGATTCACTCTAACTCAGTAATAAAATATTCCAAGTGAGATAAACCGTCCCTATTCACTTCGGAGGGCATCATGTGTTTATACTTCCTTTTATTTTCCTTTTGTTGATTTTGAGTTAGTCTCGACTGCAAAGGGAATTTATTTTTCAGGTGTTTAAAAAAAAAATTATTTTTAATTAATTAGGTACCTATAATTTTTTAATTTTTTTTCCAATTAATGACCGACGTTTTACTGGTGGAATCTAGTCTTCGATGAAGAAATTTTATAAGAATCGATTTCCATCGAAATCAGCTATTGTCAGGTGGAGGGCTTTTTGGACATGAATCCTCTCCCAAGAAACGAACCCTGTTCACCCATTTTACCACGATTTTTTTATAAGATTTTTCTCCGTTTTCGCAGTCTGGTACGGAGTCATATTTGTGCACAGCGGCGCATATAGAGGCGGAGTATTTCGCTTTTCGCTCGAAATCCCCGAAGATTTTCCCAGCCCAGTGCCCCCGGTGAGTTCATTTTTCTATTATTTACCTTCCACTTATGTGAAAAAGTACCCTCTTTCTGTCTCTATTCGTGCCATTAGAGCCAAAGTGTAATTATACTTTATTGCAGAAGGTGCTCATGTGGCCAGGCGTTTTTCATCCTGCGGTCGACCCAGTCACGCACGAATTGAACGTTCGTGACGTTTTCCCACGGTGGTCTCAAACAGCCAATCGCCTGTGGCAGGTAAATTTTCGAAATAAAAAATAAACCATTTAAAATAATAATGATAAATAAAATAGAATAAAAGATTGAATTGTTTCTAGCGAAATTACCTGCCTATTATACAGAGAGCTACCAAAAAACCAACCAAAATTATCCAGAAGCTTGTACTAAGGGCGGAGCAATTTTTCTACGGCTGTTATTGAAAAACTAGGAAGGAGAACGCAAAAATATGCATTAATTAGGTTAATAATGCGGAGTGCTGTATGTGAGCCTGAAATAACAATACTAGCCAAGTTTTGTGAAATGAGATCATTTTTATAGATAGCTAGCGTCAAAGATATTGATCTGTAAAAATCGTTACACCGGAAAAACGACATAAGGTGGAAGTACGGTGTGTGATCTAAGTACCTAATGTGAAATGGAGTCATTTTTATCGCAAGGAGACCCAAATACACAATAGTGCACAAATAAGATAACTGTAAATGCGAATTACGAGGAAGTACTGTGTGTGACCCTATCATAGAATATCTTTAAGGTCTCCCAGGGTTCAACTATATATTAATTTTTGCGATCTGTAACAATCAAAATATTGTCAATATGCGAATAACGCGGAAGTACTGTATGTGACCCGCTTGATAAAAATCGGGCATCATTCAATCGCCGTCCCAAACATTTGAAGACCTTGAACGTTCAAATATATTGATTTTTCCGGCCTGTAAAAATCAAAATACAATATACGCTCTAGCGAAATTGTGAAAAAGGTTCATAACGTGGAGATACAGTGTGTGACACAATATCCAATAAATCAAGCGTCACCTGCTCGTTATATCGAACATTTTAAGACCTCAAACGTTAAAAAATATTGACTCTTATAGGCAGCAAAAATCAAAAATAGAAACAATTTTGAACGATGTGTTATCCAAAATGCGGAAACTGCTAATTTTGCACAACAACCTACTCAGACAAGATTCTCTGAAAATGACATTGAGTTGCATTCATGTAATTTTCTGACCACAGACAGACACTTCAGAAAGTGTTTCCGAGTACAGTAGTAAAAAAAATTCTTCCAAATTCACCTCCGTTCCGAAACTGGCTTTTCGGTCAGCGATACTTCCATTTACTACGTAAACATCAAAGTAGAAAATTCAGACTTCAATCTAGTTCTTATTGATTGTTGAACTGATTGCACGTTATGGTTTCGATTTCTGTTCCAGGTGCTCGAATATATGCACTCAATATTTCAAGAGATAAGCACGACCGCACCGCTCAACCCGGAAGCGACTTCTTTGTGAGTAACTCAACATTCCCCCGTTTTTATTTTTATTTTTTTATTTATTTTTTTTATTGCGATTTTTAATCGAATGAAATTCTTTCAGGTATGAAACCGACAGGGAAAAATTCCTTGAGAAAGCTGGCGATTGTGCGAAAGCAAGCGCATTGAACGCGGTCAGCTCAACGTATCACGACAGCGATGCGCACTTTATACGGTTTTCAGACTTCGACGAATCCGTCCACTCGTCCGTCAGAAGTTTATTGCTCAATCGAAAGGTAAAAGCGATTAATTATTATTAAAAATAGATTACCGGGGGGGGGCAATAAACTGATTTCTCCTTATTTATTATGAATAATTTGTAAAATAAAAAATATATTTATTCTATCTATTGAGGGACGGATATTTAAAAATATTCAATATACCTAGAGAGAGATGGGATAAAAAATATAATTAATAGTAATATATTTAAAAATATTATTGTTATTTAAAATAGATTAGTGAGGGGAAAATTAACTGATTTCTCCTTATTTATTATGAATAATTCGTAAAATAAAAATATATTTATTCCATTTATTGAGAGGTAGATCTTTTAACATATTCAATATACCTAGCGAGAGATGGATTAAAAAATATAATTAATAGTGATATATTTTAAAATATTCTATATATACCTATAGAGAGAAGGATCTTTTAAAAATATTCAATATACCTAGAGAGAGAGGGAGAGATGGGATAAAAAATATTCAATATACTTAGCGAGAGATGGGATAAAAAATATAATTAATAGTAATATATTTTAAAATACAATTATTATTATTAAAAATGGATTAGTGGGAGACAATAAACTGATTTCTCCTTATTTATTATGAATAATTCGTAAAATAAAAATATATTTATTCTATCTATTGAGAGGAAGGTATTTTAAAAATATTCAATATACCTAGAGAGAGATGGGATAAAAAAGATAATTAATAGTAATGTATTTAAAAATATTATTATTATTAAAAATGGATTAGTGAGGGGAAAACTAACTGATTTCTCCTTATTTATTATCAATTCATTCGTAAAATAGAAAATATATTTATTCCATCTATTGAGAGGTAGATCTTTTAAAAATATTCAATTTACCTAGAGAGAGATGGGATAAAAAACATAATCAATATACCTAGAGAGAGATGGGGTAAAAAAGTATTCAATAGACATAGAGAGAGATGGGATAAAAAATATAATTAATAGTAATATATTTTAAAATACAATTATTATTATTAAAAATTGATTAGTGGGAGACAATAAACTGATTTCTCCTTATTAAATAATTCGTAAAATAAAAAAAAATATTTATTCTATCTATTGAGAGGAAGATATTTTAAAAATATTCAATATACCTAGAGAGAGATGGGATAAAATATATAATTAATAGTAATATATTTTAAAATACAACCATCATTATTAAAAATGGATTATTGGGGGACAATAAACTGATTTCTCCTTATTTATTATAAATAATTCGTAAAATAAATGACCTATCTACTTTTTCTATGGAGAGGCAGATATTTCAAAAATATTCATTACACCCATTGAGAGATGGGATAAAAAATATAATTAATAGTAATATATTTAAAACTATTATTATTATTTAAAATGGACTAGTGAGGGACAATGAACTGATTTTTCCTTATTTATTATAAATAATTTGTAGAATAAAAAATCTATTCGCTTCATCTATTGAGAGATAGATATTTAACAAAAATATTCAATATACCTAGAGAGAGATGGGATAAAAAATATAATTATTAGTAATAAATTCAAAAAATATAATTTTAATTAAAAGTGGATTAGTGGGTGACAATAAACTGATTTCTCCATATTTATTATAAATCATTCGTAGAATAAAAATCCGTTTACTTTATCTTTAGAGAGATAGATATTTTTAAAATATTCTATATACTTCTAGAGAGAATATTTTCCAAATATTCAATACACCCATGGGATAAAAAATATATTTAATAGTAGGTAATATATTTAAAAATATTATCATTAAAAATGGATCAATAAATATCAATAAACTGATTTCTCCTTAATTATTTTAAATAATTCGTAAAATAAAAATATATTTATTTTATCTATTGAGAGGTAGATTTTTTAAAAGTATTCAATATACCCGTTGAGAGATGAATTCACTCCGGAATTCACTATTCGAGTAAAAAATTGCTAACTCGACTGGGAAAATCGGCTAGGAAAGAGCTCGGAAAATTGCAAGCTTGTTGTTGTTGATTTATCAAGCTTGTCTATTGTTCATCATGTAGTAATTGTAGGATATAGCTTGAAGAAAACTACGCACGTGCGTATCGCTCTTAGGTATTAATTTACGCAATGCAAAGACAGTTTATTTAAAATCATCGACGCAAGAATTAGAAAAAAATCGGACGACCTATTCGTTCAATTATCGATTTGTCAGTCGAACTTGGAAATTTGTCGACCCCAAGAATCCGAAATATGGTTACGAAAAATCCGCACGAATCTCAATCGCGCTACCAACCGCCGAACAGGATATCCATCGCTTTCCCGATGGCACTTTGAGGCGCAGCTGTGGCGCGGGATTCGTTCTGCTGCTGCAACAATATGAACTTCATAAGCGACAGGAAAAATTGCCACGAATCGAAAGCGTATTCGAATTTTCCTCTTACCGTTTCAAATCCGAGGTTTCTCATTTTGGGCGATAAAATTACAGAAGGTGATTTGGTCCTATTGGCGAGCGAATTATTCGGCAGTGTGGGAGTCGTCGGGTACGCAGCACGCATTTGGTTCTGTAAAATATATTTTTGAACGTTTAGCAAACATTTTTCGTTTTTGGGTAGTCGCTTCATATCTTCTTGGTTTTGAAGTTTGCGGGGGAGAAAAAACTGGGCGACTCGCTCTCGAGCTACAAAGCCCTGATGATGCCCGAAGGGGCGAAAGTGCTCGGCGGTCAATAAAGAAAATCGAGAACGAGTCGCCCAGTTTTTCTCCCCCGCAAACTTCAAAACCAATTTAGCAAACAGTGTCGGATTCATTCAATACAATAGATCCCATAACCTGTACAAGAATAGTTTATCGCCATTTTGACCTAGGTCATCGCCTATTTCACTAGTTTATCGCCATTTTGACCTAGGTCATCGCCTAATTCACTAGTTTATCGCCATTTTGACCTAGGTCATCGCCTATTTCACTAGTTTATCGCCATTTTGACCTAGGTCATCGCCTATTTCACTAGTTCATCGTTGAATCAATCGTTGAATTCAATCACTCACCGTATATTTTCCTTCCCGAATGCCGATCATTATGTTGCCGTTGATAACGCGCCCATCGAGCGTCAGCGCTTTCCTAGCTTCGCTTCTAGTTGCGTATTTCACGAATAACCAATTTCCCGAGGCGGGAAAAGATGTTTCCTCGATATTGCCAACCTGTAATGAAGTGCGAGCTTTAGAATTGTTCAAGTAGCGAGCAGTGTTGCCAAGTCTCCCCTTTTGGGGGAAATCTCCCTCAAAACAAAGACAAAATAAATCTTTCCCCTTAATCCTCCCCAATTTCGTGTTTGCTTTCCTTTCCATTTTTTTAGTTTGAAATGTAAAAAAAAGAAAAAAAAAACAATTTTTTTATAGTTGACATGCTGACAAGTTGAGCGATGATTTTTATATTTATGCTATAATAGTGCCCCAACTTCTCTTGATAGTCGAATGTTCACACATGTAACCTGCTTTGCCTATAGATATACAACGATGGCGTCTACGTAGTTTACCGATTGA
Organism: Tupiocoris notatus; assembly: GCA_037159825.1. Taxonomy (NCBI): domain Eukaryota; kingdom Metazoa; phylum Arthropoda; class Insecta; order Hemiptera; family Miridae; genus Tupiocoris; species Tupiocoris notatus. The sequence goes on from JASJUZ010000331.1 coordinate 355,239, forward strand.
AACTTTTTTATTAAATTAAATTTTCCAAGTTTTATGGCGATTTTGATTTCATTCCAATTTTTTTTACCTAATGTATTTCAATTTATTTCTTCATAATTTATTATACCGTGCGCCTCCCTCTTTATAACAATTGTTTTGTCAAATCTGCAAGTGTTTATGCATTTTTCAAATAAGACAAAATCGTTCAACCGGCATTTGCCCAATTGATAATTTTATATTAACGGCTCTGCATATTTCTCCCATTTTTTTGTTTGGAAAAGACCAATTTTCCCCTTTTTCCGATCGAGGTTTATTCCAAATCTCCGCTTGAGACCTGGCAACACTGGTAGCAAGTTCAATGCAGTTGTGCGGACTGATCGGGATGGCAAGTCTGTAAATATCAAGGGCCCAGGAGATCCCGGGGGGCACGAAAAAATCGGAAGAGGCTGACTGCCTTTCGGTTCGGTAATTTTTTATTGGCTGGTAATAAACATTCGGTATAAATGATAAATTTAACAATACTTGTCCTTATTAAGGGCTATTTCATATTAGTTTTACGAGATGAGTAGAATTACAAATAATGATTTTAACTATAGGTTTTTTTTCATAATGTTGGGAAACAAATACTCAATATCGACCAAATTGAGACTTTCATGGCCCTTTTTGTACATACTTGAAAATTAAGCTGGAGAGCTTTTCATTCGAATAAAGAAAAATATTCCAGCTGCCTCAAACCTGCGCTTTCGTTAAATTTTGCAATTTGCAAACTTTTTGATTCGCAAGTAATTGATGAATATTTTAATAACTTAATATCAGTGTAAAAACTCCTAGAGAAAATAGATGGGTTTTTTAATTCAGTTTCTAAAGTTGGTACAAAATTAAGGCCTGGACTAAATTTGCATTGGAACGGTTTAATATTGATTTTCCCAAATCGGTAATAAGTTTTTTTTATAGAAAATTTTTTCATGAGCGAATACAATGGTTTATTATTGAATAATAGACCAAAAATTTGACTACCACAAATGGGCGGTCTTCCTAAATCATAATCTAAGCGAAGGAATAATAATCACTGTACGAATAGCATCGGTCGTTGAGCTACCTGATGTAAGAGCGAAAGTACATGAGCGCTAGCCGATGCAGGGAAGCCAAATGCCATGATCCAATGTCCTTCTGAAACTTCATTTTGACGGCTATTCTGGAATACATCGGACCTGCAACAATGATTGCGGTTTGCATAGAGCCATGAAAAAATGTCAGAGATGATAAATTCGCGTTAAAATCTGTCTCGTATTTTTTTCGCCCGCGCGTTGGATAACGAAAAACTGTCGCGATGCGGTTTGGCAGATGAAACTCCAGTGAAATTATTATATGTGACACAATGGCACTCAACAGACATGACTAGGCTAGATTGATGTGCGTCACTGGTATATATATATATATACAGGGTGGGGCAGAAAAACTTGCTTATTTGCATTTGGCGCCACTCGGCGAGGGGTGGTCAGAATGAGGTGGGGATGGTCCCGTTAGAAAGGAGGGTTCCTGAATTTTTGTTCCCCTCGGCGGTGGTCGTCATCATGCGTTGGTCTATGGAGGAGCGTGCGTTGGCCATCGAGGCCTACTTTTCGAACGGCCACTCGGTCATCGCCACTCAACGTGCCTTCCGCGGGCCCCGTTCCTGGCCGGCAATCAATTCTTTCGTGGGTGGACACATTCAGGGGAAGTGGAGTGCCAAAAAAAAAATCGCCTCGATGCCCGCGGACAGCCAGAACCCCCGAAAATGTCGAGAGGGTAAGGGTTGCGATGTTACGCTCTCCCCGTCGAATTTGGAAGAATTTTTTATCCCACGACTTGAAGATATGGACCTAGGGGATGTGTGGTTCCAACAGGACGGAGCCACAGCACACACAGCCAGAACTTCAATGTCGTTTTTGAGGGAACACTTTAACGAGCGCCTCATCTCTTTGAGGGGTGACATTCCGTGGCCGGCGCGCTCCCCAGATTTGACCCCATGTGACTTTTTTCTGTGGGGTTATTCAAAATCCATTGTTTACAATGACAAACCACGAACCCTCGAACACTTAAAGACCGATATTCGCCAAGCAATCGATCAGATACCCATCGAAATGCTCGAGAGAGTGGAGAGGAACTTCAAAAATCGGTTGGATCAGTGTATCACCCAGGGGGGGCAGCATATGCCCTATGTGATTTTCAAATCTGTGTAAAACAAAAAATCATGAAGTGTTCTATCCAATAAAAAAATAATTTCGTCGATACCTGCAGTACTTTTTTTTTAATCGACCTTTCAAATAAGCAAGTTTTTCTGCCCCACCCTGTATATAAGGGGTATTCATGGTCGGTGTCGAGAGATCGAGTTGTCGAGAAATCAAGAACCGCGCGTACCATGAAGATCCTCCTAGTGAAGCCCGTATCGAGATCGAGAAATGGACTCATCTATTAGGGCCTCCATGGCCGAATACAAACCAAATGAATTTGGTTTCTGCCTATTAGGTGACAATTTCCATTCGCTTTCGTAACACGAAACTCACGAACGCGAAATAAGGGATAAAAAATCGGAATGTGAGGAAAGATTCGTCGAATAGCCGTCGTTTCACGTTGTTTACATCGAATTCGGCGGGAACTTCTCGATCGAGATGTGAAATGAACTGCGCATGTCGGGTCGAGAAAGTTTCCATGGCAACCTTATCAATCTCGACGTCTCGACACCGACCAAGAATACTCCTATAGTCTTGGCTAGCGCTGATCAGTGTTGCCAGGTCCCAACCGGTCGTTTCGGGGAACTCTCGACAAGAAAAAGGGGAATTTTTTTTTTTTAACAAAAAAAGGGAGCTTTGGGGGATTTTAGTTCGAGTGAAGCGTGATTATAGCGACATCAAAATAGACTCTGCACATCAATATTGCGGGTGAGGAGATATATTGTGCAAAAGACTACTGTTCAATATTTTGCAGTAATTGAAGAATTTCTGTGAATCGTAAAATTTCTGTACGCTCTTCGGCATTTAAAGCGAAAATGAGGAGCCTGACAAATTGTTGCATAATCTTTCTTCAGTTTCTTTAGTAAACACGGCTGAATACGGGAATTTTTCGGCGTAAATTGAAATACATGATGCAATAATGAAAAAATAAAAATATCTAGGTAATAAAAATTAAAAACACCAGTGAGGAAGTAATAAATAAATTAACCAGAATTTTCGCTTTTTATAGAAAAGTAGTAGAAAAAATGGGAGCCAAAAATGAGATAGAGGGAGGATTTGAGAAAACGGAAAAGAGTAATCGTGTCTACGTTTTTGGGGTTTTCCTCCAAGAGACCTGGCAACACTGGCACTGATCGCTTGATATTAAGGTAGTCTTTAATTTCAATTTATGTTATTCATTTAAAATACCAATTAATATTATATTAATTTATTTTATGTTATAATTATATTCTATCCACACTGGGGCCCCTTGAACCGCAATGCTAGCTTAATTTTGAGGGGGAGAAAATTAATATTTTCAATTTCTATAGATTTTTGGACGCTGAATCGAATGACAGGGGTCGATAGCTTTATTGGTTCTCGAGTTATCGCAGATTTTGTGTCGAATTTGGGAGATTTTCAGAAATTCGGCATAACTCGAGAGTTCTTAGAGTTATAAAAATCATTCTATATTCATTTGAATGGTCGTAAACACTCTCTCCAGTTGTATCGTTAGGCAATAGTTTTAGCGTTTAATAAGTAAATTAAGAAAAAAAAAATGATTAAAATTACAATAGTCGCTACGGAGCTTTCCCTTATAATTACCAATCGGTTTTTCGGTCGGAACGTTCGTAATAATTACTATCGCAAAAAATCGATAGTCTTCTTAAATCATTATTGAAGCGAAGGAATAATACACCGCTGTACAATCGTTTGCAGCGTGTTTTCTTGGGCGATTACAATTGCTTATTATTTAATAATAAACCGAAAAAGCGTACTGGAAAACAAAAGTTATTTCTATCTGATAATATAATTTTTCAAGACCTGGCAACACTGTCGCTTATTCTATCACGTTAAATAACCGGAACACATTATTAAATCAATAAACTATCTTATTCTTATCTTATCTTATCTCCTCTTATCTATCTTATCTCTTATCTTATAAACTATCTTATTCTTTTTCTTAACTATCTTATTCTATCTATTTCACCTCTCGACATCAAGCTTACTTGTTCACTGGCGACGGCGCGTCTTCATTCGAATCCAAAATCGAATTGTGCAGCTTATCGTACAGCGAAACTGTCGGAGGCGGACCGCTTATCGAGGACCTTGGCAATCTGGAAGACAAAACTCGATAAATATTCGGCGGAGAGTCTTCGTTCATCACTTAGAGACAGAATTCTGCTATTTGGTGTCAGGTGAAGAGGGAATGACCAATTTTTCATGAAAATTGTGAGTTTCAAGGGAGAAAATCGCTAAGGAAAATCAACGGTTTGAATGAACCCGGAGATGTAACTCCAACTGATTGAAGTAACTCCCTAGAGCGCTCTGCAGTCGGCCGAAAGACAACAACAACAAGACGGTCTTTAAACTGGAGTCTAATTCTAGTAACTGACGCTAACTTCACTGCTACTTTTTTTAATCGTCGAGTTAGTACCGCCCGAAATGCCTCGTAAAGCAAATCAATTGCTGCCTGGGTTTGGAAAAGGAACCAGGGAAAATATTCCCGAAGTGGATTTCGCTGCGCTGCATGTTTTCTACGCGACCAATTTTGATTTCTTAACCCTTTCTCCCCGAAGTGCGCACGACCACAGTGAGGCCCCCTCCCGACGCTTTAAGGGGGCCATACACTATGCAATTCTCTGCAGGCCGTCGCCTCAACAGACGATCGCAAGACCAATATCGCCGACTTCCATACACTAGCAGTCAACCGCCTGCAGGCGGCCGTACTGATCTGCAGATGATTGCATGAAGATAGCACACACTACAGTCCGGTAACTGCAGGCGGACTGTCGGTCAATGAATCAGGACTGCTGGCGGACTGTCGTGACCAAGAAACAGGACTGCAGGAGATCCCGTTTTGGTTTATTATTCAATAATAAACCATTGTAATCGCCCAAGAAAAAAAAATGTCTAACCCCCCTCAAAATTTGATGTTTTACGTTTCTAGGCATGTAGAATCCGAATATCCAATAAAACCTTGGAAAATATTAATTTTCTCCCCCTCAAAACCCCCCAAAAATACCCTTAAAATTGAGCTAGCAAGTTGGGTCAAGAATTGGGCCGTCGTAGGACCGAGATTGATTTTTGGTGAAAATTTCAAAAATTTAGCTATTATGGTTTGGCCGGAAAAGTGTTGACGGCGTACGGCGGACAGACAGAATTTTTTTTATTGGATATTCGGATTCCACATGCCTTGAAACGTAAAACATCAAATTTTGAGGGCAGTTATCCGGCCAAACTGTAAGAGCTAAAAATTTGAAATTTTCACCAAAAATCAATCTCGGTACTACGATGGCCCAATTCTTGAACCAACTTGCTAGCTCAATTTTAAGGGTATTTTTGGGGGGTTTTGAGGGGGAGAAAATTCATATTTTCCAGGGATTTTCCAAAAAATGTGTATTTGGTATCAAATTATATAGATTTTTGGACGCTGAATCGAATGAGACCATCGCCGGGTCGATAGCTTTATTGATTCTCGAGTTATCGCAGCTTTTGTACCGAATTTGGGAGATTTTCAGAAATTTGACACGAGGGTATAACTCGAGAGTTCTTGAAGCTATAAAAATCGTTCTATACTCATTGGAATGGTCGTCAAACACTCTCCAGCTGTAGGGTAAGGCAAAAAAATTATTTTTTAATTAGGAAATTAAGAAAAATAAAATTGATTAAAATTACAATAGTTGCTACGGATTTTTCCCCTATAGTTACCATCTGTTTTTCAGTGGGAACGTTCACAAATGTTAGAATTAATTACTATCACAAATGGATAGTCTTCCTAAATCATTATTGAAGCGAAGGAATAATAAACCACCGTTTCGTTGAAAACCATCGGTTTTCATTAGCGATTTTCCCCGCGGAAACTTACAATTTTCATGGAAAAATTGGTCATTCCGTCTTCAGCTATTAAATAGCGGATTCGGGCCGTTAGGAACGAAAATAAAAAATACGCGTCTTTCCCATTACCTTCCGAAATTGTTCGAAGACGGGATCGACGATTGCGGGCTCGAAGGTCCGGCCATCGTCATTTCCACATCTTTGGGCGACGTCGACCCGCTCGCGAATCCGGTCGGCGTCCGCGCTGTGCTGGAGTTGAATCCCGATAAATCGTTTTCTCCGCCGAGAAGAAACCCAGGAAGGACGCCGGACGATACGCTTCTTGTCGGAGTTCGTGAAAAATCCATAATCGCGAGAATCTAATGAAATGCTAATTGAAAGATTGTCAAACACTTTATTGAGCGAGACGACCGATTGCGAATTGCGGGACAATTGTTAAGCGTTAATCAGCTATGGGAAGAGCTTATCAGATAAGCGTCCTAGAATAACTGCAACGTTGGACATATACTGCTTTTTAGTCAGGAAGCTCGAGGTGTTTTTTTAAAATCGAATTGCGATCGAAGTAATTGACAAGGGAGTTGAATTAGTGTATAATTTTGTATGAAATTAAAATTTGATGATATCAATTGTTTTGAAAATTACAATCGATCAGTAGGTTTGAATCGAAATAATCGATTTTTGGGTTTTGAATCGAAATAATCGATTTTTAGGTTTTGAATCGAAATAATCGATTTTTAGGTTTTGAGTGGAAACAATCGATTAGTATATTTGTAATTGAATTAATCGATTAGTATGATTATAATCGAAATAATCTATTATTACTTTATTGTAAATCGAATTAATCGATTAAGTAAAATGATCGATTTATAGGCCGAATTCTGATAATCGATTTTTATGTCAATTAACTAATCGATTTCTTGTGGGAAAGAATTGATTTTAGGTAGAAAAATGAGCTAACCGATTGTGAGGGATATTGAAACCAACACATCCAAGTTTAATTGATCGTAATCGATTTTTGCTTAGTTATAAAATACTCGTTTTACAATTAAGCGAGACGACCGATTGCGAATTGCGGGACGATTGTTCAAGGTAGATAGATTGAGGAGGTACGCTGGTAACTCTGTAGCCAATGAAAAGTGCGAATGGGTATGACGTCATAATGAATCCCAAGTCCCACTTGGTAATGAAGATTGGATTGATTTCACCTACTTAATACACAAGTAAAACTGATTATTGATTTTTGTGAGCATTTTATTTTAACTTTTAATGCTCGTTTTGGTTATTTACGTAAATAATAATTGGTAAATAACGTTAGGGTGATATAAACCTTCAAAAAATGAATCAAGATGGTCAGACTTACCAGAATTTCAAAAAAAAAATTAGGGAAGCAACAATGCCAGTTTAAACTAGTTCACTTTTGAACATTATTATTAATCATTATTATTAAAACATATTAGGAATATTGAAACAAAATATAATTGTGACGTGGGAAATAAATAAAATTGTTTTTGAAAACTCATTATAAACTTTTATTTTTAACAGTAATTATTTTTCTTTTTTTTCATACTTCCTATCTGATAAATTAGCGGATCGTTCAAGGGATTTTTGTTGTGCCCTTTGTGCATTTAAATATTTTATCCTCAGCAGTATGCGCATTTTGCAAAAAGATTCTATCAACTTGTTGTCAATTTGAAGAGAAGATGCAACTTTTGATGTAACGTATTCCGTTGTTTTTTTGCAGTTGGTGGGTATTTTATCTTTTGTATTATAAAGTAGGTTTGTAATTTTCGACTAAGTCATAGCCGACATGACCATTCCAACATTCGATGTTTTTCAAGATTTGTAACTTTCATCGTGGATTACTTCACCAAAAGTCGTTAATTTTTCAGATTTTTGAATAGACCGAACGAACGGTAATTTAACTTAAGATTTTCTCCGAGTAGTGTACCTATCCATTTTTCAAAATTTTATGCGGTATTCAACAACATCGGTAAAATGTACACCAAAAAATCTCATTCTCCAACTTTACACATTCTATTCATTCATGTACCTAGGGCAAAAGAATGAAGCATATAATCATGGAAATACACACCATAATCAATCATTATGCTAAATTTGAACAAAATTGGAATCAAAAAATGTTTCACAAAAAAACCAAGGGGTACCTCTGCAATTTTTTAAAACTTATCAGTTGTTGATTTTTTACTCTCCTATAAGTACAGATAAAAACCTGCAGTTTTCAGGAAAGTTGTTTTTTTACCAGAAAATAAAGAGAAAAAAGTACAAAACACGCACAAACAATGAAAAAGAGTTTAAACTCGTAAATTAATAAGTAGTTTCGTAGTTTGCTTGAGGGGAATTCATGAAATACTGACGAGTGTTTTATGGTAGGAAAGACTTCTCCCTTCAACAGGTAGAATTTCAACCCTCCAAATAAAAGAGAAAGGTAGAAGAAGGGTTTAATTTTGTAATGGGTAGGGGCCTCGGGTCTGTGCTCTAGGGGTTCAAAATGTACTTGTCAGTGAGAGGATTTAAGAATTAAGGATTTAAGACAAATTTATTCAGCAACATAAAACATATAAATTAATACACAATAGAAAAATAACGAATAATAGGTTCAGCAATAGGCTATCGCCCGTGAGAGGGATTCAATGTGACGTTTTAGCGTCCTTAGCAACCGATTTGGAGAGGGGGTCGCCCTTAGTTACCAGCGTACCTCCTCAATCTATCTACCTTGACGATTGTTGAGCGTTAATCAGCTATGGGAAGAGCTTATCAGATAAGTGTCCTAGAATAACTGCTACGTTGGACATATACTGCTTTTTAGTCAGGAAACTCGCGGTGTTTTTTTAAAATCAAATTGCGATCGAATGATTTCCAGTAATTGATACGGGAGTTGAATTAGTGTATAATTTTGTATGAAATTGAAATTTGATGATATAAATTGTTTTGAAAATTAAAATCGATCAGTAGGTTTGAATCGAAATAATCGATTTTTGGGTTTTGAATCGAAATAATCGATTTTTAGGTTTTGAGTGGGAACAATCGATTAGTATATTTGTAATTGAATTAATCGATTAGTATGAATATAATCGAAATAATCTATTATTAGTTTATTGTAAATCGAATTAATCGATTAGGTAAAATGATCGATTTATAGGCCGAATTCTGATAATCGATTTTTATGTCAATTAACTAATCGATTTCTTGTGGGAAAGAATTGATTTTAGGTAGAAAAATGAGCTAACCGATTGTGAGGGATATTGAAACCAACACATCCAAGTTTAATTGATCATAATCGATTTTTGCTTAGTTATAAAATACTCGTTTTACAATTATTAACAAGACTACCGATTGCAAATTGGTGGACAACTGTTAATCAGTAACGAGAAGAGCTTATAAGTCCTATAATAGCTGCTACGTTGGACATTTGCTGCTTTTTAATCTTGAAACTCGAGTTTTTTTTTTTTTTTTTTTTTTTTTTTTTTTTTTTTTTTTTTTTTTTTTTAATGAAATTGCGATTGAATGATTTTTAGTAATATTGATACGGCAGTTAAATTAGTGCACAATAAATCGAAGTTCACAATAAAATTTTATGGTATTAATTATTTTGAAAATTATAATCGATTAGTAGATTTGAATCAAATGAATCGATTAGATTGTGAATAGTATTAATCGATTAGGTAAAATAGATGATCGATTTTTAGGCCGATTTCCGATAATCGATTTTTAGGTCAATTAACGAATCGATTTCTACTGAGAGCGATAATATTGGTTCCAGATGAAAAAATGAGTTAACCGATCCTGAATGAAATGTAAACCAACGGATCTAAGTTGGATTGATCATAATCGATTTTTGCGAAAGTGGAACTAATCGATTCAGCGTTGAATCGAAATTTATGAAAAAATCGAATTGACTTCGAGCCTTAATTTACTTAAACCATAGATAGATTTTTAGCGTAAATTAAGAATTTGTCTATAAAACAAGATTTCATTCCTTGCTATCGATTTGCCGTGCTTCTTCTCTGAAAAATGACAAACCTCAGCGATTAAAATTTTAATTTTCTCGTTGCAGGATACGAAAGCTCCGAAGAATCCCAAGCTGGAACAGGGAGTCAGCCGGATCCCATTGGGGCTCTCTTGGGTGCAATATGGAACTATGAAGCCCTGTTCGAGGCCATACAAGCCGATATATATCGACCCTCGCGAAGTGGCAGCAGGTTCCTCGTCTTCCACGTGACGTTTCCCTCATTGGCACCCATGTTAGCTTTTTCTTGCCGCCATTGTGATTTCTTTTAGTTCAAACGGGAAAATTCTCCCCTGGCCTAATCGCACTTTAACGAACAATTATCGATCAATATGTACTTATTCGTATGATACTTGCCGATTATTTCTATAGTGAAAATATTCTCCGCAACTTTAGCTCGTCTAGTATTTACTCATTTGAAGGCGGCTTTCGTCCTGCCCATGCTTTAAACTATTCTAGCTCGGTGGTAGTATTAGTTAATTTATTTTCCGCCAGGCGCTTTTAAGTTTCCTCTTTTCCGACCAATTTGCTCTTCAATATTTGACCACTAGCGCATTCTGACTCTTAATTGCCCGGATAAAATTGCAAAATTTTCGCATTTGTATGAGACGATTTCGAATTTCCAACCGGCTGAATTTCAGCATTGATTAACTATACGTATCAATCCTTAGTACAACTCATTTAATCGACCGCAAGTGCCTTACCAGCATAATACTGTACTAATATTGTAAAATAAACCGTCTTTCTATAAAAAAAAAATTTTTTTTTTCAAAATCCATAACGTCCCTCTAATTCATCTGGTTTAATATTGAATATCAGAATCGACATTTTTCTCAGCTCAGAATCGCAATTCTTGACATTTCGAATAGGTTGAGATCGACTGAATTTTTTGGAAAAAGGCGATTCATCGAGGTACAGAAAAATCTAGATGGCCGATGTATTCGAATAAAATTGAGAAAACAAGTTCTAATTAATTAATATTTTTTTTAAACCACAAGAAAATTATATTTATTAAAGTATCTAACTAATAAATCGATTTTGACTCGATGATTAAAAGATGAATCGATTTTAAGTAAATATATCGATCGTAAATCGCTTATAGAGATCAATCCTAATCGATTTGCATTGTATAAATCGATTTTAGGCGGATGATTCGATTATAATTTAATCTGAAGTGGAATAACCATCATAAATCGATTTTGATAAGATAAATCGATCATGAATCTATTTCAGAAAGATCGATTTTACGCGGAATCGAAAGTTGAATCGATTTTATGTGGATAAATAAACTATAAATCGATTTGAGGAAGATAAATCGATATAGAAAGAAAATTCGATCTAGAATCGATTCAAACGGATGAATCGATTTTAGAAAGAATAAGTTTGAAGAAAATCTACATTGAGCTGATAAATCGATTTGAAAATTGATTTCGACCATGATTTCAAATAGTAGAATTGATCTTCAATCGAATTTTCAAAGGATAAATCAATATCAACCAAATAAATCGATTTCAGGAAAATCAATTGTTTTTAGAAAAATGAATAAATATTGAAAGTTTGATTTTGAATAGATTTTCATTAGTAAAACTGATTTTGAGTCGATTTAAAACAGGTTGTTCAATTTTCATTAATGAATAGATTTGAAAATTGAACTTGATCACGAATTAATTTTGAACTTTCAATTTGATCTCGACTTGAACTAAAATAGTTAAATCGATTTTAAATTTATTCCACAACGTAGAAAAAGTTTAAATTCGATCATGAATCGATTTTCAACAGTTGAGTTAATTTTTAATCGTCTTAATAAATAGATTTTAACGAATTAGCCATTAATTTAAAAATTAAATTCGATCATGAATCGATTCTTAATAGTTAAATTTATCTTGAATCAATGGCCAGATCGATTTTAAGAGGATAAATCGTTTACAAGCGAATAAATCAATTTTGAAAGAAAATTCGATTGTGATTTGATTTTAAACCGGTTAATCCGTCAATAAATCCATTTTAAGCGGAGAAATCGATGGTGAATTAATTTTATGCAGATGAACCGACCATGAATCGATTTTAAGAGGATACATCAATTTTAAGAAATTAAATAAATTATAAATCGATTAAAATTCAATTTGATAATGGTCTTACTTTGAAATATAAAATTGACTTTGGATAAATTTTAAACAGGTGAATTAATTTTCAGCGGATATATCAATGATGAACCGATTTTAAAAATAAATTTGATCTTAAATAGTTTTTGAACAGATGGATCGATTTATAGCAGATAAATCAACTATAACTCGATTAAAAAAATTAGTTTTGAATAGATTAATTGTGAAGGGATAACTAAAATATTTATTCTAAATAAATTTTCAAAAAAACCAACAAGTTTTTATGGTGAAATTGAAAGTAATCGATTTCAGCGTCATTTGGACCGTTCAAAAATCCAAACCGAACCAAATGAAAAAATATTTACCAATCATCCTACAAAAAGAAAAAAGAAAAGAAAAATAAAACGTTAAACCGTGAAATGATTGCATTCTATAAATATCACGCTTTATTTCGTTCTTTAACGGTTCACATCAATTTCACAAACGGCTTCCTCAAACAATATTGAAAGAGTATAAATTATAAACGGAGATGAAAACAATGAACATAAATCGCCTAATTTGAAAATACTTTACAAAGCAGCGGATTTCGCTTGCGACGAATTTCATATTAAACACTGTCGAAATACAAAGATCGGATGAAGAGTTTGAATTCTTAAACATAAGAGGAAGAATTGGTTTATTACAGGACAAACGACGAGACTACAGCTAAGCGTTTTGGGCGAGGGCGGACCATTATTTTTTCCCAGCCTCTTTTGATTTTTCGTCGACCCATTTGACCACGCGGTTGATCACCGTCGAGGGATCTTCGACTTTCTTTATCTAGAACAAAGAAACCAGGGAAATTTCAGAATTCGTTCGCAGTGATGCCTTCCTTTAAAATCCCTTGAACCGAGTAAAAAATCCCTTTAACCGAGTGAAAAATCCCTTTAACCAAGTAAAATATCCCTTTAACCGAGTAAAAATCCCTTTAACCGAGTAAAAAATCCCTTTAACCGAGTAAAAAATCCCTTTAACCGAGTAAAAAATCCCTTTAACCGAGTAAAAAATCCCTCGAAATAATGACAAAATCCCCTGTAAAATTCCCAAACCCTTCAAAGCCGCCAAAATAAACGGCAAAACGGAATTTGATTCAATGTCGGCTGCATGAAACGTGAATTGGCTCTCGACGAAAATAATTGATTATTCATGCTTTTTCTCAACAATATAAAATTGAAATCGCTTCTAAAACAGAGACAATTATGTAAAAAAAAAAAAAAAAATCAATAAATAGAAAAATTTTCTAGATATTTCTTTTATCGAATTTGACCCGATCAGAAAAATATCCCCTAGATCTGGGGAAATCCCCCAAAACTGAGTCAAAAAATCACCTGAATCGAAAAAAATTCCCTGAATTGGAGAAACATCCCTCGAATTAATGAAAAATCCCCTAAGTTAATGAAAAAATCACCTGAAAAATCCCCAAACTCTTCAAAGCCACAAAAATATACGGCAAAACGAAATTTGCAAAACGGCAAAAATTCGATGATGACTGCATAAAAACCGTAAATTGACACTTGACCAAACAATTATTGATGCTGTTTCTCAACAATATAAAACTGAAATAGCTCCTAAAAAGAACTTTTTTTTTAAAAACCTGTAAAAAAAATTGCCCCGATAAAAATAATAATGTAAATAAATCCCCAAAACCGAGTCGAAAAATCACCTGAACTGAAGAAAAAATCCCCTTAATTAATGAAAAATCCCCTGAAAATTCACAAACCCTTGAAAGTCTCAAAAATATACAGCAAAACAAAATTTGATTCGATGTTGGCTGCATAATACGTAAATTGGCACTTGACGAGAAAAAAAAAGAAAATTTATGCTGATTTTCAACAATATAACATTTAAATAGCTCCCAAAAAGAATACATTTACTTTCGAAAAATTGCAGCGATAAAATAGAATCCCCTAGATATTTCTACCATATAAATTTTACCCAATCAGAACAATATCCCCCGGATCTGGGGGCAAATCCCCCGAAACCGAGTCAAAAATTCCCTGTTGAAGAAAAACTCCCTAAATTGAAGAAACCTTCCCTGAATCAATGAAAAATCCCCTGAATCAATGAGAAATTCCCTGAATTAATTAAATACACGGCAAAACCAAATTTGACTCTATCTTCGATCTAGGACTGTCAATCTGTGAAATGTGTCCAGGTTTCTTTGTTGTTGTTGTTTTATCTTTTTTCCGGTCAATTCAAGAATTCTTAAATTTTATTAAATTCAACTGATAAAAAAAAGGAAAAATTCTTTTAGCTAGCATTTCTGGATAGGAAACCTATAGAAACTTTCTCTTTATGCAGAAATTATTCCATTTTTGATTCAACCGTTAATTTGTAAACGGTGTCCAGGTTTCTTCGTTTTTTCTAGCCAACATATAATTTAAACAGTTGACCAAAAAAACACTCCGTCGAAACCTGAATCTCAATGACCTGAGAATTATCAACTTACGGCCTCGCGTCTTCGGTAACTGTCAAGGAACATCTGAATTTGACTCGGATAGGATCGGACAGGGTAATATTTTCTAACGTCAATCTTTCTTGAACTGTTCGGCATAGTCTTTGAAACTTTCCCATAGCAAACGCGGCGGGAACACGTTGGGCACCTGTTGGTTCGCAAAAGTCACGTGAGGTTAAAAGAAATTATATTTGATAATATTCACCGTTAAGAATAAACGCACATAGCGGAATTTTCAACCTATAAATTTTATTCGCCGAAAAGAGCTTCATTCTAGCATCAATAGATTATTATAAACCTACCTTACAGTGTTGCCAAGTCTGAGAATTTCCTCCTTATGTCTGAGGGATTTTTGTGATTGGGGAAAATATCGAAGGGATTTTTTCAAGGGATCGAGGGATAAATCTATGGAATATTATTTTTCAACAGGCATATTTATCATTTTATTTAAATTTTTTATTTATTTATTTTTATTTTTGAAGGAATGTTCATTTTGTCGTAGGTATTTCAGTAGTATTTTGTCAGAAATCAACTGTCCTCCAGCCAACATAGCTGTGGAAGACATCCTGGACAAATTAAGCGGCGAGTGACTTCAACTAAGTTGGATCAACTTCAAAGAAGAGTTCTTGACTTAGAACGACTCTGAGGGTTGGAATTCGTGATTGATTCGTGATCAAAGTTATCGATTTCAACTACCACAAATTGGACTTTTTTTCAACTACTTAGGATTTTTTCCATACAAGAGCCAGTTTTTATTTCTTATGAAGCTCAATACATCGGGTCAAATTTACATTTTGCGGGATATTTTTTGCGGCTTGGGAATTTTTCAGGGTAACTGGGAAACTTTCGACTCGGTGTGGGGGGATTGCCAGAAAAGCACTCGACAACACTGCTACCTAAGTTCCCGAAGGGTGAACCTGAACATTACCAAGGAGTTAAGAAAGGTAGTTCAAAAAAAAAAAGTTACAAAATGTAAACTGCAGTTGTAAAAGAATGAAATTTTTTTCTCTTAATATCGAAATTCGATCTTGCAGAATTGAATGTATTATCGGACATCGGTTTTGCTGTGATCGCACGAGATTTATCAATGTTCTAACATTAGATGGACTCTATTTCAGTTCAAAAATCGAACGAAATCGGCTCCGCACTCGAATACGTGCGGAGTTCCTGACAATTTAATCGAGTTTCATTCAGTTTTCAGGGAGACATGGCGTTTTATGTCACTTTTTGACCACCGAAAAATGGACACACGGACGTAAGGACGGATGGACACACATAGGGATGGACAAATGTTCAGAAACAGTTCCTAAGTATAGTACTATGAAAATACCTTCCAAATTTTTCGGACGATCAAAATACTTCCATTATGTAAACAAGGAAGAAAAAATATTTCGAATGGGAAGCGTTACCTCATAATTTTGCGCTATGTAAACACCTGTGTAGACTCCGACTCCGAAAACGATCTGAAATAGAAGAGTTGTATACTGAAAACTGCTTAAACGTATTTCAATGGAATTAATGGCGTTCTTTAGCCCACAATTCCAACAATAGATTATTAGGGTTGTTTAGAAAGTCTTACTATAGAAAACCAATCTATAATAATAATAAAAATATTAATAAATAAAAGTAATAGTAATAAATAATTATATATATAAATTATTATCAATACAAATACATAAAATAATAATAAATAAATAAAAATAATTAATAACACCAATAAAAAAAACACATAAATAATAATACAGCTAAATAAACATAAATAATAAGAATACAGATAAATAAAAATAATTGATAATAGTAATAAATAAAAATAATTGATAATACTAATAAATAAAAATAATTAATAATACTAATAAATAAAAATAATTAATAATACAAATAAATAAAAATAATTAATAATACAAATAAATAAAAATAATTGATACTAGTAATAAATAAAAATAATCAATAATACAAATAAATAAAAATAATTAATAATACAAATAAATATAAATTATTAATAATACAAATAAATAAAAAATAATTAATAATACAAATAAATAAGCATAATTAGAAAAATAATAATAACAATAAAACAAATAGAAATAATTATTAATAATAAATAAAATAATATCAACCATAATAAATAAAAATAATTAGGAATAATAATAAATAAAAATAAATAAAAATAATTAGGAATAATAATAAATAAAAATAATTAGGAATAATAATAAATAAAAAGAAATAAAAATAATTAGGAATAATAATAAATAAAAAGAAATAAAAATAATTAGGAATAATAATAAATAAAAATAATTAATAATAATAACAATCAAAAAATAATTGATAATAATAAAAATAATCTATACAAGTGCGCAAACGCCATGATGTACGGGAGAGAGACATGGGTTGGAAATTAAATTGGCTTTTTTGCTTTTGCTTCCTCCGTATTTAGTTTATAACAGTTTTCAAGGTGGAGGTCCCGAAGTTGATAAATGCGACCAGAAAAATATGAAAACGCATTACAGCGAATTCTTCGTCGAAAGGAGCACTAGTAAATAACACAATAGATCGAGACAATTTACTTACGACCCCTTTGAACATCGTAGCCGCCTCGCCCCGAATTCACTTCGATGGCACAATCCGCTTATGTACGAATTCAATATCAACTCGGAGGAACAAATCTACTTCGAAAAGGGGCGAAATTCAAAACAATTTAACCAGATACGGAATATCGAGTCGGAATGACAAAAACGTAACCGCGTCGAGCGTCAGCTGGTGTATAACCGCAGGTGAAACCTTCGCAATTTATTGTCCCGCGTTTTGCCACGGAAGACAGAAATATCGACTTATGATAAGTGCTTATAGTTGAGCGCGAATTCGAAGCGAAAACGTTCCAATTCAGTCGATCAATAATAGAGTTTAATTTTCTTTTCAATTTCTGCGAAGCAGTTACTTTTGGAAAATAAAATTGTGCTGGAATTCTCTCAGTTAATCGATGACATCTTTGGCGATTTGAATTTTCTAAATACATAGAAACGGTTTGTATTTAGTTTCAAGTATTTAGCATGACGGAAAACGTAGTCATTGACGAACATGATTGGAAAATTTTTCGAATTCTTCCAGTTCTACGAAAATTGTCGAATTTCATCCGCCAAGAACTTTCAATAATATTGAATCGGATTGAGAGATATCATATAGTTCAACAATTATAACAGCAGACACTCTAAATCCAAAAAAGACAAATGCCTTAAAAAAAACTGATTTAAAAAAAATTAATAATAATAAAAAATCAAAGTAATAAATGTAAGAATATGTTTTTCTTTTTAATTTTACTGTATCAACTTCTAGACACTTATTCTTTTTTTTTTTTAAGGTTCCTGAACTCAATTTGTCTATAATTAATAGGAGTCAATTTTCAATTTTTCGTTCTCAATAGTTTATCCTCGTGGTAAATACTTGAAGACAATAGCCAAAGAGCGCTTCCTACAATAATAGCAGGGAAGATGGGATAAAATCAAGTGGAAAAAGAACAACGGTAATTTATTAACAATGATAAATCTCAATAAGAACAGTTTCAGTGTACAAATATCGCCGGAATAATTTCAATGAGAGAAAAGACGATATGGAATTATTATACAACCATAATGAACAATATTCATGTTGGTGAGTCAGGTTGGTGAGGCAAATCTAGCAGAAGTGTATAGTCGGCCTTCTTTTCATGTGTTTTCTTTTAAAACATCTTTGAGTATTGAACCGGCCGAGCTTCGGCCGACCGTGAATTGTGGAAGAGCGGGAAGTTCCTCCGAAGGTAGGAGAAGTGTCACAGGTCCGGTTTGCGAAGTTTTGCGACTTGGCGGGGTCTGTAATGAATATTACAAGTGAATAAATTAGCCCCAAGTGAAGGTGAAAGGGAGAAAGTGAAAGGGAGAAGGTGAATGGTTGATAGTAAAGGGGAGAAGGTGAATGGTTGATAGTGAAAGGAGGATGTGAAAGGGTGGAGGTGAATGGTTGTTGGTGAAAGAGTAAAGGTGAAAGGGAGATGTGAAAGGGAGGAGGTGAATGGTTGTTGGTGAAAGGAGAACGTGAAAGGTGAAATGGACAAAGTGCAGGTTGAAAGTTCAAGGAGAATGTGAAAGGGAGGAGGTGAATGGTTGTTAGTAAGAGGGAGAAGGTGAATGGTTGATAGTGAAAGGAGGATGTGAAAGGGTGGATGTGAATGGCTGTTGGTGAAAGAGTAAAGGTGAAAGGGAGGAAGTGAATGGTTGACAGTGAAAGGAGAATTTTAAAGCTAGGAGGTGAATGGTTGACAGTGAATGGAGAATGTGAAAGGGAGGAGGTAAATGGTTGACAGCAGAAGGTGAATGAGATAAGGCTGATGGTGACAGGAGAATGTGAAAGGTGAAATGGACAAAGTGAAGGTTGACAGTGCAAAGAGAATGTGAAAGGGAGGAGGTGAATGGTCGTTGGTGAAAGGGAAAAGGTGAATGGTTTTTGGCGAAAGGGAGAAGGTAAAGGTGAAAGGGTGGAAGCGAATGGTTGATAGTGAAAGGAGAATGTGAAAGGGTGGAGGTGAATGGTTGTTGGTGAAAGGGAGGAAGTGAATGGTTGACAGTGAAAGAGATAAGGCGAAAGGGAGGAGGTGAATGGTTGACAGTGAATGGAGAATATGAAAGGTGAAAAGAATGAAGTGACTGGTTGACAGTGAATGGAGAATATGAAAGGTGAAGGAATGAAGTGAATGGTTGACATTGAAAGGAGAATGTGAAAGGGAGGAGGTGACTGGTTGTTGGTGGAAGGGTAAAGGTGAAAGGGAAGAAGTGAGTGGTTGACAGAGAAAGGGATACAGTGAAAGAGATAAGGCGAAAGGGAGGAAGTGAATGGTTGACAGTGAAAGCAGAATGTGAAAGGGAGGAGGTGAAACGTTGAAGATGATGGTCAAGTTCAACTCACCGAATTTGGACGACTAAGAGGAACGATAGGTTTTGGTTGAGATTCAGATTCCAAAAATCGTATGAACGCTTCAGAAAGGCTCTGCAACGAAAAAACATAATTTACATGACAGGCAAACTATATTGGCTAAATATGTTGACAGTATCAATCAATTAATGTGCTCTGTAAAGAAACCTGGTGCTGAACATTGCTTCCCGGTTCTAAGCCCAATTTCACCCGCTCGTCGCGATTAAAATCCAAAACTTGAGCGATGACTTTGAGCACCTGCGATTTCGAATTGGGCGGACTGCAAACGTAGCCGACGACCAAGTTTTTCATCAAGTTCCTGAAGCAAATTATGTCGAAGTTGATTCTTTTTTGTTCGTAATTTCGAAAAAAAGGGGGAACGAAATTAAACGGAGGGATTGTTGAATTTGCACCGGGAAACAGGAATAAACGAAAGAGTATCGTAAGCATAGATTTTTTAATATCGAAGACTAAAATGGATTATTGGTTATATCAAGTGAAAAACCTATTGAATCTTAGGTGGAATCGATAGATAAGAATAATTGTAAGAAAATATGAGCAGCGATTCCAACGGAAAAACAGATTGGTTTTTGTAAAATTTCGTTAGTAATTTTAGGTGTAAATATCGATAAACGGAATTAAAAAGAAAATCAGTAATAGGTAACAATCAATTAATCGAATCGCAACGATCGATTAATCGAATAATAATAATAATCGATTAATCGAACCGCAATAATCGATTATTTGTTGAAGTCGGATAGATTTTTTCAAAGTATAATTTCCGTTAAAGCTTTCTTCACCTGTCAACCTTGCCTTCCACATTGGTGTAGGCCGTTTTCACTTTTTCCTCCTCCGCTTTCAATTTCCCTTTGAGCTCGGTCACTGTAAAACAAAAACAATCGAGTAAGCTCGCAATTCGGTTGATTTTCTCTTCTCGTTGTTCGATTAATTTTTTTTTCTCACGCAATCGAAAACGCACAGACGACGTTAAATTCAGGTTCATCGGGCGTGCAGGTTCGTGCAGTCGTCGGAAGTAGTTAGGGACTGGATGGGAGTATTACCAAGATACTGGGTACGATCTTGAAATAACTCTCCCGTACCTAAGGGAATACTCACATCCAGGCACCGAAATCGAGCAAAGGCGCAGGCTCCATAAAATATTCATCCATCAATTTCATGCAGTGAAAACTGAACTAAAACGTATGGAAAAAAAACGAGCGAAAGTCAAATGTTCAAATAACCGGCTAATTAACAATTGATTTCAGCGGATAAACGATATTCGAACTTGAAAATGAAAGAACGATCGATTATAGGCGATATCGAACCAATAATCGATCGTTCGATCTATGATCGATTATTCACGAGATTCATTTTTTGAATAATCTACTACAGCATATAATTTATTATATATAAAAATAATCAACGGTACACAGAAATCAACATAATAATATATTAATGCTGAATGGGGGTGAAATTTGTGCAGGGTGAATATCGATTTTGGGTAAAAATCAAGTTAATAATCGATTTTGGGTAAAAATCGAGTGAATAATCGATTTTTGGTAATATTGAGTGAATAATCGATTGTGGGTAAAAATCTAGTGAATAATCGATTTTTGGTAATATCAAATGAATTATCGATTTTTGGTAATATCGAGTGAATAATCGATTTTCGGTAATATCGAGTGAATATTCAATTGTGGGTAAAAATCGAGTGAATAATCGATTGTGGGTAAAAATCGAGTGAATAATCGATTGTGGGTAAAAAAATCGAGTGAATAATCGATTTTTGGTAATATCGAGTGAATAATCGATTTTTGGTAATATCGAGTGAATAATCGATTTTTGGTAATATTGAGTGAATAAATGATTTTGGTAATATTGAGTGAATAATCGATTTTTGGTAATATTGAGTGAATAATCGATCTTTGGTAATATCGAGTAAATAATCGATTGTGGGTAAAAATCGAGTGAATAATCGATTTTTGGTAATATCGAGTAAATAATCGATTTTTGGTAATATCGAGTGAATAATCGATTTTTGGTAATATTGAGTGAATAAATGATTTTGGTAATATTGAGTGAATAATCGTTTTTTGGTAATATTGAGTGAATAACCGATTTTTAGTAATATTGAGTAAATAATCGATTGTGGGTAAAAATCGAGTGAATAATCGATTTTTGGTAATATTGAGTGAATAATCGATTTTTGGTACTATTGAGTGAATAATCGATTTTTGGTAATATTGAGTGAATAATCGATTTTTAGTAATATTGAGTGAATAATCGATTGTGGGTAAATATCGAGTGAATAATCGATTTTTGGTAATATTGATCGATTTAAAAATTATTCAAACGAATGAGTGAACAATTGGTTAGCAATAAAAACTATAGACACTAATTATTAGAATTGAGTTAATAATTGATCGCTGTTCAGCTCATGATCAGTCGTACGAGAATAACGGTCGAGTATAATGAGAAAACCTACGAGAAATTAGTATTCACACAAGAATAATGGTTCAGTGAATAATCTATTACTGATCATAATGAGCGAATAATCGATACTGCTACAACCGAGAGAATAAACTATTCACTGGGATGCACAATAGATTGTTAGAGTTGGGTGACTAATCGATAAGTGGTAAAATTTTGAAAAAGATCGATTTTAAAGAAAATCGGCAATTTGTACTTCGAGAATTAAAACAATGAAGATATTGATAAAATCGATGGGGTGAAATCGAGCAGATAATCGATTATGTAAAAAAAGCGATTGCTTCAATGCGACTTTAAAAAAATGTATCGATTATTTGTGAAATCAAGCGATAATCGATCTTGTGAACGAATAATTGATATCGAGGTAAAACTAAACAAATAATCAATCGTCGGTAATATTTACAGAAAAATCGACAGATAATTTTCTTTTTTTTTTTAATCAATTTTCAGAATAATAGAATAATTAGTAAAACTGAGGGGGAAAAAGAAGAAAAATTGGAGGTCAATCAAAAAAAAAAAAAAAAAAAATGACAACAAATAATCGATTTTGAATCGAGAGAATTATAGTTTAAAAGTGAATTCAACAAAAAGTCACAAAGGTTAATAAATATGGCACCTATTTGTAAATTGATGATAATTCAACGCTTTCAAACGTATCAAAAGCTTGGATAACAATTAATTCCATTTAAAACCATTCGCTTAGAAAAATTTGAAAACTAAAATAGATAATAGACTAAAAAAAAAAAAAAAATAATTAAAATTGGCACAAAGATAATAAATCGACGAAAATAAAACTCGTTTCACAAAATACAGGAAAAAAATTTGGGAGAAAAATACGTGCCAAACCGTCAAATATATTGAAATAGCTAAATGTGCAGTCCTAATACAATAATTTGTTACCTTGCGTGCATGCATCATGCAAAATTGTAGTGTTTTGGGGATTAGCCCTCACCAAGCTGAAGGCGACGTTAGGAGAAACAGTGTCATCTCAAACCGTAACGTGAGGACGAAAACTGCTCACAGTTACGGGATGAGATTGCACTGGTGTTCCTTCACAGCGTGTTTTACATCGGGGAAATATTAAGCTAAAGCGACAATACTCGAGTGGAAATCTAGAGCGAAACGCCCTCAACCTCTTTGGACCAGACAAGAAAAAGTGCGCTCTAAACTCTCACCTAGATAATCCCAACACCTGCTAAATGTGGCCAAATTCGAGTAAAATCGACTGTCGAACAAAAAGGAAAAATATGAATAGACAAAATTATAATGTCGCAAGAAAAAAATAAATTGTAATAATTTAAAAAAAGATACGGGGGAGCATGGTAAGGATAGTGAGGAAAAAATAGTTAAGAGGGAAGGTAAAAACAGTGGAAGTAGATATAAAACGGAAAATGCCCAAAGGATGCCCAAATGGGAGAAAGTGCCAATAAAAACTAAAATAACAAGTAAACCAACCAGAACAGTAAAACCGACGGATAAACTATAAAAATAACCGAGAACGAATTAGTCAATACGAACAAATTATTGGAAAAATCGAGTTCAAAATCGATAACAATCGACAAACTGCACAATCGATTATACTCATAATTGACTGAACAATTGACTATACTCAGAATCGTATGAACAATCGATTATACTGAGGATCGATCGAATAATCGATTATTGCCAGAATCGATTGAACAATCGATTATTATCAGAATCAATTGAACAATCGATTATTATCAGAATCGATCGAACAATCGATTATAGTTAGAATCGATTGAAACTTCGATTAGACTGAGAATCGATTGAACACTCGATTATACTGAGAATCGATTGAACAATCGATTATACTGAGAATTGATTGAAAAATCGATTATACTGAGAATCGTTTGAACACTCGATTATACTGAGAATCGATTGAACAATCGATTATACTGAGAATCGATTGAACAATCGATTATACCGAGAATCGATTGAACACTTGATTATACTGAGAATCGATTGAACAATCGATTATACTGAGAATCGATTGAACAATCGATTATACCGAGAATCGATTGAACACTTGATTATACTGAGAATCGATTGAACAATCGATTATACTGAGGATCGATCGAATAATCGATTATTGTCAGAATCGATTGAACAATAGATTATTGTCAGAATCAATTGAACAATCGATTATAGTTAGAATCGATTGAAACTTCGATTAGACTGAGAATCGATTGAACAGTCAATTATACTAAGAATCGATTGAACAATCGATTATACTGAGAATCGATTGAACGACCGATTATACTGAGAATCGATTGAACAACCGATTATACTGAGAATCAATTGAACAACCGATTATACTGAGAATCAATTGAACACTTGATTATACTGAGAATCGATTGAACAATCAATTAGACTGAGAATCGATTGAACAATCAATTATACTCAGAATCGTATGAACAATCGATTATACTCAGAATCGATTGAACAATCGATTATACTGAGGATCGATCGAATAATCGATTATTGTCAGAATCGATTGAACAATAGATTATTGTCAGAATCAATTGAACAATCGATTATAGTTAGAATCGATTGAAACTTCGATTAGACTGAGAATCGATTGAAACTTCGATTAGACTGAGAATTGATTGAACAATCGATTATACTGAGAATCGTTTGAACACTTGATTATACTGAGAATCGATTGAACACTCGATTATACTGAGAATTGATTGAACAATCAATTATACTGAGAATCGATTGAACAATCGATTATACTGGGAATTGATTGAACATTCGATTAAACTCAGAATCGATTGAACAATTGATTATACTCAAAATCGATTGAACAACTGATTATACTGAGAATCGATAGAACACTTGATTATACTGAGAATCGATTGAACAATCGATTATACTGAGAATCGATTGAACAATCGATTATACTGAGAATCGATTGAACAATCGATTATACTCAGAATCGATTGAACAATCGACTATACTCAGAATCGATTGAACAATCGATTATAGTAAGAATCGATTGAACAATCAATTATACTAAGAATTGATCGAACATTCGATTAAACTCAGAATCGATTGAACCATCGATTATAGTCGGAATCTATTGAACGACGGAGTATTCGCAAAATATAATCTTTCAATGAAAACTGACCCAACTACCGTATTAATTGATGTGAAAGGATGGTAAAATCGTATTGAGCAATAGAGAAATCGTAGTTTGCAATTGCTGAACAGTGAACAAACAATTGATAAAACTGAGGAAAATAATTTAACATTGACAGAATTGAATTAAATAATCGATTGTTTGTAAGTGATCCAAACCATAAATGTTAGAAATAGAAAAAATTAATCGATTAACGGGGAAATTAAGCGAATACTCGATATCAACGTACAATGGAACGAAAAATCGTTCGAGAAGAAGATATAATCGAAGAAGAAATAACTATCTCGAAGAAAACAGGAAAATGGCCAGGGGTTGGTTGAAACTGGAGACAGTAACAATCACCAAACGAAGATACCAAATATAAAAAAAAAGAAATTAAGAAAAAGGAGGAAAACAAATGTTCAACCTGCGTGCATTCTCCTCGTTTCTCCCCAATTAAAAAAATCGTGCGGATTAGTAATTGAAATTATTCACTAAAACATTCCACAGTTATTGAAAAAGGTGAGAAACCGTTACTGTAGAGTGAATCTGCAGCCTCGTAAAAAAAGTGCTTTTTAAAGCCCTAGAAAGGCAAAAGGAGCGAAAGAGGAAAAAGGCTAAGAAAAATTCCCAAGAAGATAATACGTTTCAGGTGAAGGAATGAACTTATCTTTTGCCCTGCGTTTTCACGTTTTTTTTGTTGGAGATAGTAGTTTTTCACTGATTAGTATTTTCATTATTTCGCCCGTATTGATTCTGTTATATCAACAATTACATTAGTTTGTCATCGCCATTTTCGTTTTTTTTAACGTTATTTTTCCGTCGTTTCCTTAATTTTATTTATTTTTATTTCATTTAGATATACAATGAATAACGATTATATATCGTAAATTTTTTATTTAATAAAAAAAATTATTTAAGCGTATTAATTCTGTTATATTAACGGTTACATTAGTTTGTCATCGATATTTCCGTTTTTTTCACGCCAATTTTCAACGATTTCTTGCGTTTTTCGATTTTCCGCCGTTCATCGGTTCGATATAATATTATTTTTCGTTTTTTATTCCGCTCTTGGATTTTCTCGTATTCATCCGTATTTTATTATTATCATATACAAGCTTGTAAAAGTTTCTCCCTTATTTTTTCCACCAGCAAATTTCTCTATTTTTTTTGTCACCAAATGTTCGCTATTGAATTATTTTCAAATTTATTACGGTGTTTTAATTCTACGCAAGGCAATTTAACAGAAAATTGAACAGGTTAAAAACGAGAACAACTCGTAACACAGAAGAAAAGACACATGTAAATAATACATTTAAAAGGCCAAAATTCGGTCAACGTGCATCGCAAAATTAATCCTAGACAAGAATTTATACGCATTAAAAATTTGTACACAAGAGAGAAAAAAGTAAAATAAAACCGTTCGATCTGTCGACAGAAACGATATGAAAATACCCGATTTTGGAAGATTAAAAAACAAAGTGTAAAAAAAATTGAGAAAAACTTCCGATTTTTTTCGCGGTCACTTTTTCAAGTCACACTTTCTGTCGACACTCGAACGACATACCCGTAATTTAATTACAATAATCGTTGTAACATGCTCGATTTTATTTTACATAGTTTTTTTTTTAACTTTTTGTACATTTTTCCCCAAAACGGGAAGAAACATGAGACGAACGGAAGAAGACACCCAATGTCGATTACATACCAAAAGGTAACCCGGGATGATTTCGACATGCAAGATCGCAGGTTACCAGATGATATTAAACCGTCGAGTGGGAAAATGATCCGAAAGAATAGCCGTTCATGCGCATTCCGTATCGTCATGTTGTCATGCATAAACATGCCGCCGACTGGATTCGCAAAAGGAAAATGAATCCGAAGAAATCATTGCGGAAGATCCGCGTCGGAATTTGAAAAGCGGCCCTCGTTTAATCTGCTGAGCTTACCGTGGCAACTGATAACATCAGAAACTGATAACATCAGTAACTGATAAGGATTTCGTGATGGGAAAATTAACCTCCGAAATTCAGTGTTTTTCAAAACAGCCCAGCAAACGCTGCGGGAGCCGCTTTTCAATAAAAACATATCGATTATCATAAGTACTGATGAAGTCTTGAAATTAAAGGATGCATTTACATTTTTCTAATCCACTTCAAGTATCTGTCATTTAACATTATTCGAGATACATGAAAATATTGGCTTTTTCCCAAGTTTTTCGCTCACAACTCAAAAACGGCGCATTCTGTATGGAAAATGTCTTGGAAAGGTATTAAAGAGAATGAAATTCCGAGTCTAACGACCTCCCTAAACGTGAAAGTACATGCAAAACTAGGCAACAATCGCTAATCGAATTAGGCGCAACCTTGTTAAATACACACAACTTTAACAACCGATTCTGGCCGAACGGCTGCATGTATTTTCGCTTTTAGGGGGTTCATTTGACTTGCGATTTCATCAGCTTCAATAATGATAATAGTCCATTTGTCCGAAGAATGAACGGTTTTCGAGTTGTACGCAAAAAACAAAGGGCAAGTGGGAAAATATTTCATCACTCGCTGACACCGTAGGAGAAAGGAATTATTTTGAGATAGATGAAAAATTATCACATACAGTAGGATGCAAGGGTGGGAAATCATAAGTACCTTGAGCATTCAGAGATTCGATCAGCTGAGTTTTGTGTTCAAGCTGTTCGCTCAGACGGTGAGCGGCAGCTAGGCCCTTTTTCGTTTCCAACAGTTGATCCTAAATAAATACAATTCGTACACTAAAATTTATGAGTACTCGTTGAAAGAATTTACTCGATAAATAATTTTCTTAAAATATGGAAATCATCATTTTTGCCATAATTATTTTTAAATAACGATTATTTTTATACGAATACCTCATGTAAATATATAATGTATTATAATACTATTTTCATAATTTAAAAAAATATGTTTCCGAAAGAAAAGGAAAGTTCCCGACCTGAACGTTTTTCAATTCAATTTGCAATTCTTCATTTCTCGCGTGCGAGCTGTTCAATTTCTGCCGGATACGTTCTGTTTCGAATTCAATGTCCGTTTGTTTATCTGAAAGAAAAACGAAAAATAATCCTCGCGCGTTATTGAGCTGTAAAATAAACAGATAAAAACATCAATTATTTAATAAAATTAATTTTAAAAATAAAATAAATGGATAATAATAATAATAATAATAATAATAATAATAATAATAATAATAATAATAATAATTTAATAATTAATTTAATATTTAATTAAAACATTCAAATAATAAAATAAATGTATAATAAATGTGAACAAAATAAAAATAACTTATAATTAATTTAAAAAATAATTAATAAACTCAAAACAAAATAAATTCATTACTAAAAAATTAAAAATTATTTCACATTTAATTTAAATTAAAATACATTAATTAATTTAAAAATAAAATCAATTATAATAATGAATAAAATCATTTAAAAAAATTTTAAAATAAAATAAAAATAATTAATAAGTTTTTTTTTTAAATAATAAAATTATAATAAATTCAACATAAACCAAAAGTAATAAATTTAGAGAAAAAACTAAAATAATAATGCAGCAATAAAAAACCAAAACTAAACTAGTAGGTATTCATAAACTTAACTAATTTATACAATAAATAAATATTAAAAAGAAAATTAGAAATGAATAAATTAATATTTAAAAAAAAATTAAATTATTAATTAATATTAAAAAAAAAGAAAGAAATGGATAAGTGTATTCGAAAGTATTTTACCTCTTTGAAACTGGTGCAGAACAGATTGGAGATTCGTAATGACGGCGTTTTGCTTCTGATGGTTATCTTCGGCTTTCGAGAGCTCGCACTCGAGTTTTTCTTTGTGCTCCGTAAGCAGTTTCACTTGTTGGGTGAGCGATTCGACTTGTTGATTGGCTCTAATGCTGTACAAACGGGGGGAAAATTTGAAATAGAAAATTCAAAAATAACGCAGCCGTTTGTGAGTTTATTTATTTTAAAATTTTACCGCTCTCAAAAGCCGAGTTTTTTGAGTGACTGAACCAAAGCAAATAGTTTTGACATTTAATCAGTAATGTTAGCGTAATTTCTGTATTCGGTATTTCATTTACTTGGCAGATGTGTAAGCCGTTGATGACGTCCTAGCTCGGTCGTCCGCTTGGGCCAATTTCGACGCCAGTTCGGCAATGCGATTTTGCGCCGCCGTCACTTCGGCAGTATAACTGTCTTCAACGCTGACTAAATGCTCTTCCAGCATAGCCAACCTTGCGATATCTTTGGCGTTTTTTTCGTTCAACTCGTTCACCTGTAAAATTGGGGAAATGAGAAAGGGAAAATTCCATAGAGATCGCCATCTTCCGAAGGTAAATTCTACCGTATTTTTGAGCAGTTTGTTCTCCGTTTGTTCGCGCAAAAGTGCTGCCGTCAGTTGGTTGAGTTCTTCACGAATTTCGTCGCCGCCATTTTTCTGGAATACGAAAAAAATCCATAATCGAACGAAAATCAATACAGTGAGAAAATATAGTCGAATTGACGAAACTGCGAGAAAAATCGAAGAGAGAAAAAAGTCAATTTTGCCAACGCAGTTGTGTCAATAATTGGCTGAAAAAATGGAGTTTTTCTAACGCTCATTACGAGCAAAAATATAGGCCAAAATATCGATTCAACTTTTTAAAAAAATATAGAAAAAATTCAACTTTTTAAAAAATTATAGAAAAAATTCAACTTTTTTTCAAAGTTGGGGAAAAAATGTTACATTCTTCATCGACTCAGTATCTACCATGCTAGAGGAAACTTTCAGAAATTGAAGCTCTAGAGAATTCAACGCTCATTCAAAAACTATAATGAAAACGCTGGGACCGTCCCTTGGGAGGTTTTGAGTGCTCGAAGCTGTTATCCCAGCTATTCTAATTAACTCACATAAAAATGCAATAACTTCTCACCTCAGGAGTCGGAGCTTCACCTTGTCCTTCGCCCTCGCCCCTTTCGACCGATTTTAAAAGTTGAGAGACGTATTCGAGTTGGTTTTTAAGCGTTTCGACTTCGTGCGTCAACGTTGAGATCTGCTTGTTCTTTTCGGCCTCGACGAGCTCGAAATGCGAAGAATTCTTCTTAAAAGGACAATAAATAAATGAATAAAGCGCGAAGAAAACACAAGTTAACTAAAGAAAACCAAAAATTGATTGATGAAAATTAATTAATTATTGTGTCAAAATAAAAATTATAAAAAAAGAGATAGGAGAACATACTTGCATTTGACTTTGAAGTTGCGTATAGGAGTTAGCAATTTGAGTGCTCTCCTTAGACAACTTGTCTGTTTTGGCAATTTCTATCTGCAGCACATTATTCAATCGTTGGATTTCGCTATTGTAGCCAATCGACTCAGCGTGTTTCAACTGTGATAAGAGAAAAACGTTTGAAAACGAATTCAAAGGAAGCGAGGGTGTACTGTGTCAACTGTAGGTGAGATATCGGTAGGAAAATTCTCTAAGGAGAGATTCTCAATGGAACTTTCACTTGGTTTTCCAAATGTTAGGAAAAAATTCCAAGAGAAGAGAGGCTTCAGAGAGGATTAGCCAATCGCTGAGAGAGTGAATGGCAAGGAGAGCGATGAGTATAAGGCAGAGGTGAGCTGTTAATAAAAGGCAGAAGTGAGTGGATAGTGAAAGACAGAGATGAGTGGTTAGTGAAAGGACAACGTGAATGGCAAGTGAAAAGCGAAAGTGAGTGGCTCGTGAAAGGGCGAACAGAGTGGCTAGTGAAAGGGTGAAGTGAGTGGCTAGTGAAAGGATGAAGTGAATGGCTAGTGAAAGGAGAAAGCGAATGAAAGTGAAAGGCTGAAGTAAGTGGCTAGTGAAAGGCAGAAGTCAGTGATTAGTGGAAGGTAGAGGTGAGTGGTTAGTGAAAGGCAGAAGTGAGTGGTTAGTGAAAGGCAGAGGTGAGTGGCTAGTGAAAGAACAAAGTGAGTGGCTATTGAAAGGCAGAAGTGAGTGGGTTAAGGAGCGACTAGTGAGTGGTACAAAGAGCAAGTTGCGATCAAGGTCAATTTTCAACAGAGAGGAACTTCGAACAAAAAACCGGTTGACAAACTCAGGAAAACATAGTGAATGATGGAAAATTCTGGATGAATCGTCAAAAGGAATTTCCCAAAAGTGGGAATTTTCCCCTGCAGTTGGCACATGACTGTGGTCCTAACCTTATAATTTCACTACTCTCAATTGTATTTAGAAAAGTCTCGCAATTCAATTAAATTGAAAATGGCTCACCTCAAGGCTACGTCTGAGTTCGTCGTTTTCACTTTGCAAATTCACATTCTTCTCTTCAAGGGCTTCGAGTTTCTCAGCGTACTCCTTATTCCTCGTTGTGAGAGCATCAACTTGGTTTTCAACCATTTTAAAAAGGGCGATTTCGTTTGCGAATTTTTTATTCTCTTCGAGAAGTTCTCGCATTTCATTTTGGGCTGCATTGATTTTGTCCAGGGCGTCGTTATATTTTTGCGAGAGGGAATTCTTTTCCTCCTCAAGAGCTTGGGAATCGGTGATTTTTGCAGTTAAGGCGGCAGCTTGTTTGGCTAATTCGCTTTCCAAAGTGGCCACTTTACTTAGGTAAGATTCGTTAAGCTTGAAAAGCTCATCTTCTTTTTCCTCCAGCTGTTTCTTCAGCTCGAGAACGGTTTCCCGGTTTAGGTCGGAGTTGATTTGGAACTCGCTTAATGAATTGCGCAGCGCGTCGATTTCATTTTCCATTGTTTTCCTCTCGTTGTCGAATTTCTCTTCGAGGGATTTATATTTAGAAATCAAATTCTCGATCGCTTCGTCATTCTCCTGGGACGATTTCAGATTATCGTAGCTCGCTATTGTTTTCTCCAGTTTTTCCTTCGCCTCGGCCAACGAGTGAATTTCGAGTTCAAGAAGCTGCTCGTTATTTCTTCTCGCCTCCAGTTCCTTCTCTAGAGCGCACACTTTATCTTTCAAAGAATTCAACTCTTTTTCCGTTTCGACCATTTTCAACTCCACAATTTTCGCATTTTCGTCTCTCAAAATTTCCACTTCGCTTTCCAATTTCTTCTGCTCTTCAGCCGCTTTCGCTTTGAACACGCTGAACTCCTCTTTTTGGCTATTAGATTCGAACACGAGCTCGCAGAGTTTTTTGTCCTTCGTTTCATTATCCAATTGCGCCCTTTCGAGCTGCTCGTCGAGCGCGTGCGTCTGCTGGACGAGATTGGCGATTTTTTTGCTCAACTTAGCATTCTCCTCTTGGAGAAACCCGTTTGTAGCTTCAGATCCCTCTTCGAGCTGAGAGATGTACGCATTTTTCTTTTCCAATTCGCTCTCGAGTGCATTAAGCTTTGAAGCTGAGTCGTTCACTTTCTTCGCTTCTGATTCAAGCTTCTCAATGTACTTCCGATTGTGGACGAGCTGCTGTTCCAGTTGAGCGTTGGCTTCTGTCAATCGCGAACAATCGATGACGACGTTTTCCTGGTTTTTGAGCATAGCGACCGTCTCTTGCAATCGTTTCGAAAGATCGCCAATTTGGTCTCGCGAAGTGGCCACTTCAGTTTCGAGATTCGTCCTCACTTCGCGGAGAATCTGAAAAATGTTGAAAAGAAGAGGTTAGCGGCTTTTTAAAGGCTGCATTGAGTAGCTAGTGCAAGGCAGAGGTGAGTGGGTTTTGAACGGTTGAATTGAGTGGCTAGTGAAAGGGTACAGTGAGTGGCTAGTGCAGAAGTGAGTGGCTATTGAAAGGCAGAGATGAGTGGCTAGTGAAAGGTAGAGGTGAGTGGCTAGTGAAAAGCTATAGTGAGTGGCTAGTGAAAGGCGGAGGTGAGTGGCTAGTGAAAGGTAGAGGTGAGTGGCTAGTGAAAGGTAGAGGTGAGTGGCTAGTGAAAGGGTATAGTGAGTGGCTTGTGCATGGCAGAGGTGAGCGGTTAGTGAAAGGTTGCCGTAGTTAGTGAAAGGCTAGTGAAAGGCAGAGGTGAGTGGCTTATCAAAGGTTGAAGTGAGTGGCGTGTGAAAGGCAGAAGTGAGTGGATTTTGAAAGGCTGAAGCGACTGGTGCCAGTGAAAGGTAGGGTGAGTGGCTAGTGAAAGGGGAAAAGTGAGTGTCTAGTGCATGGCAGAAGTGAGTGGTAAGCTAAAGGGTGCAGTGGGAGGCATAAGAGGGAGTAAAGAGTAGTTGAATTGGAGAATTTCACTTACAGAAACGTCATTCTCAAGAGAGGCAACTTTCAACTCCATTTCTTCAGTATTTTCTGGTATCGATGGCAAAGATTCGCGTGCTGTTTCGAGCTCCCCTTTTAACGTGTAAACCAGATCGCTCAACCGGCCGTTTTCATCTTCCATCATCGCAATATAGCTGTCCCTCTCTTCCAATTCTTTGATAAGATCTTCTTTTCCAGGCTCGTCGGTTTCAAAAGTGCACGTGCCAATCGAATTGCAAACAGGTTTGGGCTCGTTGTGCTGCCGCTCCATCTCTTTGTACCTTGAAATAAATGTGAGGAAAGATTTTGGAGTAAGTGAATATTGAAGGAAACATGAAACGCGATGAAGGGATAAAAACAAATAAATACTGGCAAAAACTCGACTTCGGACACCGTTCGTTTGCCAGTTGAAAGCTTTGTGGCTAAGAAGGACTTTAACTGGGACAGTAAATCGTTGAAGTGTGACCAGCGTTAAGAGATAGATTTTATTTACATGCCGAGGACAAGTGGCGATAAATTGACAGAACATTGTTTGAATAGAATTATTCAGTTTTTCTATTCCCAATCGCTTTGCCCAGAAAAACTAGGTTTCTAGAGAAGTCTCGAGCCGATTGGATTTTCCAAAAATATATTTCCCGCTCGGAAATTTTCCATTTGACGCAAATGAGAAGTTCAAATGGAAATTCCCGATTTTTACCTCGATTCCAGTTCAGCGAAGCGAATTCGAAGCTGTTCATAGCTTTTGTGCGTATCGTCCCTATCAGTAAGCACTTGTTCTGGAAAAAAGACCATCGTTGAATATTTTTTTTGCTCTGAGTAAAAAATCCGAAAAAATTTGTTTTAATTACCGATCGCTTGTTGATGTTGCAAGTCGAGCTCTTCCATTCCCGTCGAAAGATTCGAGTTTTCATCTTGCCCTACGGCCACCATTGATTCGAGCTCGCTTATGATTCTTCGGCACGATCGGATTTCCCTCGACGACGATTCCTGAAAGGGGGAAAAATGAATTAGAGAAATAGGAGAAAATAAAAAGGGGCAAAAATTGACAAAGAAGAATATTTTGACTGAATAAAAATATTGAACATGGAATGATGGAAGTGAGAGATAAATTGAAAACAATAAAAAAGAGGAAACGATGAAAGCGAAATATTGAACGGAATAAAAATCAAACAATGTTCAAAAAATAAATTTAAAAAAAAACTAGCAAAACTAAATGCGAGTGAAATTGATGAACAAATAAACCTAGATAATGGGCACCAGAAAACAAAAATAAAATAAATAGATACATTGAAAAAATAATAGACGAGAAAAAAATTATAATTTTTTTTCCGGTGAAAATAAAAAAGGAGAAATAAATCAGAATGAAAAATTAAGAAACAGGACCAAAAAGAAAATTAAAGAAGGAAATTAAAACAATAAAATAAGAGAGCTTGAAGCGAGAAAAATAAGATAAAAAATTTAGAGAATAAAGAATTATACAATAACAAAAGAATTTATTAAATATTTTATTATTTTATATTAAATATTATATATTATTATTATTTATTTAAATATTTAAGAATTTATAAAAGATAACGAAAGAAAGGAGAGGAGAACTTAACGAGAGAAATGTGGGAGAAGAAACGAGAATCGCAAAAAGAAATGGGTCGACACTTTAGGAGAAAAAAGAGCGTGCATAAATAGAGGAGAATAAAAAGACGAAGAGCAGACTAAAGAAGTAAAACAAATCAAAATGGAAAAAATGGGACTGATTAATAGAATCAAAAATAAGAGTACCCGCTGAAGAAAAAAAAATAATTGAAATATATAAAATAATAAAAAATTCGGAAACAGTAAAAACGAACGAAGCGAAGAAAAATGAAAAGGAAAGAAATTGGACACAAAAAAGAAAAATAAATATTAAAAAAAAAACGCAAGAACGAATAGAATCAAAACAACGAATATGCGTTAATTGAGCGTGAAAAATAAAAATTGGAATAAAATTACATTCTCTTCTCGCAATGCTCTGTTTTCGGCTTGAAGGGATTTCAACTGATCGTGAATATCGACCTTTCCGATCGACAAAAGGCTAGCGATGCCTTTGGATAGTACAGAAACGTCTTCGTTTTCCTGCAATCAGTGCAAATAAGTAAATAAAAGTGAGCAAAATATAAAATAACTATTTAAAACAAAATTATATTTCATAAATTTATGGTACGGAATAAAAAAGTGATTTCTACTCGAGAACCAAGAGAATTCTTCGGGTGAAATCGTTTACTGGGAATAATTATTCCAAATATTTTTCCCAGGGTGGGATAAATTTTACCTGTTTACTGTTGCTAGGCCCGGGCTGAGACGACGACGCCGCGACGGCTGGAATTTCATTCCACACTGTTGGTGGTGCATCTGAAAAATAACGATAATATTTTTATTTTTATATATACATTATAATACGCGGGGAAAAATTCGCGAGGAATTTTCGAGGCTAATATAACGCCATCGGTGAGTTTTTCGTTACAAAAAACGCTTTTAAAACGTTTAAAAAAAACCTCGGTCGAATTGAAAACGGCGTCGATAATGGAAATTTGATCACCAAAAAGCCCATCCCATACTGATATCGCTGTCTTTTCGACAGGGCGGACATGAAAATTTGAATTCGCAGAAGAACAGCACCGATTGAGAATTTTTTCAACCGCATGAAAATCTACGAAAAAATTTGATTTTCTTCAACTAAAGAAGGCAATTTTTTTCTTCAAATTCGGCCGCTTTACGGGTTTTTAATTTTCCACATTCAACGGCAACGTTGCAAATTTAGAAAAAATTTCGCTCGCTGTAATAAAAAAAAATGAAAAAAGAAAAAAATTTATAAAAAAATTATTGAAAAAAAAAATATTTATACCTATTGAAATTTTTTTTTACATAGGTAGGACGATTACCTTGGCCAATGAACGTATCTGAAGACAGCAACGCTTCGTTCCAGCCGTCCCCAGCCGATGAACTAGAAGCATTGGGTTCGGCTCTCTGAAAACGAGAAAATCGAAATTTACTTCGAATTTTTCAAAATTATTTTTTTTTCAGCTCAGTTGGAAAATTCAGTTATTTTACCTTGTATTTGTTGAATATGTACTTTTTGCTCGTTAGAAAAGCTAGTTTATACATTAATTTAAAAAAGTGTTTTTCTTCCCTTAAAATGGCCACAACTCCCTAGATTCACAATAACAACACAACAATGGTTAGTCATTGTTATTTTTATTATTATTATTTTTTATTATTATTATTATTATTTTTTTTTTATTTATTTTTTTTTTTTGGGTGAATTTGAATCAGATTACACCGTTTGAAAATTAGGCAAAGTTCCTGTTTCTCTGACGCTGAAAAAAAATCGTTCAGGTGGAATTGACACGGGAAAATGAACACCGAAACTGAAATTTCGTCTGAATGTTGAAAATTACTATGTAACTAGGTATTAAAATAAGTTCTGGTAGCAGAGTCTCACGAATGCGAGCTAAAAGACTGGTTAAAAAAAGACGGGTAGAAAAATTAGCTTTCTAAAAAACTCATAAAATTTATTTATTGATTTGTTGCTCTAGAATTAAAAAAAAAATAAAAAAAAAAAAATAAATAAAAAAAAAAAAAAACAACTGTTTATCCCGGCCAAATTGGTTCATTATCGGTTTATTTTTTTCCTCCCACCGGATTCCAGAGATAAAATCATTTTTGAACTCGAAAAAGACTTTTCTCCCCGCTAAATTGACTTTTTTTTTAATGGAAAACGTACTTTTTGCCGCAAGACCTAATTTGCACTCCGAATCGCTTCACTCTCTGCGCCGATTTCGTTCCCATGTAAACATTTCCTACATTTAAGTGCTTTTCTCGTCCGGGGAAAAAAATTATTCTCCTCCACCGACAAAACCCTTGTCGCCCGAGCATTTCTATTACATTGCATTCGGCGAAAACGTGATCGCTCAATAATGTCGCCTTTTACGCTCGAACGGTCTCTAAAATTTTATTCGCGTTTCAATGTTATTTCGAACCATTGTCGGCGAAGTTGAGGATTTCACGCGCTCCCATTGTACTGAAGGTTGTTTTTACGCGCGGAATTTTTCCTCTCCTTCGCCGTTAATTCGGTTTTATTGCAGAGCGGAGCGTTTCTTCATCAGAATTCACCGCCGCCATGTTTGAAAATAGAATGAAGCGTCGAAAATGGCGGATTGAAGGCGTCTTTGCGATAACCGCCAACGTTTCCCGCTTTCTGAACAATTATTGCACAAGTTTTCGTCCGAACAGCGAATTTCCCACGTCGATTTTCAATTATGGATTATAGAGTTGTCAAATTCGGGAATTATTGAAAATCATGTATCAACGCTCGAATTGAATTTTGTAACCGAACTCTCTTTTTTCTCTAGAAAAAAAAAGTAATCAAAAAAAAAAAAAAAAAAAATAGGTACATAATAAAAAATATCATAATAATAAATGGTGAAATGCACATTTGCACAAAAACTTCGGAACGAATGCATTATAAAAAACAACGCCCCTTCAATTAAAAAAAATGATGAGAATAAATATTTAAAGAATCGTTATTTTACGTGAAAAAATATCGATGGAAATGTTTGGAAAACTTGGGATAATTTCCTGTAAATTTCCAAATCGTTGACGTGAATTCTTCCCATTCAAGTTCACTTTGTTTCATTTTTTTCAAGTATTAATTTTTAGTTAAACTTTTCATTATAAAGTAAACGCGTACAATTTCATTATAAATTATATTTTTTCAAAATTAGATATTAATTTTCGACGAGAATTACAAAAATGAATGAATTGAAGTGGAATGAAACGAATGAATTAAAATGGAACAAAACGAATGAAATAAATTAATTGAAATAAAAATAAAATGAAATAAATTCTTTTTTTTAATTGGACGAATGATGAATTATTATTGTTCATTTTATTTATTTTTTTTTTTTTTTGTTGTTGAAAAATTGGGATTTTTTTGTAAGTTGTTTACATAAGAATGAGCCTTTTTTTCGACCATATTTATATTCAAAGAAACTTTTACTCTGAATTCCAAAGAAAGAGACAAGTTTTCTCGACTCTGCGACAAGAAAAAAAAAACACTTTGGCAGTAGGAAAATAATTTATCGACAAAGAAACAAAGGAATTAAAATAAATTAAAAATTTCGCGAGTTTCATTTAAAAGAAAACGTATTAAAAATAAATTTTTTCGACGATTTAGTAAGAAAACAACAAAATTAACAAAATGAACGAATTAAAATAAAATAAAATGAATAAATGAAATAAATTACTATTTTTTAAATTAGACGAATAATAAATTATTGTTGATCACTTTTTATTTTTTTATTATTTTTTTTTTTTTTGTTGAAAAAATTGGGATTTTTTATAAGTTGCTTACATAAAAATTAGCTCATTTTTTCGACCATATTTTCAAACACCATATATTCTGAATTCCAAAGAAAAAGACAAGTTTTCTCGACTCTGCGACTTCTAGTCCAATCCCTACGCGAATTTACAAAAAAAAAAATAAAAATAAAAAATAAATAAATAGAAATAAAAAAATTATCGACAAAAAAAAAACAAACAAAAGAATTAGGTAAAAAATCAATTAAAAATTTCGCGAGTTTCATTTAAAAGGAAAACGTATTAGAAGATACATTTTTTTCGGCGGTTTAGTAAGAAAAACATTATTTTTAAAAATATTCAAAACGAATTGCGGTGTAAATTCTGCATAAAAAAACCCCAAAGGAAGAAAGGACCGAAGAAAAAATCGAAAGAGGAAAAAATTATTCGAACCGCGTTAAAAACTATATCAACAACAGCCCAATGACTCACTTCATTCCGACGGTGGAAATTGCCGGAAAATGAGGTTCAACCATCGTCTCAACAGGGCAGCACTTGACTGAGCCTTAGGTGCTTAGCTATGAAAGCGTCGGATCCCTCCTTTTGAAAACAAAGTGGGGGACTTCTAGCGGGGGCCAATAGATGACTGGCGATTCGACGATTACGCCTCCGATTATCGTCACGGAGCGCGATTTCGGCCAATGAAAATGCCCTGTTATGCTCTGTTAACCGGAGTAGATAAAGCTGAACGCGAGAGGAAATCGAGATGGGCGAAAAAATAAGGGGAAAAAATTTATCGAGACGACTCGCGACGATTTCGAATGGAAAAATGAAAATTTTTTCAGGGGGGGAAAATTGAAAAAAAACCGAGGATGAAAAACGTTGAAAATAAAACGGAGAAAAATCTAGAGGAGAAATTAAGGGAGCTGGAATTCGAAAAAATTAGCGTGTTCGAAATTTTTTCCTACGTTTTTCCGAGCGACATCGAGAAAAATCCATCGACATAATGCGAAAATAGGCGAATTGTCGGAATTTCTTCCGTTTTATGCTTTCAACTCCTTAAATAACATTTCTACGCGAAATTCAAATCGTGTCGTTTTCAAAGAGCGTTAAATTCAGAGAGAAAAATATAAATGAATTAAAGTTGTCCAGAATTCAATTATGAGGGATACACATTTGAGCCCATAGAAAAAAATAAAAAATAAATAAAAATTTAAAAAAAAAACGCGAGGGTGAAAAAATACTTTTTTCTTACACTTTTTTACCCGCAGCTCGAAGACGGTTAATATCGTTGAAAAAACCGCCTGAAACATTTCCTATAGGACATTTAATCTATTGAATTTTGATGGAAATTCGAAAACTTGGCCAGAACAGTGAAAACTAAGGCGAAATCGCGTTTTTCGCACATTATTGCACACATCTCGTAAAACTAAGGCGAGAACATTTTTTTTGGAAGTAGCGACGGAAATTC
Source organism: Tupiocoris notatus (assembly GCA_037159825.1). Classification (NCBI taxonomy): domain Eukaryota; kingdom Metazoa; phylum Arthropoda; class Insecta; order Hemiptera; family Miridae; genus Tupiocoris; species Tupiocoris notatus. The sequence continues at coordinate 395,441 of JASJUZ010000331.1, forward strand.
TCCTATGGGAAATATTCAAGATAAAGTGAAAATTATTGAGTTCGCATTCAATAGAAAAATCGACCCGATGGAAATGAATAAAAACCGTCCGAAAGCTAGTTGAACTTCCAATAAAGAGCTACAAAAGTAATTTTTCTAAAAAGCCGAAAAGTAAAAAAAAAAAAATTAATTAAAAAAAATAATAAAAATATGAAATGCGAAAGAAATGTATTTTTTTAGTAACTCCCTTCTTCAGTTGGACGTTTTTGCCGAGTCTCGCATGAAAATTTCATTAATTTTCCAGTAAAGTTGGCGAAAGTCGGAACAAATTTTCGCCGTATTTTTCAACGACGGGGAAATATTTTTTACCGAGCAATAAAATCAACACTCGGGTTTTCTGATGTTTTTTTAATATAAATTTAAATATTTTTTAACCGGCATTCTCGCTATTTTTTTCAACATTTCAAACTTAATTATTCACAGACGTCTCAGGCCCAACAACAAATACGAACCAACTTCGAACGGCCGTATCTCGAAAAGTATTAGCGCTAAAAAACCCGTTTCGGTCTCAAATTGTTGGAAATTTCATCCTTTGTAAAACACCTAACGGTTGGTTTTGTCGAGAAACGAGTCCTACGGAGAGAAAAACCGCTCAGAAACGCTGTTGAGATCTTTAGAGGCCGTAAAAATCCATATATTTTATAAATCCAGTTACCGACTCAAACATGAAAGTACTGTGTGATCTATGCACACCACCGGTTTATATTTATTATTATTTTTAAAAATTATATTTTGTATATATTTTTTAAATATATGTTTTATATTTTTTTAAATATATTATTTATATTTTTTTAAATATACTTTTTATATGTTTTTTAAATCTATTTTTTTATTATTTTAAATATATTTTTTATATTTTTATAAATATATTTTATATATTTTTTCAATATTATATATATATTTTTTCAAAATTATATATCTATTTTTTTTTATTAATTTTTTTATATTTTTTAACAGTATTTTATTTTTTATTATTTTTTAATATAGTATTTTTTATTTTCGATTTACGGTCGTTGGAACTGGCCCTCTCCGCCATAACTAATCTCATCAATTAGAACGCTCTTCTCGGAAATCTTCAGCGCCTTCAGCACCTCTAGCAATATTTATTACCGACATGTTTCCCATACTTCGAGCCTGAGGGCGAAGATCTGTGTCAGCGACTGCCTCGCTTATCTTTTCTGACAAGCGGTTCCCTATCTTGCTTCCCTTCGGACTTGAAGTAACCGCTTCATTCCATCCCCGTCGGTGAGATATCTTACCTAGCGTCAGCGAAATGCGGCGTTCCTCAATGTAATGTTCGATTTCCATACGACAAAAGCGACGAAAGTTAATGAAAACAATTCCAAAGCGGAATATTCGCATGGATATTTCTACGAATAAACGAACGGAAATAATATAGCTAGGATGAACTCGAGGAGATAGTTATTTACTATATAATTCGTTGTAAAATCGGGTTGAAAAGTAAAGAAATACAAGAAAATTACAAGTTAAATTAGTGAAGCGTTAAAATTGAAAAAAAAATTTTTTTCCTTCGCGAAGAGCAAAAATTAAAAGTAATTAAGTTAAAAACTAATGGAAAATGCAAAAAAAAAATTGCAAAAAAACCTGTCAAACCGTATAAATTATAAAGGAAAAATTCCAACGATTATATTTAATACAAAAATCAAAATACAGAAATTAATATTAAAAAAAAAAAAAAATAGAATAGTAACAAATGTTATTAAAACTACACAGAAAAATGGTACGTAAAAATTATTTTAATTTTTGATTTAATTTAGAATCGATGGAAAATATTTTTTTTGCGAATTTTTTCGTTTTAGTTATTTTCAGCGATACGGTAAAAAAAATGTTGTCACTTCCCTTCAGAAGCAAACTAACCTCTAAGAGGGTTACCGATAAAATACCTATGAAAAACGTCCAAAACGAAAAACATGAATAAAAAAATAACAATATTGAAAAGGGAGAAAAAATTAAAAGCAAAAAATTATTTAACAAATGTAAAAGAATAAGAATAAATCGATAGAAATGCGTCGATAGTATAGGAAAAAAATTTAGAAAAAATCCAATAACAAAAAAAAATGTAATTTTTATTTTAAAATTTTCAAAGAAAATCATGAACTGAGTCGAGAAAAAATTATAAATAAATCCAAAGAAAATACTCTTCATTTCTGAACTGTCAATAATTACACACAATGCGAAACGGTTAAATGTGAATTATTTCAGGGAATACGAGTCGTTTTATTTTTTGATTGCAGGGGCGTACAAAATTTTTTCCTGCAATGCTCGCTCGTATGTCCACATGGCCCGCATGATTTCCGACGCAGGTGTTGTACATCTGCCCCAATAACATGGATTGAGACGCATCATCGTGAGAATAAATTGTCACCTTTCGATTTCTAAAGTTCGACTCGAAATGTTGCTCGTTTTAAAACGAGCAAAATTTAAGTTCACAATTATACAATCGACTTACGGGGCAAAATTAATCGGAAATAACGGTTTTGGCAAAAAAAAAAAAAAAAAAAAAAAAAAAAAACACTTATTTGATATCGAAAAAAGTTTAATGGAGAAAAAATGTTTAAGAAAAATAAACCGAATAAAAATGTCAAAGCCTAAAAATGATCAAGTTTTGGTCGAGTAAATACCCATCAACTTTGAATGTGATAAGTAGACACAGTTCTCATTTATAAAGGATTTGTTTTCATCGTTGAATCTCTTATTGATTACATTAAATTACAGGAATGTTCGTTTTTTCTCGACGTGGTTGAGAACGGTGTTCGAAAAACCTCAAAAATGTCAAAATCGGTAAAACATCAAATTTTGAGGGGGGGGTTAGAAAATTATTTTTCTTGGGCGAATACAACGGTTTATTATTGATTGGTGTTTGCGCTCGAACAAATCGCCGTTAACTCGAACCCAATTTAGTTCCGAACAACCGAGTCAAATCATTCTCGGAGATAAATTATCATAACAAAAATTCGTATTCCCTCTGGTAATATCTTGGAAAAAAACTTTCGAAACGGCCGACCGAATATCCGAGACGCCTAGCCTATTTCCTTTGCCGTTGTTGTATTTCGAAAACCGTTACAGGCGGGTGTGACTTTGCAACCCGTATGATCCGCGCGTTTGTCGTTGTTTGCCGTGCGTTGTGTATAGTAGTAAACTCGATGCGCTAGCTGAACGGAACTTATCTCCTCGGTGTCGGGGCTTTATCGCTAGGTGCTTGACCAAGCCTTGAAGGTGCGATAAGAGACTAAACTCACTCTTCCTTACGCCGTTCGTTGAATCTACTCATTCCTCGAACGTTGTCACCATGAGAAATTCCGACCGAATATTTTAGAGAGTGGATATTTCAATTTTTTGATATTACCCACATTGAAATATTACTTTTATCGCTTCATTATTCGATTGTATTGTTTTATAATTATCGAATATTCTTTTTTTTTACGATTTCTGCAACCACGAGGAGAGTAAAATACGTATTCAAACTACTTTGAAAAATTATAATGAGAATTTCTAAAGCAAGGTTCACAGGCTTGCTTCAACGCGTTTGCGTTGCTGTAAGTATTCTGATTGGCTAGCGTTCCTGCGTCGGGTAGTCGAAATGCTCTGTCGATGTCTGTGAACCGTACAACTTGACGCAGGATGCAATCAGTTGATTACAATGCAAAAAGCAGCAACGCAAACGCATTGATGCAAGCCTGACTTTGCTTAAAGCACAGTTCACAGGAATCCATCGAATGCGTCAGTGTTAAGCATTATGATTGACCATCTGACGCAGGAAAGCCATCACCAGGTTAAACACAATGCAAACTGCAGCAACGCAAACGCAATGACGCAAGCCTGTGAACCTTGCGTGAAGCATGGTTAACAGGCATCCGTCAAATGCGTCTGCGTTGCTGCGTTCAGCATTTTGATCGACTATCCGACGCGGGAATGCGATCACCTAGTTAACCGCAATGCCAAAAAGCAGCAACGCAAACGCATTGACGCAAGCCTGTGACTAGCTTAGGAATCCGTCAAATGCGACTGCGTTCCTGCATTCAGAATTTAGATAGACGCTGGAAATCCATCGCCTAGTTACTCAGAAAGCACAACGCAGTAACGCGAACGCATTGACGCAAGCCTGTGAACCTTGCTTAAAGCACAGGAATCTATCAAATGCGTCTGTGTTAAGCATTATGATTGACCATCAGACGCCGCAAAGCCATCACCAAGTTAATCGCAACGGAAAACGCAGTAACGCAAACGCATTGACGCAAGTTGGTGAACCTTGCTTAGGAATCCGTCAAATTCGACTGCGTTCCTGCATTCAGAATTTAGATAGACGCTGGAAATCCATCGCCTAGTTACTCAGAAAGCACAACGCAGTAACGCGAACGCATTGACGCAAGCCTGTGAACCTTGCGTAAAGCACGGTTCACAGGCATTCGTCGAATGCGTCTGCGTTCTGGATTATGACTGACTATCTGACAAGGGAATGCCATCACCGAGTTAATCACAATGGAACGCAGTAACGCAAACGCGTTGACGTAAGACTGTGAACCATGCTTTACAAAATTCTCTTCCACGATGTACGTTAGCTTCCAAGGAGTCGCGACCATTTCACGAAAAATATATTCAGCCTGGACAGATAGTAAAATGAAAATAGCACCTCAAAAATCGTCTCTCCGGTCCCGAAAGCTTGGACTATTTTCTTAACCGCGTATCGCCCTCCGAAAAATACCACCGGGCACAAAATCGAAGAAAACCCTTCCATCGAATTCGGGCGAAAACGCGACGAAAATCGCTCCGCAGTCGCGCGGATTACTGGGCTATTTTATCTAATCGCGATACAAAACTCGGAGGACGTCTCAAGTGAAGAGTCACTCGAGAAGACGCGTCAATTACACGAATTTGAAGATCGGAAACGGGGCTGCTTTTTCGACTATCAACAACCAGCGACGGGAAGTGAGAACTTCAATAGAAGAGTTCAAGTATTACAGAAATCGATACGCGTCAACAGGGAAGAATTCGGGTAATAATAACAAAAATGCCAATTGAAAAATGGGCGAAAAACCGCGATTTTTTTTTTTTTTTTTTTGTAAATTTTTGTTGTTACAACTTTTGGTATATTTTTTCGAACGACGGAGAGACGAAATAAATATTTTAATCAATTTATAATTATCGAGCGTGATTTTCTCTATGAGAAAAATGTCCGTATTTTCTCCAATGAAGCGAGGAAATCTACTGGGAAATCTACGTGATGAAAATAACGTCAACGTGTATGTAAAAACGTTATCGGCCGTTCTCGATCGTGAAATTTCTCAACCGTGGGCGAAATGAAAATCGGCAAATAATCGCAGCCTGCTCGATTTCAATCTTCCATAACTAACGATGGGAAATCGGTTGTAAAATAATTTAATTGCTCGAGCCAACCGGCCGCCAAATGAGCGTATAAATGAGCAACTAGCGATGATTCCTTTCGGAGAAAAAAATATAATACCGCCAATATTATTTACCTATCGTAAAAAAGAAAAAAACGATAACTGAAAAAAAAAATTTAAAAAATTTAAATTAAATACCTATTAAATTTAATTTTAAAAATTTTTCATTCAAGAACCAAATTTAATATTTTTTATACGAATGAAATAAATAGCCATAATTATTTAGTACATTATAACAATATTTTTTGCTAAAGTAATGATAATTTTCGGGCTTGTATAAAATTATTAAGGCAATTATATATTCGATAATGCGACAGAAGGTAATAATACGTAATGCAGTCCAACTTTTAAGTTTTCCAAGATTATTTGTAACTTTCAGATTGGATAATTTAAACAAAACGTCGTCAATTCAGATGTTTGAATATACCAAACGATAGGTAATTTAACTGTCCACATTTTCCCCATGTAATGTACCTATCCATTTTTCAACCGTTTTTGCGTTATTCGACAATTTTAGTAGACTATACACGAAAACGTCACATTTTTCAACTTTAAACCTTCTTTTCATCTATTTAGTGCAAAAGAAACAAAGAATGGAGCATATATTATTGGTACACACATCATCAACTATCATTATGCTGAATTTGAGCGAAATCGATTGCAAAAAATTTCTCACGAAAAATCCAAGGGGTCCCCCTGCGATTTTTTTCAACCGATCAATTAACGAATTTTTTCTCGCCTTTCAATACAGATAAAAATCTGAAATTTTCAGGAAAGTTGTGTCTTACCAAGATGTATTTTTGTGATTTTTTTTATTTCTCGGAAAAATCCGCAAGTGGTCCAAAAAAATCGGTTTTTGAAAGCTCAAAAATTGGACTTTAACCGCGACTTTCGGGGTCAAAATTTATGTAAATCAATAGTTTTATTATGCAGGAGTCTTCATTTGAACGCCTTACAAACGTACGTAGCAAAAAATTTGACGAAAAAAATTTAAACAGAGCCAGAGAAATTATTAACCGTAAATCGAGTTTTTCACCGGCCGCAATCTCGAGCTCCGTGAGAGTGAAAAATTAAATTTCCGTTTTCAAGCGAATTTGATAGCTATTCTTATAGTAAATTCAACGCTGAATCCGAATCCAACGTCAAAACGAAGGAAATTTGACGGTAAATGGTAGTTTTTCACGTTTTAGTACTACGCGGTTCTTGCGTGTTACAACTTTGAGAACTGTTAAAATTTGATTAATTATTTATTCCTACAGGAAATTAGACGTAGAATTCGATTTTGAAGTGAAAACAATCAAAATCTAACAATTAATAATATTTTTTGAATTTTTATCGATTTTCATACTTTTGGGGTTTCAACTTTAGAATTTTTTTTTCGCCACGTTCGCGAATTTTTAAAAAATAGTTTCTCTGGAAGAAAATCGAGAAAATTTAATTAAGAATCGATTTAAAAAAAGGACAGTGATTATTTTTTGTTTTCGAGATATATTCCTCTTTATGGTAAAAAACGTGTTTTGAGTTTTCTTCGAGCGCTTATAATATAAAAATATAATTAAATACACCAAATTGTAGGATTTTGATAGCTCTTTCTCGCCTCTGAGTAATATACCTATGTAAAAGTGGTCGGTTCAAAAGTTATCGGGGAAAAACAGGCAAAAGGCGCGAAAAACAGGAAATAAACTTGGCAAATAATCGTAGCATGCTCGATTTCAATCTTCCATAACTACCAATGGGAAATCGGTAGTAAAATAATTTAATTACTCGAGCCAAGCGCCAAATGAACGTATAAATGAGCAACTAGCGATGATTCCTTTTGGAGAAAAAAATACAATACCACCGATATTATTCATCAGAAAGAATAAAAAATAAAAACAATAAATTTAAAAAAAATAATAAAAATTTAAATTAAATTAAATAATTAATTTAATTTTAAAAAAATTTCTTTCAAGAACTGAATTCAATATTTTTTATACGAATGAAATAAATCGCCATAATTATTTAGTACACTATAAAAATATTTTTCGCTAAAGGTTTCGATATTTAATTGGATTGGATACTTCGAATGAATTTACCACGTCAACGTGAACGCATAATAACGGGAAAAAAAAAACTAAAAATATTTGAAAACTGTTGAAGGAAAAAAGAAACGATAAGCAAATAAACCGGTAAAATAATGCGAATTAAACTAAACTAAAATTATTGCGCAATTGGAAGGACACGCTACAACGTAAAAAAATCGAACGATTATTTTTTATTAATTCCAAACGGAGTAATAAAAATAGCGTTAGAATAAATAAAATTTAAGAAGACGATAAAAATATACAAATAACCGCCCTAGAAATTAAACTCCGTCCAAGTAATAATTGTCGGGCTTGTATCAAATTATTAAGGCCATTATATATTCGATAATGCGACAGAAGGTAATATACGTTACGTACACGAAGCCGATAAAGTCGCTCAGGTATACAAACACAGATGGAAGTATTTATCACCGTCAAGCAACATCTGCAAGCTTCTAATGAGACGGCCGATCAAAATGTTTAACATGCACTCGATAGTATCACCTGGTTTGGGGGTCGTCAATCGGAAATGTTTGAGTTTCTGAATAAAACCGCGCCCACGAGTAATACTGCCCCAGATAAGGGAATAATCCGCTGATAAAATCCCCCTGCGCAATATTGGGCGAGATAGAAGGGAGAAATGTCGGGAGGGAAATTACAAAAGCGAGAGGCTGAATAATTTTCGAGCTCGAAAATTAAAATGGCAGCATCGTTTTTCGCACGAGCGAACGACTATTCGAGCTGGAGAATTTCGCTAGACGATTTGAGACCGAGCTGGAGAAAATGGGAACATTTTTCCCGCCAGGAGGTCCGAAAATAGGAAAACGCGGAAGTATGGTGTGTGAGCCAAACGAAAAATCAACCGTCATTCACCCGATCGGTTTGAGATCTAATAGGGAAATCGGAATATTTCTCTAGCCGGGAGCCCTAAAATAGAAAAATGGCCAAAATTAATTAACAAATCCGAAGTGCAGCGAGTGAGCCGATACAGGACACATTTAGTGAAATAGGTTCATTTTTGCGACTAGGAGGCCCAAAAATTGAAATTAAAATTACCCGGAAATAAGAATTACGTGGACATTAAGCGTGACAAGTGATAAAAATCAAACATCATTCACCTATCGTAACTAAAATATCCTGTCCTTCAAATATCGATTTTAGCGTTGTGTAAAAATCGAAGGAATAATAGGAAGTAAAAGACAACGATCAAATCGAGCTCATTCACCCGTCATTACAATTTTTCACGAGTGGGAAACCAAGATATAACCAATGCATCACGATGGCTATGTCTTAAAATAAATTTCCACCATGGTTTGTTTAAGAGTTCCATTAGATAGACAAGAAAAAGCCTATAATTTTTTATATTTGAATATAATACTTATGTTATGTCCCCGCGGAGCTATTAGCGATTGGTAGACCTGATATTACAACTCTTGCCAGTGTCAGTTCTGGATATTTCCATAGACAGCGCTACAAGGGGCCCTTCAGAGGACTCCCATGATATATCCTTTTCCCAACCAGCCCTAGGAGCAACTTATTATCCAATTTACAATACGACCGACATCTTTCGCTCGTTCGAGCATCTTCAAGACATTATAGAACAAAAAAAATCCACAACAGTTTTAGGTTGGTAAAAAAATCTTTCAAAATTGCCAGTTAGGGCATTGTGATTTTTGTAGGCCCTGAGGAAGGAAATAAATTTTTCCGAAAGCTCGGCAAAGGCTCTGGCTTTGTATGACCTCCATCCCGATAAATGACAACTAATACAACAGTTTAGGGTTTGCAAGGGGGAGAAAAACCAGGCGATTCATTCTCCGATTATTAATTGGCTGACTGAGCACTTTCGCCCGTACGGGTCTCAAAAAATCCCCCTCACAACCCCTGGACATAAAAAAATGCAACGACAAGGAAATGCACAACCGTTCAGTTCACACAATCTGATTAAAATTTCAGTACTTACAGAACGGGATTCGGGATTGTGGGAGCTCTGGCTCGGCTGCTGTCCAAGGCCATCTGTAAAATGTAATATTCAATAAGGTTTTTTTATACCTATAAAAACTGCTACTAGACTTTCTTATTAACAGGCACTTTCTGCAAAGTACGGCTTAGCTAAATGCCTAGTCACGCCGCAACCTTCAGCTACGACAAGGGCAATTTCCATGAAACCACAGGTGCCCAATTAGATATCTCTCGTTATTAATATATGAATTTATTGCTAAGTAAGGAAATTCTAAGACGGACTAAAACACAGAAAACAGGACGATGACGTTGCACAATGAGCAGCATCTGGAACACGGCCAGTGTTGCGACCTCAATAGCGCTAGCGGCGACTGTGGTACTGAGCAACCAAACCGGAGAGACCGATTGTCTCTAGTCGACTTGTACCAGACCATTTCCACTATCGTTGGAGATTCCGAGTCTTCGTATTTATTGGGCCACTGATGTTGATTCCTTTTTATTTAAAACGTGTGGTCAATGTTAACTGAAATTTGAACATTACTTGAAAAGTGATTTAGTCGGCCATATCAGTACTTACTACCATCTATGATACACAGTAGTATAGTTTCTGGTACAGCATTAATTTGTTGTCTCCCGCAACCATAGCGATGCCGCTTCGCTTCGTGCCTCTGCCACCAGGAGCGCTAGCGAGGTCGCAACACCGGCCGTGTTCCAGACGCTCGGAAAATCTACTTTCGACAACGGGGACAAAAATTAAAAATTTCCTCACTCAACTAAGAATTCATATATTAACGCCATCTAATAACATCAAACTGGCCAGTTTCTCTAAACTAATTCATTTTGTTCACCTTATCAACAAACTAATCACCGGTTGAGAATTGGCTAGAAATGGTATTCAATCTCTCCGATTCTAAATCTGATCAAAATCGGGAAATGGCAACCTTCTTAAGTTCTCCATTGTTTCAAAAAGAATTGTCATCCGACCGAGTCTACAGTGATCCATTATTAAAACTAGAATAACCGACTAGGCTTTCGAAGCGTACTTATCTCTAATTGCACTCCGGCAGCCTAATCCGTTATCACCAGTAATAAGACGAGCGAAAAATTCGCAGAGATATAATGAATTATCTGGCGAAATAATTACCCTCGTCGGTGTCGTCTGCGAGAACTCCTTTGGCCAAATTTGACAGCTGTCCTTTGAGCGAAGATAATCCCTCAAACCAAGCCATTTTTCCGCGAATAAGACGAGCGCATTAAAAATATCACCTTCTACCTTTTCAGAATGAAACCGATAGTTGAACTGAATTTCAAACAAAAACACTAGCAACGGCCATCGTTAGAAGTGAGCAAATCAAAAATATTATCTGACGTTTACATACAGTTTTCCTGTCGAGTGAACTCCGCCTTTGCAGCAGTGTAATCATGATGTAACGCTCTTATCAATTCTTCATCTTCCCTGTGTAGTGTGGTAGACATAAAAATATTCTTAGTTCCAATAGTAAGCTGAAATAATGGAGGGATGAATATCGAACAATTAGTAAAAAGTAGTAGTAGTAGTAGCTATCGAGGAGGTAGAGGTGAAGAAGATTGTTTGAGAAATGATTTTTCGGAAAATGGAGATATCATTCGATTCAAAAAGTATCGATTAATCGATTCTTATCTTTGTTCGATTATTAAAAACTATTGATAGCCCTTCAAAAAAATATTGGAAATTGATACAAAGATTACAATTAATTGGATTGAGCTAGCGACAAGTTAAAATTTCGTTGATACTTTAGCAACGGGAGAATAATATTACTATTTTCTCAATTAATCGATTCAACGTAAATCGATTATTCAGCAATCCAATCAATCTATTGAATCGATTATCGATCGCCTTGCAATCAAATGTTTCGTTTTTATGCTACCCACAGCTCAAATTACAGAACGAGGAAGGTGGATTTTGCGATTTTGTTCTTATCTCGTAATCAGCTGCTTGGTCCCCGAATCGCTTCGATTTTGATCTTAGCTTCGTTCTTCCGTCCACAATCGATAAACAGAAAGGATTAGTCATTTCTTGTCGTTTGGTGTTTTCCTCCTATTCGGCTCAGCTCATTTTACTCGCGCTCTATCGAATTCACTGCCTAGCAATGAATTTCAACATGGATCTGAAGAAAATAGTGCGAGATGCTGGGACGGCGATGAACCGAGCTATACAGGTAGAAATTTATTTCATCAGGCGATTGCTTCTTTTTCTCGATTAACAGAATCAGTTAATGATACTACGTTTCAGCTGACCGGAGAGAAATTGGGAACGTCGGAAAGGACCGAGCTGGACGCGCATTTTGAAAATTTAGCCGAACGGGCGGACACGACGAAAAATTGGACGGAAAAAATACTCAGGGATGCCGAATGCGTTCTTATACCGAATCCAGGTAGTTTTTTCAATCTCTTAACAATATTAGTGTTTTTTTTGTTTTTTTTTTTAATGGATACCTTTTAAATGGGTACTACGAAGCCCTGATGATGCCCGAAGAGGCGAAAGTGCTTGGCAGGCTAATAATAAAATACAGGGCCATAGGTACCATTGGTCCTATAATGCCCTGAAGAAGCCCGAACGGGCGAAAGTACTCGGCTGAATAATAAAAAATGGAGAAGAGGTCGCCTCGTTTTTCTCCCCCTCAACCTACAAAAAAAAAAAAAAAAAAATAATAAAATAAAAATAAAAATAAAATACAGGAGAACAAATCGCCATGGTTTTCTCCCCCTCAATCTCAACAACGAAGAATATTGGTGTTTGTCAGCTGAATATAATTTAGAACTCAAGTACCAAACAAAAATACCTATTGAAACTAACTCATCACCGTGAAAATCGTACCGTTTCCCTTCAAAAAGTTTTTCCGATTTTCCCCCCACGAAATCGTAAACTTGCGTACGATATCTCGCTCGGAGAAATTCCCCTTGCAAAACAATATTGTCTGACTAATTTCCACAATACTTATTTAATTAGTAGATCTAAAAAAAAATTCTAATTCCAGGTTACAGAGTTGAGGATTTTGTTTTTGAGAAGATCGAAAAGAAAAAACCCTACAGATTATCAAATATAGAATACCTTGGGCAGGATATGATCGACGCTGGCAACGATTTCGGCCCTGGAACTCCGTACGGTCAGTAATCTATTAAATTCCACTCGATATATTTAATCTGTGATAAGATCATTGAATTTCCATTCCTGCTACAGGAGCCGCACTTCTTAAAGTCGGCCATACAGAGCAAAAGCTCGGCCGCACTGAGCGGGAATTCATATCAAATGCAAACACATGTTATCTCACTCCGCTTCGAAAATACCTCGACGGCGAGATGAAAACGATCGCGACCGAAAGAGGAGTTCTCGAATCCAAGAGGTACAGATTAAATATTGCTTAGCTTATTGATTGCGATGTGAGGTATTTCTTCTGATTGGAACTAACCTAACTTTCATTTGTTTAGGTTAGACTTGGACGCGTGCAAGAACAAGGTTCGCCGAGCGAGGAGCATGATCGGTCAGCCAACGGTGAGTGCTCGAACAATATTGGCTCAATAGATCATTTGCTTTTTTCCCTTTCAATGTGTGACAAAGGGCCGTATTCACCTTTGTCTTGTAAATGAGAATGAGGAGAAATAGACGCTAGAAAGAGGGCTAGGAGTGGCTCGAGATAATGTTTTTACATTGTTCCCATCTGCTATAGTCTGTCCAAATGACAATATTATTTGGCGAGGTCTACCGACGCTCGAAAGAATATAAAACGGAGACTTTCAAGCAGACTATAGCCAGCAAAATGACAGCCCGTTCCCAATTTTCTGAAAAAAAGGGAGTTTAGTTCTCATCTACTGGCAGACCACGCTCGGTAAGATTGTTTTAATTGTTGACAGTCTATAGCTCGTTCTTTGCCTCGCGCCTTATTTGCTATATCACAATCTGGTAAAATCTTACCAGATTACAGAATATAGCTACTTGTTATTGAATGTTCTTTCCTACTTGACCTTGTCCGTGTCACGTTACTGCCGAATTCTAACCGTTCTTTCCCAAATTTCTTCTGCGCATGCGACTCAGGAAGGGCCAAGCCCTGAGATGCTATTGCAGCAGGTTTGTTTCAAAATACTGTCACCTTTTTACTCTTCAATCAGCCTTGTAATATTGTATTTTTGAGCATAACCTGTTTTTTTAGGCTGAAAGGGACCTGCGAGTGGCCCAATCCGAGTTCGACCGTCAAGTCGAAATTACCAAATTGCTCTTGGAAAGCATCAGCAACTCGCATTCTTCGCACCTCAGGAATCTCCACGATTTCGTCGACGCTCAGCTTCTCTATTATCAACAGTGCGCTTCGACGCTGCAAGAGTTGAAAAACGATTTGAGCAGGTACTACTCTAATTTCCCCCGTTTATCATTGAATTATTTTCACTGCGAACTCGCTTTTGGTTCGGGTGATATTTATACGGTTTCTTTCGAGTCGTCGAGTGATAAAAGGCATTTTTCCTTCTTTGGCATTTGAACGCTTATAAATTAGTTGACTTGCGGCAAAGTGGGACATAACATGCCGAGTACTTGTTTCATGAGAGGTCGTTGATATGAGCGAATAATCTTCATCCAAATCAAACCACCGATAATCGCGAAAATTGTTCCGTGACAAAATTTTTCGTCCCGTCCCGTTCCTAGATGGAAAATTGACGAATAAAATTTCTCACCTTTTTTATCGAGAGAGAAAATTCTGATATTGTTACAGCGATCGGCGTAGCCCCGTCGTACGTCTAAACAGCGAAGAAATCGATCTGGGCCCGGCCTCGCTTCAAGTTTCCGAAAACTCTTTCGTCTAAATCCCCCCCCCGTTTATTTATGATTTGCCATGAATGCCGTTACCCCTCGTCCTAGTTGATTAGCTCCTGATGACAGGATTGTTCACTTGTAAGACTTGAAACACGTAATCTGCTCATCGTCTAGGTTCTTTAGAGAACTGTGTAGTCGATTTAAGAGCCTGCACCTCAATAATACTGGATCAGTTGCATGGTTATTGTGCTCGTTGTATGTAAGATGAAATTACTCTCAAGCCGCTTAGCTCCCTGTAGTGGTTTTGGGCCAAAGAAGCCTATTGCGCATGGTAGTTACCCAATACATCATTCTCCGGCTTCGATCAGCTCTTTTAGTCACTTTTATGCTGTTTTGTTTTTATTTATGTTGTTTTATTTTATGTTTATGTTGGATTATTGTATGTTTCTGTCGTTTTACTTTATGTTTATGCGTTTTTATTCCGTTTTATTTATGCTGTCTTACTCCGCACCACCATTATTTGGTAAAGGTAACGTTGACAGCTTTTCAAGTTGAAAGACCCTGAATAATTGACTCGATTGAAATACATTATGCAGCTTTCCTTCTGCATTCTCTCCGAGGGCCGCCAAACCTGGCCTCTTGAGGTTGCGGTTAAAACTGCGCCATTAAATAATCCCCTGGAATTGGCAAAACTTGTCTTTTTATAGGACAAGGGGTAACCGCTTACTGCTTGTACTCGCTGAGGCTGTTAGTCATAGTAAACATTGTCTGCACGAACGAATTAGCGGTAGAAAAATCCGGTCACGCGTTGTGTTCCATTTGTACGGTCGCTTTTCCTGTTTCACGCTTTTTAAAAATAATTTTTTGTTTGCCCCAGCAAAAAGATCATGAAGGCCAAAGTTCTGTGCGGCTACGACGCCCGGTCCAAAGATGAAATCTCCCTGATGGCTGACGAGGTAAGTCTTATTCAATACAATTTGGACGGCGTTATGCCAAAACAATAAGCGACAATAATAATTTTTTTTTTTTGGGAAATCACAAAAATAGAATTAATTCCTTGAACTATTTTTGGAAGCGTCTTCCACGGCGTTTTCCACGTTTTTGAGCCACCGTTCTCGCTAGTCACGTCCAAATTTTAACCGCTCCAATGATAGTACGTTGGTTTATTATTCCTTTGCTCCAATTAAGTTGCAAGATCATTCACTTGTTTAACCCTATGTCCTGCGTAAACGGGTTCAGCGAGTCTGGCAATACTTGCGTTTGAGCGATAGACCTAATAAACCTAGTGAAGTGTTCTACATGGACGCCCTCTATCGCTCCTCGCCGAAGCGCTTATCTATTAGAAATACAACCTAATCTATCGCCGCGCTGGAATCGCATTGATACCAGTGGCCATTTTTGTTTACATTTCAACATCAACAGTTGCCCAATTCATCATTGTGTTCGCCGATTTTCCCGGCGTTTAAGTATTTTTCTGACGCAGATTCATGATTCTTCGCAGGGCTAGAGGTTAGCTCATGAGAGACGACGTAACACAATTTTCCTAAATACTTTTAGGAGTAAATTACTTTTTTTTTAAATTCCTAAATTACTCTAAAATAAAAAAAAATTACTCTAGAAAAAAAAGAATTATGCTAACCATAACAAATACTGTCGAACGAAAACCAATAATAAACGCCAGCATCGCCGAACACGTTTACGCAGGACGTAGTGTAACTAAAGGCAAACTCCTGGCAAAAATCGTAATTTCAAATAATAATTATTTTATTTATTCCAGCGAGAACCAAATTGCCCAATTTTTATCATAGAATGAGTTAACTACGTTAGTGCAAACTACAGAAATTAATTATTTCGGGAGTAAAATTTGTTAAAAGTATATCTAATGAGCCCAAGGAAAATTAACTACTGTTTGAACTCTTGGCGGAGTGAACATTTATTTCATTAGAGGAATTTTTCAACGCACCGTGAAAATAATAAATAAAATAATGAATTATTTTATAGTATTTTAAAGGCAGAGGAATGACAATATTCACCGTTGGTGTCGCACACCGAATATTAGTTATCCGTTATTTCATTTGAGCATTTCGAGGTTTCCTTGCTATAAAAATGAACCTATTTTTAACCGCGAAAGGGTTTCTAAAATCGACGATTTATGGCATTTTTATTCGACCGACTATACATGTAAAATGTTGAAATCTCGAAGGACAATTAATTGTGTGAATTTTTTTTCAATTCTCAGAAAAACTGCAGAAAATAAAAAATCGGTTTTTGATTTTACAAAAACCGAATATTAACCTTCGTATTTGTAGACATAGAATATTTACAGCAATTTTATGTCCGTTGATCAAGGCCTGATGATGCCCTCAGCGATATTCAAGAGTCGCCATATTTTCTCTGGCCCAACTTACTTGGAATTATTTACATTTTTTCGTCTCGAGGGCGGCAAATAAAGCCGAACTAATTTTCCCCGCATCTTTGTACAGATAATCAGCGTTGAGACGATTTCCGACAGCGAAAAAGACTACATAATCGCCATCCGGGGAGACCAGCGCGGCCGAGTGCCGCAAGCCTATCTTGAAATACTCCCAAATCAATAATTCTTCTTGAATTTTTGTCAATTTTTCACCGCTACCGCTTTTTCTATACACAGTATGTGTGTAAGGATCGTCGGCGCGATTCTTTGTCGATGAGTTTTTCCCGGCTTGTGGCCCACGAGTTGTTTTATTTAAGCTCTGACGTCTTTAACGGGAAGCGAAGGAGTCAATTTCATCTTGAGCACATTGAGAAGCCATTTTCATTGTCAATCCAAGCTCCCGTCGTTTATGTTGGAATTGAAAGTTTTTTTTTGTAATGTCCAGGGGATGTGAGAAACCAGGCGACTCATTCTCCGATTCTTTATTTGCATTGGCCGTTCCTGAATCTATGGCAACGTCGCCCTGAAGATGCCCGATTGGGCGAAAGTGCTCGGCCAGCAAATAAGGAATCGGAGAATTAGTCGCCTGATTTTTCAGACATAAAAAAAAAAAATTGTGACGATGAAGAAAATAATTTTTTTTGTAGTTTTTTCCCGCCCAAAAATTGCAATGCCGCCTTGATGCGATGGTTCACAATTGCTCCATTTACTGTCACTTCTATTAAATATCCCGATTATGATTTTTTTATGCGTGAAAAATCAGTTCACTAATTTTTCACACATAAAAAAATTGTGCCAATGAAGAAAATAATTTTTTTATTTTTCCCGCCCAAAAATTGCAACGCTACCTTGATGCGATGGTTCATAATTGCTCCATTTACCGTCACTTTTATTAATAAATATCCCGCTAATGATTTTTTTTATGCGTGAAAAATCAGGCAACTAGGTTTTTCTCACATAAAAAAAATTTGTGACAAAGGGAATAATTTTTTTTAGGTTTTTTCCCGCCCAAAAATTGCAACGCCGCCTTGATGCGATGGTTCATAATTGCTCCGTTCGCTATCAATTCTATTAAATATACCGCTTATGATATTTTTTTATGTGTAAAAAATCAGGCAACTAGGTTTTCACACATAAAAAAAAAATTTGTGACGATGAAGAGAATAATTTTTTTTTTAGGTTTTTTCCCGCCCAAAATTTGCAACGCCGCCTTGATGCGTTCATAATTGCGTCACTTCTATTAAATATCCCGCTTATGATATTTATATCCCACTGTAGAAAATACCCCATCGAAGGTATTTGTACTTAGCGGACATGAATTTGTGCCATCATCATTGAGCACAATTAGCTTTTCAGAGCAACGTTGAGTTGAAAATATTTTCAACGGCGTCAGGAGCCTTGGAAAAATTTACGATCGAGCTATTGTAAAAATATTGTCGATTTATTTATTTTCAATTTCTTTTCTATTGAACGTTTCACTGGATTTCTACAATATCGTGTAAATTCGAAAAGTTTGTAAAACTTTGTGTTAGTTTTTTTTTTTACGGAATTTTCGTAACATTTTTCTCCGATATTTGTTACACCTCAAAGCATCTTAATGCTATTGCATATTATTTTTCGCCCTTTTCCTCACGATTTTCGAGTCGCTCTTCTTTCAATAATTGGCAATGCTTTTTTTCAGAAGTTCAAACTCTCTTCCTCTACATCTGATAATGTACTCTTAAAGTAATTCGATTTGACGTTTTTTTTCCTCTCGTAATATACTCACTTATCGAAAACCTCTCGCAAATATTCCAATAACATTCCATATCGTATTCATAATCGCCTAATACGAGCAATAAAATGTTCAATTAGCCGTCGACTAGGTCACGTTATATTCTGTATTTACCGCTTAAATGTATTTTAATATATTTCACCATCGTATTGTTGTCCTTATAAAATAAATACGGAACGTTAGTCATGTGGAGTCTAAGTTTATTTCCTAGACAAAATAAAAACGAGTGAAATAATAAATAAAAATGGTTAGAAATTACAAAAAAAAAATGACGTAATAATAAGATATTAATTAATATAAAATTATCGCTGCCCTTTTTTTATTTTTAATCGATTCTAAATTAAATCTTGTCAATTTGCTCACGCAGAAATTATTTTTTCAAAATATGAAAATCTAGAAATTACAAAAAAAAAAATTAGAAATTACAAAAAAAAAATGACGTAATAATAAGATACTAATTACTATAAAATTATCGCTGCCCTTTTTTTATATTTTTAATCGATTCTAAATTAAATCTTGTCAATTTGCTCACGCAGGAACTATTTTTTCAAAATATGAAAATCGAAAAATATTATCGATCGGTGGAATTTTAATTTTTTTCAATTCAAATTCGAATTCTACGTCCAATTTCCTGTAGGAGTCGTTAATTAATTAAAGTTGAACAGTACTGTAAGTATTTGCAACGAATTTTCAAAGTTGAAAAAAACAACAACGGTGTAGTACCTGCTAAAAATGACAGAAACTAATAGTTGTCGTCAAATTTCCGTCGTTTTGACGTTGAATTCGAATTCAGCGTTGAATTTCCCATAAGAATAGCTTTCAAATTCGCTTGAAAACGAAAATTTAATTTTTCACTCTTACCGCCGGTGAAAAACTCGATTTACGGAAAATAATTTCTGTGGCGCTGTATAAATTTTTTCCACCAAATTTTTTGCTATTTACGTGTGTAAGGCGTTCGAATGAAGACTCCTGCATAATAAAACAATTGATTCATATAAATTTTGACCCCGAAAGTCACGGTTAAAGTCTAATTTCTGTGCTTTCAAAAACCGATTTTTTTGGACCACTTGCGGATTTTTCCGAGAAATAAAAAAAATCACAAAAATACATCTAGGTAAGATACAACTTTCCTGAAAATTTCAGATTTTTATCTTTATTGGAAGACGAGAAAAAATTCGTTAATCGATCGGTTGAAAAAAATCGCAGGGGGACCCCTTGGATTTTTTGCGAAAATTAAAAAAAAATAGATTTCGCTCAAATTCAGCATAATGATAGTTGATGATGTCTATATCAATAATATATGCTTCATTCTTTGTTTCCTTTGCACTAAATAGATGAAAAGAAGGTTTAAAGTTGAAAAATGTGATGTTTTCGTGTATAGTCTACTAATATTGTCAAAAAACGCAAAAACGGTTGAAAATTGGATATGTACATTACATTAGGAAAATGTGGACAGTTAAATTACCTCTCGTTTGGTATATTCAAACATCTGAATTGACGACGTTTTGTTCAAATGATCCACTCTGCAAGTTACAAATCTTGGAAAACTGCCCATCTCGGCTAAAACTTTGCGCAAGTTGAAAAAGGAAATATTTTTTTCTTCGTTTGGTTGTAGAGGGGTTGTGAGGGGGAGAAAAACCTGTGGACCTCATCGTTCCACGTCGCCCTGAGGATGCCCGAATGGGCGAAAGTGCTCGGCCAGCAATTAAAAATCTGGAGAATAAGTCGCCTGGTTTTTCTCCCCCTCACAACCCCTCTGAAATACACTATGATACTGTACAATGCAAATTATAGCAACTACTAACAATAATATCTACAGATTATGCCTCTTCATACACAAATAATAAACTACTACCTATCTATTATAGTAGTGACAAGGACAGCACCTCAACTAATTGTAAGGTACGGCAGGAGGGGCGGAGCCAGCAGGAGAGGCGGAGCCAGCATGAGGGGCGGAGCCAGCAGGAGGGGCGGAGCCAGCAGGAGGGGCGGAGCCAGCAGGAGGGGCGGAGCCAGCAGGAGGGGCGGAGCCAGCAGGAGGGGCGGAGCCAGCAGGAGGGGCGGAGCCCGCAGGAGGGGCGGAGCCAGCAGGAGGGGCGGAGCCGGCAGGAGGGGCGGAGCCCGCAGGAGGGGCGGAGCCAGCAGGAGGGGCGGAGCCACCAGGGGCGCTCAGCCCCAAGTAATATAAACAATTATAAATAAATAGAAAATATATAAATAAATTCAAAACATAAAAATAAGTTGAATTAAAATTTGAAAAAAAATTACAATGAAGAAAAATAAATGAATAAAAAGATGACCGTGGTACTTCAGATTGGATCGATAAAAGCGGCGACAAATTTGCGGTGAAAAATATCTATTTCCATAATCGACAAACTAATCGTTCTCATTGTATCTTGCAAGTTTGAGACGCTCCTTTTTTATTTCGGTGTTCAACCACGAGGGCGAGCCTTTGTCGAACGGGATCGCATTCGGGAACGGATATTCGGGGCGGAGGTCGCCTTTGAACGGATCGGTCATTTTCAATTTTTTCACCAGAATTTCCTTAGCGATTTCCTTCTGGTCACGGTACCGGTCCAAGTACAAATTGAAAGATTCCTTGAGCGGGAACCATTTTTGCTCTTTGTAGTAATGCTCGGGGAAATCGTATTCGAAAACGGGCGCCTCCTCTTGGAGCACCGTTTGGTAGTAATGGCGCACAGTTTGGTCCCAATCGGACACAAAAAACGCCAAACCAGCCGGCGTCAGGTCGTCCTGTCGCTTCGAGTAGAACTGCCTCGTCGAGAAGAACCTCGTCGACTTTAAGAGGTTCTTCAATTCCGAATAGTCGAGCCGTTTTTCCTGCTTGTAGAGGACCAAAGCGTATCGGAGGTAACCGAGACCTTGGAGAGGCAAGGGCTGGACGTAATCGCAGATTTCCTCGCCAGCGGACACGTCCTTTTCGATATTCCCGACGATCCAATGCGCCCTTTCGACCTCGCCTGCGGTTCCGTCCGGCGTCGTCATCACCAACGTCCACAGGTCGCCCGGACGGGATTTGAAACGGACCGACGGCCGTTCCGATGCTTCGGAGGGCTTTACTACGTTACCGCGGTAGACGGGGACGTCCTTGAAGCGCACGTCCAATTTGACGACGGGGTGGAAAAACGCGTCGCCGAAGAGATGCTCGAAAATGGCGTAATGCTCCGCTATTGTTCTAGCTTGTATTGGCGCCAACGTATCGGCGTTATCTTCTTCCACTTTGTCCAATGGTACTTCGAGTTGCAAACGGCGCGACAGCAATTCGAGCTCTTTGCTATTCTGGTTTTCCTTCAACACTTTTATATGCGAAGAGACGGTTTCTTTGCGGGACAATTTTTTCAAAGCGAAGCCGATGTCGACTTTGAAATCGACGGACGGATTTTTCCGCGCGAGCTCGTCCAATTTCGCGGACAGAGGGACGCCTTTTTCGGGACGGACGCCGAGGGACCAACGGGACGTATTTCGGCATTGGGAAAGTACGAGAGGTCTTACTTTTGAAAGATGCAAGGCGTTGAATGCCATCGAATAATGAATTGCGCCTTTACAGATAATTAGATGGAAATTGCATTTATAGAGCGCGAACGAGAGAAAGTTCTTAATTATATGATTAGGGCACGAGCACCGGCTTATCACTTTATCAATATATCTATGATAAGGATGAAAAAAGGTTGGGACATCTACGTTAGTAAAACATCGATGTATCGGACTGGAAAATCGATACTTAACATCGATGTTTTTAGACATCGATATCTACACTTCGATTTTTTTGCATTAACGTAGTAATCCCGTTTTTCGGTTTATTATTCATAATAAACCATTGTAATCGCCCAAGAAAACAACATTCCTAATCCCTCCTCAAAATTTGATGTTTTACGTAGAGATTGGTATCGATTAATCGTAATAATCGATGTACCCGCTTGATTAATCGATGTTTTTTAATCGATGTCATTAGGGTCCGAATAATCGAGTTATCAGAAGGATTGAATAATTGTTTGAAGAAGAATACTTTGTTCTTTGTTTGAGTATCTATTCTGTTTGTGTTCTACTTACTACTTACCAACTTAGTTCTTCTGTTTTGTGTAGTGAAAAATTTTGCTAGACCCCCAACATGCCCCCAAAAAGCTTTGTTCGGCAACATTTTGATAAATTGGATTTTTCATTGGGATTGGGAGCCTGTAGTTTCTCATTCTACCTACCCAGTAGGCAACTTATACACCTTGGTTCAAGTTTAGGTATCAACTCGAAAGCTAACAACCTTTTGATCAACTGAAATCAGTGTTGCCAAAGCATTACACCCGGTACCCACTGAGAAAATAAATAAAAATTCTTCTTCTTCTCTTACGGATTGTTTTCATAACCTCTCGAATGGTTTATACACAAGAAAAACAGAGCTTCTATTGAAAAAAAAAAAAAAAAAAATGAATTAGTACATAAAATAATATATATATTAATAAGTGGTAGGACAATAATCCAATTTCTTCTCATTTTTATAAACAATTCGAAATTTATAATAAATTTTATAATTTACGATATATCTATAGAGAGATAGATATACCAAAATATATATTTTACTACGTCGATATAAAAAAAATCGAAGCATAGACATCGATGTCGCACAAACATCGAAGCCTGAAATCGATGTTTACCATCGATGTTTTGAGTCCGATACATCGATGTTTTTCTAACATCGATTTCAAGGTCACAACCTCCCGTCGGAGTTACCCAAGGTGACTAGAACACATTTATACACCTTGGGAGTTACCACTCTACAGTTTTCCTTTTCTCTACGGGTAGGGACGTTGCAATATCGCAAAATATCGATATCATTTTCGATATTAATATCGCAAGAAAATATCGATATCACGATATTATCGATAGAAAATATCGATTTTCCGAATATCGAAACCAAAAATGGATCTTAAAAAAATTGCCAAACTTTACTCTTTGGAGGTGCCATGGAACGAAAAGCGACGGTAAGTACAGGTAAAAAAAGCGACGGGAACAATTAAGTAAGAAAATGAAGTGTTGATATTGAAGTGATAACAACTAACGTTGATGGTGATGGTTTTTATTATTTAGCAGTCCTCTTCTACGACATCTGCAGAAATGTGGCATAAACAAAATTAGTGGGTACTAGGAAGAGCTAGAAGAGTTGGTATAGTAATTTATATTATGTAGGATTGCTCCTTCATGAGCAAGATTGAAAATATTTTCAAAAATAAACTGGCAGGATCCAAATTTCGGAAATATTCAGAATATCGAACACGAAATATCGATATCGTGAAAATATCGGAAGAAAATAT
This sequence comes from Tupiocoris notatus, assembly GCA_037159825.1. NCBI lineage: Eukaryota > Metazoa > Arthropoda > Insecta > Hemiptera > Miridae > Tupiocoris > Tupiocoris notatus. The sequence continues at coordinate 419,219 of JASJUZ010000331.1, forward strand.
CGATATCATGAAAATATCGGAAGAAATTATCGATATCATGAAAATATCGGAAGAAATTATCGATATCATGAAAATATCGGAAGAAAATATCGATACCATGAAAATATCGGAAGAAAATATCGATACCATGAAAATATCGGAAGAAAATATCGATATCATGAAAATATCGGAAGAAAATATCGATATCATGAAAATATCGGAAGAAAATATCGATATCATGAAAATATCGGAAGAAAATATCGATATCATCAAAATATCGGAAGAAAATATCGATACCATGAAAATATCGGAAGAAAATATCGATACCATGAAAATATCGGAAGAAAATATCGATATCATGAAAATATCGGAAGAAAATATCGATACCATGAAAATATCGGAAGAAAATATCGATATCAATTATCGAAAGAAAAGTATCGATATCATGAAAATATCGGAAGAAAATATCGATATCGAATATCGAAAGAAAAGTATCGATACTTTTGAATATCGATAATATTGCAACGTCACTATCTACGGGCGTGGAGCAGTTTCAAGGTCGTTATCGCTGTTCGCGTCGAACTCTCGTTCGTTATCAGTTCGCCCAATTCTAATCTGTCGTCGGAATTTTCCTTCAGCGAAGGCAATTTCCTCGTGTAATATATATCGTGATTGATCGCGAAGTGAAAAATATCCGGATATGGTTCCATTAAGGGCAACTGCAGTCGTCGCAAGAGCTGTCGGCCAATGCAACGTCGTTTCGGTCCGAGCCGGGTAAGAATTCGTCAATCGCTTCAAATACCGTAATTTCGTAGGAATTTCATCGATGATCAGCCTCGGACCTTGAGTTAAATTATAATAGCCTCGTGGCCATGTAGCAGGCCTAGTATTAAGGCTTTTAATTGCCAAGTCGCTCTGCTAAATTCTCTCGACTGAGGCGTAGAAAATATGTTACTATCTCGTCATAAAAAAGAGCGCGCAACACGATTGCGATTCTCGACGTCCGAGGCTCAGTTCTAATAGAATGAATCATGAAGATGCCGCCGTGGATAAATTACCGTAATAAATAACGCAGGTTTACAAAAAAAAAAATATTTTTTATAAATTGTTTGGAATTTGATGATTTTTATGTATTTTTCAGCGCTGATTGCAAAAATGCAATCCATTTTTTTTCTATAACGTAAGGTTTTCTCACAAAAAGGAATTACTTTTTGGTATAATAATTTTTTTTTAAGCAATTTTTCAAATTTTTTCTCAAGTCGAAGGATTTTATTTTTATGTAGTTTATAACGTGTATTATACATAAAATAAAATCCTTCGACTTGAGAAAAAATTTGAAAAATCGCTAAAAAAATTTTATATAAAAAGTTTTATAAAAAGATTTTATAAATTAGAGATTAAATTAGAGATTTTATAAATCAGAGATTTTATAAATTAGAGATTAAAAAATTTTATATAAAAAGAGAAATGTAAGCGTACTAGATATATATTATATATCTAGTACGCTTACATTTCTCTTTAAACTCGTAAGTCCTTACAGTATCGCCAAAATTGGGATCTCTCATCAGTTTTCTAATGTCTGGTCCGACAAAGACCCCTTCCTTTAGTTTTGCCTCGGATAAACCAGGAAAAACTCACTAGAGTACGGAACTATGAAAAAAATATCGAAAAAAGCTAAAAATAGACAAGCAGTTTATGGAATAACTGTACGTGATGGCATTTTTTCACTATTTTTCCCGAAATTAGCGTTGAAAATACTATAAAAATCACTTATTCAATTTTAAACAATTTTTATTTATTTTTTTTAATTTTATTTATTAATTTTTTTTTTTTTGTAATCATTGGGTTCTTTTTCGTCTGTCCCCCAAAAAATCACTCCAATAAAATGGCAAACGATGTATTTCGATGAAAATAATGTTCTCAGTCGTTTTTTCATTGGAATAATGTGATCTCGATAGTTTTTCACTGATGGAATAATGAAAAATTGATTTTTCAAGATACACGTTTTTTTAAATGGTTTTTTAAAGCTAAAACCTATATATATATTTTAATTTTTTTCTCGCGTTTTATATCCTATCTATCCTCTATATATATCAAAATATATATAAAAAAATTTCATTTTTTTTTTCCAATTTTCATTTTTTTCTCAATTTTTTTAAATATAATTATCCTATCTATTCTATATATTATTTATTTTATAAGAATGCATTTTATTTATTTTAATGAAAAAAAAACGACCGAGAACGTTATTTCCCATCGAAATACATTGTTTGACATATTAAAAAAAATTTGGGGGGGGGACGAAAAAGATCCAATCATTGTATATAAAATTGCTGCTGGTAACCGAGGCAATTAGTTTGAAAATTTAAAAAATTTGCAATGATGGTCCTACACAGGCTTGAGAATGTCTATGGGCGAAAGCGCTTTGTTTTACAAAGAATAAATCTGATATTACTGAGAGAGAGAGAGAACCTTTTAAACAACTATAACTAAAATTTCATCGCTCGATTCAGGAATATTATTATATTATATTTATTATATTTATATTATTATTTTATTATATTATTTATTATTATTTTATTATATTTATTATTATTATTTTATTATATTTATTATTATTATTTTATTATATTTATTATTATTATTTTATTATATTTATTATTATTATATTTATTATTATTATATTTATTATTATTATATTTATTATATTATTATTATTATATTTATTATATTATATTTATTATAAATTATTCAGCTACTTCGAAAAACAGTTTTATAGAGTTACGATTGATTTTTAGAAGCTCGCGTCGATTTCATACGGCGGAACGAGAAAGTATTACCGATAAATAATAATGTAGATTAGAATACCATTTTCGCGCTGTATTTCGATTTTCGGCAAATCATGCTCCGTCCCAGGATAAAAAAAAAATGGTTTATTATTTCTTCGCTTCAATAATGATTTAAGAAGACTATCCCGCTGAAAAAATATTGGTAACTATAAAGGAAAATTCCGTAGCGAGTATTGTAATTTTAATTATTTTTAATTTTTTTTTTTAATTTCCAAACCAAAAGCTAATTTTTCTCCCTATCGGTACAGCTGGATTGACGACCAGTCCGACGAGTATAGGACGATTTTTATAGCTCCTAGAACTCTCGAGTCAAATTTCGAAAAAGTTCATTGTTTTTCCAATTTTCATTTTTTCACTTTTTTTTTGTCAAATATTTGAAAATTTCCCAAAGTTGAAACAAGAGCTGCGATAACTCGAGAACCGATCAAGTTATCGACCCCGCGATGGTCTCGTTCGATTCAGCGTCCAAAAATCGAATGAAATTGATACCAAATACACCTTTTTCTGAAAAAGCTTGAAAAATACGAATCCCCCCCTCAAAACACACCAAAAATACCCTTAAAATTGAGGCAGCGATTTGGCTAAAGAATTGAGCCTTTGTCAGGCCAAGATTGATTTTTGGTGAAAATTTCACAAATTTATCTCTTATAGTTTTGTCAGAAAAATTTTTTTAATTGGATATTCGGATTCTACGTGCCTTGAAACGTAAAATATCAATTTTTGAGGAGGGGGGTTAGCCTTTTATTTTTCTTGGGCGATTTAAATGGTTTTTTATTGAATAATCAACCAAAAAAAATCCTTTCCTTCTGCCAAGGATGAGATCAGTTAGACTGGCAACCCTTCGATAGCATTACGTCACATCGAACGCTTATCATTGAAAGGGGAATAAATTATAATCGTGTCGTAACGCCGAGATGAGTGAAAATTATATCGCGGTCGATTCCGAGTCTGTTTTACATCATCTGTTGATAAAATAGTACAACTGTAAAGGCGTTAAATTGAAAAAAAATCTACAATCGTGAAACTGAAAACAGTGTTGCCAAAGACCCCGCTGAGAAGAGTAGAAAATATGGCGTGCGAGATTTCCCTCTATCTGAGGTTAAAATTTTGCTCGCGCTCCCCAAAACGGAAAACTATAGTTGGAAAAATTGCTGAAGTCGATCATTCAGTCCTTGTGCCGGGTAAAAATTAAAATCGAGAGCGAATTTCAATTAATTGACGTAGAAATAAATTGAAGAGGTGATAAACTTGAAAAATTGATTGAAATGGATTAAATGACAATGTTCTTTTATTCTATATTTTCAGATCATGGTGGACCGATGTTCAGATGGGACCTCCGGACGCGATCCTTGGCGTAACGGAAGCCTTCAAGAGGGATACGGACCCGAAGAAAATCAACTTGGGCGTCGGAGCGTACCGTGACGACAACGGGAAGCCGTTCGTCCTATCCTGCGTTACAGATGTAAAAGCCTTATGAAAATATTAAGACCGCTTTAAAAGTCCAAAATCGGGGGAATTCGGCGAGGCGCGCCATACACGCCTGCAATTCCCCCCACCGCCTTTCGTATCGACAAAAATAATTTGATGTTTTTTCGTATCGACAAAAAAACATCGATGTTTTATAGACACCAACAAAAAATCGATAAAAAATAATACCGATATATTTATTAGTAAATTACCAGTTCGCAGTTTAAGTTTAGGTATCAACTCAAAAGGTGAAACTGAAAACAGTGTTGCCAAAGCATTACACCCGGCTGAGAAATAAATAAAAAATGCCCACAATTTTCTTACGGATTGTTTTAATAACCCCTCAAATGTTTTGTACACAAGAAAAAAAAAGAGCCTCTATGAATAAAAAATAGGGATTACTACGTTGATGTAAAAAAAAGCATCCAAGCATAGACATCGATGTTTTTAGTCCGATACATCGATGTTTTTCTAATCGCAGGATTTAACGGTGTTCGCGCACCAGGTAAATTCGCATTGAGATATTGAAGAACTCAAAAGGCTGTTCACTCAATTATGATTATCGATTCGGCATGATCCGTCGTTTATCCCTGCAGAACATTTTGCAGGGCGAAATCGTGCTCCGACTTGATCCTAGAGGAGTCTGTATCCCCCGATCATCGCAAGCTAGGCCATTTGCGTGTGATCTAACGAAAATTATTCAATAATTGAGCTATTTCTGCTTAGAATAAATCAATTACATTGTTCAACATTTAATAGAAACACGGAGTTAGCACGAGAAAAGCTCTCGAGCTGCGAATTTGAGAGAAACCGACAGTAAAATTTTGTTCTGCGGCTGAAAAACATTTTTAACAGCCGTTGGTACTTCATCCTGTTCTTTTCATTTAGACTGTTTGATTCAATGTCGCCTAGGAAAATATTACGACCACTTTGATCAACAGCATAATAAAGAATCTTTGTATTTTCTAGAATTGACGAAGAATTTGAAGAATAATTACCCAGAGAACTAATTGTTGACTGTTACTACAGAAGTGACAAATATCAAGCTGATATAATACCAAATTATCAATGAGAACATCGCAAAAATTTTTTACTTCCATGTTTATTTCATTTTCATCCAGAAAATAAATGTTTACGAATTTAAAATATGATTGATGAAGGCATAAGGCGGTTTCCTCATCGTAGTAATACTGAATTCTCAAATTCTGAAATCTCAACTGAATGTCTCTCTCTCTTTCGCAGGCGGAAAAGCAAATTATGGATGAAAAACTGGACCACGAATACGCTGGGATTTCGGGTGTCGCCGAATTTTGCAACAAAGCTGCCGAACTCGCATTGGGAGAAGGAAGCGAAGTGATCAAAGAACAACGAGTGAGTAATATATTTTTTAAATTTCATGTTAACTTAGCGAATGGATGTATTGCGACAGCCTGAAAAGCCATTTTGGTAGAGATTTTCACAGTATAGGGCAGTATTTTCACAGTATTCATGTTCGGTTTCGAGAGATTGATTTGTCGAGAACGCGCGTACCATGAACACCCTCCCAGTGTTGCCCATGTCGAGATATCGACTAATCTATTAAGAGCTTCATGTTTCGATCGGGTGTTATAGGCGGGTGAGAATATTTGCGGATGATGTTATCACTTGAATTCAATAGATTTGTCTTATCTGGCCTACCGATTAAATTCCTAAACTCTTCGGCGAAGGACCGCCTCAATTTGGCTGAGGAAATTATAACGGACTGCCTGGGAAAATCAGCATAAAACAAATCGGGGACGAATTCGAATTTATTCTAATTTTATGGTAATAATTTCTCTCAGTGAACAGTCAACCTAACAGTGGCCGCTGAAAATACAATAAATTCGGAATCGGCGAGTACAATTTCGCTCACCTCGATTATGGTGCATTATTAAGTACTCACGGTATGCAATCTTTGATTTACCCAGTGTTGCCAGGTCCCAAGGTTTGGGGGGAACCCTCGACAAGAAAAAGGGGAAAGTGGGTATTTTTTCAAACGAAAAAAGGGAGCTTCGGGGAAGCATGATTTTAGCGACCTCAAAATCTGTTCATCAATATCGCGGGTGAGGGGATATATTGTGCAAAAAAAGACCGTTCAATATTTCGCATCGCTTAGAAGAATTTCTGGGGAATCGTAATCGCGTTTTTTGACGGTAGACATGCGGACAATTTGTGCAAAATCATGTAAGCAATTCGAGTACCCAATTTCTCTTGATATAACCTGCTTTTCTTACACAATGGCGCAGACGTGTTTTACTGTGTAAGCATAATAAGAAACTGTGAGAATATACGTTTTTTTAAAAGTTCGATTCTTCAGTTTTTATAATGATTCTGATTTCTTTCGCATTTGTGCGATCGGAAATTCATTTTCCAAGGAGCCAAAATGTTTTATTAAATATTTGAAGTCCCCTTCTCACTATGGGTATATTGAATATTTTTAAAATACATCTATCTCTCTATAGGTATATTGAAAAGTTTTAAATATATTTCTATTACTTATATTTTTTTATCCCATCTTTCTATGGGTATATTGAATATTTTAAAATATACCTATCTCTATAGATAAAGTACTTAAATATATTTTTTATTTTACGAATTATTTATGACAAATAAAGAGAAATCAGTTTATTTTTATTGTCCTCCGACTAATCACAATTTTACAGAAGAAATTTCAATTTAATTGAAATAAATAAATCAAAAAGAATCTCGTTGAACAAATTATTCTCTTTAGAGAATACAGTAATAATATGTATTGTTTTTTACTATAATTGTAGCAATATTTATTACTAATATCTGCAAAGGTCCCCTTCGGCAAAAATTCTAATTCTTATGAACACTTGAGGATTAAAAAAATATCAATACAGGGCCCTGTATATTTCTCCCTTTTTTCTGGTTAAAAAACACCTATTTTCCTCATTGTCTAGTCAAAGTTTCCCCCAAATCTCCACTTGAAACCTGGCAACACTGGTGCACCGGTGATTTTTTTGCGAATATTCCGAGACTTTTATAGTTTCCTCAGTGTTGCCGGCGCATGGACAGAATTATTTTGGTTTATCTTTCAATAACAAAACAGATAACTCGTTTGTTGAATATACGAAAATTACTTTTCAGAACGCGACCGTCCAATCGCTCTCAGGAACCGGAGCTTTGCGGATAGGTGCGGCATTTTTCGCCAAATTCTTCCCCGGCAACAAAGAAGTCTATTTCCCGCAGCCAACGTGGGGCAACCATATTCCAATTTTCAACCATTCTGGCATCCAGCACAAGTTTTACCGATATTACGACCCGAAAACGGTCGGCTTCGATTTCAAAGGAGCCTGCGAAGATTTGAACGTACGTAAATTTGATTTTTTAAATTTTTTATTTTAATTTTATATTTTAGCAGTGATTTAATTTTCTGTAGAAAAATCAACAATATAGGATTTGGTGAAATTACTAAATTTTAGGTACTTTTATATAGGGATTTGCCCCCGTTTTTATTTATTATTTAATTCCATTTTATTCTAGTAATCAATATTAATTTTTTCAAGTATGCCATATAAAGTTTATTATTTAAAAAATAATATTTATGTAGTTTGCGTTTTTTAGTCTTTAGATTTAAGTTATAATTGAATTCAAATTTAGCCAAGGGATTGGTTTTTAGCTAAAAATTATAGTACCAAATGAATTTGTGCCAGCAGTTGTATAGAACGTCATATTAAATTTTGTGGAATAATTATTGCGTTTATTACTTCCACGTTTTACGTTGTAAATGGAAGTATTGTGATTGTCCGAAAAGTCGATCGGAGGTGAATTTGGAAGAAATTTTTGTACTACTATGCTCAGAAACACTTTCTGAACAAGTGTCTGCGGTCAAAAAATCACATAAATTGTCTTATCCCCGTGGAAAAATAAATGAAAATCTACGAAATATCAAGAGAATGTTGTTTTCTGTTTCTAGAATGCAGGTTATAACTAATTATATTATTATTGTTTACACCAATGAGTAGGCCTTGAGGCCTAAAGTAAATTTAAAATAGTTTACACTAAAAAAAAAATTTTCCTTAAAAAAAAATTTAATTGCTTTTCCTTTAAAAAAATTAATTTAATTTTTTTTTTTTTAGAAAAAATGTATGTCTTGTTCTGTAAAGTTGGAGGATTAATTTTTCAGAAGTATATGTTAAGTTGTACCTTTTTAATCAGGATTTACCTGTATTTTAATTTATTTTCATTTTCCCGAATCGTCAAACTCTACAAATACAATGATAATTGGTTGATAGGGGATATAGTTTATTTGGCATATATCTGGTTTATTGAGAAACGTATTTAATGTATAATTAGGTTAGTTTTAGTCTTGAATTTTTTCTAATAATCTATCACCTAATGATAACAATTTTTTTTCCAATTCATTTCAATCGAATTTATTTTTCGATATCTAGAAAATCCCACCGAAATCGATAGTCTTACTTCACGCTTGCGCGCACAATCCGACCGGTATCGATCCGAAGAAAGAAGAGTGGAAAGAGCTGTCGGAAATTATCAAAAAGAACAACCACTTTCCATTTTTCGACATGGCGTACCAAGGATTCGCATCGGGTAAATTGACCTAAACTTATCATTCATCGGAGCCTGAGTTTTGGACAGGTTGATCAATTTTGACCCGCAAGACTCAATTATGGGGGGAAATAATAGCAGAAAAACGAACGAAAATCCCCATGATACTCAAGCAAATGAGTCAAGATTATTTGGCCTCGCGAACCGGATGAATGATTGATTTTCCGTCTCTTTTAGGCCACGTCGACGACGACGCTTTCGCCGTTCGTCATTTCATCAAAGAAGGGCATCAGATTGTGCTGGCGCAATCTTTCGCCAAAAATATGGGCCTCTATGGTATGAATTAATTAAAATAATTTTATTGTTACGATATCCACTCGAGAGTCTTCTGCCTCCTTGCTCTCTTGTATTTCATTCTCTGTAAAGATTTTTATTATGTTGGCTACACTGCGCATGCTTTTGTTTTCACATTTTTCTAAGAAGTTATCACTTTCATTCTTTTCCCAGTTTTCCAATTCGTCTTCCTTCTATTTTCTCCTATTCTCATCCATTCGGTGTTATAAGATTTATTTTATTTATTATTTTCTATTTGAGAAGTGCGCCTAACCTGTTTTATTTCCCCAGGTGAGCGAGTGGGAACGTTTAGCGTTGTCGCAAGCAGCAAAGAGGAAGCCGACAGGACTATGTCGCAATTGAAAATCCTAATCAGGCCTATGTACTCGAATCCGCCAATTCACGGAGCGCGTGTGGTGCAGAAAATCCTCAGCCAGCCCGGGCTCAAAAAGAAATGGTAAAAAATTAAGGATATAATTGGACACTGACAGAATAATAGTCTATTTATTAGACTGACTAATACGATGGACTTGGGAAAAAATCCTGCCAGATTGAAAGTCAGAAAGATTTTCTAAAAAAAAATCAATTATTGATTTTCTAAAAAAAGTAATTATCGATTTTCTAAAAAAATCAATTATCGATTTACTAAAAAATCAATTATCGATCATCTAAAAAAATCAATTATTGATAATCTAAAAAGAATCAATTATCGATTTTCTAAAAAAAAAATCAACTACCTACTGATTTTCTAAAAAATTCAATTATCGATTTTCTAAAAAATCAATTATCGATTTTCTAAAAAAAACCCAATTATCGATTTTCTAAAAAAATCAATTATCGATTATCTAAAAAAATCAATTATTGATTTTCTAAAAAAATCAATTATTGATTTTTATACAAATATTGATTATTGATTTTGTACAAAAATCTATTATCGATTTGCATCCCTAGTTAAAATCATATTGAGCGGAACTTCTGCGATTGCTCGTCGAATATTGCCCTGGGACGATTCGCATAAACAATGGATAGCCCCGTTGAGCTAAATTGCCCGCGCCGGCTGCTGATTCTCTTTGCAAATAAAACTGGAATACCTATGAAGAAGGAGATATTTCTTTTTAAAAACCTCTGTAAAGATTCCAGTAGTAAAAATACAAGGGCGTTGCCAAAATTTAGATTCCCTAGGGAAGAAAAAATAAAATACTCACTTTTCTGAAGTTTTGATATTTTATTAGGGTTCAGCAAGGTTTTTTCTATTTTTCTACGAAGTCACCGTTTTTTTCTATGCATTTTTAATATCATGGTACCAATTTTTTCAGTACCTAGCATTTATCGTGGTAGTGCGTCGACAATCTCACCTTCCCAAGCTGTGCCGGGTATTCCGGGTATCACGGATTGTCCTCCAAACTTGTTTGGCCAAACTTGCACAATTTGAACCGTAACACAATTTGCGCCATAATCTGAAGCTAATTTGCGCTGGATTTCAGCTCTTGTTTTCCCTTTCAGCGGAAAAATCTGATGATAGCACGCACCTCCGAGGTGGACATGGTAGGGAACGCACTCGCCATGTTTACAAGACTGCTACGGTCGACCAGGTTATTGTACGACCCCCGGGAAAAATCAGTGTTGACACATCACCCTAACATACATTTCCTGCAAGTTTCAGATTTTTCCCGCGCTTTAAAGCTGGTTTAAAAAATAGGGGAATGGAACTTTTCGCGACGTTCTTGTAAAAAAAATCCCTCTGCCATCTAAATTTTCCCCAATCGGAAAAAAATCCCCTAGACCTTGGAGGAAATCCCTGACTTGGCAACACTGACTTAGGAACGGACGAAACTGGAAATCTCAAGTGAGACCAGCTTGTACGACAAATGCTCCTTTTTTGGTGACAAATTTAAATACGCAAGTTTCCTTGTCTCGCCTTGTATTACAGCCATTTCTCCCACTTTACCGCCGATGGTTTAATTTTCTTTGAACAGGCTCGAAGAAGTGAAACTAATGGCCGATCGGATCATATCGATGAGGACAGCGTTGAAGTCGGCTCTCGAAAAAGAAGGATCGACCAAGAACTGGTCGCATATAACGGATCAAATCGGAATGTTCTGCTACACAGGGATGAAGCCGGAGCAAGTGAGCGCTAGGAAATATTCATCTAAAGACAATTTTCCAAATAAAACCATTCTCATGTACATATCGAAAAATTAGCGATTTTCTCATCAGTAATTTGCAATGTCAGCGATTTTTTATTTTTACAATTCCCACTTCGACGGGGATTTTTCAATGTTGACAATCCGAATTGGAAAACTCTTCAAAACTCATCTTCGGCAACTTTTTCATACATCGCATAAGAAAACCGCTATTTCAAAACGTCAAATTTAAAAAAAAAAATTACCAAAAACGGCAAATTCTCCAGCGAAAATTATTTCCATCCCTGTTGCAGGTTGAAAGGCTAACGAAAGAGTTCCACATCTACCTCACGAAAGACGGCCGCATTTCAATGGCGGGCGTTACGTCCAAAAACGTCGGCCATTTGGCCCACGGGATGCACCAAGTTACGAAATAAAATTGTTAAAACGAATCGCTATCCGAATCCATAAAATTGTTATCGCCTACGAAGATTACGGTAGTTGAAAATATTCCGAGCACGTTTCCCGTGCAACTTGTTGCAAAATATTTTCTTACGCTTGATTGAATAAATATTGTTTGAATATAGCGCGTATTTTGTGTCCAATTTTTCCCCTCTCTGTTGACAATTTTCAGCGGGAAATGGTGTATTCAAAAGGGATATTTGATGATGGGGAGGGAATTTTTTTTGCACTACTTCTGAAAAAAGGTGAAAAAACTATTCCCGTTTTTTTTTCTTATTAGTATTTAAACGAAAAAATCTACAAGTACATAGAATAACAAGGTTTACTGCTTCGCTTCCTTATAAGCGATCGACGGAGCGTCAAATGGGTGCAATTCTTGGTCGTAGAGATCGTCGGGCACGAAATCGTCCTCGCTTGGATCGTAAGTAGGAAACGGAGGTGCCTTCGTTTTATCGGTGATTTTCCTAATAAGAAAAATCAATCACTTGAGACCTTTTTGATATAAAAATACTCCAAGCAATTGAAAAAATTTTCAAGGCTAGAGGAATTAATTTATGAATTAAAATCGCCTCAAATGCGAACTAGTGAATTATAAAGGGAGGCATTTTTTCACCCGCTTACCTCAACGGGAGAATCGAATCGTGGACGTAAACGATTGAATTCGTCGCTCCAGGGACGCCTAAACCTTGGACGTACAGGACGTTGTATTTCACATTAATACGCCATATCTGGAAAAAGGAATTGGAACAATGGAAAAAATTAATCAATACGCTGGGCAGAAAAATTATTTCACCGCTGTTTTACGCATATGACACTATCAGCTTGGAGAGGAAATTTTCTGCGAAACCAGTGGCATGCACAGATCACACAGTACTTCAATGTTTGAGTCGGTAACAGGAATAACCAAATTAAAATCAAATCAAATAACCAAAAATGCGTATTACGAGGAAGTACAGCGTGTGACCACAATGATAGAAATCAATCAATATTCAGCTGTCATATAGAACAATTTAAAGTCCTAAAAATATGATAATATCGATACCAAGATCCTATCCCTAATTTACCTTCAAGCCTCGAAGATGCCGCGTTCGGTTGCCCATATGCCCGGGCATTTTAGTCCCAGGCCAGACTCTTCCTTTTTCACCTCCACCGCCAATATTGCCTCCGCGCCGGTGAGTTTTGGTGACTCCGTGACTCGCAGGCATACCCTTAAAGCCCCATCTCTTCATAACACCTTGAAAACCTCGATCAGTCCTGGGGGGAAAATTAAATTTTTTTTTTAAATGGCGTATTAACAAAAATATTACTGTTTGGCTTGATTTCGAAATTCATCGAGACCTCCGTAGAGTCGAAATTCATATATTTTTCCTAATTTGACCAATAACTCCTCCCTCGAGGGCCCTGAGCAAGACTAGACAGTAAACCTACAAATCTATCCGGCCTAGTGCGCATGCGCCAGGACTTAACCGATTTCTCGTCCATTAAATCCGATAGCCTCCGGCCATCGCTCCCTAGAAAGAGGAATAAAGGCGTTCGTTTACTTCTGTGCTATTTTCCAGGCACAGAAGTAAACAAACCTCAATATCTCTTTCGATATTCCTCAACTGCAGTGTTCATGGGTCGTATACTTAAGTTTATTTTAAAGCGATTTATTTACTCGGTGATTAGATGTAACTGACGGGAGGGTAACAGTTTTTGAGCAGGTGTAGCCGCGAACCCAGGATAACATTTTTAGAATAAAGGAGTGCCGAGATCGCCACTCGAAACGTTGTAAGCAGCACGTTTCAAAGTAAGTAATGACATTGTAATAACACTCCCCTTAATGTTAGCTCGGCAATTATTTCGGTGCCTTATGCCACTCAGCCGCGCTCTAACTTCAGAATATATTATTTAATATAATACGTTCCGAAGTTGAAAACCACATTAGGGTAGCTCCTGTCTGTCGGATCCGCACTCCTTTTCAAACTCTTGAGGCAATCATGGGTAATGATGTGGATTACGAATTATTAAGGAATTGAAAAAATTGCACCATACATACATATGTCTAATAATCTTACTACTACTTTTCCTGCGGAGTAGGAAATTCAAATTTATCTTAACCCTCTTGAAATTTACATTTATCTTCCATTTTGTTTCTTAGGAAGGATAACATTGGCACATTGAGTTGAAGCTGGCTTTTTACATTCATCAATATGCTGTATACCCTGGCGCTGACGAGTCCATTGAACGTCGGAACAATTTTACGGCGGCTCTCAAGTTTCTATTGTAAATTAATAGAAATAAATGCATATTAAAATTTCTCAAGAATTTGGAGAGACTGTTACTTTGAAATATACTATTTTTGGAGAACGCACCACGATACGTTTCCACCTTTATCGAAGGAAAAATACTTATGCTAAGTATTGAACGTTTTTTAAAAGGAAACCAATGAGTATGTAAGAGGGAATTTTGTGTTAATAGAAACCAGAATCAATTTCAACCAATTGTAGCGTCAATTTTTCAACATGGTAATATTTTATGACGTCTAAAAAATATATAAAAAAAATACGAAAACTTCAGAAATTCGCCTTGGTTTTGTTTTATTTGTCAGGTTGTCGCATTTTTATTATATATAATAGGATTGAGGGGAGAAGAAGACCGGCAGGAAGGAACATAGCATGGAACAGCATAGTAGCACTGTAGCATAGTACAGAAGACAGAAGTACACTGCGAGTTAAAGGACAGTGTTGCCACGAACGTGGGATGAGGAAAATCAGAAAAATTAATGGTTCAACAGTGGTTTGTCATCATAAATTATTTTAAATCACTCAATATCGCTTGATGTTCAGACGAAATCCATCAACGAAGGTGTTCTCCAAGATTACAAACTAGTCTTGAACAATTTCACGTCCCATGAAACGGTTGACAGTTCAATCACTACTTTCCACATTTACACTGACAACTAACTGAATCGAGGTTATCCGAAAGAAAAACTGCTACTACTTTGTAAGCAATTCGTCGTGTGGTGACTTTATTTAATTACCTACATGAAATGGAATCATTTTCTGTCACATATCAAACAATTTTCTGTCACATATCAAACAATGAAATAATTATGGTTACAAGACTCCGAGACAGTGCCAATTCCATCAAATATTTACAACAACAACTATTTGAATATGCCAAACTGAAATACCGTTCTAGGGAGCGTTGGCCAGAGGCTAACGGATTTGAATGACGAGCAATCGGCCAAGTCCTAGCGCATGCGCACTAGGCTGGATAAATTTGTAGGTTTACTGTCTAGTCTGAGCAAGATCCCGTCAAGGCAATACAGGCATCTAAGAAGATAACTTACGTCTTTCCGACAACATCGACGACGTCGCCAGGGCGGAAGTGCTGAGCAAAAAGTGGAGTCCCCGGTTGCAGAGCTGCATCAGGCGAGACGAAGAACCGGCCTAGAACTCTCTTCGGAGGAAGCCCAGCCGGCGCGAAAAGCCCGCAGTACTCTCGTGTGAACTAATTAACACGGGGAAATGTGATGTCAAAATTTTTTCGAAGGAGAACAGAGTAAATATTTCAAAATACTAACGCGGAATTTATTTTGTGGATTTTGAAAACATTGCATCAGAAAGGGATGAATACCTTTTGCGGGTCGCTGCTTTCAGCTCCGACTAGAAGGCATCCGAATTTGTTCGGCTTCTGGTACACTATCGGCTTCTTGGGTGGATCGTATTCTTCCGGAGGCGTATACTTAACAACGTGGTTATCGACGACCTGCGTTTGTGAAAAATATTAAACAGCGTAATTTTTCTGAGAGGAAGAGCTTTAGGCCTAGGAACGGTACGATACCTGAAAGTATCTATATTTTTTCGATACGATACTTTTCATAAAGTATCGATACTCGATATATCGGTCAAAAGTATCGATACTCGATATATCGGTCAAAAGTATCGATACTCTATATATCGGTCAAAAGTATCGATACTCGATATATCGGTCAAAAGTATCGATACTCGATATATCGGTCAAAAGTATCGATACTCGATATATCGGTCAAAAGTAACAATACTCGATATATCGGTCAAAAGTATCGATACTCAATATATCGGTCAAAAGTATCGATACTCGATATATCGGCCAAAAGTATCGATACTCGATATATCGGCCAAAAGTATCGATACTCGATATATCGGTCAAAAGTATCGATACTCGATATATCGGCCAAAAGTATCAATACTCGATATATTGGTCAAAAGTATCGATACTCGATATATCGGCCAAAAGTATCGATACTCGATATATCGGTCAAAAGTATCGATACTCGATATATCGGTCAAAAGTATCGTTACTCGATATATCGGTCAAAAGTATCGATACTCGATATATCGGCCAAAAGTATCGATACTCGATATATCGGTCAAAAGTATCGATACTCGATATATCGGTCAAAAGTATCGATACTCGATATATCGGCCAAAAGTATCGATACTCGACATATCGGCCAAAAGTATCGATACTCGATATATCGGTCAAAAGTATCGATACTCGATATATCGGTCAAAAGTATCGATACTCTATATATCGGTCAAAAGTATCGATACTCGATATATCGGTCAAAAGTATCGATACTCGATATATCGGTCAAAAGTATCGATACTCGATATATCGGTCAAAAGTATCGATACTCGATATATCGGTCAAAAGTATCGATACTCAATATATCGGTCAAAAGTATCGATACTCGATATATCGGCCAAAAGTATCGATACTCGATATATCGGCCAAAAGTATCGATACTCGATATATCGGTCAATAGTATCGGTCAAAGTATTGATACTTGATATATCGGTCAAAAGTATCGATACTCGATATATCGGTCAAAAGTATCGTTACTCGATATATCGGTCAAAAGTATCGATACTCGATATATCGGCCAAAAGTATCGATACTCGATATATCGGTCAAAAGTATCGATACTCGATATATCGGCCAAAAGTATCGATACTCGATATATCGGTCAAAAGTATCGATACTCGATATATCGGTCAAAAGTATCGTTACTCGATATATCGGTCAAAAGTATCGATACTCGATATATCGGCCAAAAGTATCGATACTCGATATATCGGTCAAAAGTATCGATACTCGATATATCGGTCAAAAGTATCGTTACTCGATATATCGGTCAAAAGTATCGATACTCGATATATCGGCCAAAAGTATCGATACTCGATATATCGGTCAAAGTATAGATACTTGATATATCGGTCAAAAGTATCGATACTCGATATATCAGCCAAAAATATCGATACTTGATATTTCGGTCAAAAGTATCGATACTCGATATATCGGTCAAAAGTATCGATACTCGATATATCGGTCAAAAATATCGATACTCGATACTTCCAATCGAAGCCATCTAGCACGGTCGCAAAAAGTGTCACGACGAACGAACTGTTACCAGAAGCCATAAGCCCTTGTTTTCTCTCTTTTTTGTTTGGATTTGGAGTGCCGGAGTGGCCCGGACAAGGTATTTTTTTTTCTATTAATATATTTACATTTGATTAACTAGCAAGGTGGCCATTTTTTCATTTACCCTTTGCGTTTTTGTGGGTATCATCTCAAACTCTAGTTAATCAGAAAACAGGCTGCCTAAAGAAAATCGCCCAACTCGGTCTACAAGTGTGTACTAGGCTTAAGAGTATATATGCGGCTAAAGTAATCCTCTAACCTGCAACATCGTCGACCAAACGATTTCACCAGATTTCGTCCACATCGGGTACTGTCCTATTTTCCGAGTTATCAATCCGCATCTTCTCGATTTCGGCGTCCATTCGCCTTTTTGGAGCGGTTGATTCTTCAACGGGCTGTCGATTTGGTACGTTGAAATTCCACTGATGACTGCGGGTGGTCCGAATTTCTCGTAGGTCACTTCTTTAATGAACTCTCTGTTTTCGGGAGTGATTTTCTCCGGGTACGGCTGCAAAGATTCAACAAGGAGACAAATTAACGAAACCTTTGCTAAGCCGCCTATACACTTGCGAGCCAAGCGAGAGCGGTCGTCGGAAATAAAACACGTTCCAACTTGCGAGCGAAGCTTAATACAGTGTTGCCAGGTCTCCCCTTTTTGTGGGAAAACTCCCCCAAAACGTCCGCACAATTACTCTTTCCCCTTTCCCCCAAATCCTCCCTCAATCTAATTTGTTTGCTCCTCTTTTTCTGCTTCTTTTCTATAAAAAGTAAAAACTCTGGTAATTTTTTTTAAAAATATATATTGATAACTGTTTTATTAGTGGTTTTTATTTTTATCAGCTATTAATTATTATTATTTAATTATTGCATCATGGAAAGTAGTTTTAGTTTACTCCGAAATATTCCCATATTCAGCCGCCTGTTTAAAATTGATTATTAAAGAAATATTATGCAACAAGTTGTCAGACTCCTAATTTCCACTCCAACTTCTAAGCAATGCAAAATATTGAACAGCCTTTTATTGCACAATATATCCCCTTACCCGCGATATTGATGAGTCTATGTTGATGCCGCTAGAATCACGCTTCATTTGAGCTAAAAATCCCCAAAGCTCTCTTCTTTTTTAGAAAAAATACCCATTTCCCTTTTTTCCTGTCCAGGGTTCCCTCAAACCACCGGTTTGGACCTGGCAACACTGCTTAATACGAGCCGCTCCGCTCTCGCTTGGCTCGCAAGGGTATACGTGGCTTTACATTGAAACGGGGAATAGCTTTGGCGACAGTGAGTTTTGTTATCGAGGGATGAGCGATAACAAACCCGCATTTGTGACTAACATTGTGGATAACATTGTTGAAGAACTAGACCCCAAATAAAACAGACGGAAGAATGGGGAAGACGCCTATTTTTTATTTTCGTTCCTTTTGGCCTGAATTCTGTTATTTGGTGTCAACCGAAGACGGAATGACCAATTTTTCATGAAAATTGTGAGTTTCCGCGGAGAAAATCGCTAAGGAAAATCGATGATTTTGATCGAAAAATGAATAGTTATTACTAGTCATAACTAGTCAGTCGAACGTGAATATCCACACTAGCGCTTGTATCTTCGGAGAATAAACTAACATTGGGAGCAATAATTTGAGGTTGCTGCGAGATTACCAAACCCCCCTCAGCAATTTATTTGCTTTACGAGGCATTTCGGGCGGTACTAACTCGACGATTAAAAAAACCTAACAAGTAGCAGTGAAGTTAGCGTCATTTACTCGATTTAGCATGACTCCAGTCTTTGAGACCGTCTTGTTGTTGTTGTCTGTCTTTCAGCCGTCTGCAGAGCGCTCTAGGGAGTTACATCTCCGGGTTTATTCAAACCACTGATTTTCCTTAGCGATTTTCTCCGCGAAAACTCACAATTTTAATGAAAAATTGGTCATTCCGTCTTCAGCTGACACCAAATAACAGAATTCAGGCCATTAGGTACGAAAATAAAAAATAGGCGTCTTCCCCATTGTTGGCAACAAAAAAGTTGACATTGTTGCCAACAATGTTAGTAACATATTTTCTAGATCATCTCTTTTTCTTACAAACATTATTGTTATCAACATGTTATGCTAATAACAATTGTTTTCACTAACATTTGGTCTGTAAGCACCTTCAGCCACGAATCGGCTGGCCGTCCTACAGAAATTTTCCGCAGTCGAATAAAAACCCGATAGTTCAAATCAACGATATCCCAAACATGAAGATCATATATTTCACCAAATAGTTGAGCGATTTTTTCGATCCAGCGGAACGGTAGCTGATACACGACAAAAACTTACCACTCTCGTTTTTTGAAGGTACCACAGTGGAAAACGGAGCTTGGGTACGCTCGGGCGTCTATTCCTGTAACGCACTTGCGCCAAAAACGGAGCGACAGGAACGCACTCGCAACTGAAACGTAACAATATCAATCGACGCGAGAATTTTGAGGAATACAATAATATATTGTAACTTATTGAAATACACAAAAACACATTAAAAAAAATACTGACCCGTGCGCCGAAAATTTCTCAAGCAGCTTCACACCTTCGAGCGGCCTAAGGCTGAGAATTCTGTTACAAATGCCGGCCATGATTAAATAATTTTACATGAAAACCGACAAACAATAACATGGAAAATTGAAAACTAAATAGGAGGAAAAATCATTGCACTCGCATGTTCGGCATAAATGATATCAGCGTCATCCTTATCAGAAATGCGATACTGACTAATCGACTGTAATAATCGATTAACTTGGTTCGATTAATCGAACGATCTGCTCCAATTGTAATAACCACGATTAGTTGAATCAATGATGTTGTAAATTGATAGAATAATTTACTAAAATACTGAGGCAAATTCTTTGCGATGGTTTTAGAAATATAGATTAATCAGCATTTTCTTATGCTATCGATTTTTAAACTCGATATTAAACTGGTCCATTTCGTGAAAAAGATCGATACTTTTTCGATGTATCGATCATTCTCAACAATTATTTTTCCACAGTAAATGTGGAAATTAATTTCACATTAAATTTAAAAAAAATTACTAGATTATAACGATCAATCAAGTGTATCGAAATATTTTAGATTGTACGGCAACAGTTGTGTGCCGGTTTAGTTTCAGGTTGTGCGCTTAATTGCTTTGGCAACACTGTCTCTCTTATCAGTCAGGTCTTATCATTTGTCCTGCTCCGAGACCCAGGTTCCTATTCCACTTTTTCCAATCATTTACTTCTTATCAGTATTATTATTACGATAATAATAATAGCGCTCGTACTTTATTCGACTCTTATTTCTCCGCGAGTTTAATTCAAGATGATTCCTGTCTTTTTCCGGTCGACATAAAAGCGAAATGGATACAGTCCAATTGATTTTGCCCGCCGAGTCTGTCAGGTAGTTTTGTTTACTGTTGTCATCCCTTGTAAAATGTCCAAGTCGAAAAAATTGAAACCGATCGGCGAATATCTCTCCGACAAAGAGGAGATGATCGAACAATTATTCTCGAGCATTCCGATCGTCGAAGTGAAAAACATGGTTCCCATCAAATTGCAGGTAATTTCGTGCTCTTATTCTTCTATTCAGTAGTGATTCAAGTACGGCTACATTTTCTCAATTCCTTTTACAGGGAATGCCGTTGCACGAGCTGAAAGCCGAATGCTTGGTCGAATTATTGGCCATGTCGGATGAAAAAATCGTTGACGTGTTGCAAGGTATCTATTGTCAGAATATTGTTTGATGCCTATGTAACAATATTTTATTACATTGGTTGTTGTCGCTGATAATTGTGAGGTTGAGGTGGAGACAAAAAACGCGACCAGTTCTCCTTATCATCTATATTAATTCGAGCGCTTTCGCCCTCACGGGCCTCTTCAGGAAACATCTTAGAAATTAGTGTGTCAAGACTTTTTTTAAAAACGCTGCAAATGATTGTACAGTGGTTTATTATTCCTTCGCTTCAAATAAAATTTCTGAAGACTATCCATTTCAGATAGTCATTATTCAGAACATCTGTGAACATTTCAACCGAAAAACAGATTGGTAACTATCGGAGAAAAATTCCGTAGCAACTATTGTAATTTTAATCTATTTTATTTCTTTTAATTTCCAAATTAAAAACTAAATTTTTTGCCCTACCGTACAGCTGGAGAGAGTGTTTGACGACCATTCCAATGAGTATAGAACGATTTTTATAGCTCCAAGAACTCTCGAGTTATACCCTCGTGTCAAATTTCTGAAAATCTCCCAAATTCGGCACAAAAGCTGTGATAACTCGAGAACCAATGAAGCTATCGACCCCGCGATGGTCTCATTCGATTCAGCGTCCAAAAATCTATATAATTTGATACTACGTACACCTTTTTCTGAAAAACCGTGGAAAATATGAATTTTCTCCCCCTCAAAACCCCCCAAAAATACCCTTAGAATTGAGCTAGCAAGTTGGTTCAAGAATTGGGCCGTCGTAGGACCAAAATTGATTTTTGGTGAAAATTTCAAAAATGTAGCTATTATGGTTTGGAAAAGTGTTGACGGCCTACGGCGGACAGACGGAATTTTTTTTATTGGATATTCGGATTCTACACGCCTTGAAACGTAAAATATCAAATTTTGAGGTGGGTTATGAAATTTTTTTTTCTTGGGCGATTACAATGGTTTATTATTGAATAATAAACCAAAAAGGGGTCGCCCGTGAAGAGGGTTCGTCTTGAGATGAGGAGTTATCACAGTTGCATACCTAATCTAGTTTTAAAGCTTGAAAATATAATTATAAACGAAGACTAGAAGATGCAAAGGCTAGAAACATAGAGACTAATAAATTACTTCGAGCTGCAACGAATGAAAGCATTTTTTGACTAGAATAGACCCCTAGAATAGACTAGGCCCGTGAGGGCGAAAGCGCTCGAATTAATATAGATGATAAGGAGAACTGGTCGCGTTTTTTGTCTCCACCTCAACCTCACAATTAATATTTTATTAGGGCGTTGCGAGGGGGAGAAAAACCAGGCGACTTATTCTCCGGATTTTATCCAAATTATTAGGCTCAGATTTTTAAACTTTCCAACTACACAGAGGGAGCCAGGCAGACGATGTAACCTTAAGTATCATTAAACTGTGCCGACTTGGCTGTGGACCTCATGGTTCCACGTGAGTAATAAATACCAAAATATAAAAAAGAGCTCTATAAATAATAGTAATACTGTACCTCCATGCTAACAACACTGATATGTACATAGGTCGCCCTGAAGATGCCCGAATGGGCGAAAGTGCTCGGCCAGCCATTAAAAATCTGGAGAATAAGTCGCCTGGGTTTTCTCCCCCTCGCAACCTCTCTACTACAAACGACTCATTCTCCGGTTCTTTATCGGCTGGCCGAGCACTTTCGCCCATACGGGCATCTTCAGGGCGACGTAATTATTATATCGTTTAATGTTTGTTATCATGGAGGTAAAGGACAATTTAAAGTTATAGAATTCTCAAGCTACTTACGTGGAGCCAAAGGGACCACAGCCAAGTCGGCTCAGTCACTAGGTTATTTATATTAAATCACATCTTGTCTGCCTTGTTTCCCTACGTCCTGAAATGTTGTTTTTGGTTTAAGTTAAATATAATATAAAATTTGATAATGGTGACAATATTCTACTTACTTAAGTTGGGGGGAGAATAATTGAAGGAAAAGTTATCACAGTTAGAGGGCAATTAAAAAAAATAAGATGCCCAATGGGCGAAAGTGCTCGGCCAGCCAATAAATAACCGGAGAATGAGTCGCCTGGTTTTTTCCCCCTCGCATCAATATTGCGGCGAGAAGAGAAAGAAAAATATTTATTAGATTGCCCATTCGACATTGTATTATTCTGATTGTTCGCAGGACGAAAAGTGCGGGAAGCCTCGTCCGATTCCGATGGAGACAGTAAGTATTGGAGAGGGGCGATTTTTGAGTAACTGTTCAAAATAACATGTGGACGAGAAAAAACGAAGAAACCGTTTAACTGGTAGCAGATTAACAGTGAAATAAAAACAGAACGATCTCTCTACAAACAAAACGTTCACATACATTATCCATACAGTAATGTTAATCGTAGGATTTTTTCAATTTTTTTTGTGGTTTTTGTTGTAAAAAACTATATTCGCTAAGGAAAATCTCTCTGAAAGACTGGCCGGTAATCGTGTAGCTTCCTGAACAGATGGTTTTTGATAAAAATTCAATTTCGCTCATCTATAACTCGAGCAACCTCGATCGATCAACCTGAATCAATCTCAAAAAGTAAAAAACATCCCTAAATCAGTCCAATTCGACGTACGCATCAGTTAAACACAGTTCGACTGAGTTCATTTTTCGTTCTACCTACTTGCTACTTGTCTCTCGTAAGGATAACCAGCTTTGCTTGGTGCCACGGCCACCAGGAGCGCTAGTGAGATCGCAACACGGCCAGACGCTCCTTGAAGGAAGTTGGTCATCACGGAAGCACGAAACTTTCTTATAGATATCCATAGATGATATTCTTACCGTTATTTTTTCAACAGTTACAATTGAAAGATTTTGCCCGACAACGAACGTTTATCAGAAGCCAGCAGAAAAGCCCACCTCTAGCATGATCGATCGTATATTTTGTCTATCTGGAACTCACATATTTATTCATTGTTTCCAGGTGCATTCGTTATATCGGATGAAGAAAAGCGGTAATGTTGAAAAAAAATTCTCATCGTTGAATTTTCAATTTAACAGCGTATTTAGTGGCATTATTTTCAAATAATATTACATAATAATGTAATAATAACATTACAAACATAAAATATGTCTTCTACTATAGAGCTCATTGTTTTTTTTTAAATTTTGTGTATTTAATTTATCCATTTTAATTTTTTATTTTATTATTTAATGCCAATTTTTTAATCTATCCTTTTCATGGATGAATTCTTTGAAGGAAAAAGTACAAGAATTCGTTCGTTGATTGGTTTTAGCCGGAGCTAGAGCGGCCCGAAGAGAGTCAAAAATCCTTGGGTATACGATTGATTGAGAATCTGGGACTAGTGGTGGCCAAATTTTAATCATAGAGTCGTTAAATAGAACTTCATCGGCTGGAAATGTTTTATTTTTTTAAATTAGACCTTCATTACATTTTTATTGCACTTTGAAATTTTATGACCCGGATTTGCGCGTTTTTTGCCTGTTTTTCGCGAATAACTCTTGAACCGAACACTTTTACATTGGTATATTACTCAGAGGCCAGAAAGAGATATCAAAATCCTGCAATTTGGTGATTTAATTATATTTTTATATAATGTCCCTGCGGAGCTATTAGCCCTTGAAGAAAACTCAAAATACGTTTTTTGGCATATAGAGGAATATATCTCGAAAACAAAAAATAATCACTGTCCTTTTTTATTTTTTATTTTTAATTTAATTTAGTTTAATTTTTTTCTCGATTTTCTTCCAGAGAAACTAGTTTTTCAAAATTCGCAAACTTGACGAAAAAAAATACCGAAGTTAAAACTCCAAAAGTATCAAAATCGAAAAAAAAAATTATCAATTGTTAGAATTTGATTGTTTTCACTTTAAATTCGAATTCTACGTCTAATTTCCTGTAGGAATCATTAATTAATCAAATTTGAACAGTACAGTAAGTATTTGCAAAGGATTTTCTAAGTTGAAAAACATGAAAACGTGTAGTACGGAAATGAGTAATAACTGATAGTTGTCGTCTAATTTCTGCCATTTTGACATCAAATTCAGATTCAGCGTTTAATTTCCTATAAGAATAGCTATCAGATTCGCTTGAAAACGAAAATTTAATTTTTCACTCTTACCGATGCCAGCGGAGCTCGAGATTGCGGCCGGTGAAGAGCTCGATTTACGGAAAATAATTTCTGTGGCGCTGTATACATTTTTTTCACCAAATTTTTTGCTATGTACGTGTGTGAGGCGTTCGAATGAAGACTCCTGCATAATAAAACAATTGATTCGCGTGAATTTTGACCCCGAAAATCACGGTTAAAGTCCAATTTTCGAGCTTTCAAAAACCGATTTTTTTGGACCACTTGCGGATTTTTCCGAGAAATAAAAAAAATCACAAAAATACATCTCGGTAAGATACAACTTTCCTGAAAATTTCAGATTTTTATCTGTATTGAGAGGCGAGAAAAAATTCGTTAACTGATCGGTTCATAAAAATCGCAGGAAGTTCCCTTGGATTTTTCGTGAAAAAATTTTTGAAATAGATTTCGCTCAAATTCAGCATAACGATAGTTGATGATGTGTATATCAATAATATATGCTTGATTACTTGTTTCTTTTGCAGTAAATAGATGAAAAGAACGTTTAAAGTCGAAAAATGTCATGTTTTCGTGTATACTCGACTAATATTGTTGAATAACGCAAAAACGGTTGAAAAATGGATAGGTACATTACATGGGGAAAATGTGGACGGTTAAATTACCTATCTTTTGGTATATTCAAACATCAGAATTGACGACTTTATGTTACAGTTATCCATTGTGCTAGTTACAAATCTTGGAAAACTTAAAGTTTTTATATCTAATTCTGCTAGAACTTTGCGCAAGTTGAAAAACCTAATACTTTATGATACAAAGTACATTCAAACACCTCTACCTACATACCAAATTATAGCAACTACTAATAATAATATCTATAGATTCCCACTCTCCATACACAAATAATAAACGACTATAATATATTATATTATAATATAGTAGTGTAATTTTAGTGTACTATTAAACTAAAGAAGACTCTGCGTTAGATAATATTATATTTGAAAATTTCGTGATACCAAACGCAAAATAAAGATCGGATTCCCTCATCTATTGTCCACGTTCTAATCTAAACCGAATCAAAACCCTTGCAACCTCTCAGTCTTATCTCTAATCAATTCCATAGCTGTCCCGATGATTGCTGTGGGTCCGATTTAAATAATAATTGGGCTTGATTTAATTTTGCAAAAATAAATGCATAGATAAATTAAAAAATTGGTATTATGTAAATTAAAAATAAATTAAAAACATAAATTTAAAAAAAAAAAGAATTATATAGTAGAAGATGGATGTTTGAATTCTGCTAATAGCCAATTCATCGGCCATTTTATCAGTCCTTCTAATATTATCTCTATTATTGGTTCAAGTTACCCTATCATCTCTTTATTTGTTCCTGTTCCAGACCCAGTAAAGAGAAAAAGAACGTCAAAACTCCCAGAGATGATCGGAGCTCTGCTGAACGAAGTGAGTTTACTTTTATACCTTAAGTGCTCCTCCAAGCCTTTTACAATTCTAGAAATACTTATTAATCTTCCCCTGAACGCTATAGACAACGGTTCAAATTCTTGTATTTTTCGTTCACCGTTCCCTTAGTTCGATACAGTGATTTTCATTCCAAATATTCAAATATTGAACATTAGAATGAAATACTTTGTAAAATCGAGCGTGTTTTCCAGGTACGAGCTCCAAGAGGAAGAAGAAACGGAAGGAGAAAGTGGATCCGAGAGCGAAAAAGAAAAACCGCCTTAAAGACAATGAACCGAGCACTTCCTCCGGCTCGACGCATGCTAGTCAATCAAGTAAACCGGTGAGTAGGGTTAAAAAACCGATCGACGATGACGTGATTTTAGTCGAAGAAATCAGCAGCGACGAAGGTGAAGTTAGTGAAAAAGTTCAGGAGAAAAGCCTTTTGGATTTGCTCGAATTGGAAATGCGAGCACGGGCTATTCGGTCTTTGTTGAAAAAAGAGGACGACATTCGGGCGCAGAAGATTCTCAGCGAATACAGAGACGAGCCGGACGATTTGATTCCGGTGATAGAGGAGCATCCGAAAATCGAAATACTCTCGGATAGCGATGAGAACGAGAACGAGCTGAGCAATTTACGCATCGAAATGCATCTCGACGGCAATAGTTTGTGTTCGAAAGATGCCGACGTCCTCGATTCGCTGTTGGGGGTTGAGAAATCGATTGCGGATAAACGAGTGTCGCTGGACGGTTCTTCAGTTTTGATCGATGACGAAGAGGAAATTGTCAGTCATGAAGTTGAAAGATGCAATGTCAAGAGCGCCAAGAAAATGCAGATAGTGCCTGGTGGAAAGGAGTCGGAGCTCGAAGGAAAGAATACACGGAATGAGATTAATGCACCAAAGGTGAAAGAAGAACCGCACGAGAGTGTTCCTTCCAAAAAATCACCTCCAGCTTTCGAGAATAGTGAGGCGAGCGTTCAATTGAAAACTTCTGAAGATCCTCCTGGAGAACTTTCGGTTCCAAGACCGATTAGTATTAAAATGGAACAGTTGTCTCATAATAGGATTGGAAAGAATGAATCTTTTTTAGGTAAAACCTCACCGTGTGAACCTAGTAGTACTGGAGGGATTGAAAATGCTCCTGCTGGTGATGCTCTTGCTGAAGAAGTTCCTGCCAAAGAAGCTCCTGCAGAAGATGCTCTTGTTCATGAAGCTTCTGAGAAAGATGGTCCTGTCAGAGATGCTCCTGCAGCATATGCTGCTGCGGAGGATCCTCTTGTTGAAGAAGATGTTCTTGCTGAAGAATGCCCTGCAAAAGATGCTCATGCCGCTGAAGTTTCTATAGATACTCCTGCAGCATATGCTCGAGATTCTCTAGCTCAAGAAGCTTCTAAGGAAAATTCTGCTAAATATGCTCCTGGTGCTCCTGCTAGAGTAGCTACTGAAGAAGAGGCTGTAGCTGATGAAGCTTCTGAGGAAGATCGTCCTTGCAAAGATGGTCCTTCAGTATACCCTGCTGAAGAAGATGCTCTTGCTGAAGATGGTCCAGCCAAAGACTCTGCAGGTGCTACTGCCCAAAAATCTCATCCAGGAGATGCTCGAGCTGAAGATTCTCCTGAGGAAAATGACCCTTACAACCATGGGATCCAAAGCAACCAAACGAATAGCGACTTGCCTTTTTTAGGGGCACGCGAAGGCTTTGCTAAGACCGACGGTAATCTTTCACCTCTGTCGCGTCAAGTAGTCAAAACTCAATCTCTCGCAGAGCCTTCGGACCACCGAACATCTCAGACTACTTATGATGAACACTGTTTGCAATCCGACGATGAACTGCTCGATTACGAGTTGTGGAATCCGGCTGTGGATTCTCAAACGGCGTTCGAACCTGATGAGATGCAATCTTCAAATGGGAGTGCCGATTTCATAACCGAAAGAGTCAAACCTTCTAACGGCCTGCCTGAAAATATGGGGGAACATGCTGAAAATCTTTTGCTCCAGCAAGCCAAAATTGACTTGCAAATGATCAATGAAGATTCATCGGATGAAACGTTAGGGGAAGGAAATATCGCCACCCATTTTGAATCTTTAATCGCCGAACCTCCGATTGGTTCAACTGAAGGCCACGATTTGCGCCGTAAGACAATAGGTATCAATAGGAAACCGTGCAAGGACAATACTTCCACTCGTGAGGTGGATTTTGGTCAATCAATGGGGGAAAATAGTCATTCCGGTGTGAGCCAATACTTTAAGTTGAACAAATCACCAATTGAGCCATCATTGGAACGCGCTGATGAAACTGAGGACACAATCACCACAGCGGGTGATTGCAATGCTTCTGATGCTGACAGATGTGAAATATTTGCCACCATTGAAGGAGAAATAGTTTCAAACGCTGCCGAGGAAAATGCTCTTGTTGCAGCTGGTGAAGGTGAACCAGTGCTGTCAATTCTAATCGGTGATACATCAACAAATGTTCCAGTAATGGCTTCAGGAGACCAGCTTTGCCGAAGATCACCAGGGCGTTCAGAAGAGCCTAATGATTGTTGCTCACCGAAGAGTGTCTCTTTGGAAGACGATTCTTGTGCGGATTCTGAGCCAGTAAGAAGTGATGAAAGTCATCCCACCGACACCGAGTTTCAGAGCAGTCTTGAAACCTCCGATAGGACGCGAATCTCTGCTTGTGTCGCGTCGCAAGAAATTCAGACCAGAGATGAAGCCGAGTCTGTCGTCCCTGGCAGTTCTGGTTTGGAAAGGGGAAGAATTACTCAAGATACCAGGAACTGTATCTTAATAAGTGATCACGAGGATCAAGAAGCAGACGCTGCATTGTCGTTGAGTGAGATAGCTCTAGAAACCTGCGGTGACATGAGAGCTGCTATTCGAACTAGTCAGTCGGGTGAAACATCCTCTCAATCTGGCCAACGTCATATAGTGATAGATTTAGATAGTGACGAAGATGACTCTCTTAGTGCTGATCCTGTGCGTCAAGCTACAAATTCATCTCCCGTTGACCTGCAATCTGATTCGAATGAAGTGGATGCATCTGCGTATCAGACTCTCTCCTCAGGACAGCTTGCTGCGGTTGGAATGGGCAAGAATCACGGGTGTATCGATTTGTTGAGCGATGATGAAGAATCATCCAAGAATCTATTAGACCGAGAAGTGACAAGTTACGAGGAACCAGCTCACACAATTGGTGGTGTCAGAATTGGCAGTTTAGAAGTCGTTGAATTTCATCAGGAAGATTTGACAAGTTGCGTTTCTGAAAACAATTCCAGTCTGATGAGTGTCGATGAAGAATCTCCCAGAACGGAAATCGGCTCGGAGGAAATAGCTCGGCTGTCGACCTCAGGATCTCAGAATGCGGAAACCAGAAAGCCGTCAGAAAATTTAGTCGATTCGCTCAGCGACAAATCGAACGATACCCAGGCTGACAATCGAAGTTCAATCGCTCTGCTGCCCGATCCCTCAATCCAGAATTTATCTGTTGATACTGCAATCGATACCGCAATCGTCGAAGAGGAGCTTGAAGAAGGTGAAATCGTAGAGGATGAAGAGATAATCGCTCTAAGCGACTCGGATAGCTGCAGCACTTGTTCAACCAGATCAGATTCGTTGTCTTCGGATGGCTCGATATCGTCGCAAGTGTCTCGCCAACGATTGAATAGGCAAAAAAATTCAGAGAGAGTCTTCAAGAGAAAGTCGTTTGGGAAAATTCGCTCGATGGACGATAAGAAAAAAAGGGAGAAGGAATTTATGGACGAACCCTTGCTAAAAATGCCAGGCGTCGCTCTAGATTCGTCAACGAGTGAAGTTGTAAAACCGCAGGAAATCGCCGTGTCCGAAGATGTTAATGATATAATCATGATCGACGATGATGAGGAAATTTCTGAAGTGTTCGAATTAGACGATGACGATGACAATCGAGGAAGCAACTGGACAGCAAGATGGCTTGATAGTGACAACGTCAAAAAGGCACTGCAGACGAGTAAAATTCTGGCCAGCGTGAGGAAAAAGCTGAAGATGAAATCCAAACCAAAAGACGACAGATTGGCTGAAAAGGACAGCGGAGTTCCGCAGCTGATCGGAAGCGTCGAGGAGTATCGTCAGCTTGTAAAAGATGGAACCATAGTTTCTTCCAGTATAAAAAATACTGACCGAATTTACCCGTCTGCTGAACCTGTAAGCAATGAAAGCTCAGCTCTTGAGTTGACAAAACCCGATTGTGTCTTGCAAGAAGCCTCAGACCTCACCTGTGGGAAACAATCCGTTCTGAGCGTTCCAGTTGAAAATGCTCCCTCAGCTCTTACCTCGCCAAATTGCTCTGAAAATGAACCGGTCTCTCAGAAACCGGACGCGTCTACGCCATCTGAAACTCCTGCTATTGATCAACGACCGGCATCCCAAAAAGAATCGCCTGATGATCTGAAAAGCAATGAAACTGGTTCAAATTCAGACCTGATGACCATTGATCGGCAGAATGAAAGCTTGCCCGATACAAGCAACCCAGCCGATGCTCTGGCCGTCCTTCAGTCGCTCAATTTGCCTCAAGATTTGGAAAAACTGGTCGCGTCCGGAAAAAACTGCATCGTAGTTTTGGGGCCTAGTTTGTTGAAAAACCGCAACGAACCTCCAACTCTGATTGTTGCTAAGGCCGAAGTTTCTCCATCGATTTCGGGCGAGCTCGCTTCAGCGCCAGAAGCAAGCCCTGTGAAACCTATCGCAACTTCACAGAAAACTGAAATCGCATTGGCACCTGCCGGTTTGAACACTGAAAGTGTCAAAATTTTGGATTCAGCGTCCAACTCTTCGGCGAGTATGATCAACATTGCGAGCCTACCTTGCTATAGCGATACACAAAATTCGTCCCTAGTTCAGTCACCAGATTCCACAGTTGCGAATGCAGTTCCAAACTACGCATCCAACTACTACCCGCAGATGGCGAGCTACCTCTCGCAGCAGGCCTTTCCTGTGGAGGGCTTCAATTCGCAGCAAACTTACGACTCCTACCAGAACTGGCTGGTCAGTCAAGGCTATCAAGTCAGTAGCAACTACGGCTACGGGGTAGATTCGGCTCTCAAATCGCCCTTGGTGTACAAGCAGTGGGAGGAATATTACAGGAAAATGATGGAAGCTTGTCAAGAGGGTGCTGCTAGAGTTAGCGCTCAACCTATGTTCAGCCCTCCTAACGCAGCTGAAGAGGAAACGAGAAAATCCTACTCTTGGGTCTTTGAGCATTCACAGCAGCCGACACAGCCGGTCATTCCTGAAGAGCCCAAGCAATGCTCTCCACCTGCAGCTCGAGGGATGGCCAGAGGAAGAGACTTTCGCGGGAGGAATCGAGGGCGTTCGCGTGGTCGAAATCGCCGCATCGGCCTCAGCAATTCCCTACGCGAGAGTTTCCGTTTATCCGCTAATCTCAACTGTATCCCGAAAACCGACTGAAAATATCGGCCGCTGCAAGACTGAGATAAGTTGTAATTTGTTTGTATTATAAATATTTGTAAATTGGCCACTTTAAAACTGTTTATAAAAG
The DNA here is from genome assembly GCA_037159825.1 of Tupiocoris notatus. Lineage (NCBI taxonomy): Eukaryota > Metazoa > Arthropoda > Insecta > Hemiptera > Miridae > Tupiocoris > Tupiocoris notatus. Next base: position 451,219 of record JASJUZ010000331.1, read on the forward strand.
ATTCGCAATTGAAATAGTTTTTTTTCTTCAGGCCGTCACCATTTTCTTTACAGGTGTTTTTCTCTTGTAGCTCTAAAAGATGGAGCTTTTGCTGGATGAGAAAGGCGAGGCCGGCAATTGAAGGAAGTAGTGAAATACTAGTTACGTCAGGTAACGGTCAGGGATAGGTTTGTTGTCTTAGAGAAAGTTCCTCCTCGAGGAAGGTGCTACTTGCTGTCTGTAATATCTTGGAAATTCACGTTCCACCCATGTCAAGCACGTTAGGCAACTGTTATCTACTTACCTCTGTATAGGAATGGAGACTGCTGAAAAAGCACACAGAGCACTATGGGTCTAGTTTTCAACTGGCTAGCCAGTTATCGAGTATGCACTGGATCTGGGAGCCTTGCAGGTGGCCCACGGTTCGTGCTTCAGTCCAAAATTTGCAAGTGATCCCAAAAATGGTCTGAACTGAGTTAATTGTTACGCACAACAGTATGCTGAGTGATAGCAGGTGGCACAAAGACTCTAAGATCATACCCCGAAAGGTCGGCAAACTGACCCATTGCCCACACAACTTCCTCTAGGCAGTGGAACTCAGTTCTCAAGACATTGTAGTCCTTGAGGAACTGCAGTTCACAAGACAGTGAAAACTGCAGTGCTCTTGGCAATGGAACTGCGGTCTTCAAGGCAATAGAAATGCAGTCCTCAAGGCAGTGGAACTAAAGTTTTCAAGGCATTGGAACTGCAATTTTCAAGGCAATGGAACTGTAGTAGTCAAGGCAGTTGAACTACAGTTTTCAAGGCATTAGAACTGCAGTCCTCGAGGCAGTGTTTCATTGCCTTGAACACTGCAGTCCTCAAGGAAATGGAAATGCACCCCTCTTAGCAGTGGAACTGCAGTTTTCAAGGCAATGGAACTGCAGTCCTCAAGGCAGTGGAACTGCAGTCTTTAAGTCAATGGAAATACAGTCCTTGAGGCAATGGAACTGCAGTCCTCGAGGCAATGGAACCGCACTCCTCTTGGCAGTGGAACTGCAGTCTTCGAGGAAATAGAAATGCAGTCCTCAAGGCAGTGGAACTGCAATTTTCAAGGCAATGGAACTGCAGTATTCAAGGCAGTTGAACTACAGTTTTCAAGGCGTTAGAACTGCAGTCCTCGAGGCAGTGTTTCATTGCCTTGAAAACTGCAGTCCTCAAGGTAATTGAACTGTAATTCTTGAGGCAGGAAATGCGGTTTTCAAAGCATTGGAACTGCAGTCCTCAAGGCAATGGAACCGTGCTCCTCTTGGCAGTGGAACTGCAGCCTTTGAGGCAATGGAAACGCAGTTCTCAAGGCATTGGAGCTGCAGTTCTTGAGACAATGGAGCCAAGTCCCCAAGGTTCACTTGAATTTGAAAGAGCTGATAGTTCAAACACTAGTAGAACCGCTGTCGCCCGTAAGTGTAAGGCGCTTTTCGGACCTTCCACTAATCTCAGCCAGCCTTAACAGCTAATCTTCCAAGCTTGACAAGGGCCCTTGCTGTTTGGATGGAGGACTTAGCATGTAGAAGAGCTTACAAGACCAGATAAGGGAAGTTGCGTTTTGTTTTCCCTATCTGGACAACAGTGTCCCTTGCGTCAGCTCCTCTTGCAAATGCTTTTCTGCAGTAGAACTGCAACCCCCAGCAAGAGCAATTCTCTGTTCATCATGAAGCAATGCTCCCACCTCTACCATTAGTACAATCACCGAACTACGGAAAAAACTCCAGACCAGTTCCAGAATCCTATATTTTCTAGATATTTAGTTATTCGAGCGTTTACTTTGCACAGAAACGTCATGGTGCAGACTGGCCGCTTTTTGGTAACTGGGCCTGAACCTGTGGCATATTGACGCTGATAGTTGTCACAAGGTTGCGCTCCTGTTTCTCTTTCTCGCGTTTCTCGTTCAAATATTGATCCTTCAATTGTTGGTCGAAGAGTTCCAGCATTTTCTGCCGGTTCTTCTTGCCTGACCAGTTTTTCGGAATCTCTTTTACGATTTCGATGTGTATCTCGTGGTTTGGTATTTCGGCCGAAATCCACGCGTTCAATTCGGCTATGGAAATGTTTCCTTCTGTCACCACAAAGGCGAGAAGCTTCGTTTCTTCGAGGAGCCTGTTCTCCAAGACGGCCGCCTCTCGGACATTGTCGTTGTCCAGGATTATCGCCTCGATTAGAGGTATCGAGTAGCTTTGGTCGCCTTTTTTGTAAATGTCCGTGTTCGATTTTCCAAGAACCGAATACATGCCGCGACTATACTTGACAAGGTCGGCCGTCTTGAACCATCCGTCTCTCGACATGACTTCGTTAGTCGTCGTAGGCTTTCTCCAGTAGCCGCACAAAATATTTTCCCCGCGCACTTCTAAAAGACCGGTCACCGGTTGGCTTCCTCCTAGTACTCTCGTTCCAGCTCTGCTCCCTTCGGCGACTATGCCCGAGGAGTTTTCATTGGTGATCCTCACGTGCAAGCCGGGCATGGGCATTCCCACGTTGGAGCTGCCGCTTTTCCCTCCGTATATCGGCACGCACATGATGATCCCGGTTTCCGTCATGCTGAACCTCGAAAGTATCTGGTGGCCCGTGATGTCTTCCCAAGTTTGCGACACCTTCCTCGTCACCGGGCCGTTGCCGACCGAGAAGAACCGAATCTGGTCCATACATTTGGTCCTTATATGGTCAGCTATGCGTTCAGTTTTCTTCAGGCATTTCTCGTAAACGTGGATCAATTTAGGAAGCACGTAGGATCTCGTCAGGATGATATTCGGCCTTTCGTATTTCTCTTTTCTCAGGCCCAACAAGTGGACCCAAATATTCTCGGGTTTGAGACTATCGAGGATGATCACTCTCGATCCGACGGTCAGCGGGGACAAGTAGCTCATCAGTATCAATCCTCTCTCGATCGGCAACGCCATCAGCAGGCAATCCCTCTTGCTGATTCTCCAAGCTTCGACCAGGCTCGACGCTTGCGCGTGGAGGCTCGAATGGGAAAAGACGACACCTTTTGGCGTCGTACCTGAAGTGTACACGATCAAGGCGGTCGCTTTCTTGTAAAACGAATCGCTCTGCCCGAGGTCGGAGAGTTTCAAATTCTTGAACGCCGAATCGTCGACTTCAGGAGCCGTCGGGTTTTTCGGGTTCTGCACTTGGCGAAAGAGCGCCATCTCTTTCAGTTTCGGATTCACCGCAAGGAGCGGCACTTTCGTCCTCTGCTTCAGCGCTTCCGCTTGCGGCTTGTGCTCCTCCGACGTCACCATCAGATTCGAGTCCGAATCGATTATGAAATATTCGTGGGCGATTTCGGGATAATCGGCCGGAAGAGGGACGGCTATTTGTCCCGACATCCAGATCGCCCATGTTATTATTACAAGCTCGGCCGAATGCGGGACGAAATACGCCACCCGCTCTTGTTTCCTGCCTTTTAAAATATCCGATATTTCGACGGCCAGCGATTTCGCCGCGCTGAGCAGACCGCCGTGCGTGTAGCTTCCGTTTTTGTCTATCACAGCTTTGCAATTGACGTAGTCGATAGGCCTTTTGAAAATTGGCAGGAACACGCTGAATGTGCGATATTTCCTGATCGATGCGATCGAAGGTGACGCGATTTTCAGCAGATTCATTGCATAAAAAAGCCTTCGAATAGTTTGGGCCAAGAGTTGTCATTATTTGTTTCCACGCGATGCTGCTATGGATGCGTTTTTATGGTGGAGTAGTATTTTCGCATTGCCCAAGAGAATATTGAACGTAACTGCTTCCGACTACAATTAGGGATGGGATATTGATATCGAATATCGCTATTTTGGTTCCGATATTCGATATTTTTATTAAAAAAAATATATATTTTTTTTATAATTTCAGTATCGCACTAAGATATTTAGGTTTAGGTTATAATTTCATATGAATCTATATGTATACGGATATATATTTAAATTCTGATATTATCGGGATATCGATATTTTCTCCCTATATTATCGATTCAACAATAACGGGATTTTTCTAAATCGGATCAGGGTTAAAATTTGATTTTTAAAACCTAAGTAAAACCATGGAGCTAGGAGGGAGTGAAAGGCTATTATCAGTCTTATCGCAAAGTTTTATTGAAGCCAAGTAACTCCGGGTGGCGCCATTTATTTTATAAATTGATTGATTTTGCGTTGATTTATTTTTATTTGATTGATTTGAATTAATTTTATTATATTTGATCAACTTAAATTAATTTTTTTTGGATTGATTTTTTAAATTTGATATGATTTTTTTCCATTTTTTATTTGATTGATTTGATTTTTTTCATTTGATGGATTTAAATTGGTTTTTATTTGATTGATTTGAATTAATTTTTTATTCAATTGATTTGAACTAATTTTTTTATTTGATTAACTTTTAAAATTTGATATAAATTTATTTTTTATTTTATTGATTTGAATTAATTTTTATTCAATTGATTTGAACTAATTTTTTTATTTGATTAACTTTTAAAATTTGATATAAATTTATTTTTTATTTGATTAATTTGAATTAATTTTTTATTTGATTGATTTGAAATAATTTTTTATTTGATTGATTTGAATTAATTTTTTATTTGATTGATTTTAATTTATTATTTTATTTTAGTGGATTTAATTAATTTTTTTATTTGATTGATTTGAATTAATTTTTTTATTTGATTGATTTTAATTTATTATTTTATTGATTTAAATAAATTTCTTTATTGATTGATTTGAATTAATTTTTTATTTGATTAATTTGAATTGATTTTTATTTGATTGATTTTAATTTATTATTTTATTTTATTGATATAAATAAATTTCTTTATTTGATTGATTTGAATTAATTTTTTATTTGATTGATTTGAATTGATATTTATTTGATTGATTTTAATTTATTATTTTATTGATTTAAATAAATGTCTTAATTTGATCAATTTTTTAAAATTTGATATAAAATTATTTTTTATTTGATTGTTTTGAATTGATTTTTTATTTGGTTGATTTTAATTAATTATTTTAACTGATTGAGAAATTGGCTGAACTGTGTAAATCCCTGTTATTTTCCCCCTTACAACACTTTTTCTCCTCGTTACTTCTTTTTGCATACTTTCTCCTTACTTCCCACTCATTTACTTTTAAACCTTACTTTTCCTGAACCGTGACTCGCTCGCTCATCGAGTTACGGTTGGAATCGATTTCGCACGTTCGGAGAATCGATTTATCGAAACATCACTATCGATAATCGTTTTTAGAGAAATCGATTGTTCGTCGAACCGTTTAAAACGATTAATCGAAATCGGATGAGATAATCTTCAAACGACGAATATTCAATTGAAGAAACGAGGGATTATAAATAAAATACGCTTCAAGTTTCCGAATCTTGGTTCGAGCCGGAACGTTTATTTTTCTGCCAGACGAGGGTATAATTCTGTTTGCTTGCATATAGAAACGGTTGGTTGTTGCTTATTTGGCCAACTGTGTATTTACTGCTTACATCTATGTATCACACGATGACGAGAACCTTCACCTTTTTTTTCGCGTTAATTTTTCCTTTATAACTAGACGATTCAGCGTCTCCGACTGAGTCTTAAAATCTACGACGGCTCAACATTTTATCGTCCCTCTTGTAATGAAGCGCGGACATATTTACAATTTTATCGAAGTGGTTCCATTGCGAGTAGCTATAAATCTAACAAACATAGAAAATATCTAACAGCCAATAACGATTTTCGAACGCGACAATGATAGAATTTGAATATCCGAAGGTATTACAGGCATATAAAAATTCATTTTTCTTTTCCCCGTTCTATACAATATTTTACATGCGTTGACACGGAGAATTAGCTTGGATCGAAAATTCGTCACATCGATCGATATTCGATTGAACTTATTCGAAGAAAAATAACTCACCTATGTCGGCAATAAATTATTTTTCTCCGGCTAATTAATAAAGCATTTTTACCGAGTGTTTTAGCGAGCTAAAACTCTTTGAAAATTTTTCATCTTTGAAGAAAGTAAATTCGCTTCGAAAACAGTGCGACGCTTAACTGAAAAACGACCGATGCCAAGTGAAAATCGAACAAAGCTTATAAACGTGGATTATTTTATAAATAATTTCTATAAATTATTTCACGAGGAATGATCGTTTACAAATAAATACAAGGGTAGGATAGTACATTTTTCAAAAACAGTTCCATTACGCTGGAAATTTAGTTTTAATTTTGTTCCGACAGAAGTTCTATTATAAATCTCAACAAGGCTACACATGATCAGCGCACTTTACACTCGTTTTTAATTCTCTACACAACTAAATACCCTGATTCTGATGATATTCTCCTCAAATATGGCCGTAGTGTCTTCAATAATCACTCTCAATTGATTTTTCAAGGCTTGGCTAGCGATGGAAAATCGATTAATCGAAATGCGGCGATAGAATCGATTAATCGAAATGCGGCGATAGAATCGATTTCACATCGAAAGAAATATCGAACGGGAATAATCGATAGTTTTGAGCTCTGAATGATATTTTGAAAGTTTTCTATTAATCTTCGATCGTAGAAACGATCTATTCATTTCCAACTGATAGAAATAATCTATTGATCATTGAGCAACATAAATTAATAATTAACAGCTCAAATTATAGTTTATCAAATGAAATGGAAAAATTTGAATAATTGATAATCGATCATCAGAATCGATATGGGGTGAATCGATTATTTGGGAAATTGATTTTCTGTTGGGAAGTTGGAGGAAGTAGGTTATTTCTTTTTTTATCAAACTATCCCGGAAGATGAATATTGAAATTATACACTCAATCAAAAAAAAAAAAAAAAAAAAATCAATTTTCCATGACGCAAGGAACAAAATAAAACTATCTGGTAGTTATTACTAAAAATAAATCGATAGTTGGGCTGAAAAAATCGATTAGTCATAATCGATTGATAATACAAATTTTGAACGCTGATTTAACGTCAAATATTTGGCAGATTCACCAAATGATAATGAATATTGATGAATACTTAAAGGCGTTCACCTGAATCAATTTTTTATCCATCGAATCTTTCAAATAATTTATCGTCTGTAAGATAACGATTGGTTGCCAATTGATTTAAACAATAGGTTGAAATAAGAATTTTTTTTAGTACTATCGATTATTCATCGATTGATAAAAAACTCAATCGATCAACGTTATTTTTTTATTCGATCAATCGATTTATCAATCTATAAAATTAATAGTTCACGGAATAAATCGTTTGTAGAGCCGATTGTTCATCAAGTTATTTTTTCCAGGGCACCAACAAAGTTTCGCTTCTCCAGATTTTTCATTTAATCGTCCGAATCTTTTCACGATGGAGATTTTGATAGGGTGGAATGGACTTTGTCAAAATTCGACTTGAATCGATTATTGAACCGAATCGATGCATCGAATAATTGGTAAATTATCGAAAATTCGATTTTTAAGGGCGGACGCCATTTTTACATGCGAATTGGCTGCATTTTTTTTTCAAGCGGATGGGAAAATCGAAGGCAGCAAGGAAGACATTGAAGGTAACTCGAATTGGTACTAACAACTAAACTGTCGCATATAGAGTAAGCCTAATGAAAATCGATCCAAGCTGGTCCGTGATAAAGCGGCCGAACGAAAATAATTATTTCTTTCTTAACAGATATACATACTAATAGGGAGTTCATTACGTACTACAGAAGATAGAAGGCACGAAGACTATAGATAAAAACGTCTATTTCCATCTCGCCTGGGAAAATTGTCCCCTCTTCACATGCAAGTTTGTGAGCAAATAAAATTGCAGCTACAGTAAAATTGGAAGTTACGAACCATTAATTCGGGACATAGATATCATATTTGCGGAGCTCACATTGTCAATGCAGTAAGAAATATATAATATAAATTCTTTTCTTTTTCTTTTCCTTTCGCTATTTTATAATATAGATTTATTTTTGATTCTAGCGCGTGTTAACAGCGATTACGCTCGATTAATATCATTGATCTGGTGTATAAACAGTTGAGTATACAAGGGCATTATCAAATATATGATTTTTATACATCCGACGCCAGTTGAACGATATTTACAGCCGGAGAGGGGCTTCTTACATTACTGTTCTCCGCATGTAATACTGATGACTTTGAACCACATTTTCTTACTTCTATCCTATGTACAGATGCTGGCGCATTGATTGTACTCAGGGAAGGGTAGCGAAGGGTTTTTATTGCACTAACAGCAGCAGGGCAAAAGGAAATAATCGCTTAGCGCTAGTAAGGACGTAAGGTTGAAAATCCGTAAGGAGTTTTTGAAGAGCGGAGAAAATTTGACATGCGGTCGCTTCCTTGAAATGACGAGGCATGGTCAGGCCAGCCCTGATCACCCCAGTTTCGCTATCAGTTTCCAGCCTTGGGCACCAACATTACCCTTTTGGTCCACTTTAGCTATCATTCATGTGTGCTGCAAGTCATTGAGTCCCCACCGGTTGTCAATCGTGGTCACCACTAGGTTGCCATCATTCACCAACCCTGGTCGCAATACTTGGTCCTCATATGTCACTATCACCACGAGCTGTGGTCATCACCGATCGCCACCCTTGGTCACCGCCGAACACCATTGGTCCCAACCTGTTACCAGCCTTTGGCAGTCACCATGCATTAATTTTGAGGCACTCTACAACCCCCACCACTCTACCTTTGATTGAGGTTTGTGACCTTGAACTCGAACAATTGCAGGGGCCATGGCAAATGAATGCCGGCACAAATTGTGTTTTTCTCAACAAGGCTTGTTGATCGTGAGCCTTATTTCGTCGATAGGCACAGTTTTTTTGAAAACTCCGGACGACCACAGTTGAATTTAAAGTCACGATGAACTGTCGCTCTGTGATTATCTCGACCTTGACCTGACCTTGCTTGTCCTTCGTATGACCTTGAATACCAGTGCTCTCCTACTCGCGACGGACTTTCGACCTTGCGATGAAACTAAAACTGGACTACGAGCGAAGTGCATGATTCTATAGTCAGGTTAACGGCCAATCAAACGCGATCGACTATATGGCACTTGATAATATTGTACATACAATAATAGGGAGTATAACCTGATTAAAAGAAACCGTCCGGAATGAAAAATAAAAATACCTTGGAGAATTTTACGCAAAGTAGAGCAATACTATCGATTTCTTGATTATCGATTTTTTTTGCATTTCCTTTATATTTTCTTCCACAGATCCGATCTAGAAAGCCGATCAAATCACCGGATATCCGAACGGTTTCCAAACACCAGCGACTCGTGGTACCGATATAAATTCACAAAGCTTGAACAACCTTGTAAACTGTAAAAACAAATCGAGTCGCCCCTTCGAACATAATCTATACACAACAAGCAGTTTATCGCTTAGATTTGTTAAAATCTTGAAAATTCAACGTTTCAACAACCCATTTGCCCGAATCATAAACCTACAACAAACTCAACAAGAATCCTTTCAAACAATAACCGTCGACACTTCTATCCCTGTCTGATAAAAAATTAAAATCTCCATAATCAACATTGGCGACGAAAATAAGTCCGCCTGAGCGCGATAAGCAAGGATTTTTTCCTGTAAATTTACTCCGCTTTTGTAGTCGGAACTTCCACGCTCGCATCTTCGTTTTTCTTCTTGAGAGCAGCTTCTGCGAATGCAAAATTAGGAAAATTAATGGGAAAATAAGGAAATTCTGGTCCTAAAAGTTAAGCAACAACAAAGACGTTATGAAAGGGGATGAAGAGATTATGAAAGACGATTTCGACAATGAAGAATTGAGACCTAGTAACTCCATTTTTGGAAAAAAATGAGATTACTGTCTATCAGGTGAGTTCCTTGGTTTTTACCGATTTTAGCGCTCATGTGGTCGATTTTCGAATTATTTCGGCTCGAAATTTCAATTTTCGATACCTCGTATCCCGCGATTTAGAAATATTTAGAAATAATGCAGTTTTTTTTGCTCTCGTGGTCTCAATTCTTCACCTTCGATTTAAGACTTTGTAAGAGGGGATTAAAGAAATGATGAAAGAGGATTAAAGAAATGTCGAACGAGATTTACAGAGGTGAAAAAGGAATAGAGTGGTTATAAAAAAGGGTCAAAATAACGATGAAAGACGACTAATGATGTAGCCAGTGGAATTACGTTGTGTCGCTTCAAATTTTTGTATTTTTCTACAAAAAAAAAAGGTGTTTGTTTTTCAAAAATATGCCCTACCTGTCACAGCCTTCTCTTTCCAGTGTTTCTTGTTCTCGGCAAGACTAACCACCCAGGGTTTGACCAAGCTGAAGGCCGGTAGGTTTTCGGGTTCGACTGGAAAAGGAAAAAGGCCGAATTTAAATAAATACAAAACCTCATACTTAGTCTTTCAAAGCGATAAGATCGGCGATCTGCTTATGTTTAATTGTTTTACCTGCATCTTTGGACACTGGTGGCTTTTCTGGGGCCAAAATCACTTCCAACATGTCGCTGCAGACTGTCATACTCGGGTCGACGATAAAATCGATAAAACCTGCAACGGAATTGATTTTAAATTCCTCAAAAGAACAGGAACACTGGCAGGAGAAAAATGACCACCAGCTCGCACTAATTTAAAGATAAACTAATATCAAAAGGGACGTTCGATCGGGAAAAATTTATAATACAAACAAATATATTACCGATTTGTGATTCGGCGATCATTATATTATTCCGGTCGCAAAGCGGACTGAAGGGTAGTCCCAAATCTCTCTCTTTGTCACCTTGGCGGAAAAATTCTTCAAGGAGGCTCGTCGTCCATCGGTAATGAAGTTCCCATTTTTTCGCCGGATGCGAAATGTCGCAGCAATGCAGCACAAGAGAGAGAGCTTTGGATTTGTCAACACTGTTGGAAGAAAATGGGAAATACAGGTTTCATAAGATAGCTCAGAGTAAACGCCTTGAGGCCCGTATGGCGAAAGTGCTCAGCCAGCCGTTAAAAGAACGAGTTAGTTCGTCTTCCGCTCGGTTTGAGGAAATAGATTATTATCAGATGACTGCCAATCATAGGGAGAACTCCCCTTTCGTTAAATTTCCTCATACCATTCTTCAATAGAACGTTTCATACATTTTTCAACGTTTCAAAACATGCCAAAAGTTCCAAAATGGCCGTAAACATGTAAGGCACGTTTTGGGACTGAAAAATACAGCTTAGGCAGTTCACAAGGAAATTTTCAGGAAATGGGAATTTTTGTGGGGGAAATTTTCCCTACGATTGACACACTACTGTAGCCGTAGTGATATCTTCTACATACAGTTGTTAATTGGTCTAACGGTTCCGGATTGCTTGAGGATCTCATAAAGGGCTAAAATACTCAAAAATGAAAATTAATCAGTGCCATATTGGATTTTCCACTACAAGAGAAATAAAATGATAACAATACAGTCAAGGTGATGAAGGATGTCTTCAAATGAAAACAACAACATAAGAAACTGTTTTTCTGGTATCTTGCTGTAGCTTTACTGAACATTCTGGGTCATGTGGGGGCAAGAAGCAACCAATCGTTGTCATTTTTGCTCTACTTCAGCGCCTTCATCCCTCCAGCCTCTCGAAGGCCTTTACAACCCTGCAGAGACCTGAACGCGCTCAGAGCACTTCCCAGGAGAATGACGCTTATCAAGTCTCCCAAACTCTCCAAAACAATTTTTTCCTTCTATCTGGATCACAGGAGCTTACACCTCAAAACTTTACACTCAGGAAGCCTCAGTCTTGCCCCCAGAACGCCTCTGGTCTAATCCCTTAGAAGTCGCAATACCACTAGGACTTACGAAGGCTCTGCCAACGTGAGGAGGTTCCTCATGTTCTTCAGCTGCTGGAAATGAAAGCTCATGTCGGTCGCGAGGACCATGTCAATAACCAGGGTCCGGAATTCGCGATATTCTTCGCGCGACAGGTTTTGCAGTATATTGCAGTCGTCTTCCTTCAACAATCTGCAACAGAAATGCTACTTGTCAACAAAAGCACGCCGAGGGCATGCGATTGAATTCACTCCAGTCAGAATTGAATTTGCTCTGGAATTTCCCATCATCGACTTGCCTGAAGGACGCGCTGATATGATGGTTCTCTAGAACGGCCCTGTCATTGTAAAGAAGTGCCGCCTCAGTCCCGGACATCACGTGAAAATTGTTTGTGGTTCCCGTGTGCTCGAAGTCGTGTATCAGTGCTGCGATAAGTGTTGCGAATATCTCTAAATCAGTCAACCAGTTCTGAAAATAAGATATCAAGCTTAGATCACTGGAATAGCCAGAGTTTTTTTGGGAGTGATGTCAAGATTTGAAAATGGCGAGTCCAATGAAGCCAAAAACTACATTGTCACCAGCTCGCTCTGCATTTTCGATCAAAAGACCCAAGAGTCAACTAGCCAATGCTGCTCCTGAACTAAACGTCCACTTACCATGAGGCCAGTCTTGCAAAGCATGTAGTGGACGGTTTGAGTGACATCTGTTGCGTGCAGATTGTTGTGGTATGGATTTTTATATTTACAATACCCCTCTTCTATTCGAAGAAGGAAGTTTTCTAATGTCGCTGGTACAATCTGCAACAATAATCGAAAGTTAGAGAGGACAGAATTGATGTAATCTTGCACCAGGTTTTGAAGGAATTCATATCATTGGAGATAATTGTAATACGTCCAACAGAGCATAACCTTCCTTTTTTCTTTTTTTTTGGCAGCTTGATGCAGTTTGTTTAGTCGCCTGTTACCACCAATCACCAATATTGGTCACCTGCAGTTTATGTTTTAGCCAATATAAGCCAACTGGATTGATCACTGTAAGTCATAGTCCAGGTCATCGGCCAACAACAGTTACCAATCTTGGTCACCATTGGCTACCAGCCTCTGTCACTAGCATTCACCAATTTTGGCCACCAACAGTCGCGATTCTTGGTCACCACTACAGCAACCAGCAGACATCAATCCTGGTAACCACTAGTTCTGTTTCTTGGTCACCATCAGCAACCAGCCACGGAAAGCAGCAGTCACCAATCTTGAATACCAACAACTGTGATTCTTGATAACAATGAGATATGCGTGCAGTCACCGACAGTTAAAAATCGTGGTCACCAAGAGTTAAAAATCTTGGTCACAAGCAGTCACCAATCATGGTAATCAACATTTTTCTTCACCCTTTGCTACCAACCCTATTTACCGATGGTCAACACTAGCCTCCAGCCTCAGTTACCAGTAGTCACCAATCATTGTAACCCACAGATGTGATTTTTGGTCAAAAGTTAGCAGTCTTGGTCATCAGCAGTCACCAATAATGTAACCAGCCTTGGTTACCAGCCACAAACGCTCATGGTTCTTATGGTACCCACTAACCACCAGTTCAGTCACCAGTCTTGGTTACATCCATTTGTGATTCTTGGTCACCATCAGCCACCGCCCTCGGTCAAAAACAGTCAGCAATCGAGCTTGCAAGTTTTGGTTCTTGGTCACCATTAGCCACCGTCACAGTCACCGGCAGTCACCAGCCCTATACACGGAGTGTCATGGTTCTTGGTCACCGATCTCCACCAGCCTCTGTCACCAGTCTTGGTTACATCCATTTGTGATTCTAGGTCACCATCAGCCACCACCCTCGGTCAAAAACAGTCAGCAATCAAGCTTGCAAGTGTTGGTTCTTCGTACTGGGTTGGTGAGGGGGAGAAGAACCAGGCGACTTGTTCTCCGATTTTTTATTTACTGGCCGAGTACTTTCGCCCCTTCGGGCATCCTCAGGGCGATGTGGAACCATAGGTTACCAATAATTAATAATTATTAATTAAAAAAATCGGAGAACAAGTCGCCTGGTTCTTCTCCCCCTCACCAACCCAGTACGATGAGAGATGCGACGACTCAACCAAGAAGGTGTTGGTTCTTGGTCACCATTAGCCACTGCCACAGTCACCGGCAGTCACCAGTCCTATTTACAGATTGTCATGGTTCTTGGTCACCGATCTCCACCAGCCTCTGTCACCAATCTTGGTTACCTCCAGTTGTGATTCTTGGTCACCATCAGCACCACTTTTCGTTACAGTCACCAGACTTCATCACCAACAGTTGTAATTCTTGGTCAGCATTGGCCATCAGCCTCAGTCACCAGCAGTCACCGATTATAGTAATTTATTAGTCTCCATGTTTCTAGTCACTTGCATCTTCTAGTCTTCGTTTATAATTATAATTTCAAGCTTTAAAACTAGATTAGGTATGCAGCTGTGATAAACTCCTCATCTCAAGACGAACCCTCCTCACGGGCGACCCCTTTTTAAAAAGACTTGACATACTCATTTCTAAGATGTTTCCTGAAGAGGCCCGTGAGGGCGAAAGCGCTCGAAGCAATATAGATGATAAGGAGAAATTGTCGCGTTTTTTGTCTCCACATCAACCTCACGATTATAGTAACCAGCAGACGTGATTCTTAGTCATCCTTAGCTACCAGCCTTTGTCACCAGTCTATTTACCAACGGTCATGGTTCTTGGGACCACTAGCCACCAGTTCAGTCATCATTCTTGGTTACCTCCAATTGTGATTCTTGGTCACCATCAGCCACCACTCTTCGTTACAGTCACCAGACTTCATCACCAACAGTTGTGATTCCTGGACACCATTTGTCACCAGCCTCGGTCACCAGCAGTCACCATTCCTATCTACCAACCCTCATGTTTCTTGATCACCAATTGCCACCAGTCTTGGTTACTGTCAGTTGTGATTCTTATGGTCACCATCAGTCACCACTCTTTATTACAAACAGTCACCATTCTTGGTTACCAATAGTTGTGACTCTTAGTCACCAACCGCCAGCCTCAGTCACTGCCAGCCACCAGTTTCGTTACCACCTGCCCCCAGTTTTGACTACCGCCAGTCTCATATCTCTTCCTCATCTGTGCGCTTTCGCCCCTTTGGGACTCTACGCATTCATATAACAATTTCGCCCTCTTGGGCCTCTTCAGAGCACTATCATGATTATATTATGGCTCTTTTATGTACGATATGGGGAACAATAGCTACCCGTGTCATCCGTTAGTAATAATTAATTCGTTTCTTCCACTCCAAACCGATCAAAGGTTAATATTCCAATTCTACTAGCAACTCAGTGAATAATGCGGTCTCGAATATTCTTCCCAGGCTTGGTTCGGTTCTTTTGGATTATCAAATTTATTCCTAATTCTCGTGCTTACTAAATTCCGGAAACAGCTCGGGAGCTTCTCCAAGTGCCCAACTTTCCGAAACCTATTGTCTTCACTCATGGCGAAATTTCATTACCAACAACGCTTCTCTGGAAGACTGGGCCAACTTTAGCGGCGAATTAGCTTGATGGGAGGGAACTTCATGCACTACAAGAGAAACACTACTTATCACTAATCGGATTTCTTATCAACTTCATATCTAAGACGGATTGTGGAATTTTTTATCAACGTGGGAAAAATACGGAGGAGAATTCGAGTTTTAAATTGACAGTGGAATTGAATTGAAAATGGAAAAGAGAGAAATGGGTTGAATTCGAACGAATAAAATAAATAATTCGTAGCTAAGCTATTTCAAACGGCGTTTAGTTCATATCGCAGCTATAGATGAATGGTAAATTTTCCCAAAACTAAGGGACCTTTTGACTCGGATTTATTAATGTAAAGCGCTAAGGCGATGAAAGCCCTGGAGGTTTCAAGGGCCGCTGTGGCAGCTTTACATCCAGCTGCGTCCGTGTTTATTTTACACTGGTGTGAGTGAATCTCCTTCCCAGCGGTCAGATAGAGTGCGCCCTCGGTTTCCCAGATCTGCACGGAGGAGTTGAATTAGTAGTCTACCTTCGGAGACTCGAATAGCGGCCATTGCTGCTCGAATCGAGTGCTCGTGCTCTGACCGCAAATGAATTACTGAGCGCGGCCACATTGCACGCCAAGCATTTCTGCCGGCGCGGAAATTTGACAAAGCGAATATTTCTCCTCCGAAAGTGACTATATGGATACTATATTGAGAGAGAGTAGATATATCGGTGAACCAATATCGATTGATGTATCAAATCTGAGTGAAAAAATCGATAATAACAGGACGAATTATCGATATACCGATAATATCGACTGAAATGTCGAGAGTTGAGAATATCGATAAGTGAGAGTATCGATACCTGATAATATCGATATCTGAGAGTATCGATACCTGATAATATCGATATCTGATAGTATCGATACCTGATAGTATCGATACCTGATAATATCGATATCAATCTGAGAGTATCGATACCTGATAAAATCGACATCTGAGAGTATCGATACCTGAGAGTATCGATACCTGATAATATCGATATCTGATAATATCGATATCTGAGAGTATCGATACCTGATAATATCGATATCAATCTGAGAGTATCGATACCTGATAATATCGATATCAATCTGACAGTATCGATACCTGATAATATCGATATCTGAGAGTATCGATACCTGATAATATCGATATCTGAGAGTATCGATACCTGAGAGTATCGATACCTGAGAGTATCGATACCTGAGAGTATCGATACCTGATAATATCGATATCTGATAATATCGATATCTGAGAGTATCGATACCTGATAATATCGATATCTGAGAGTATCGATACCTGATAATATCGATATCTGAGAGTATCGATACCTGATAATATCGATATCTGAGAGTATCGATACCTGATAATATCGATATCTGAGAGTATCGATACCTGATAATAGTGATATCTGAGAGTATCGATGCCTGATAATATCAATATCTGAGAGTATCGATACCTGATATTATCGATATGTGAAAGTATCGATACATGATAATATCGATATCTGAGAGTATCGATACCTGATAATATCGATATCTGAGCGTATCAAAACCTGATAATATCGATATCTGAGAGTATCGATACCTGATAATATCGATATCTGAGAGTATCGATGCCTGATAATATCAATATCTGAGAGTATCGATACATGATAATATCGATATCTGAGAGTATCAAAACCTGATAATATCGATATCTGAGCGTATCAAAACCTGATAATATCGATATCTGAGAGTATCGATGCCTGATAATATCAATATCTGAGAGTATCGATACCTGATATTATCGATATGTGAAAGTATCGATACATGATAATATCGATATCTGAGAGTATCGATACCTGATAATATCGATATCTGAGAGTATCAATACCTGATATTATCGATATGTGAAAGTATCGATACATGATAATATCGATATCTGAGCGTATCAAAACCTGATAATATCGATATCTGAGAGTATCGATACCTGATAATATCGATATCTGAGAGTATCGATGCCTGATAATATCAATATCTGAGAGTATCGATACCTGATATTATCGATATGTGAAAGTATCGATACCTGATAATATCGATATCTGAGAGTATCGATACCTGATAATATCGATATCTGAGAGTATCGATACCTGATAATATCGATATCTGCGAGTATCGATACCTGATAATATCGATATCTGAGAGTATCGATACCTGATATTATCGATATCTGAGAATATCGATAGCCCGTCCCTACTTTTCTATGCTTTTTCCATGTTTTCCATGATTTTCTGTGCTCTTTTATGCTTTTTACATGCATTTTTATGCTTTGCTGTGAGTTACCATGCTCTGTTGTGTAATACCACCTGATAGGTTACCATTCGACTACAGTTGATGGTAACCTATGCAATCTGAAAAATTTCGAATAAAAAAATCAGTTTGCGTTCAGATTTCAACTGAGAAAGTTCTTTCTAAAAAAAAGTATTAAATCGACGATGTCACGGCAACATGTCCTATGAATTTTTGATCAACTTTTCAGGAGGGACAAAAAACTGATTTGAGACGTTTCAGTTCACCACCACAGCCAGCCGGCATCACTATCCTTTTTACACAGAGAATGGCGCTCATAGGACATGTTGTGTTGATAGGCAGTGTTGCCTTTTTACGGTTTTTAGCCATTTCCGAGGCTCTAATCTCAAAAATAAGGTCACCAATCGATCCGGCGGGAGATTTTACATACGATAGTGGTGTTATCTCAATATGCCCAAATATGGTCATAGGACATGTTGCCGTGACATCGTCGAAATAGCACTTTTACATGTTGCGATTTTTCTTTGCTTTGCTATGTTTTTCAATGCTCTGCTAAGCTTTCATTGGGTTATAGATTGTTTGCTTGTTTTCACGCTATCGGTGGTTTTTCACTATTTAAAAAAATCATCCTCCTATCACTATCAGAATTTTTTTTCTTCTCGTTTCCCAACGGTGATAAAAATCCTCTCTGTTGAAAGGGCGGTCTCCAACTGAGACACTGCCGCCTATTATTCTCCACAATCGAAGAGATTGAATGGATAAACACCGCGCTTCAAGTTTCTCCACTGTGAGGGATAATATTTCAATGAATTCTGCAACATACGCTCGAGCAGTGAGATATAATTATTGAGGTAAATTAGGTTTCCCCTCAGGCTCAACCTGAGGGCAACACTGTCGCTCAGATGAGCTTCAATATTGATTATTTAAATACAATTCATTCTAGTCGATGTGCTTTGTGATCGAACCCCCAATTAACAACTTACCTCAAAAAATTACCTTCAGTTTCGCAACCCTGGGAATTTGGCCTATGATTTCTCAAAGGTGGACCTTCTTTTCAACAAAAAAATCGACACCACATAACCTCTTATTCGTCGCTTGTTCTCTCAAACGTTTCTACTTACTTGATGATAATATGTTTAGAAGTATTATGGTGTATAGGCAAGAACCTTACTATGAGTACTCACTTTGAACTTGTGCAGGATACCGTACCGGTTGAGAAGGTCGTACGAGAGGTACTTGATAGGTTGTCCCTGGGCTGATTCGTGTAACGCGAACACGTCAAACGACCAATCGTCCAGGGTCTGAAACAAATGAAGTTCAAACTGATGCGGATTTTCCCGGTTCACATTAGTGCGTTTTTGAGGCTCATGGAACAAAAAAATCTCTAATCATGAAAAAAAAAAATTCTCCCTAAACATAGAAACTTTCCTGCGAATCGTATTTTCGAATTCCAACCCAATATTGGTTCTAGTCTTAGCTAACCATTCGGAAAGAGGTCGATTTGTCGGACAACTTCGACGTGGAAGCTCATCGTTGGCCGGGTCAAGGGACCAGATGGGGAAGTGATGATTAGCAGTTGGACAGGAGAGATGAAGTTCGTTATCGGCTGTTAGTCCTCTATCAGCTAACTCCGCACTAAGTTCGAGATTTACCTGCCATCGTCCCCTTTCCTGATTGACTAGATGTCTCGGGCGAAATTATCGCTACGGACCATGAATCGATTTCAAAAACTTCAAGACGCCATTCAGTTTTTTGTTTAACTGAAATTATATTAATATACCTAAATGTATTGGCGAAATCGAAATCAATATCACAGCACCTAATCATACTCGGTGTCAAAATAATCTAGTAGCACTCAGTCATGATTATTCATATGAAAACGAAGAAATCAGCGAGTCAAGGTGAAGGGCGCTTGTCGCAAGGTCACAGGTTGAGGTCAATTGAAGGTCACAGTCACAGGTGAAGGTCACATGCCAAGGGCATAGGCTGAGGTCGCAGGCCAAGGTGAAGGGCGCTTGTCGCAAGGTCACAGGTTGAGGTCAATTGAAGGTCACAGTCACAGGTGAAGGTCACATGCCAAGGGCATAGGCTGAGGTCGCAGGTCAAGGTCACAGGTGAAGGTCACAGGTCAAGGTCAAGGTCACAGGTCATAAATAGTCGCTGTGTAATAAAACCGCATGGAAAAAGTCCTTTCGGAATTCATCTTTAAGCATTTAAAATGCGATACAAGAGGGAAAATCGTATATTTTTCCGCTCTTTGAAAAACGTCTTGATCCGAGTAAAGCAATTAAAACTTTTTCCATCCCACGTCAGCCGAAAGATTGGAAACAGTCGGAGGATAACCGGTTCTTAATTTATTCAAGTAGCGAGCGAAGTTGGATAAGTCCGACCACGATGTTTCTCCGCTTTTCCAGTTTACTCGAACCTCCGTCGTTGAAATAATCATTAATTCTCAATTGAATTACCATGTCGTCATTATAATTGCATTAGGACGTCAAAGTGTGAAAAATCGACGAATTTCACAAATGTGAAGCTATTTTTGAAACGCCGATTTTTTATTTGACGAGAATTTCTGTCGATTTTACAATTTTTTTTTCGCAATTGAATGAATTCGCTTATTTTTTTTTCGCTTTCATTTGACATATTATTTGACATTATTGTGTTTTTCTTCGAAAATGAGATTTTTTCGTTAATAATTTTGGCGTTTTTATGATATTTTCGATAATCATCTATTTTTTTTATTGATGATTATATATTTTTTGCTGATGAGATATCAATTTAATAGTGAATATTTCAAATGGTGGAAATAGCTGCTCATTTTTTTTAAAGAACGGTTTTTTAAAAATGGTTTTACGAATATCTTTAATTTTTAAAAAAATAAATGAGGTATTTTAAAATATTTTTAGCGGAAATTCACTCAACGATTGAATTTTATAAGATTTACTTTGAATAAATTTTTTTTTTATGATGCGCTACCAATTAATATTTTGATGGAAATAATAAAAGTGAAATTGCACTAATGAAATCGAGATTCAACAGCAAATTGCTCGTAGTAATATTTTTTCGACGTGAGGCTTTTTTCAATATTAGATTAAAATTCGATGGTAATCTTCTTTCGAATGATAAATTTATATATTTTTTCAATGAAACTATGAGTAGTACAATTTATTTATTTTTTTAAATACATTTTTAGAGTTTGGAGTTTTTTTATATTACGATTTTTTCCGCCCTAAATATTTGTTGCGAAATTTTTCAGCGATGAATTGATCGATCGAATTTGCAATGGGATTTTCGTTGATGAAATTTACAAAAGGGAATCGACGGATTGTTCTTGAAACGGACAATTTTCTATAATTTTTCCAACGCTGTTAATTTAAATAAAATATATGCAATCTACCGTAAAAAAAATAAAATAAATTAATTAAAATAGAGTTGTAAAAAGATAATTTTAGGTTTTAGCGATGAAATTTTTTTAATGCTGAGATGTTTTTAATTTGAAAAATACGTATTTTTGGTAGTTTCAAATGCCGTGTTAATTTTTATGAAAAATATTTTCAAATTTTAGTGTTATTAAAAAAACAGAGCAACAATTTTTTTTTACAATATTAAAATTTTTGACAAGGGATTTTTTGACCAATGACATTTTTCCGGTGATGACGTCTATGTATTTTTTGATGATGGATTTTTTTTTTTGCTCAGATTACGATTTGTTATACAAGAAACAATCTCTTTAACATGAATTGATTCCCTTTTTTTGCTTTGATGATTATTTTCCAATGATAATGTGAATTAGACGAGTTTTTCACGACGAAATACTTATTTTCTATTTGACAAATACATAGTTAAAATACGCAGGCGTTTCGTTTTGGTGAAATATTTTCAAAAAAAAAAAAAATAATAATAATTTTTTTTACGTTGATTTTTTTACCGATGGAGTTCCGGCATATTTTCACGGCGTTCAGCTGCGATTTTTGGTTTATTATTCAATAATAAACCATTGTAATCGCCCAAGAAAATTTTTTTTATAACCCCCCTCAAAATTTGATGTTTTACGTTTCAAGGCATGTAGAATCCGAATATCCAATAAAAAATTGGATATTCGGAAAAATATACTATAACTGTAAGAGCTAAAAATTTGAAATTTTCACCAAAAATCAATCTCGGTCCTACGGCGGCCCAATTCTGGAACCAACTTGCTAGCTCAATTTTAAGGGTATTTTTGGGGGGTTTTGAGGGGGAGAAAATTCATATTTTCCAAGGTTTTTCAGAAAAATGTGTACGTGGTATTAAATTATATAGATTTTTGGACGCTGAAACATAAATTAATATAAATTAATATGAATCAATTCCCTTTTTTCGCTTTGATTATTTTCCGATGATGTGAATTTGACGACGAGATACCTATTTTCTATTTGGCAAATACATGGTTAAAATACGCAGGCGTTTCGAACCTTTTGGTGAAATATTTTCAAAAAAAAAAAATATATAATCATTTTTTTACGTTGATTTTTTTATTGATGGAGTTCCGGCATTTTTCACGGCGTTCAGCTGCGATTTTTTTTTTTTTGTACGAAAGATTCACTACGGGACTCACTTTGAGAACCTTGACGACCTCGGGTGGAAACTGCATAAGCGCAGTATTGTTGACCCGGCGGTATATCCGGTCGACGAAAATGCCCGCTCGTATTGCGTGGGCGACGCTTTTGAATTTCGGCTTCTCGTCGCTCTTCCGCCGCGTCGTCCCCAATTGCCGTGTAAACGTGGAGGCCAACCATTCGCGAACTTCGGGCGGCACAGCGTCAGGTTGCACTTCCGAGAGCTCGTCATCTTCGTCCGCCAGCCGCCTGTTTTTTTTTGTGGAGAAAAAGAAACACACAAAAGCGCTTTAGAGGGGTGGAAAAATTTTTATGCGAAACGGCCGAAAATATTTTTAGAATGCGGAGAATTTTGGTACCTATTGGAAATTTATGGGTGCCTATATATTTTTTTCTAATTTTTCGAACGCCGTTAATCAAACTAAACAAATGTAATATCAATCGTTTGAAAAATTCAAATAAAAAAAAGACTAGAATTGTTTGAAAAAGAAAAGAAAACTAAAATTAAAAAATGCATAGAGACCAAGTAAAATAAAAATAAATACCACATTAAAAAACGACGATAAATTTAAAAATGAATAATAAATATAAAAAATTATTAAAAATAAGAATGAAAATAAATTTGACAATAAAAAAAATAATGAAAACATTTTAAAAAAATTCAATATGTTTAAAAAACTGAAATAAAACAAAAAAAAAGTAAATAGAAAAAATGGAGTAGAGATAAAAATAAACAACAATAAAAAATGGGAAAAATTAGAACTAAAAAACAAATTCAAAATTGTCTAAATAAAAATAATAAAACATAAAACTAAAAATAAACTAAAAAAATAGAACAAAACTGAATTAAAATTAAAAATGAATAAAAAATCAAGTAGAAATAGAGTAAGTAAGGAAAAAATAAACACAACAATAAAAAAATAAATATTAAAAAATAGGAAAATGACAATACAATTTAAAAAAAATTGTTTAGCAATTAAAAAAAAGAATTTAATTAATGATAAAATCAAATAAAAATAATTGAAATAATAAAAATCGAATTGGGATTGAAAAAACATACACAATAACAATGGAAAAATTGGGAAAAATAAAATTTAAAACAAATGTAAAATTGTTAAAATTTAATAAAAACTAAAGATTTTTAAAAAATGGAAATAAAGATAAAAATTGACACTACAATAAAAATTAAAAAAATAATGGGTGCAAATAGAAACATATTAGAATTAAAAAAAAAAAAAAACTTGAAATTGCTTTAAAAATTAATAACAAAAACTAAATTAAAAACAATCAAAATAAAATGTATAAAAATAAAGAAAAGATCAAAATAAATACAGCAATTAAAAAAATTGTGTAAAAATGGGAAAATTATAATTAAAAATAAATTAGAAATTGCTAAAACAAAAATAGAAAAATAAGCAAAAACTAAAATAAAAAAATAAAAATAAGGTGCAGTGTAGAGTCGATTTACAAATAAACATGACAATAAAAGATAAGAAAAAAGGGAGAAGTTGAAATTTGAAAACAAATTTAAAATCATAGCAAAAAAGTAATTGAAAAAATTATAATAAAATAAATACAAATAGAGGAGAATAAAAATAAACACAACAATTAAAAAATAGACGTCATATTATCTTAACGAGCCGTTTTTCCCGACAGAGCAAAAATTATAGGGGTATTGTTTTAATTAATTCCAAACAAATGTAAAGGCCGTTAATAACGATTAAAAATAAAGATTCGAGCTGAGGGAATCTTTTCAGCAAAAGGGAAAGAATTTCTAGATCACGTGATTTGTTGACCACACAGATTGAATAAAAATCGACAAACGCAATATTAAAAATACCTTGAACCGGTTTCGAATTTTTCATGGATCGCTTCTCCAATAAAATACGTACCTTTCCCCAGCGAAACTGACCGTAATGCATGTTCGGAAGATAAACAAAGAATAAACTCTCTCTCGGTTAAAGCAAACAATTTTTTTTGGTCGAGTGAAGAAGGGCGATGACATTCTTGGGTTGTAGATCATGCATGACGTCATGCTCGTTGTGCCAGAGAAGTCGACAAAGTTACTTACCTGCAGGACAATTAGGACTGCGGACCTTTTGGAATATTTATTCGTTTCAGAGGAAGAATAGCGAGACAATTGGATTGTGCGATTGTCAAGGTGCACTTTGGCCCACTTCCAAATGCAGTTCTCTCAACGTTGCAGATTAAATTTCACAGTTGGCTGAGGGCGAGATAGGAAATTCAACGAATCGCGAGATGAGAACTGTTTCTTTCTAAGAAATCACGTAGCATTTTTTTTATTTATTTATTTTTTTTTGTGCAAAATAAAGGGAAAATGGAGACAATTATTTAAAATGTTCACAGTACTACCGATTTTTCGAAACCTAATTTTTCTTCCGCATCGACGTTTTTAAACGTTTTTTGAGGGAAAAAATCCCAACCTTTTTCGCTATATTTTAATTTTCATCTCATCTCATTTTTTTTTCTTTGAATAAATAATGGCAAAATAATATTATTTTCTCGAAACGTTTATATCTAACTTTTCCTGTTTCAAATTCATTCAATTTAAAAAACTTCAAATTTTTTTCAAAAAACTTCACTTTCTCGCTTTGCGAAAATAAAAAGTTTTTTTTTTTTTAGGAATAGATTTTGATTTGTTGCCGTATTTTATTAATGTTTAACAGATTACGTTTAATTTTTTTTATTAAAAAGAAAAGTAAAGAAAATATAATGGCTACATTTTCTGATTTTCTCAAAATTTCATAAATTGTATTTGTTCCTGATTTGAATAAAAAAAAAAAACTCAATTTTTTCGCCACATTTTGATTTAAGTTTTATATCTAATTTTTGCAAAAGTCAGGGAAAAAGAAAGGAAATTGAGATACTTATGATAAAATAATCAGATTTTTCCAAAATTTAAATCAAATTTTCTTAATTTAAAAAATAACAATTTTTAAATAATATTTTGAGGTCAATTTTACTTCAATTTTTCGTGGTAGCGAAAATTGAAAATAGCAAATATGGCTAAAAATTCACATTTTATATACATTTTCCAAAATTAATTTTTTCCGTTTCAAAAAAATTTTTTTTAAGAAGCTAACATTTTAATGTAAGTCTTATCTACGTTTTTCCCCGTTTTTGTTGCAAAAGTGAAAGAAAAATAGAGAAAATTAAATATGGTGAAAAATTCAAGATTTTACAAAATGTTCAAAAACTTTTTCAATTTTTCGAGAAATTTTTTTCGCTGTATGTTAATGTTGATTCAATCTCACTTTTTTCTAGAAAAAAAAAGAGAAAATTGTGGTAATATATTCCAATTTTCAAAATCTGATTGTTTTCCAGCTTCAATTTTTCTTTTTCGTTTTTGAGATACAATAATAATAATAATATCAATTTTTTATTTGAAAAAATAATTAACTATTTTTCTAACAAAATAATGAGATTATGGGGACAACTAATTAATCTTAGCTCATTCGTATTTTTGTTCGAAAAAAATAATAAAAATAAATAAATGATTTTATAAATGATGATATAAAAAAGGCCATAAAAAAATTGAAAAAAAAAACGAGACTTAAAAAACTTGAATATTTCATAAAATTTATATTTATTGTAAAATAATATGTTTTATTGTTGTTTTTATTTACTGTTTGTTTTTTTTTTTTTTTTTTTTGAATTCTATGTATTTATTTAATTTTCATTTTTTGCTTCGTCTCGATTTTATCGACGAAAAAATAGAAATTCAAGCTAACCCGTTTTAACGAGCTCTCTCGAAATTCGAGCCCGGCTGAGAGGAATTGTCGGTTTTTCAGCCGAAACTGTAAGTCGATCCGGGGGTAAAATGGGATGACAAAGGAGATATTGATTAGCCCCTCCGAAGGGCGGTTTTCGACATCAAATGGCCGCTGATGGATGACCGTGCCCTATGCAGGTAAGCGACAGAGCCGACCTCCGAAGAACCTCGGATTGCCGAGGTAAGACGAAGAGGTGGACATAGAGACAGAGAACAGTGGAGGGAGAAGATCGCGTACGAGAACAACGATAGCATAGATAACAGTGCGAAACGAGGGGAAATAGTGGACGAAACGGACTATGACAACCATGCAGGATACTAATCTATGTATTTCGAAGAGGGAAAAATTCGAAGCCTTCCCGAAGATTAACGGTAGACAAAATTATTTTTTTTTTCGAACCGATACTAATGTCGACGAGAGAAATTCGTTTTTCGAGAACGGCCAGAAATATTACACCGCGTGCAAGATATTGATAATGATTTCTAGGGGGGCGCTATATTTTCCTAAGTCGACTGCCAATATTGGTTTTCACGCTTGCTGTTCGGCAAGGCAATTTCTTAAGGCGAGGGAAAATAGATAAAAGTGATTACAAGGGTAGGAAAAATGGCAGCTTATCAGACTGAACTCTTCCCCCCTCCATCACCTTCAAAGATAACAGAAATTCATTGACATAATACAAAATTGTAAAACGCTAGTAGAACTTGCAGAAATCCACGTTGAAAGTCAATTGTAACCAGATATATATGATACATATGATAGAGTGAGAAATATTCCGAATAATGAAGAAAAAAAATTGTATTAATAATAAACTGAGGTCAAAGTTAGACTTTGGATCTTGGTTGTCAGAAATCGGCCTTTGGATCGGCAAACCGGTTTAATCTTGATTCTGGCAGCATTTATTGTCGACTCCAATTTATAGTTGGATCTGTATCTGGTTAGTTCTGGATTAGAGCAAGATTCCTGCTGATTCTATTTCCAAGTTCACACCGATCTTCAGTTGAGTCGAGATTCAAATCAATCTCGGTTCACTCTGTGGTTGAATATCGAATCTGGTTTAACCTAATTTTAATTTTTTTCTAGGTTTAACTTTTATTCGGTTTCCAAATCGCTTAAAAACACGCTTAAAATTTCAACCGGTCAGATGCTCGATTTAAGGAAAATAATTTCTGTGGTGCTGTTTGAATTTTTTCACCAATTTTTTTCCTATGTACGTGCGTTACGTGTCCGAATGAAGACTCCTGCGTTTTAAAATAAATTGATTCATATAGATTTTGACCCCAAACCGCCTAATTGAGTGAATTCTCTACCTATTTCCATTATCAACCAGAATATATTCTAGATTCGAACCCAGAGTCAATTAGTTCCTTGATTCAAATCAATTCAGATTAATCTTGAATCCAGTGACTATCAAGTATGGATTCGACCAGAATCCAGATTCAATTCTAGATCAGATTCGACCGGAACCTCAAGAAAACCCAGATTTGGCAGGATTTAAGACAAGGTGAGTCCTGAATCGAGCTGAATTTTACATTTCGTCTGGATTCGAATCGCAAGGCCAATTTATACAATTATTTTCATTCTGCCCCTGAAAAATTTATTATGACCATGGTTCCATAAATTTCCAAGCGGATATATATACAAAACTTTTAATTTAAGGCGGATCATGCCACGTATAGCTTCATTGTAAAATTATTGTATTATCTGAACCGCCGTTTAACATGGCCGACAGCAGTTCGTCAGCGTCAAGCATAAACGACCCAATTATCGGCGAGGAATCGTCGATAACGGACGGGGTCAGCAGTGACGAATATACATCGGAGGAAATCCAAACGGAAAGCGAAATTTCGCACAGTTCCGGTAATCAGTGAGCATTGGACGAGGAAAATTCGACGAAAATTCACTTCAATTACTGAAGGTCGTTGAAACACACGGAAGTATATGGAAGCGTTCACACGCATGCGGAGGGATGCGGATCTTTCGCCGGAAGCTCTCGCTTGAAATGCATAGAGTCAAATAGGCCGTGTCACACGAGACCTCCGCTCGCCGTGTGAACGCTCACATATTCTTCAGCGTATTTCGACGTCTAAAGCCGGAATCTACTTAAAGATCCACAGCTTTGAAATAGTTTCCCCGCGTAATTTTCTAATTTTCAGGCAAGCGCTTTCGCCCCGATACGTCTTCAAGTTCGGATTCGTACGACGAGGATTATTCGGACGTCGAGGAATTAGACCCGTCTAGGCCGTATGGTAAATTATGCAAACATAAAATGAAACTGAGCCAATACAGAATAACGCCGAGCGAGTTGAAGATTCTCAGTCAATAGATGGCGATGCAGTCGCCCCAACTTATTTTCAGTTTTTCTCGGCAACCAAAAGGAATAAAAATTTTTTGAAAATGGGAGGTTGCTCCCGACGAACAACCAAGACAAGGCATCATAACAAATTATTTTTTAAATTTTAAAATTTCGAAAAAAATTTTTTGAAAATTATTTTTAATTATTAAACAGTTGATATTTTGAAAAATCGGGTACAGCCCGTGTGTGGGATATTATTGGGAATTGAAAAATTCAAGAATTGAAAAGATCGGATGAAAAATAGAGGCCTAAGACGAAATCTACGTTCAGCAGTCAGGCTCATGACCAATGAAGAGATGAAGGGTCTGGAGCGACGTTGCCGCGTCGTGCAGAGATCACGTGATGAGTTGTGGCGTTGCGCACCGCCGCCCGAGGAGCGAGCTTATCGAAACACGTCTTCCAACAACAACTGCAGCATTCTCTGTTTTGATTCACAAAAATAAAGTTTTAGGCGAAAAGTGAGCGATAGAGTGAGCAAGATGTTAGGACCAAATAATAATACTACATCGACTAAGGAGTTTTTGTGCGAAATTTGAAATTTTTTGGGAGATACTTATCCCGACGACGACGTACAAGGGACGTAGTGAAAATTTTGATTCTACTCTTACACTCTTAGATATGGACCACAAAACGTAGTGACGAAGTTTGTTGGGGAGGGGGATTGTAAAAAAAATCGGCAGTGAGCTACAAACGCGCGCCTCTCTTCCTTGCCTTACTTTTAGTTGGGGTGTTGTCCTTTTCACTACTATGTAGTTATTTATATCTGTGTACATAAAGATTGGTAATTTCACTGTCCACAATTTGCCCATGTATATACTTATCCATTTTCAACCGATAGTGAGATATTTCAGAATATCAGTGGAATATAACATTAAATTTTTCAAATTTAAACATTATTTTCATCAATTTACTGCAAAACAAACAAAGAATGAAGCATATATTATATTATATGATATAAACAGCTATCATTAGGCTGATTTTGAGCGACATAAAAAAAATGTTCACAAAAAAATTCAAGGGTACTCCTGCGATATTTTTCAACCGATCAGCTAACAATTTTTTACTCAGATAAAAATACAGATAAAAATCGGAAATTTTCAGAAAAATGATATTTGGCCGAGATGAATTTTTGCGTTTTTTTCGATTCTTGGAAAAATGCATATGGTCCAAAAAATCAGTTTTTGAACTCTCGAAAATTGGACTATAATTGGAACTCTGGACTTGGACTCGTTATTTTAGTGGCCAAAATTCATTTGAATAATTGGTTTTATTACGCAGGAGTCTTACTTCATTTCAACGCCTTACACACGTACATTGCAAAAAATGTCGTTCAAAAATTTTGATCAGCGTTACAGAAATTATTTTCCGTAAATCTAGTTTTTCTCCGGCCTAAATTTCAAGCTCCGCTGGCATCGGTACGGGTAAACAAAAAATTTCGTTTTGAAGCAATTTTGAAAGCCATAATTACAGGATATTGAACTCTGAATCCGAATTTGCCGTCAAAACAACAGACATTTGACGACAACTATTAATTTTTCCCAGTTTTAGTACTACACCGTTGTTATGCTTTTCAACTCACAGAATTCGTTGCAAATCTGACCATCTCAACTGCGAAAGTCGTCAATTCAGATGTTTGAACATACAAAAAGATAGGTAACTTATCTGTACACATTTTCCCCATGTAAAATACTTATCCATTTCAACCGTTTGTGCGATAATCAACATCATTAGTAGAGTGTATACATCAAAGCATTTTCCACTTATAACCTTCTTTTTCGTCTATTTAGTGCTAAAGAAACCAAGAATGAAGCAAATATTATTGATGTACTCATCATCAACTGTCATTATGGTGAACCCTGTTTTTCGCGTTTTCTTGCATGTTTTTCGCGAATAATAACAATTTGGCGTATTTAATTATATTTTTATGTTATGTCCCAGCAGAGCTATTCGCGATCAAAGAAAAGCCAAAACACGTTTTTTGACATAAAGTGGAATATATCTCGAGAGCTATCATATACGCTAGCCATTTTCGTATTTTTAATGGATTCTACGTTAAATTTCCTTCATTTTCTTCCACAGCACCTAATCGTTCCCATTTCGGGAACGTGACGAAAAAAAATCCCAAAGTTGAAACTTCAAAGGTATGAAAAACGAAAAAAAATTTGAAAAATATTAATAACTATTGTGCGATTTTAATTCTTTTCACTTTAAATGCGAATTCTACGTCTAATTTACTGTAAGAATCATTAGTTAATCAAATTTGAACAGTACTGTAAGTATTTGCAACAGATTTTCAAAGTTGAAAAACGTAGGAGTGGCGTAGTATTAAACCTCGAAAAACTGATAGTTGTCGTGAAATTTCCACCGTTTTGACGTCATATTCGGATTCAGCATTACATTTCCTATGAGAAAAGCTTTCAAAATCGCTTAAAAACAAAAGTTTAATTTTGCTGCCATCGGAGCTCGAAATATCGGCCAGTGAAAAACTCGATTTACGGAAAATAATTTCTATGGCGCCGTTTAAAGTTTTTTCTCCAAATTTTTTGCTACGTACGTGTGTAAGGCGTTTAAATGAAGACTCCTGCATAATAAAACAATTGATTCGCATTAATTTTGACCCCGAAAATCACCGTTAAAGTCCAATTTTTGAGCTTTCAAAAACCGATTTTTTTGGACCAGTTGCAGATTTTTCCGAGAAATAAAAAAAATCACAAAATACATCTTGGTAAGACACAACTTTCCTAAAAATTTCAGATTTTTATCTGTATTGAGAGACGAGTAAAAAATCGTTAACTGATCGGTTGAAAAAAATCGCAGGGGTACCCCTTGGACTTTTCGCGAAAAATTTTTTGAAATGTATTTCGCTCAAATTCAGCATAATGATAGTTGATGATGTGTATATCAATAATATATGGTTCATTCTTTGTTTCTTTCGCACTAAACAGATGAAAATAACGTTTAAAGTGGAAAAATGTGATGTTTTTGTGTATAGTCTACTAATATTGTTGAATAACGCAAAAACGGTTGAAAAATGGATAGGTACATTACGTTAGGAAAATGTGGGCAATTAAATTACCCATCGTTTAGTATATTCAAACATCTGAATTGACGACTTTTTGTTTGAGTTATCCATTGTGCAAGTTACTAATCTTGAAAAACTTACAGTTGTTATGTCTAATTTTGCTCCTACTTTGCTCCAGTTGAAAAACCCAATACTTTATGATACTGAGCACGATACAATCCCCACCACCTACATACCAAATTATAGCAACTACTAAGTACTACCTACTATAAAAATACCTATAGATTCCCACACTCCTTACACAAATAATTAACTACTAAACCCATACCTATACCTATACTATATAATATTATATACTATACTATATACTATATATATAGTACTATATATTGTAGTGAAATGGACAACAACCCCACAAAATTTAGAATGTTTCGAGAAAATCACGAAAAACTGCGGAAAAACGTGGTTTCGAAAAAGGGCAACAATATTTACATAGGTAATCCTTCCTCAAGTAAAATCGAAGTCGAAAATCAAAAAGAGCCGCTTCCGCACGTGCACGGTTGCTATGGTGACTCTCCCCTCCCCGTCCCGCCGCGAGTCAGACCCGACGCGACACTTCGATGTGCTTCGAAGCTATATTCCCGTCATGAGTGTAACTGAATGATCGGGACTCCTGAACGTAGATTTCGTCTTAGGCCTCTATTTTTCATCCGATCTTTTCAATTCTTGAATTTTTCAGTTCCGTATAGTATCCCACACACGGGCTGTACCCGATTTTTCAAAATATCAACAGTTTAATATTTAAAAATAATTTTCAAAAAAATTTTTTTTTAATTTTAAAATTTTAAAAAGAATTTGTTATGATGCCTTGTCTTGGTTGTTCGTCAGGAGCAACCTCCAATTTTCAAAAAAATTTTATTTCTTTTGGTTGTTGAGAAAAAGTGAAAATACTTAGAGCACTCCCCTCTCACTCGCACACTTGTCGTCCACATTAGCCTTAAAGACGAGCCGGCGCTTGTGGGCTTGGACGTGAGTTCGGAATCGAACATTGCGGAAATGATAGAGGGGCAAAAACAGACGTCGCTGCAAGGTATAACATGATAAGGGTTTCTATCATCAGAAAAAAATTTTATATTCGAAATATTTCTCATTCTACCGTATAAAATATTAGCAAATATTTTGCATTTTACTCGTACAAAAAAAAACAAAAAACAAATGTATCGTAATATTGTAATTTATTTTTGTCTTGTAATTTTGTAAATATTTCTCGTTCTACCGTATAAAATATTTGCATAAATATTTTCCATTTTTTCGTACAAAAAAAAAAAAAAATTATATGTAATGTAGGTAATTGTAATTTATTTTTGTATTGCAATCGGAAATATTTCTCGTTCTACCGTATAAAATATTAGCAAATATTTTGCATTTTACTCGTACAAAAAAAAAAAAAAAAAAAAAAAAATTGTACTTACTGTAATTGTAATTTATTTTTGTATTGTAATTTTGTAAATATTTCTCGTTCTACCGTATAAAATATTAGCAAATATTTTGCATTTTACTCGTACAAAAAAAAATTATTTGTATTGTAATTGTAATTTATTTTTGTATTGCAATTGTAAATATTTCTCGTTCTACCGTATAAAATATTAGCAAATATTTTGCATTTTACTCGTACAAAAAAAAAAATTATTTGTATTGTAATTGTAATTTATTTTTGTATTGCAATTGGAAATATTTCTCTTTCTACCGTATAAAATATTAGCAAATATTTTGCATTTTACTCGTACAAAAAAAAAATTATTTGTATTGTAATTGTAATTTATTTTTGTATTGTAATTTTGTAAATATTTCTCGTTCTACCGTATAAAATATTTTGCATTTTACTCGTACAAAAAAAAATATTTGTATTGTAGGTAATTGTAATTTATTTTTGTATTGCAATTGGAAATATTTTTCTCGTTCTACCGTATAAAATATTAGCAAATATTTTGCATTTTACTCGAAAAAAAAAAAAAAAACAAAAAAAAAATTTTTTTTACAAAAAAAAAATTATGTTTATTGTAATTGTAATTTATTTTTGTATTGTAATTTTGTAAATATTTCTCGTTCTACCGTATAAAATATTAGCAAATATTTTGCATTTAATTTTACTCGAATGAAACATTTTATGTCACTTGCGGCCGACAGACTTTTTTTCTCCAAAAATATTCGAGCTCTTTCATTAAGACAAAGTTGGGATTTTATAACAAATAGAAATCGCCGATGGCCGGAAAAAAGTTATAGAAGAAGCCACCCGCATGCTACCTACAAGTTTGGTCGCGTATGCGAAAATCGACGACCCTAGGAACGCCTTAAAAGCATGTTCTTCTATGCCAGGTAAAACTAAAATACTCGACTACCTGTAAAAACAGCAGCTTTCAATTTTTTCAACGTTCGAATTTTTCTAGTTTTTTATTTTTTTATTCGCAATTCCAGCTCGGCGGTCATCTTCGGACAGCAAAAAGCATAATCTGAACATAGCACACATTGCGCCCGCTAAATCGCGCTCGCGGTCGAAAAAGTTCGCGCAAATTTCCGACGACGAAAGCGTCGGATCGATTTTACCATCGGCCTCCGAGCAAAGCCTTCGCGCATACGTCGACGTTCCCTAGTAAATATCATCTTTAATAATAAAAAAAAATTATTTGCAAAAAAATAGGCCATGTTACGGCAGGACGAGAATTTTCACCTCTTAGGATCGTCTGAACACGTTTTAAAATTATTAAGCTATCATAATGGTACATAGATTTGCGCAAAGTGCAGTTTCGATAAAAACCTTCCAATTTTTCACGAGAGTTTTAATTCTTAGATATATTAAAAATATATTGATCGATTTTAATTAGTAGATATATTACAGATATATTGATGAATATTTTAATGATTTAAACAATTGAAAATTTATATGGCTTTATCTTTTAATTGTTAGATAATTATATTAAAAATATACTGATTGAATTTAAATAATTAGATATATTAAAAATATATTTATTAATTTTTAATAATTAGAAATATTAAAAATATATTGATTGACTCTTAATTGTTAGATAAATTAAAGATGCAGTGCTTTATTTTTAATTATTAGATTATATTAAAAATATAATGATTTATTTTTAATTATTAGTTATATTAAAAATATAATGATAGATATTTTAATTATTAAATATATTAAAAATAAATTGATTGATTTTTAATTATTAGGTATATTAAAAATATATAGATAGATCTTTTACTTAATAAATATATTAAAAATAAATTGATTGATTTGTTAATTATTAGATGAATTAAAAATATATTGATTAACTCTTAATTATTACATAAATTAAAGATGCATTTTTTAATTTTTTTAATGATTAGATTTTAGTTAAATAATTATAATGATTGATTTTTAATTATTAGATTATATTACAAATATAATAATTGATTTTAAATTATTAGATCAATTAAAAATATAATTATTGATTTGTAAATGTTTAGATAAATGAAAAATATATAGAGAGATCTTTTACTTATTGAATATATTAATAATAAATTGATTGATCTGTTAATTATTAGAAATATTAAAGAGTGCAGTGGGGAACAGTGGAGAATAGTAGAGAATAATGGGAATTTGAGTGTGAAACAATGAAACTTTATAAGAAACTATAGAATGTCTCTTTTGACACTGCAGATAACACTGATTTAAAAGTGCACCTTTATAATGCCTTAGCATCAGTAAATTCTGTTCAGATGGCCTTTGAAGATGCCTGAAGGGGCGAAAGAGCTCGTTATTTAACAATGGAAAAAATCTTTTTTCCGTCCACTAGAGAATTGTTTTCGCGTCGCTTTGTTATTTTCGATATATTTTTCCAACTACTGGCCGTTCTAAAACGCATCGAGCGATAATCGGTTA
The DNA here is from genome assembly GCA_037159825.1 of Tupiocoris notatus. NCBI lineage: Eukaryota > Metazoa > Arthropoda > Insecta > Hemiptera > Miridae > Tupiocoris > Tupiocoris notatus. Next base: position 486,502 of record JASJUZ010000331.1, read on the forward strand.
ATACGAGGTGCGATACTAAATCTATTGGGGACTGCTTAGTAAACGGAATAAAGAAATGAAAGAGAGAAAATTTCGAATCGGAAATTCCACATGTAGCAACAGCTGAGAAGAGAGATAGAGTGAAAGAGAGTTGGAGAGGGACTAAGCGTGCAAAATGCCGACCTTCGATTTGCCTGAATCTGACACTCGGTTTCCTCGGTTTTTCGAATTCGCCTCCGAAACGTGTTCGGCAAAAGTCACATTTTGGAAGGTGGACAACGGAGAGGGGAATATTAAAGCGGTTGAAAAAAAAAAACGACCGATCTAGGTGGACAAATTTTTCTTTCTAGATACCTATAATTTTTTTTTTTTTTTTTTTTTTTTTTTTTTTTTTTTTTTTTTTTTTTTTTTTTTTTTAAAGAAAACTTGGAGAAGTTAGTCGTTCAAAAACGGTAGAAAATGCTGAAACGGATTTTCACCGATGTAAAACAAAATAATAACCACTGCAAAGGAATTTACTGCTTTTGAAAATCGATTCGTCCGGTAATTTATTAATGTATATTATGTGTGTATATTAACGTATTTTTATTGATGGCGCGATATTTTTAATATTGAAGGCTGAATATTTATCCATTATTGACGAAGAAAATCAAGTCAAAAACACCGACGGAGCATAGTTTTTTTTTTTTTTTTTTTTTTTTTCCCCCATTAAGTTTCATTGTGTTTCGATTTATATATTATGTGACCGTGAACATAATATTACACCCTCTCCACAAGAATATTCCTATTCGACTGAAAATCTCTTTTAATACCGTAGTTGGCATATTATATCGACAAGCACCTTAAGAGGACGATAAACGCAAAAACGAAACGAGAAAGGGGGAAATGGTGAGTTAGGGGGAACATTTGCAAATCATCGGTCGCAGAGCGGGATACTGTGATTCGGCTTTGCCTTTTCGGAAAAAAAATTCGATTTGTGATATTCAGGGGTGTAAGGACCTTGAGGAAGCCCAAACGGGAGCTCTCAGCCGCCTTTGGTTGTGTCGCCGTGGAGTCGAAGGCGTCGTTCCTTTTGCTTCACCGTCGTTTTTCGTCTTCTCGTGTACATCGTCTTCGTCGTGAGCTGCTTCCTTCGCCCTAGGCACAACCCTATCGATTACACTATACCCTCGCACCCTATGCAAACCGAGAGGTCTTGTTGCAACTCGACAGAAAAATTCAAGATCAAAAACTCGTTCGACAACGAACTGGGGAAAAAAAATTTTACTTTTAAATAAAGGGGCATTAAAAAAAAAAAAATTTTTTTTTAGCTCCTAATTTGTTCAATCGATCGGCATTTAAGTAAAGAAAAACAATTCGTAGCATGCTTTAGTATTTTTTCGCTATGCAACAGTTATACATCGATTACTGGGCGGAACGAGAAGTGAAAAAGAGATCAGAAAGTTCAAACGCGAAGGAATTATTTCAAATAACTTGATTATTTTTTTTATCGCACCGTTTTTCATAACTGGAATTTAATTATTTATATAATTGTACATTTGTACATTCGATGACATTCTTTCCCATGACAGTTCTTGAATTGAAATTCCGCAAGTACAGATAGCACAGCAGCGTTAGTAGTGCTCGTCAAACATGAAAGAAAGTGTGAACACCGAAGAAAGAGATAGAGACACGTGTGACTGGGACATTGAATCAGTGTGGAAGAATATCTAGAGAACATCGAAAAAAACATTGAATTTCCAGACGTTAAGCGATTCGTCCGCTGCTAGTTGGTGATAGCCGCTGACGTCATTGGCAAATCGTTAACGCCAAACGTTGGCAATTTCAAGTGTGACAGCGTTTTCGCGAAATTGAACAGATCAAAGGGGAAACGGAATCCCTTTACTCTAAATATCAGCTATGTTTAACATTTAGGGTACAAAACCGGTCGACTTACTTGGTCTCGTCGATAAAGACGGCTTCGAGAACTTTTGCCGCGTATAATAAATTTTTTTGAAGGATTTCCGCGGAAATTTCGCCACGGTGTAATTGTTGCAGTAAGCCGCGTAACCTGTGAACACAAGAGACGGGAACGCATCAGCTGTGATAAATTTTTTATGATGTAAGTGAATGTGAAGTGAATGTGAAGTGAATGTGAAGTGAATGTGAAGTGAATGTGAAGTGAATGTGAAGTGAATGTGAAGTGAATGTGAAGTGAATGTGAAGTGAATGTGAAGTGAATGTGAAGTGAATGTGAAGTGAATGTGAAGTGAATGTGAAGTGAATGTGAAGTGAATGTGAAGTGAATGTGAAGTGAATGTGAAGTGAATGTGAAGTGAATGTGAAGTGAATGTGAAGTGAATGTGAAGTGAATGTGAAGTGAATGTGAAGTGAATGTGAAGTGAATGTGAAGTGAATGTGAAGTGAATGTGAAGTGAATGTGAAGTGAATGTGAAGTGAATGTGAAGTGAATGTGAAGTGAATGTGAAGTGAATGTGAAGTGAATGTGAAGTGAATGTGAAGTGAATGTGAAGTGAATGTGAAGTGAATGTGAAGTGAATGTGAAGTGAATGTGAAGTGAATGTGAAGTGAATGTGAAGTGAATGTGAAGTGAATGTGAAGTGAATGTGAAGTGAATGTGAAGTGAATGTGAAGTGAATGTGAAGTGAATGTGAAGTGAATGTGAAGTGAATGTGAAGTGAATGTGAAGTGAATGTGAAGTGTAAGTGAAGCAGAAGGTAGACAGAGAGTTGCTTTGATCTCAAAATTATTATGAAGAACATCTTCAAATCAATTTCGCTTCTGGATCTTTGATCATCGTACAAACGCTTCCTCAATGAGGATGAAAATTTCCGACGATGGGAAAATGCTGACAGGCATCCGATGATAAAACGGGTCCCAAAGGTCTAAAGGAGGAAGAGCTGTGTGATTTTTTTTGGTAATATTTTTTACCGCTTGATGGACAAGGGCACGAGTAGCGACAGGTTCTCGCCCGGAGAAAAATGAATGTCGGGCGAGGCTCTCGTCGGTGAAAAATGCTCTACATCAGGCCACTTTGTCACGGTTTTTCGTCCGGCTATTAATTTAAGTAGAGAGAATCCGTCTGTTGTTATCCTTCTCTGCTGCTCAATGAGTGGAATGATACTCCACCTTTAAAATTTTCATGAGAGCGTAACAAAGTTTATCGCTAATTTATTCCGACCCTCCGAGTTTAAACGCTTACGTTTTCACAGCCACTGAGAAGGGATCGATAACCGAATGAGCAGGATTGGGAAGATGATTTAATAGAAACTTCACCGCCAAGTAGGATCAGGATTCTTTTTAGTACTGTTCGCGTTTCTAATTATTGCACAGTTCATTTTTCGATTTCGCTCATCTCTTTATCGATCGCTTATACTTTTATCGATCGTTTAGTCAATTTTACATCATAGTTCTTCAGTTAATCGCTTATTCTACATCGTAGTTTATCGTATTGACTTGCGCATCGTAATCTTATCATCGGTCGCCGTTTTCTCGCCACTATTCGCCATTTCACTAAATCACCAGATCAGTATTTTTTTTCAGGGCTGCTGAGCGTTTTTATAGGGTTGGGACATCGAAGCTTCTACATGTTTGAAACATCGAAAGCCCACAACATCGATGGTAGCGATATATCGACAGAAAAACATCGATGTTTTATTCACATCAACAAAAAATCGATAAAAAATAATACCGATCTTTTCATTTGTTAATACATTACAGGCTTTGCCGTTTAAGTTTAGGTATCGACTCAAAAGGTGAAACCGAAACCAGTGTTTTGCAAAGCATTACACCGAGTACCCACTGAAAAAATAAATAAAAATTCCCACTTCTCTCGTATGGATTGTTTTAATAACCCCTCGAACGTTTTATACGCAAGAAAAATCGGAGCCTCCATTGAAAAAAAGGGATTACTACGTTTACAAAATCGAAGAATAGACATCGATGTCCCAAAAACATCGAAGCCTAGACATCGATGTTAAATATCGATGTTTTTAGTCCGATACATCGATGTTTTTCTAACATCGATGCCGATGTCCCAACACTAGTTTTTTAACTATTGTCCATCAACATTCTACCGTTTCCTCGCTTACTAAGAGCGGCGCAGGACAGAAATTCAAACGAAACCGGCGCCGATTGCAAAAGGCGATTTATCTGCGGCGAGTTAAATCCTGCAAAGGTTTTTATATTCCGTCGCGAATTTTCTCCGGGGATTTATCGACGCGACAAAACCAGGCTCACCCGGGCGGATGAATATTTGCCCTATTTCTCCCTCAGTTGGGTTTCATTTTATTTTTCCACCGAAGCTCGACCGAACGTGCATCCATGGGAGATGGAGGCCGTTGCTAGTTTAAACACGTAGCGATTTTAAGAACTGTCGATTCCAGGCTGTATCGAGCAACTCCTTGCCACTTACAGTACAGCCCGAATAAATAAGGCGAGCCAAATATTTGCGGCAAGAGCTGCATTACATGTATTCCGTATAGAATAAATGTTTTCCCAAGCGGATAACTCGAGTACTTAGCTTTATATCAAAACATATCCTCCGTCGACGTGTCAAGAATGTAATGGAAGCTATGGCTCCACTTCGCCCTGAAGATGCCCGAACGGGCGAAAGTGCTCGCCGATAAATCGGAGAACGGGTCGCCTGGTTTCCTCACAACCGATGGACATAGAAGAATGTCATATTTTCAAAAATAATTCCCGTCCGAATAAATATTTTATTTCACTATTGTCGTCTATTTACAGGAACTCACCGAAGTGCAGCTTTGTCGCAGGCATCAGGTGTGTCGAAAGGCGGTTGGTGTTCAGTGTCAAGGTCGAGCGTTTCGAGAGCTGTCCCGGAATCGTCTCCGGGCGTCTCCCTGTTTGACGATCCGGAACCCGACGTCCCTTTCCTTCCGCTGCTCCTTCTCACGATCGTCAACGGCCCCTGATCTGCAACACATGTTGGACCAAATCTTTCGGTAAAAATATGAAGCGAAATAAAACGATTTGGCTGCACTGGATTTTTCTATTGGAATATATGCCATCTAGCCTATCTAGATTAACGACCTACGTCGACCACAAGGGCAACTATGTTTGCGAAAACGAGCTGCTGCACTAGGCCAATCAACGAAAAGAATGGAGTGAATGAGTGAGTGAGTGAACGGGTGATAAATAAACGAATGCTGATGAATAAATAGATGTGAATGAAGAAATAAATGAGAATGAATAAATGAACGAGAATGAATAAATGAATGTGAATGAATAAATGAATGGGAATGAATAAATGAATGGGAATGAATAAGGATGAATAAATAAACGAGAATGAATAAATGAACACGAATGAATAAATGAACAAGAATGAATAAATAAACGAGAATGAATCAATGAATGAATGAGAATGAATGAATGAATGAGAATGAATGAATGAATGAGAATGAATAAATGAACAAGAATGAATAAATAAACGAGCATGAATAAATGAACGAGAATGAATAAATGAACAAGAATGAATAAATAAACGAGAATGAATAAATGAATGAATGAGAATGAATAAATGAACAAGAATGAATAAATAAACGAGAATGAATAAATAAACGAGAATGAATAAATGAACAAGAATGAATAAATGAACGAGAATGAATAAATAAACGAGAATGAATGAATGAATGAGAATGAATGAATGAATGAGAATGAATAAATGAACAAGAATGAATAAATAAACGAGAATGAATAAATGAACGAGAATGAATAAATGAACAAGAATGAATAAATAAACGAGAATGAATGAATGAATGAATGAGAATGAATAAATGAACAAGAATGAATAAATAAACGAGAATGAATGAATGAATGCGAATGAATAAATTAGTGAGAATGAATCAATGAAAGAGAATGAATAAATGAATGAGAATGAATATATGAATGGGAGTGAATAAATGAACAAGAATGAATAAATGAACGAGAATGAATGAATGAATGAGAATGAATAAATTATTGAGAATGAATCAATGAATTAGAATGAATAAATGAATTAGAATGAATAAATGAATTGGAATGAATAAATGAATTAGAATGAATAAATGAATTAGAATGAATAAATGAATTAGAATGAATAAATGAATTAGAATGAATAAATGAATTGGAATGAATAAATGAATTAGAATGAATAAATGAATTAGAATGAATAAATGTATGAGAATGAATAAATGAACGAGAATGAATAAATGTATGAGAATGAATAAATGAACGAAATGAATCAATGAAAGAGAATGAATAAATGAGTGAAAATAAATAAACAAATGAGAATGAATAAATGAATGAAAATGAATAAATGAACGAGAATGAATAAAAAATGGAATAGATGTGATTGAAGGAATAAAAATGCCTTGAAACGTAAAACATCAAATTTTGAGGGGGGTTATAAATTTTTTTTTCTTGGGCGATTACAATGGTTTATTATTGAATAATAAACCAATAAATCTGAATGAATTACTTTGAATAAATGGGAATAAATTAATAAATGTAAATAAAGAAATAAATGTGTGAGTGAATGAGTGCAAAATATTGAATAAATGGGAATGAACTTATGGGAATGAATGTGAATTAATAATAGTGATTTAATATGAATAAAGGAATGTGAATGCATCATGAATGTAAGTGAACGAATGTGAAAGATTTATTGTAAATGAATGAACGTGAACGAATGCTTGTGAATGCTAACGAATGATTTATACTAACAAATGAATTGCTACTACTGAATGAATGACTGTGGATGGGGGAATGTGTATAAGTGAATATAAATGAGTAAATTTGAACGAATGTTAATGCAAAATGTGTGAAATAAATAGATGAATAGGACAAATAGGTATTATTATTAGTAGGCAGTAGTTGCTATAATTTGGTATGTTGGTGGAGGTGTTTGAATGTACTTTGTATCATAAAGTATTGGGTTTTTCAACTGGAGCAAAGTTGTAGCAGAATTAGACATAACAACTTCAAGTTTTCCAAGATTTGTAACTTGCACAGTGGATAACTCAAACAAAAAGTCGTCAATTCAGATGTTTGAATATACCAAAAGATGGGTAATTTAATTGTCCACATTTTCCTAATGTAATGTACCTATCCATTTTTCAACCGTTTTTGCGTTATTCAACAATATTAGTAGACTATACACGAAAAAATGACATTTTTCAACTTTAAACGTTATTTTCATCTATTTAGTGCGAAAGAAACAAAGAATGCGCCATATATTATTGATGTACACATCATCAACTATCATTATGCTGAATTTGAGCGAAATCTATTGCAAAAAATTTCTCACGAAAAATCCAAGGGGTCCCCCTGCGATTTTTTTCAACCGAACAGTTAACGAATTTTTACTCGTCTCTCAATACAGATAAAAATCTGAAATTTTCAGGAAAGTTGTGTCTTACCAAGATGTATTTTTGTGATTTTTTTTATTTCTCGGAAAAATCTGCAAGTGGTCCAAAAAAATCGGTTTTTGAAAGCTCAAAAATTGGGCTTTAACGGTGATTTTCGGGGTCAAAATAAAGAATAATCAATTGTTTTATTATGCAGGAGTCTTCATTTGAACGCCTTACACACGTACATAGCAAAAAATTTGGTGAAAAAAATTTAAACAGAGCCAGAGAAATTATTTTCCGTAAATCGAGTTATTCGCCGGCCGCAATCTCGAGCTCCGCTGGCATCGGTAATAGTGAAAAATTAAATTTTCGTTTTAAAGCGATTTTGAAAGCTATTCTTATAGGAAATTTAACGCTGAATCCGAATATGACGTCAAAACGGCGGAAATTTCACGACAACTATCAGTTTTTCCAGGTTTTATACTACGCCACTCCTACGTTTTTCAACTTTGAAAATTCGTTGCAAATACTTACAGTACTGTTAAAATTTGATTAATTAATGATTCTTACAGGAAATTAAACGTAGAATTCGAATTCAAAGTGAAAAAAATTAAAATCGAACAATTATTAATATTTTTCGAATTTTTTTCGTTTTTCACAGTTTCAACTTCGGGATTTTTTTCGTCACGTTCCCGAAATGGGAATAATTAGGTGCTGTGGAAGAAAATGTTGTAAGTTTAATGTAGAATCCATTAAAAATAAGAAAATGGCTAGCATATGTAATAGCTCTCGAGATATATTCCACTTTATGTCAAAAAACGTGTTTTGACTTTTCTTCAAACGTTAATAGCTCCGCGGGGACATAACATAAAAATATAATTAAATACACCAAATTGTGGGATTTTGATTGCTCTTTCTCGCTTTTGAGTAATATATCTATGTAAAAGTGGTCGGTTCGAAAGTTATTGGCGAAAAACAGGCAAAAAAACGCGAAAAACAGGGTCATAAAATTTCGAAGTGGAATAAAATTTGAACAGAGGCCTAATTAAAAAAAAGAAGATTTTTTCACACGATGAGTTTGTCTCTATTTGACGGCTCTATGACCAAAATTTGATTACCTATTCCCAGTTTATCAATCAATTGGATGCCCAAGATTTTTTTTACGTCCCCTTCGGGGCGAAAAATCGCGATCGCGGAATTTCAACTTCCGGACGCAGTAGCTCCTAAAATAATGGATTTCTTATATACTAAGTAACTTGCAAAGTTGTAGCCAGTTAAATTTTGAACATTTTTGTAATTACAACTGTTAGGTTTGCTTGCTTATTCGCGGAGCTATAGCCTTCCAAAGTCGGAATTTCAAAATTTCGTTTTGAAAAATCGTCATGCATTTAAAAAAAATCGCGCGGAGATAATATTAATTTGCCACTGTATTCGTTTAGCAATTTGAAAATGATACGGTGAAAAACCTCTGAAATTTCGATTTAGGACTTTGATACTTCTCAGGGGAGCTTTATTTAAGTTTTTGAGCTGCCTAGGCAGTAAGCTAAACTAAGTTTAACCATATGACAGCTAACTTAAGAATAACAGACTCTTGAGTTCAAATTGCATTGAATTCAGCCGACTGGAAACTGAGTCGGGTTAGGGGATGAAAATCACACTTACTTTTAATGAAATGTCAAGTTAAAAATGAATAATTATAAAAATAATAATAAAAATAATAATAAAAAATAATAATAAAATAATAACAAAAATAAATTAAAAATAATAATATTTATAAAAAATTATCATTATAAATAATAATAATTAAATAATAATAATAATAGTAGGTAATAATAATAATAATAATAATAATAATAATAATAATAATAATAATAATAATAATAATAATAATAATAATAATAATAATAATAATAATAATAATAATAATAATAATAATAATAATAATAATAATAATAATAATTAAACAATAATAATAACAATAATAATTAAATAATATTAATAGTAATAATAATTAAACAATAATAATAACAATAATAATTAAATAATAATAATAATGATAATAATGATAATGATAATGATAATAATAATGATAATAAAAATAAAAATAAAAATAAAAATAAAAATAAAAATAAAAATAAAAATAGAAATAGAAATAAAAATAAAAATAAAAATAAAAATAAAAATAAAAATAAAAATAAAAATAAAAATAAAAATAAAAATAAAAATAGAAATAGAAATAGAAATAGAAATAGAAATAGAAATAGAAATAGAAATAGAAATAGAAATAGAAATAGAAATAGAAATAGAAATAGAAATAGAAATAGAAATAGAAATAGAAATAGAAATAGAAATAGAAATAGAAATAAAAATAAAAATAAAAATAAAAATAAAAATAAAAATAAAAATAAAAATAAAAATAAAAATAAAAATAAAAATAAAAATAAAAATAAAAATAAAAATAAAAATAAAAATAAAAATAAAAATAAAAATAAAAATAAAAATAAAAATAAAAATAAAAATAAAAATAAAAATAAAAATAAAAATAAAAATAAAAATAAAAATAAAAATAAAAATAAAAAAAATTATAATAAAATATTAATAATAATAAAATATTAATAATAATAAAATATTAATAATAATAAAAATAAAATATTAATAATAATAAAAATAAAATATTAATAATAATAATAGTAATAAAATATTAATAATAATAAAATAAAATATTAATAATAATAAAAATAAAATATTAATAATAATAAAAATAAAATATTAATAATAATAATAATAATAGTAATAATAAAAATAATAATAATAATAATAATAAAAATTATAATAATAAAATAAAAAAAAATAATAATAAAATAAAAAATAATAATAATAATAAAAAAATGAAAAATGATTGCAGAGCCGGTGCAGGAAAATAAGGAAGTGAAGAGTGTTATCCTCGTTATCTTTCGGACGACTGCGTTTCTAGACTGTTCTCTCCTTTCTCGGATTAATCGATGGTATTGCCGTTTTTCGAATTTACGACTGTTATTCAAAGCTTTGTCTCGTCTTATCGGCTGGACGATATCAAAGGATGTCCGATAAACGTTGCGCAACGGGGGTAGCTCTGAGCGCGAGGTCCGGTCAGTTCGTAAGCGATAAAGATGGAACGACGTCGTGTTCTATTCGCCTTCGTCGCGTTCGCCCTAACGATCGTCCAGGGGAAGATTTTCAGTCCAGTCGAATTGGCGAGGTCTCTTCACCAATTGAAAGTGTCCGACTGGGACATACCGACGTACGTCTGCTTAGCTCACAACGCGTCCGAATTGAACACGCAGCACAAGGTGGTCGTCGAATTTCGGCCGTTCCGCAGGAACGTTACTTTCTACGGGTTGTTCGGCATACCCGAAATTTGGATCCAGTCGTGCCACCTTAGCCCGGCGTTGCTCTTGGACGACGACATCTCCGACGACATAAAATGCGTCCACCAGGAACTCTCGCAGCGAATTTCGATCTTCGACAGGACCGACCACTTGGGAGCGTTGACGCCTCACATTGTCGACCTCGACAAGTGTTTCAACTGGTGGGAAACCCTTCCTCCCTATTCGATTTCGTCGTTCGGCGACAACTGCAAGTCGTCCGAAGACGACGAAACGACGCCTTACGACGTTTCCGAAACGTCAATATCTCCAGGAAACCACGGGAACCAAGAGAGGGTCGATTTCAAAAACGAACCATCCCACCAAGCTCATACGCAAGTGCAAGAAGCGACGCATAATACGCCATCGGTATGTAAATGCACGGCCGACAGCCGCAGCGTCCTGACGGACATATCGTTGGTTTTCCTGAACCTGATACTCATCGTTTTGTGCTACATAATTTGGACGACGTTCGCCCAGCGAAGGCGCTTCGTCGACGCCGAAGCGGTCCAATTCGTGAACCCTCATACGCTGACAGTATAGAATGTGAAAGGTGAAAGGGAATTATTTTAACCGCAAATCGAATAAAACGAAGAGTTTCAGCTGATAGTGTTTGCATTAATTTTTCTTTCATTTCACCTATTCTATTGTAGATTAATTTTTTCTAATGTAATTTAATTTTTAGTTTTCTTTTTAAAAAATATTTATCTTTTTTTTCTTTTTAAAAAATATTTATCTTTCTTTTTCTTTGAAAAAAAAAAAATTTTCAATTTTAGTATTGTTTTGAAAAAAAATTTTTTTTTTTTGTTTTTCTTTAATTTCACGTATTTAATTGTAGAGCTCCGGGCTGGGAGGCGATCGATTATTATATTGAATGCAATAAAACTCTTTGACGAATTGTGAGAAAATTAAGTACGCGAAGATTCGATCGAAAAACTTGGAAGCAGAGCGTACTCAACAGCTGGTATCCACGGTAACCCAGTCTTGATCGTTGCCATGGAGCCTCTACTGTAGTGGTGAATAATTTTTCACAATTGTTTGCAGAAGGTTTGAGGAATTTTCTCGGCTAATTTCTCACTCAATCAAAATTGGTTGGGCTAATTGGTGAAATATTTAGCGAAATTAAGACGAATCCGGTAAAAAGAGAACAAATCTGTAAGTAGACAGAGAAGTCAAAATAGAAAATTCTACATTTTTTATTTTTATTTAAAAAGTTTACCCAAAATCTATATTTTTTCTCAACTTTCTACTTTAATTCTATTAAAAAGTTCAAGATTAATTCGTCCAAAAAATGATTTTTCTCCCTAATGTCTTTTTAAAAATTATTAATTATTTGTCGAATTAATCTATCTTAATATTTATTTTAAACTACGATACGACAAAAATGTAACCTTGAAAAAAATTAACGTTTTTTTTTGTTATAGCTAGAAAGTCAATATTCGTACTGAAATTCTTCTTGAATTCACCCGAAAATTTATTTTACCTCCAAATTCTAATACCGAATGAAATAGTTCAATATTTATTTAAAAGATACATTACGGCGAAATTAATGGCAAAAATATTTGGATTAAAGTTGAAAAATAATATCTTACTTTGTTCAACTAAGTAAATCTGTTTTAAAATTGATCCGTTACAATTCCAAATAATTTTTTAAACGTTTTTTCCAAAATAAAAATATTTTCTAAAAACTCTTCTCGAAAAATTATCAGAAATTATTGAATTTCGAAAATTAATTTCGTCATAACAGTTTCTTTATTCTTTGGAGAAATTATTTTTTAATTTTACTTAAAACTGTTAACTAAATTCTTCCTAAAATCTTCTTAAAAATTCTTCCGTTCCATATTTTTTCAAGATGGTAAAAATCTGAAGAGTAAACATGTAAAAATATTTTAGAAATCTAAAATAAAAATATGGTATGTGATCTGAAGTGATAATTTTATATATGTAGATTGATTATCTAAAAATATGTCAAATAATCGATCAAACGAGAAAAAAATTTTTTTCTTTCTACATTGTTGTATCTGGAAAATTTTTCCTAAATTCGTCCTGAAAATTCATCTCACATTCTTGGGAAAAATCGACCGAAAATTTTTCCCTCTCTAAACATGGTCAACTGATACAATTGCTCTACCTGATTTTTTTAAACATAATCGTTCTGCACGAATTTTCGCTTAACTGATCTACCTGAATTTTAATTTTAAAACATCATATCGCGAAACGCCGACGTGAAATCGTCGAAAAAGGGAAGATTTTTTTCTCTCGCCGAAAAATGAATTTGCGAAAACAAAATCAGAGACCTTTTCCAAGGTGAACTGGCGAGTTCAACGTTAAGATTCCGAGATGGGAAAAGTTTGCTAGCCTATTAATATTAGCTTTCGCCTTAATTTTAATAATCCGAGCCTTGACGCTTGAAAGGATTTCGATGCAAAGAGGTTAAAAAATATTCACCAGCTCGAGACGAATTTGTATGAAATTTTCGAGTGATTCTGAAGAAGAGCGTTTTCACATATTTAACAATGATATAATACTGTGGAATAAAGAAAAAGGGCCATTTTCGATGGAGAATCGATTTTAGGGCTGGCTAGGGCTGGTTAAAGCTTGTTAGGGCTGGTTAAAGCTCGTTAGGGCTGGTTAAATCTCGTTAGGGCTGGTTAAAGCTCGTTAGGGCTAGTTAAAGCTCGTTAGGGCTGGTTAAATCTCGTTAGGGCTGGTTAAAGCTCGTTAGGGCTGGTTAAAGCTCGTTAGGGCTGGTTAAAGCTCGTTAGGGCTGGTTAAAGCTCGTTAGGGCTGGTTAAAGCTCGTTAGGGCTGGTTAAAGCTCGTTAGGGCTGGTTAAAGCTCGTTAGGGCTGGTTAAAGCTCGTTAGGGCTGGTTAAAGCTCGTTAGGGCTGGTTAAAGCTCGTTAGGGCTGGTTTAAAATGGTTGTGTCTGGTTAAAGCTGGTTGCGGCTGGTTAAAGCTGGTTATGGCTGGCTTCAGCTGGTTAAAGCTGGTTAAATCTGGTAAGGGGCCATTCGATGTGTTGTTGGCCAAATCATTATTTCAAATGGGAAATCGATTGAAGGGCGGCTTTTTTTAGTTTCTACTATTAATTTGAATGTTCCGGACCGAACCAACCGAAATAAGCTCGAATTTTCGGGCAATTTCAACATTGTCTGAATCGATACCAAAAAATATCATCTTAGATTAATATACTATGGTTACCCTTTAAAAAATCAAAATTCCTATCAATTAAGACACTTACTGTTCAATTGGCCGTTGCTAGCGGGCGGAGGAGACGGGCGGGAACGTTCGTCTCTCAAATTTCGGTCCGGCGGGCTGGCCACTGAAAACAAATTGCATAAATTACTATTGATTTTTTCGCTTGGTTGTCGTCGCATCTATTGTCGTAGAGGGGTTGTGAGGGGGAGAAAAACTAGGCGACTTATTCTCCAGGTTTTTAATGGCTGGCCGAGCACTTTCGCCCATTCGGGCATCCTCAGGGCGACGTGGAACCATGAGGTCCACAGGCTGTGGACCTCATGGTTCCACGTCGCCCTGAGGATGCCCGAATGGGCGAAAGTGCTCGGCCAGCCATTAAAAACCTGGAGAATAAGTCGCCTAGTTTTTCTCCCCCTCACAACCCCTCTACGACTATTGATTTTTTGTATTTTTCAAAATTCTAACAAGATACGAGTCGATAATAATTACAAATAGTCAGCAGACCGGCGAATTATATCTGTATAGTATGTATAGATAAAACCTACCAAATAGGAAGAGTTAGCACAATTTATATACTGCACAGGTATAAATAATATACAATATTAATTTTACATATACAATCAATATTGGAATATATAAAACAAACTTATAGAATTACATATAAAAATACAAAAAAGGTGTACAAACAGTATAATTATATACAAAACATGCTTATTTTATTTCTCTGAGAAACACACATGCGAGCAAAAAAGGCGAATAGTTTTAACCGAGGTAGAAAATGCTTGTAAGAAGAGCCATTGAAAAAGGAATTTATAGATTCGAGAATTTAAATGTGCCCGGACTTGAACGTACCGAGTAAAAATGAAGAACATGATATGATATTAGTTTAGGTAGTAAAATGTGTAATAATTAAGTATAATAATTTGTAATGCCTGTTTACATTTTTGTCTGTGATACGTTTACGCAATGTCATACTACGTTACTGGGCGTCATTACCCGTGTATATCATCAATAAATGAATGAATGAATGAATGCATGAAGGAATGAATTAATAAATAAATAAAAATAACTAAATAAATTAAATAAATAGATAAAAATAACTAAATAAATGAATAACTGAATGAATGAATAAAAAAAAAAAAATAACTACATAAATTAAATAAACAAATGAATAGGTAGATGAATAAAAATGACTAAATAAATTAAATAAAAAGAAAAAATAACTAAATAAATTAAATAAATAGAAAAAAACTGAATTGAATAAATATATAAAAAAGATAACTAAATAAATGAATAACTGAATAAATAAATAAATAAACAAAAATAAGTAAATAAATTAAATAAACAATTGAATAAAAAATAACTAAATAAATTAAATAAACAAATGAATAAAAAATAACTAAATAAATTAAATAAACAATTGAATAAAAAATAACAAAATAAATTAAATAAACAAATGAATAAAAAATAACTAAATAAATTGAATAAATAGATGAAAAATAACTAAATAAATTAAATAAATAGATGAACAATAACTAAATAAATTAAATAAATAGATGAAAAATAACTAAATAAATTAAATAAACAAATAAATAAAAAATAACTAAATAAATTTAATATATAGATAAAAAATAACTAAATAATTAAATAAATAGTTATATAAAGAGTGCGTTAGACGACCCTTTCTGGGTAAAACTGGGGGCCACCTAACGCAACTTGCATTAGGTGGCCCCCACAACATAAATTGTGCGTTACGTGGCCCCTTTTGCGAAAGGTGGCCCCCAACGTGGGGGAAATAATTTTTCCCTCCCAACTATATTTTGTGCATTAGGTGGCCCCCTATGCAATAGGTGGCCCCCAAATAGGGAATTATTATCTTCTGTCTGTGAAAGTGGAGGGGGAGGAAAAAAGACTCCTAGAGGTCATTCATGAGTATTTTTGAGATATTTCGTGTTCGCAACGATCCCGATTTCCGGCGCTGAATTTCCACTACCTACGCAATTGGTAAATTTTAATAAAATTGTTTTCGCCTGTGGGAGAAGATGGGGTGAATGAACTATTTGGATTCTACGTGCCTTGAAACGCAAACCATCACATTTTTAGGGGGTTAGATAATGTTATTTTTTTTTTTTTTTTTTTTTTTTTTAGCCACTAGGTATTATTATTGAATAATAAACAAAAAAAATATTTCGCCAGGGGATTGGACTCCTAGAGATCATTCATTGGTATTTATGAGACGTTTCGTGTTCACTATGATCCCACCAGGAAAAAAGACTCCTAGAGGTCATTCATGAGTATTTTTGAGATATTTCGTGTTCGCAACGATCCCCATTTCTGGCACTGAATTTCCACTACCTACGCAATTGGTAAATTTTAATAAAATTGTTTTCGCCTCTGGGAGAAGATGGGGTGAATGAACTATTTGGATTCTACGCGCCTTGAAACGCAACCATCACATTTTTAGGAGGATAGATAATGTTTTTTTTTTTTTTTTCTGTAGCCACTAGGTATTATTATTGTATAATAAACCAAAAAAATTATTTCGTCAGGGGATTGGATTCTTAGAGATCATTCATTGGTATTTATGAGACGTTTTGTGTTCACTATGATCCCACCTTCACGCCGTAAATTTTCGCTACCTAGCACCTTCATAGTAGGTAAACAATTTTTAAACTAGTGCTGTGCATTGATCACACAGTACCTACTTCTATGTTTGAGTCGGTAACAGGTATTATAACCAATTATAAAATCAAGAAAATCGTACGAAGACCAAAAACCTTGTTGAATTATACCATAACCACAATTAGGTACCTACCTATACAAACAGACAAAATCATTTCCACTGTTCGATGGACGATGTAATGATTGAAAACAAATCCACCTCATCAAGTAAGTGTCGTTCACTCGTCGTTACAAACATTCAAAAACCTCCATCATTAAAATATTTTGATTTTTTTTCGTTGTAGGGGTTGAGGGAGTTCAAAGTATATTCACTCTTGCGGTCTATAAAAACCTCTAAAGCAAAAAAAAGGCATATGGTGGAAATATGTTAATGGAAATGTTATCCAAACTATACAAAACAAGTTCTGTGAACGTGGTCAGAGCTGGTCAAATATAGAGCAACACAGCCCCAAAAAGTACAATAGCTGAAAATGCGTTTTACGAGGAAATACTGCATGTGACACCAAAAATAGAAATCAAGCGATATTCAGCTGTCATATAGAAACATGTAAGTAAAGTCCCTCACCGTTCAAATATATTCGTTTTTGCGGTCTACAAAAATCAAAATGTAACCAATATGCAAATAACCCGGAAGTACTGTATGTGACCCACTTGATAAAAATCAGGCATCATTCAATCACCGACCCCAACATTTCAAGACCTTGAACGTTCGAATACATTGAGTTTTGCGGCCTGTAAAAATCAAACTACAAAACGTGCACTAGCGAAATCGTGAAAAAGGCTCATAACGTGGAGGCACTGTATGTGACCCACTATAAAAAAAATCTTGTTCTTCGTTGTTGGGGTTGAGGGGAGAACCACGGCGACTTGTTCTCCTGTTTTTTATTGTCGGCCTGCCAAGCACTTTCGCCCATTCGGGCATCATCAGGGCTTTGTTGCACCATTACAAGGTATCCACGGCCTCGGATGCCTCGGATATCCACGGGGCCGTGGATACCTTGTAATGGTGCTACGAAGCCCCGATGATGCCCGAATGGGCGAAAGTGCTTGGCAGGCCGACAGTAAAAAACAGGAGAATAAATCACCGTGGTTCTTCCCCTCAACCCCAACAACGAAGAACAATAAATGCGACAAAGCTACAACGAAAAAAACTGGTGTCTTCTGCTTGCCATAACCGACATTTCAAGCCTTCAAACGTAGAAAAAGATTAACTCTTATAGCCTGTAAAAATCGAAACAGAAAAAACTTTGAACGCTTATATCTCGTAAGTAACAAGTTATTAATTTTATTCTTCGATTTAATCGGACCTTGCAGCCTTCTTCATTCACAGTTTGAGTTGCCAGCCAAGTAGGTAGGTACTAAAACTTTGATTCAATCAATACCTACTTACACACACTTGCAAATTATCTTAAAATTTTGCTCATAGCTCGTTCCGAAAAATTCGGTATTTTTGACTCGAAAATAGTTGCAAAATTCGTTTCATGCATTGCAGAATTGAATCCTAGATTTGCATTTTTTCGTATATGTAGGTAATGTTTATCTCGGGTAGGTAATTATTATCTCATGAAGGTTTTTTGAGAAAAAAATGAGAAGCTGCTTTGCAGAAATAGAGATACAAAATTCAAAAGTTTTTTACGTAGATTGTTTTCAAAAAAGCAAAAACTATATAGGTACATGCATATATTTAATTTTTTTTATTTCTTTTATTTCTTTTTTTTTAGTCTTATGAGCGGGGCGTTGAACTTCTTCGTCGTTTGAAGATCTAATGAGTAAATCAAGAATAGGAGGGTTGAGCACTCCGAATTCAAGCACTCCCCATAAAATTATGTGGCCAGCTTTAATGACAATCTCGTCTTTACTGTATCTACGCTAACGGAAATCATTTTTTGTACCTACAGTCCGCGTATTTGAAAATTTATCGTAGTATCAATATTATTTTTCTTGAAATAACGACGAATGAAAATCGGACGATGAACGAATGACGGGTGAAAAACGAACGAAGAAATCGAACTCGCGGGATTAAAACGGGAAATCGCGAAGTCAGACAATCTAATGCTATGACATGTTCTTTTATCATGTTATCATTACTCTGTGATCTCGGTAAACTCGATGTTATGATTCTTTTATTCCTGGTCAAGCTAAAATTACGAGCCATAAGAAAATTTTTCGGCAATTTCGTGGAGAAATCCCCTGGATTCTCTCGCAGATCATATATGGGCAATCAACTCGTTGCACGGACCGAGCGTCCATTTTGAATGCGACCGCAGCCCACCATCGGTAATGTCAATCGCGAATCTAAATTAATTAATGGAGAAAATCCATGTGAATTCTGCGGACTCTCAATGCATTAGTAAAAACCGATGCAGAAGGTGAGGGGTGGTTTTAGAACTGCTTTTTCAAAATAAAAGAAAATACGAAGAGTAGTTTACTTGCGAGTAGTTTACTATGTTCCCACCTAACAAGGGAAAACTCCGTATCAACTATAGTAATTTTGATCAATTTTATTTTTCCTTATTTTCAAATTGAAAGCTAAATTTTTCGCCTAATGGTACATTTGAAGAGAGTGTTTGACGAGCATTCCAACGAGTATAGAACGATTTTTATAGCTCCAAGAACTCTCGAGTTATACCCTCATGCCAAGTTCTGAATATCTCCCAAATTAAACACAAAAGCTGCGATAATTGGAAAACCGATAAAGCTATCGACCGAGCGATGGCCTCATACGAACAAGCGTTCAAAAATACATAGAAATTTCCGAGAAGTATTCGAAAATACGAATTTTCTTTCCCTCCTAACCCCAAAAAATGGCGTTAATATTGCAAGGTGTATAAATGACAAGGTGGGCTCGATCATTAAGGGGCAGCTTTCTCTGACGTCACTGGTATAAACTTTCCTCATAGCCGCATACGAATTTCATTGCAACAACGTTACTTCTCCGCTTTCCTTTCAATGAGAATGTTTTGTGTACGCCAAGTTTTTTTATTACAGTTTATTAGTTTTAATAGAGAGTTTCATCAAGGTTTTTTTTAATCAAAAAAACTTATGATAGATTTTTTTCTGCCTCTAGCCACCAAATAATTAATAAAAACCGAGAATTAAAAATTTCTAAAAGTCTTAGAATTATTCACGAGGATCTACGATGTCCAATAAATTAAATTCCACCGAAACGCTGGGTCACCGGAGGGAAATAAATCGTTACGTGCGCCTTCATATGAAATACGGCAGTACCCGCAATACATAGCTGCAGTTGCTGGCGTTGCCTATGCCGATGATTAAGGCGTCGAGCGGACGCCGGATAGGATTTTTTCCGATTGTACGGTATCGCGATTGATACTTCCTCAGGCTCAAATATAAATAGAGCATTTTTACTCGGTATTTTCAAGGAATATTGCGGAATTATTCTTCTCAAGAGTTTCGATATATTATTATTATGGTGACGTTTGAACAGAGTAGATAAATTGCTATTGTGATAGGTTTTTGGTTTATTATTCATTAATAAACCATTGTAATCGCCCAAGAAAAAAAAATTTTCTAACCCCCCTCAAAATTTGATGTTATACGTTTCAAGGCATGTAGAATCCGAATATCCAATAAAAAAAAATCTGTCCGTCCGCCGTACGCCGTCCGCCGATTACAATGGTTTATTATTGAATAATAAACCAAAAGTGAAGGACATTGTTAGCTGAGTCAAATAACATAAAATTTATAGACATCTGATGTAAAAACGTCAATATCAATAATTTTTTCCCACTTTTTTTTCAACGGTGATTTTTTTTAACTTCATCAGTGAAGAACGTTAAAAATGAAAAAATAGTGTTTCGAAAATAAAATATCTGAATATTTACGATTAAGTAGGTATTTTAAAAGTCAATTTTTAAATTATTTGAATTCTATCAGATTATTTTTGTTTCTTTTAATTTTAAGTATGGTTATAGATAAAAAATTTTATCGAGAAAAAATGATAGGTACCTAATTAATTGTAAGTACCTAATGAAATTCCGCTGCCAAAGGTTAGTGAAAAGCTATCTAACTAGTGTTAGTCTTTATACCAGTGACGTCATACCGTGCGGGTTAGTATCGGATCGAGCCCACCTGTGTTCTAGTCACCTTGACCTAATGCGGGGTCACCTAATGCAAGAGCTACCAAATCTGGGGGCCACTTAATGCAAAAGGGCCACCTAACGCACAAAGTTGGTTTATATATAGATGAAAAATAACTAAATAAATTTAATATATAGATAAAAAATAACTGAATAAATTAAATAAATAGATGAAAAATAACTAAATAAATTAAATAAACAAATGAATAAAAAATAACTGAATAAATTTAATATATAGATAAAAAATAACTAAATAAATTAAATAAATAGATGAAAAATAACTAAATAAATTAAATAAATAGATGAAAAATAACTAAATAAATTAAATAAACAAATGAATAAAAAAAACTAAACAAATTTAATATATAGATAAAAAATAACTAAATAAATTAAATAAATAGATGAAAAATAACTAAATAAATTAAATAAATAAAAATAACTAAATAAATAAATAATAAATAACTAAATAAATAAATAATAAATAACTAAATAACTGAATAAAAATAACTAAATAAATTAAATAAAAATAAATGAATTAATTAAATAAAAAAATAACTAAATAAACTGAATGAAAAATAAAAAATAGCTAAATAAATTAAATTAAAAAAAATGTAAACACTAACTAAATAAATAAATAAAATTTGATTATTTTCCAGTACCTGCATTGTGTCATACTATGACTACGAATCTTCTAATTGATGGCAGAAAATATATAAACGCCGTCAAGTTCATGAGAGAGCTTAATAATATTCTCCGCACGGATAATTCCTCCGCGCTAAATTACGAAATAATCCTCCTCGCAATCCTCAATACGGAACCGAGCGTTCTTGCATTGTACGGCGAACTCGAGCCTTCCACATGATAACTCATTCAAGAGCTTGGACTCGGCTTTGATTAATTCCTATACAAGCAATTGGAGCCAAGATGATGCTGCTGCGTATCGATCGTCTCTCGACGCTTTTGTCATACGAGCAATCGCTAATTATGGCCACTCACGTAACCCTTACGTTCCGTTGTTGGCGGCAATCGAAGCCGAAGCTATTCGGTAATGATACGGCGCAGTATCGCGTAATGTTGCACCAGAATGGTCATACGAAGCATGGATTGGATTCGAACGTTAATTAAAATGGAGGAAATAGATCTGCGCAATAATGCGGCCGTCGGATTTCGATCCGAGGCAAAATTATAATTGTTCTCTAGGGGCTGGAAATGAATCGAAACAATCGTAAGTGAGGTGATTTAAGGGAATTGAAAACTGTTTCAAGCCCGCTTGAAAAACCGGTCTAAACGTATTTGTATATTTAAAAAAAAAATATTTTTTAAATCGAAATTTTGCAAATTTTCCAGCAGAGCGCGTACAGTAGAAAATTCGAATTTACCGTTTTTTATGGTATTTTTCCGGGGAACTTTTGAACATGCTCGAATGATATTTTCCGTGAATTGAACGACTAGTTGGTTTTGATTTTCACCGGTTTGATTCTTTATGCAGGGGTTTTTTAGTGGGGAAACTTGGAATTTCGGAAATGCTATCGAGTTCGATTGGAAAACTTGGAATTTTTCAGTCGTCTTTTCCATTTGGAAATTCTGAAAGTTGTAATTGTAATTTGGGAATTACAAGAAACGCCTGAAAATTTTACCTTATTTTTGGGTGTTTTGAAAGTTTTAATTTATGAACTCGTAAACTGACAAAATTTGTAGAATTGTTTGGAATTTTCTAAAAGGCTGACAGTATTGAATTTTTTGACTTCCGATTTAAAAACTTCTAACAATTGTTTCCTAGAAATATTTAATGACCTGGAATTATTGAAGTTTCTCAATTTTTTTTTTATTTTTTATTTCTATTTTTATAATTATAATTTTTATTTTTTAATTTTTCGCATCCTGAGAATCTTGGAATTTTTCTTTTTTGAAATTTACTGAAGTTGTTGCGGCATGTCAAGATATTTTAGGGATTTCTTGAAATTCTATAAATTGTTTCAGATTACGTACAAAATTTGAAATGTTTGAAACTGCATATAATTTAATTTAAATTTATAAATTTAATAAAATTTTCTATTTGGAACTTCTCGACAATCTGAAACTTAGAGTTTTGAATAATGTAACAAAAAAAAAAAAAAAAAAAAAAAAATTAGATAGGTACCTACTTTTTTTTTTTAATATTTGAAGATTTTTTCAATCGATTTTATTCGAAAAAATTCGGAATTTTTATATTGAATTTTCAATCCGTTCTTGTTGAATTTGGCCGTTTTCGGAGATGAAACATCGGGAGGGAATTTTCTTTCGTGTCATCTCGAAGCTCGCACCTTCCTCGTTTTCCGGACGACCTTTTCTCCTGACAATCAACGTCCGAGGCGAAAATAAAACCGGAATCAAACTAGGACGTAATGGTCTTCTATATTTAGAGACGAAAAGACGCGGCCGTCGTTTGTGTTTACGGCCGAGATCGATCTAAGTAGTATCAGGTGAGGGAATGGGCTTTTCCACGATCCTATCGTTTTCAGTCCGAGTATCGCCTCGCGGCTTATCTTTTTCATTTTCCGACGCTGCAGTATCTCGTCGACCTATCGAAGGTCGACGTCTAATCTTCGGCGATTCTGGAAGGCGAGGTTGTTTTCGAAACGGTCTCAACAAATAAATAGATCGCCGACCGGAGAAATGCGTTTCTACAATAGTTGACGCTGAATCCCCTTAACCCTTAATTACCTTAATATAACCCCTTATTACCTAATTTATAACCATTAACAACCCTTAATTTCATTTTTTTTTTTTTTTTTAGTGATATAATTGGAAATTTTATTTTGATTTTAATTGACATTTTGACATAGATTTTTGAACGAATTAATAGTCAAAAATAGATACTCGACGGCCAAGGTTTTTTTCGCGTTAAATTGCATGTTAAAATTTCGCAGTTCAATTATGAAAAAAAAAAAAAAAAAAAAAAAAGCTGCAAATTATTGTACAGCGATTTATTATTCCTTCGCTTCGATATTGATTTAAGAAGACTATCCATTTGTGATAGTAATTCCGAACATTTGTGAACGTTCCCACAGAAAAACAGATTGGTAACAATAAGGGAAAACTCCTTAGCAATTAATGTCATTTTGATCATTTTTATTTTTTTTTTCAAAAAATTGATACCAAATACACATTTTTCTGGAAAAACCTTGGAAAATATGAATTTTCTCCCCCTCAAAATCTCTCAAAAATACGCTTAAAATAGAGGTAGCGATTTGTCTCAAGAATCGAGCCTTCGCCAGGCCAAGATTGATTTTTGGTGAAAATGTCAAGAATTTACGATCTCCTATAGTTCTCGTATCTCCTATAGTTTTGTCAGAAAAGTGTTGGCGAAATTTTTTTAATTGGATATTCGGATTCTACGTGCCATGAAACGTAAAACATCGAATTTTGAGGGGGGTTAGAAAAATTTATTTTGATTGATTACAACGGCTTATAATAATAAACCAAAATATCAAAATGTTGAAAAAACAAATTATTCGTTAATAAATATTCCGCTATACTGGAGTGCACATTAATGATCTAGTGTTCTATGGTTCAGCGGAGTTCACCGTGGTGAATTGGAGTGCAACGTGTTAGGATAAATTTTGATATCTAAAACCAAAGAATATTTCATATATTTAAAATTAAATTTAAATATTTAATTTTTGAATATTTTAAAAATAAATTTAAATATTTAATTTTTAAATATTTTAAAAATAAATTTAAATATTTAATTTTGAAATATTATAAAAATAAATTTAAATATTTAATTTATTATTTTAAAAATAAATATTGCGTCTCATTTAATCGAACGACCGCTTTACTACTATTTTCCGTTCGTTTCGAAAAATTTCTTCGCCGTTTCTAATTTTTTTTTCTCCGTCGTTTTTCAAAATTACTCCGCGCAATAGCCGACGGTTCTTTACGACACGCGATTCAACGCGAACCATCCAGCGTTTCGGAAGGAAAGATTAACGAAGAGCTTACAGGTAGCAAAAAGTTTAGCGCTTTTTCCAGAATCGTACACTCGGGCGGAAATAGCGGTTGAAAGAAGGCGCACTAAGTGAACGGGTCAAGCGTTATGGCAGTCGGAGAAGTCTGAAATCCCTCTATCGTAACGTTTGCTGTACATTGTGCGTTGGATTTTTTGCCCGTTTTTTCCCCGACTGAGCACAACAGCAATAGCCGCAGGTTGGAGATTTATATCGGAAAAAGCCATGTAAACTATTGTAGACGAGCTCAACATGCTGAAACATTTTTATAGTTACGAATTTCCAACAGAGTATTGAAGTACAATATTATTAAAGGCCTGGGGTCGAAAATATATTTTCTTATATATTCAAATAGTAGCCATATTGGTTAAAAATAGAAAAGACTGAAAAAAATTAATATCAAATGCCTTAAAAAATACATTTTTTTCTGACAGCGTTCACGGTCGACGAAATTCAATAAAGGGAAGATATCCCCTTAAAAGAATATTTAAATAAATCATTATACGTTGTAGGTTTTCTTCAACCACGATTTATAAACCGTTCCGGCAAGGCGAGCACGTTGTGCGTGACTTTAGCATACACATTCTTGATATCAAGGTCTAAATTTGGTTCGTACGAAAGGTTAGTCGAAGTCGTTGTAATTAATTAATTAATATAATAAGCCGATTTCAAATACTGAAGAATAAAAATTAAAAAAGCTAAATATAAAAAATCCGACGTTTGGAAATATTTTGTGTGTTGGGGGAAAATCAGGAAACTGGAATTTTTCAAGTCATATTAAGTCGATATTTTTTATAATTTTTTTTTCAAAAGAAGTTTCAACTTGCGAAAAAGACTAAATTTCTACAAGAGGATAGAAATATCATGCAACTCAAGCATGCACAAAACACGAAGTAGAGATGCACAAAATGCACAATAATGTTTTCAACCGTGGCGCGTTCGTAAAAAAATTTAAAAAGTTAAATAATTTACTTCGAATAGGAGAGGGAGTGAATACTTCTGGGAAGGGAAAAATACTCTCGTGCGGGAGTAAAAACTTTTGGCGAGGGAGTGAATACTCTCGCAAGAGAGTAAATATTCTTCTGTAGAAATAAATACTCTTCTGAAGAAATGAGTACTCTTCTCGAAAAGTTAATAATCTTCGAAGGAACTGAAGACTCTCGTGAGGAAGAGAAAATTCTCGTGAGAAGTGAATATAATCTGCTCAAAATATAAATTCTCAAATGCAGAAGTGAATACTCTTGCGAGGGAGTGAATATGCCTCCGAGCAAATGAATACCCTCTCGAGGAAGCAAATACTCTCCTGACGAAATGAATAGTTGTCGAGGAAGTGAATGATCTTCGAAGGAAGTGAATTTTCTTGTGAGGGAGTGAAGTCTCTCTTCAGAAAGTGAATAATCTTCTGAGGGAGGGAATATGCCATTGAGGAAATGAATAATCTTCTGCAGAAGTAAATACTCTCCGAACGAAGTGATTACTCTCGTGAGTGAGTGAATACTCTTCTCAAGAAATGAATATTTCTCGTGTAGAAGTGAATAAACTTCTCAAGAAATAAATAATCTCGCGAGGGAGTGAATACTCTGCTCAAGATATGAATACTCTAATGGAGAAGTGAATACTCTTGTGAGGGAGTGAATATGCTTCTGAGGGAATGAATACTCTTCAAAGGAAGATAATATTCTTCGAAGGAAGTGATTACCCTCGAGAGGGAGTGAATACTCCTCCCAAGAGATGAGTAATCTCGCGAGGGGGTGAATACTCTACTCAAGATATGAATACTTTAATTGAAATCTCTCGTGAGGGAATGAATACTCTGCTCAAGATATGAATAATCTAATGCAGAAGAGAATACTCTTCGAAGAAGTGAATAATCTCCGAAGAAGTGAATAATCTTCGAAGAACTGAATAATCTTCAAAGAACTGAATAATCTTCGAAGAACTGAGTAATCTTCGAAGAAGTGAATAATCTTCGATGGAAGTTAATTCTTTCGTGAGGGAGTTAAATGCCTCTGAAGAAATGAATACTCATCTGCAGAAGTGAATACTCTTCGATGGAAGTAATTACTCTCGTGAGGGAGCAAAAACTATCGTGAGGGTGTGAATTGAAAGTGATTTTTTATAAATATTACAGAGTTTATTTCTTATTATTATTTTTTTTATATTACAGAGTTTTTTATATGAATTTTTTTTCCATTCAAGAGAAAATCCGAAGTTTTCAGGTAGCGATTTTAAAAAACCCCTCCTATAAATCTAGCAACTTTACACTGTCATGAAGTCGGAAACGAATCGAAATCTAATAAAACGTGTGGCTAAACAAAGACAAATAGAATATTAATATATAGAGCTCGTATTATAGTAATTCAATCGGTCGAATAAGTCGAGAAATCGCCGAGTCGATAAATCGCCTAAGCCAAACTCCAACTTGGGAACGAAGGGAAATCGTGAGCGGAGGAAAGTTATTCATCATTCATGGAGTCGAGAGTTGGATATGAGCAGTTGAAGGTGGAAGTACAATACAGGGGAAAAGCAGCCGGAGAAGGTTTAGATTGCGATTTGAAACGCTGGAGTTTCCTCGGTTGTTTTCCCCATTGTTTTAATAACGGAGCGACATGAAAATTCAACGACGCTAACTGACGCAATCGCAGTTGAGTCGAATTTTTTCCTCTGAATTTTTTCCATCAGCGAAAAGAACCTCGGGGGAAGATGAATCGCGAGAAATTCGAAGTACGTTTGAATCTGTAATTGCTCTCGGAATAGCCCGCTTTTTGCAAAGGGATGGAAATCATGTGAAAAAGTAATAATACCCGAGGGAATTGAATTTGAAGAAATTACATTACTCGGTAATGCAATATTAAATGGAACGGTTATTTGAAAAACTGACAATTTTCGCCTATGAGAATGCCGAATACACAGCTGAAGATAGAGGAAAAATACGAATTATTCTCGAGGAATAAGAGGCGATGGCTGCGCGGGAATCGCCGGGTCTGATTTACCTCAGAGCCTCTCAGGTCGATAAGATTCATGCCCAGGGATTAAACCGACAAAGATGTTTACATGCCTTTACAAAATCGTTCCCTCAAGGTTCGGCGCTAACAACACCAAAACTCTACACAAAAGTGAGCGTAGAAAGCGATAGAAGAAGCGGTTATCAAAAGTGGCGAAAACGAACGAAAATATCGGCGATAAAATGGTTTTATTTGACTTCGGGAAGGAGACTGATGTTTAGTTATGAGGGGAAAAAATGGCGGAAATAAATAACTGGAGTTGAATAGGCGTTAGTTGTGCACTGCCTCCAAAGGAAATTGTCTAGTGAAAGGCGAAAATACATAGTGAAAGGCGTCACGGGTACATCAAGAAGAGAAAGAACAGAAAAAGGGTGAACGGCATTAAGGAGTTTTTATTCACTCCCACACAAAGTATACACTCACATCACAAAAACAATCACTTCCTCACATGAGTAATTACCCCTCACAAGAATCTTCACTCCATTATACGAGTGTTCAATACCTTCACAAGAGTTTTCACTCCCTCACAAAAGTATTTACTCCCTCACTGAATCATTCACTCCCTCATAAGAGTTTTCACTTTCTCACAGAAGTATTTACTCCTGAAAAAAGCATTCACTCCCTCACATGAGTAATTACCCCTCACAAGAATCTTCACTCCATTATATGAGTGTTCAATACCTTCACAAGAGTTTTCACTCCCTCACTGAATTATTCACTCCCCGAGAAGAGTTTTCACTCCCTCGCAAAAGTATTTACTCCCTCACTGAATCATTCACTCCCTCACAAGAGTTTCCAGTTTCTCACAAAAGCATTTACTCCCTGAAAAAAGCGTTCACTCCCTCACATGAGTAATTACCCCTCACAAGAATCTTCACTCCATTATATGAGTGTTCAATACCTTCACAAGAGTTTTCACTCCCTCACTGAATTATTCACTCCCCGAGAAGAGTTTTCACTCCCTCGCAAAAGTATTTACTCCCTCACTGAATCATTCACTCCCTCACAAGAGTTTTCACTTTCTCACAAAAGCATTTACTCCCTGAAAAAAGCGCTCACTCCCTCACATGAGTAATTACGCTTCACAAAAGTCTTCACTCCATTATATGAGTGTTCAATTCCTTCACAAGAGTTTTCACTCACTCACAAAAGTATTTACTCCCTTACTGAATCATTCACTCCCTCACAAGAGTTTTCACTCCATCACTGAATTATTCACTCCCTCACAAGAGTTTTCACTCCCACACTGAATCATTCACTCCCTCACAAGAGTTTTCACTTTCTCAAAAAAGCATTTACTACCTGAAAAAAGCGTTCACTCCATTCACACACGAGTTCACATGAGTAATTACCCCTCACAAGAATCTTCACTTCATTATACGAGTGTTCAATACCTTCACAGGAGTTTTCACTCCCTCACAAAAGTATTTACTCCCTTACTAAATTATTCACTCCCTCACAAGAATTTTCACTTTTTTTCACTTTCACTTTCATTTTTCACTTTTCATTTTTGTCCAAAAATTATCTTTATTGGTGAGTGTTCTTAATGGAGAGGTAATGATTCAGAGCACGTTTTAACGTCCACGATAAATAACAACGTATGAAACTCATCTTCAACTTTTTTCCCAGCAATACGTAATCGAGTTTTTCACCGGGCGTATGCAGCAGTATCATGTCTCTGATATTCCTAGCTCCCAAGACAGCTTTATAACGATTAGCGGGAAATTGGTTCCCCTCGTGCTTTTTACGAGTGGAGCACAGTTCATAGGGGATAAACTCAATCCACTTTTATGGTGTATACCCGGTGGGAAAAAGCTGACGACAATAGTTCGCGGCAAATTGCGCAACTCCTCGTATAAGCGAGTTTCAACTCTTGCACATGCGATGAATCAACTCAATCTCGTTTTATTCGGAGATGAAAGTTGAAAATAGTATTCGTCGAATCCTGGAAAATTATGAAACATCCGGAAGGGCAGCAGGTTTCTGGTAGATACGACCATCTCTACTCCAGAACTCAGTAATAATCCTGTTACGAAACGGTTTTCCTCCGGGCAGACAGTCCCAATCTTCGGTGGCCTCCGTCATTTGATATGAGTTCGGATCCCCTTACCGACTTCATTAAGTGGCATCCGAGATAAAACCTGCCTCTCTCGAGTACGGATCGATAGCATTTTATGTGGCGACTCCCAACCATCGCGGGGTTGAAGGAGTTCGAGTTAGAGAGGGAAATGAAACTTCTGAACGAAGAAAATATACATAAGAATAGTCGTCAATGAGGGCGAAGGGGAACGAGTGTGAATATAAGTGGAAGTGAGGTGGAAGTGGAGTGTGAGTGGAGTGGGAGAAGAGTGGAAGTTAAGTGAAGTGGAAGTGAAGTGGAAGTGAAGTGGAAGTGAAGTGGAAGTGAAGTGGAAGTGAAGTGGAAGTGAAGTGGAAGTGAAGTGGAAGTGAAGTGGAAGTGAAGTGGAAGTGAAGTGGAAGTGAAGTGGAAGTGAAGTGGAAGTGAAGTGGAAGTGAAGTGGAAGTGAAGTGGAAGTGAAGTGGAAGTGAAGTGGAAGTGAAGTGGAAGTGAAGTGGAAGTGAAGTGGAAGTGAAGTGGAAGTGAAGTGGAAGTGAAGTGGAAGTGAAGTGGAAGTGAAGTGGAAGTGAAGTGGAAGTGAAGTGGAAGTGAAGTGGAAGTGAAGTGGAAGTGAAGTGGAAGTGAAGTGGAAGTGAAGTGGAAGGGAAGTGGAAGTGAAGTGAAAGTGAAGTGGAAGTGAAGTGGAAGTGAAGTGGAAGTGAAGTGGAAGTGAAGTGGAAGTGAAGTGGAAGTGAAGTGGAAGTGAAGTGGAAGTGAAGTGGAAGGGAAGTGGAAGTGATGCGGAAGTGAAGTGGAAGTGAAGTGGAAGGGAAGTGGAAGTGATGCGGAAGGGAAGTGAAGTGGAAGTGAATAAGTTGATTGTACAATGCTCATTTCCTCTAAAGTAGATAGAAGTTTTGACATTTGTGGAGCTGAAAGAACTACCGCAGTTAACGTGATAAATGCAACCCGCCTATGAAGCGAGTTTTCTCTCTTTTGTTCAAAATGAGAGAACTTTTCGCAATATGGTGTTACTGAAATGCGCTGAATGCAAGAGCAGCTCATGCTACGGGGCTTTTCAAGTTGAATGATGCGGTCGCTGGATTCAGCCAACGCGGTCGCACTATCTCTCCGCTTCGACGGTGATGGGTATTTCCATACCGTTGACACAACACGCTTCCCACATTCAAAAGCCGCCCTCCGATACGTACCTTGAAAAATAGAAGTTCGACTCGTTTCAGTGGAGTCATGAACGTGCATCGAAAGAAAAACGAGTAAACCGATAAATTTTCAGTAGAAACTAACTGTCGCTAAATTAGAAAATTGACAGGGAAAATTTCGCGTTCTTCGAAAATCTAAGACTATGTATGGGTAAAAAATTATTTCACGTTTTTTTCTTACTAAAACTTCATAACCTCTAGATAATCAAGCATTTCTATTAGACCATACCGTGCAACAAATTGGAAAAAAAATTCTTTGATAGACATTCTTTTTGAAATTGCTTTCAAGCTTAATTAGTCACAAACGGCACAACAAAGCTATGAGCAGCTACTGGCAGAATTACCACTCACATGTCCCAAAGCCTTGAATTGTCATGAAAGAGAAAGAGATAAAATCAGTAAGAATCCGAGACAGAAAGAGACGTTTTACAAAAAGAGAAGATTTTCCATAGAAACGCACACTTATGGATTTCAAATCGATAAGAGAAAACTTACAGATATTGAGCACGCATGAGCTTACCTGCAACAAAAGAGAAAACACCTGTAATTATTGTATATATTCGAGTGCTTTTTTTAATTTATTTTTATTTTATTTTATTAGAATAGAGTAAACAATATTGAATGAGAATTCACAGTTGAAAGGACGAGAGAAAATTTTTTGCCAGGCTTGTCAAAAGTTGGCTTATACAATTTTGAGAACCTTCTGATAAGGCCAAATCGAAAGATCGGTGGCACAAACTTGAGTATTCATTCCCTCAAAAGAGTGTTCACTTCCACACAAGAGAATTCACGTGCGTGTTCATTCGCTCGCAAGAAAATTCACTAGTAATAGTAATAATAATAGTGAACTCCCTCACGAGCGTGTTCACTTCCACACAAGCGTGTTCTCTCCCTCACAAGCGTGTTCACTCTCTTACAAGCGTGTTTTCTCCCTCACAAGCGTATTCACTCACTCACAAGCGTTTTCACTCCCTCACAAGCGTTTTCACTCCCTCACAAGCGTGTTCACTCCCTCAGAACATTATTAGTATACTCATGGTGAACAGAATTCATAATAGTTTTAATTTCCTTGCAAACCGTCGGCAACTCGAAGTATGCAATCAAACAATTTCAGCCAAGTGGGAACACAATTTTTGAATTAGATCCAAAAAAGGCAGCAAGATGGCTCAAGATTCGAAAGACGAATTAAAAATATCCAGCAGTTTCAGAACTGTTGAGCAGCTGAGGTCCCTCCGCGAAGAAAGAGGCAACAAATCACCGGAACAGCTGAAAGCATCAGCGGCGAATACGTTGTATTACAAAGCGAGCCCGTTGGACGATTGCGGTTTGGAGGAGCTGCTAGAATACATGGACAAGTTCGCCGAGGAGAGGGATGCACAAAAAAAACAATGGTGGGCCAGTGATTTGTCCAAATTGGTCGACTGCAAAGTCCCCGATACTGAGGAAATCAGTCAGCACGGGAGTATGAAGAAGATCACACCAAGCCTGGATTTCGAAGGGGTGACAAGTGACAAATTGACGTACGCCGATGACATCATGATGGAGAATCTTTTGCGTGCCAGGGTCGACGGTGCCAAGGAAAGAGTCCGAATTCGGAAATACAAGAAACACATGAAGCAGTTTTTGAAAGTGTACCAAATCCTGAAAGGTAAAGGGCTCGACTACGAAGACGCGATCAAGATGGTCCACGCTCCGAGCGTAAGGGAAGCTTACAGTTGCGGATTGAAAGGCAATAACGAATCGGACTCGTTTTGGGAACTTTCGAGGATGGCGTTGCCGATCAAGATGGAAACCTTTGGCGTCAACAGGGGCAGGCTATTGCACGACATAGCTCCGAAATTCACCAAGGCCTTGGTCGTCATGAAAGGTGGTGAAGACATTTATTTGTACGACTCCGGCGAGAAATACCCGTTCCGGCAAGAGCCGTTCTTTCTATGGACCTTCGCCGCAAACGAGCCGAACCTTTGGGGATTGTTGGACTGCTGGAGCGGAAAAGCGATTCTCCTCTGCCCTCGAGAGGAAAGCAGCGACCTAACTGTCGCTGCGCTTAAGGAAAAATACGAAATCGAGCACGTGGCCTTCGTCGACCAAATACACGAAATCATATCGGAAATCAACCCGACTGATATTTTGATCCTGTCAGGCACCAATCCGGATTCGGGCAGGCGATTCAGTCCTATCGAATTAAAAACAGACGTCGAGATCAACGATAAAATCCTGTACGAAATAATAAGCGAGCTCCGCGTCTGCAAATCGCATTTCGAATTGGATTTGATGAGGTACGCCAATAGGATTTCATCTTTGGCGCATCGGCTGATGATGAAGCGAATTTCGGCCGATTCGATCGAATACCAGGCTGAGGCGTTGTTTAAATTTTTCGTCCATTTTGTTGGCGGCTGCTGCTCACTCTCGTATGCACCGATTTGCGCGTCAGGAAGGAACTGCTCGGACCCGAATTACTCGGGGAACGGAAGGATGATCAAATGCGAGGACAATATTATTTTCGACATGGGCGCCTCGTATTATGGGTACTGTTCCTCAATCGCGTGCACTGTCCCTGCAAGCGGGATGTTCAACTATGAGCAAAAAACCATTTACAATATTGTCTTGCAAACGAGGAACGCAGCTCTTGACGTCATCAAGGCGGGCGTCTTCTGGTCGGAAATCCACGACCACGCGATGAGATCTTTGCTTTCCGGGCTCAAGGGAACAGGAATCGTCGATGGAGACATTGAGGAAATGCTGGCCACGGGCGTTTCCACGATATTCATGCCGTTCGGTATCGGCCATTCCATCGGGCTGGACAAATTCGACACAGGCGGCCTTGCTGATCTGGAAAAGAGGAAAGCGACGAAAGAGCCGCATCTGGCCCAATTGAGGACGACCCGGGTCTTGAAGCCTGGCATGGTCATGGCCCTCCACGTGGGCTGCTACTTCAACGTCCCCAATCTCCGGAGAGCGTTGGTCGATCCGAATTTGAAACGCTTCTTCGTCAAAGAGCATCTGGAGAGATTCATAAGCGTCGGCGGCGTCTGCATCAAGGACAATGTTGCCGTCAATCATCAAGGCTACGAAATGCTGACCAACGTGCCGCGGACGGTTGAGGAAATTCAAGACTGGCTTGCGGGGAAATACGACGCGAAAAAAGCGGAGTTCGAGCTGGAAGTGAAGGTGAAAAAGGACGAATTGTGGATCGGTAGTGCGAAAAATCCGTGCCTCAAAACGGCGAGCGAGATCGGCGAATGAAAATTACAAAGTTGGTGGCAGAGCGTGGTTCAAATTATGTCCTAGTGGTTACAAAAATGGAATTCTATGGTTAGCGTGGTGGCAGAGGCGTAGATCGTTTAAAATGTTTACACCTCTCCAGTTTTTGGGGCGAACCTTGCATTCCCCATCTGCATCATTATTTTCCGCTAAAATTTCGGCTCATTTTCTAGTTTTTGGTCTTCAGCTTAAAAATGGAGCGTTTTATTGCAAAATTGATCATTTAGAAAATTGAAGTAGATAAAGTTTCCTATTTTTTTTTCCTTAGAAGAAATTTCGTACGACCATCCGTTCAGCGGATAGGGTTGGTTAGGGGACAGAAATTGATGCTAACCGTATTAGCATAGTGGTAACCCTAATTTCGTTTAATTATCCACACATTAAAATTTTGTAAGGTTCAAAGCTAATTTTTTTTTTTTTTTGTGGTGGAGATTTTATTTGCAACAACAGTATTTTTCTAGCATTTTTCGCCAAAATTTTGACTAACCGTAGTAGTATTAAAGTATTGACCCCAATTCGTTAATATTACGCACATTAAATTTTTTCGCCAGCCAACACGAATTTTACATTTTTTTAATGGAACTTTCATCCTGTATAATTTAATTTTAGCATTTGGCCCTCTTTTTCTACCGAATGCTGCTCCTTTTGCGATTTTCGTCCGCATCTCGAAAACGGAGTATTTTTGACAACGACACCATTTGCAAAAATAAAGAGAACAAAACTCCCAATATTTTTTCTGCTGAGGAAATTCCCCACGTTGACCTTTTAAGCATGAGACGAAATAGAATGTAGAAAATATAACCCGGAGAACCCACAAAACGGAAAATTATTTCTCAAGAGCGAATACATCAAATATACCACTTTATATTATTCATGACCCAGCAAGCGCATTGGTCGTCCGATAATTTCGTCGGTTAGAGAGGTATTCAGAAATTTAATTCCCTCGCCAAACCATAAACGGCTCTGCATATTAAAATAAATAATTACCTAGCCCCGGAAAACCTATGCGGTCGCTTCAAACGCTGTTGACGATAATTCAAACACTCCGCTCATCACGAACGGACGAACAAATAACGGAACGAACTAAAGATAACAACGCTGAAGGAGTAGGACTTTTTCATCAGTAAATAAAACAGATGGAAAATGGGGGCGGAATTCGTATTTACCTTTCCTAACGATCCAGCAAACAACCTTTTTATAACAGTTCTTCATTTTCACCCTAATCATCTAGACTTTCGTTTCGAAAAGGAAAGAAATCGTACGAAAAAAGTTTCTAGCTAATAGGAAGTTCCCTCTCTCTCTCTCTCTCCAGAAAATATGCGAAAGGACGCGAAATTAGGCGGCTCTGGAAAATTGCGGTGTAGCCAGCTCTGCTCAATGAAGCGCTCATTGAAGGCGCCCCTTCGCCACGCGACTCTTCACCCGAGGCGCCCATTTACAACGGACGCCCAACGGCGGCCAACGTTGCCAGCCACTGGCGAGTCGCGCGTCGCCTCGACAAAGAACGGCAACGCAGCAAAAATTCCCGCGCGCCTAATTTCATGTCCGCTGCAATTTATTCACAAGACAGCTTGGCGTTTCTCTCGTTAGAAGGTTACGAGTTTTCCACAGAGCAGAAGTGGCTAAACGTGCTTCGCCCCGCAAATTACGTCGGCCGCATTATTATTCATAGGAAACCCGTTTACATTCGCTCCGCGTGCGAACGACGGCGCTCTATATAGTCAGTTCGTAATTCACGCGTTACACATCATCTGATTCTCGTTAGGCAGGTTAAGAGTGGAAATTCTAAAATGAAAAGCTAATCTTCGGGAAAGCATAATACCTCAACGGCAACACGTCTGAAATTCATTTGGAGAAACCGATTTTTCCTTCGACGAATCAATGTCATTCTGATATTTTCCGTTTGAAATTTTACTTTAACAATTTTCGCTCCAAGTTTTTTCCGCGGCTCACAGCGAACCTTTCCCTTCGCTGAATCAACTTCCGTCTATAAAAACATTTCCGATCCTAGGGCGTGAACAGAAATAAATTAGGGCGAAAGCTTTCTAAAGCTCAGGCGAAATTGTCCGGGGCTTCGGGAGTTTTAGACGGGAAGAAATAACACGAAGTTCGCGCCTAGTATTTTTAGCCGTCCGTGCAATTCGTATTCCGCTAGTTCGATATCGGCGACTAATTTTCGAAAAAAGGCGACGCGTTACAAGTAGAAAAAATTAGAATGTAAAAAAAAACTGTGAAAAATATTTCTCAAAAAAAAAAAAAAAAAAAAAATGTCACTATAAAAAATTCAATTTTCAAAATGAAATTTTATCTACTGATTATTTTTATATTTATGTCATTATTCAACCGGCAATTCATTCTGCTCTCCGCTCTGCTATTCATTCGATTCGTAAGGAATTCTCCGATGCTTTAGAAGTTTTCCTAATACCGGGGGAAAAAGGGGGAAACATTTTACCAAGCTAGATATAAAGACCAATGAAGAGGTGAAAAGTTTGCCCGGGCGAACTGAAAGCACATTCCACGGCAGCTCGGAAGCCAATTATCCGTCGCATACCTTCGATCCTGAGGGACCGAGGGTAACCCAACGAGAGGTTTTAAATGCGTTTCGAATTCAATAACGGTTTCCTCCTCAGGGCGGAAGTCTTTATTTTAATAACGGCTCAATAATTAGGTCGAGGAGAGCGTATCAATTTAATTTTCAGATATATCGTTTAATTTATAACACAGAAATGTTTCACACAGCAGCGATTTTTTTCTGCATAAAAAATTATAAATAATTTTCGGACAGATTGCCATACAGAGTGACTCGCTTTGGATTCCGCTGGGAATTTCGGAGTTGCCTACTAAGCAGAAACAAGGGTCAGGCATCATCTCGGGTCGAGAAAACCTAGATAACAAGGTACCTACGTTCTGATTGTACCCCGGCTGACTCTATCGTTTAAAGGAGCGTCCCTTCCATAGGGGAAAAGGTTACTGCTAATGAGAAAGACGAGATTATGGCGACCGAGTATGAGCAGTTGACCCCGAGAAGGCATTCTGAGGAAATGCAAGTAACTAAGAAAAGATTTGAATCAAGTACAAGGGAATATATACCTGAAAAAAGAAGACAAATATGTCAAAATGCATTGCAATAGCAATTAAAGTTTTTTTTTTCTCAAATTTTTTCTCGAAAAGTGAGAAGCGATCATGAAATGAAGTGAAGAGAAGCGTACGTGGACTTGAAGTGAACGTGAAGATTGATTGATTGATTGCTTTATTTATCAACCAGGGAAGGTTAGGGCCAAGTGTCCCTCTCTTCCACCTTCCCTGGATAAACAATTAACAAACATAATAATTCCTCCAACAATCAATAATAACTGAAATTTCACTTCCATACAAAAATAAATTTAAAAAAAAGAAAAAAAAAATGTCACCATCACAAGATCACAATCAAGTGGTAAGTACAGCATTATACATTACAGTATTAGGTACCTCTCTTCTATTTATTACTACTTGCTATTATTATTATTTTTATTTATTTAT
The DNA here is from genome assembly GCA_037159825.1 of Tupiocoris notatus. Lineage (NCBI taxonomy): Eukaryota > Metazoa > Arthropoda > Insecta > Hemiptera > Miridae > Tupiocoris > Tupiocoris notatus. The sequence continues at coordinate 524,271 of JASJUZ010000331.1, forward strand.
TTATTTTTTTTATTTTTTTTTTTTTAATAATTTTCTAGAAATTTCTTTTTCAGGTTAAGACGAAAGGTTTCGGTCCTTTGCTCGAGTTTAAAAAAATCGATGTACTCGTTATACAGTTTTGTCCCCTGTACCACAAACGACCTCTCAAATATAGTCGTGCGATGAGCAGGAAGGAAGAGGGGTGAACGTAAAGAGAACTGAACGTGAAGAGAAGTGAACGTGTAATGAACTTGAAGTGAAGTGAAGAGAACGTGAACGTAAAGTGAACATGAAGAGAACGTGAAGTGAAGTGAAGAGAAATAGACGAGTAGTGAAGTGAAGAGAAATAGACGAGAAGTGAAGTGAACAGAAAAAGACGTGAAGTGAAGGGGACGTGGAGATTAATAAACTTGAAATGAAGTTAACGTGAACGTGAATTGAATGAAGTGAAGTATATGTGGAGTGAAAGTGAAGTAGACGTGAGGTGAAGGTGAAGTGGACGTGAAGCGAAAGTGAACATAAAGTGAAGTGGACGTGTACGTTAAGTGAAGTGAAGAGTAAAAGAAATGAAGTGAAGGGAACGAGAAGAGAAATAGAGACGTGAAATTAAGTGAACGTGAAGGTGAAGCAAACGTGAAGTGGACATGGAATGAACGTGAAGTGAATGAAGTGAACGTGAAGTGAGCGTGAAATGAACGTGAAGTGAATGAAGTTGAGTGAATGAAGTTAAGTGAACGTGAAGTGAATGAAGTTAAGTGAACGTGAAGTGAATGAAGTTAAGTGAACGTGAAGTGAATGAAGTTAAGTGAACGTGAAGTGAATGAAGTTAAGTGAACGTGAAGTGAATGAAGTTAAGTGAACGTGAAGTGAATGAAGTGAAGTGAATGAAGTCAAGTTATTTCCTTTCTATTATTTTTAACGGTATTTGATAAGGTACCTAATATATCCTTGGGGCTCTCCTCTTGTGATTCCAGGCAATTTATATTCAAACTCCTCTAATACGCACGATATTGAAATATCTACAGGAAGAATACTATTATTTTCAGATGATAATTCCAAATTTTGTGGCTCAAAAACCCTTTTTGACAATATTTTCTAGCATAAGGAAAATGTTTCATTCCACCCTAAATCTCAGCGCTCACTACTCGTCGGAGCTAAGGATACTGTATGATGCGTGAAGCTCTTGCTGTTAATGGCGTCGTGATGGCGAACGTAAGCATGTCATGACATGTTCCGCTAGCGCCATTACGCCGCCATTACAACACGCCCTCGCGCATCACAGAAGAATGATGCGAGTCTCATCATAAGCACACTATAGAATTGATTTTTTTTTTTAAATGTCCGCTTTTACAATTTATCGAATCTTCCCTTTATTTATCGAACTCGTCCGGTTTCAACTGCGATTCATTCGAATTCGTTGAGCAGTTTTCAACGTATTTCGCTTTTCTGCCCTCTAAAGAATCGACTGCTTCTCGTCCTTTCACCCCTTGGACTTCGCTTCCGATGATTGATCTTTAGGGAAATCGAGCGGAGAAGAAGCCGTTTCAAAGCTTGCTAGCAGTAATTGTTCCCTTTCGAAGCCGAATGAGCGGAAAGGAAAAAGAAGACCGTACTGTGCGGGCGAGAAAAACCTTCCAAGACCGAAATTTCCCGTTCCGCGGAATTCTCAGGAGGCGGACGAATAAGAAAATACCGACACAATGGGAATCAGGCCTAGGAGAGGGGGCTATGAATTATTCATCGGCTCTCCATTTTCTTGCCACTGGAAATTCGAGTACGTACAAGAGCTAATAGAATTATTTTCCGATTCAAAGTCGAAAATTCGACCTGGGTTTTCGTACGGATTTCATTCTCATTCTTTTATCGCTATATTCTGTCTATTTGAAAATTCGTTTTTTTCTGCAACGAAGAAAGAAAAAAAAAATTTTTAATAGCCTGGAATTTAAAAAAAAAAAGTCAGTTGCGGTCCGTTAATTTTTTGAAATGTGAGCTTTTCTCAGTATTTAAATTTTTTTCCTTCAAAATTTTATCTTTGTTAACTGCTCTAGAAAGGTCTCGAGCTTCTTGTCAACACTTTTCTCGCCACCTTAGGTCGACCTCGGGTTTTCACCTGCCTTGGTAAAACCGGTGCTTCACTTCATTCTTCATCCGTCGTCGAAAAGAATATTCACAACCTTTTGTCATTACTTATACAGCAAGCTCTATCGAACCTTTAGCGATCATAGTTCTCCATTCAGGGTTTTCTTTTACCCAAGGAGAGACAGTTTTTCCCTTCGAGTGTGCATTATGTTGAGCAAACAATAAGAAAAAATATTGGATTTTTCCGCCCCTTTTGAATTTTCTTCGACTTCGTGTTTTCAATCTTGCGTACATCGGGAGCTCTGAAGCTCTGTCAATTAAGCTACTTTTTTTTTTGTAGGTTGAGGGGGAGAAAAACGAGGCGACCTCTTCTCCATTCTTTTTATTATCCAGCCGAGTACTTTCGCCCGTTCGGGCTTCTTCAGGGCATTATAGGACCAAGGGTACCTATGGCCCCCTACTTTTTTTTTTTTTTTTTTTTTTTTTTTTTCAAGGTAGAGAAAATGTTACTGGGAGCATGCTTTACATTTTACCTGAATTATCGATCGACCTTCTCATGATTCTCGTTTTGAACCTCAAAAGGGCGACTTGCCTTTGTCAACGGCAACCTCAGCGACCCAGACGTTCTTCGCGACCTGTTATCACATCGTCCCTATTTCCCTTTGTCCCTCGCAAGGGATGATTTTCGACCGAGTTCAGGAATATTTCCTTTCCGTATGAAAAGACGACTTTCAGTGCCCTGCGATGTCACGGCCCGTTAATCAAAGGCCTCAGTCCAATGTCCGAATCATCGCGTCTGTCGTTCGTTCGTCATAAAATCATTTTTCATCGAAAGAAAAATTATTAATCATCCGATGGTAAATTCGATTATATATTGATTATTAACAACAGTCCCTAGATGATTTCGCTGGCGCACGTGCGAGTCTAGGGACCGATTGATAGCACTTAAACTCCATCAACGGGATTGCACAGGTTTCGAAATTTTCTCAAGTCCCAAAAGCGAATCAGCTAATGGATACTTGATCTGTCTCAAGCGAGCGCTCGAACGATTCTGTTCGGTTTTGAAAAAGACAAGAGAAGAAAAAAGTCGCCGAAATGACGAATCGCCTGCGCGTGATTCGCCTCCTTTGTGTCGGGTTTGAATAAATTCCATTGCAATTGGTTGAATTACGTCGCGCTTCCATTAATCAAACGCCCGGTCCAATTTGGAGAACAGGTTCCATCCGGAGGATTATTGCAGCGAAACCCATTAATCAAATTCCTCGCTCCGGGGTAGAATGATTTGACAAACGCGAGGTGTTCCGTTTTAATGTTTTAAATCTTTAAAGTCGTCAAGTTAAGACGATTTCTCACCCAATGTGAAAAAGATTGGGGAAGAACTTTAACGAGTTCTTTTTCAGAGAGAATCCCTAATTAATCGCCTTACTTCACATTCACCTCACATTCACTTCACGTTCACTTCACGTTCACTTCACGTTCACTTCACGTTCACTTCACATTCACTTCACATTCACTTCACATTCACTTCACATTCACTTCACATTCACTTCACATTCACTTCACATTCACTTCACATTCACTTCACATTCACTTCACATTCACTTCACATTCACTTCACATTCACTTCACATTCACTTCACATTCACTTCACATTCACTTCACATTCACTTCACATTCACTTCACATTCACTTCACATTCACTTCACATTCCCTTCACATTCGCTTCACATCCGCTTCACATTCGCTTCACATTCGCTTCACATTCACTTCACATTCACTTCCCATTCACTTCACATTCACTTCACATTCACTTCACATTCACCTCACATTCACCTCACATTCACTTCACATTCACTTCACATTCACTTCACATTCACATCACATTCACTTCACATTCACTTCACTTCACATTCACTTCACATTCACTTCACATTCACTTCACATTCACTTCACATTCACTTCCCATTCACTTCACATTCACTCCACATTCACTTCACATTCATACAGTCAAAGGAAAGAAATTATTGTTTTGCGAAAAATTGTGAATTATCTTTTTTATACATCGACAGCAATTCCGACGATTTCATCAGTCGGTTTAAATAAAAATAATTAACCGATCTTCGTCGATACACAAAGAAATGTACTCAAACTGAGAGAATCCAAGCGCTTTGTAATTCCAAAATATTTTGTTGGAACAAGTTAACAAAAAAGGGAGGTTTTCCTCCTTTCGGTCAAGTAGTACTTGAACGTTCAGCTCTGGCCATTATAAAAGAACCAAGATGGTTCGCCTACCTCGTAATTCGCCTTTTTACTCGTTCCATCAAGCTGCTATAGAATTCCCCCGTTCTTCTTCAAACGAAAGCCGTTCCTTTTGTTTCGCTCCGTCCGAACTATCACTCCCCGCGGATATTATGAAGAGAATTACTAATGTGATGGCAAATTTGGCTAGGGGTGGCATTAATTTTGGTATGATCAATGTAACTTTAATGAAAAAAAAACTTCTGAAGCAGAAAAAGATCAAAAAATAGGAATAGAAACACTGCATTATGGAGGGACTAGTAACGGGTTTTTCTCCAGGATAGGATTCGAAATACTGCGAAACATTACATGGGAAATTACTTTGGGATGAATCAAATTTGATCAGCCATTGATCTTCTTTATAGGGTCCGTTCCTCTTTCAGGGCAAACAAGTTTCCGCCCGGAAAAAAGGGCTAATTTCGTTTCCCGACGAGGCGACCGACGTGAAAAACAGAACCTAAGGGTACGCTGGCCTTTACCGTAAGTGGATAGACGGACGGACAAAAGATAGATGAAGTATCGAAAGGGAATCCTATCCTGTTCGAATGGAGGCTCAGAAAAAAATATTTCCACATGAAAGTCGCATTGAATTCCTGTCTTCATCGTTCTCAACGGCGGTTCGTGATTTTTAATACGGAAAATATCTAGTGATAGTGAAACTGAACAAGTAATGGGGTGAATATAGCCGGAAAAAGTCAGAAAGTCAGAAAAAAATATAACGAATATCGTCGGTCGCGAAAATGGAGAGAATATTGTGATTAACGTTAACACAATGAAACATCCAAGTGTCGCATGTTCAGAGCAAATAATATAATAAATACTAAAAAAATTATAAAAACGATTATTATAGTTACAAAGAATATGCAGGGTTTTCAATTTCATTATTTTTTATTCGCCTTTGGTGTTAATTACTTCTGCTACTATTCTACTCCTATTACATTCGTATTCTACTCTTATTCTACTCCCATCCTACCCTTATTCCATAATTATTCTTCCCTTCATCTACTTTTATTATACTCTGTTTCTTCTGTTATTTTTCGACACTTATTCTACTCCTATTATAATCCTATTCTACTCTTATTCTACTCCTATTCTACCCTTATTATTCAATTATCTATATTTTATTTCACTCTCATTTCATTCTTATTCTACTCCTTAATATTCATAGTCTACGCCTAATCTACCCTCTGTTATGTGTAGACTAGGGGTAGCACAAGGTTCAGAGTGGTAGAAAAGCGGTAGATAGTGGGTAAAATAAAGGTAGCATAGGAGTAGAATAAGCGTGCATTAAACGAAGGAAGGAGTAGATTCGAGGTAGAAGACGAGTAGAATAGGGGTAAATTTAATTGGAATAAGTTAGTGTGAGTAGAATAATAGTAGAAAGAGGATGCATTTGGATTAAACAAGGGTAGAATAACGTAATATGGGTAGAACAAGGGTAGAACGGGGTTGAAAAGGGGTAGAACAAGGGTAGAACCGGTCGAAAAAGGAAGAGCAAGGATAGAATAGATTAAGCGTTGAAGTGTGAATAGCATGAAATCAGGGGGCAAAATTGAGTGGTTGTTTGTTAAATGGCGAATGTAGGGTGAAAAAAGGCAGAAAAAGAGTTAATTTTTTTTTGTTCGCCAAGAGTCAAATTTTCATTTTCTATCCGCGCGAAATTTTTGTTTTTAATTTTTTCTCTTGAGCCCCATTTTCGCAGTTTTGAGATAAATATAGTATACACATAATTTTGAACGTACCGCACATTTTGCGTCGCTCGAAGCTCCTAGATCTACGACGGCGATTTTTCGCGCTCATTTTACCAAGAGAAACCATTAAAAGAGCTAGCGACGTTAAATATTCACTAGGTCGTGCTCGCAAGACAAAGTCTAATTAGACGAGGCTTGAAAAAGAACATTTTTGCGCGCGAGCTGAATAAGTTGAGATTTTTCAAAACGCTTGTTGCTTATTAGCTCGACACTTGGATTTTAGTTCATAGAATCCGTCTAGGATTATTGAAACAATTTCTCCCTAAGTTGGAATTGAGGATGGAAAATAAAAATCGAGGCGCTTTACAGGCGAATTATAGCGATACTCACAACCTGAAGTTGGGAAGCACTTGAGAAGCGAATCTAGCAATACAAACACTATCCCGAAGACTGTACAAATAGTTACGATCGAAGTGGCCTCGCAAACAAGCGAATTTGCCTTCTCGTAACTTCGATAGAGAGTTTCGTAAATACACACAGTCACGAACAATGACAGGTTTCTATAAAGATGCTGCTCCAATACAGTGACGTCGAATTAACACTCGTAAAAGGAAAATCCATTGATCCGCAAGAATATTGCGTTAGGAAAATATTCAATTCATTCGATAGAGAAAATCTTAAATTGACAAAATTCGAAGAAAAAAATTCACGGCGAAAAAATGGCTTATTATATAATACTCGGTTCGTATTCAACATTATTCGATTCCAAGAAGAAGAAAATCACGATAGTATTAGCATTTGAATGAAACGGGAAATTATTAGATAAATAGGAAACGGAATAGAACAGAACAGAACGTAAAAAACATAATAAACGGTAGTATACTGGCAGAATATACTGAAGATAGAATATATATGATAGAATTAGAAGAAGAATGATATTTATGATAGAAGATAGAAAATAATGTGTCAACAAAATGTGTATTGAATATCAACAGATTGGGAACAGTTCAGGATAATGAACGTAATGTGAAGGAAGAAAAGTAACAAAAAAAAAAAAAAAAAAAAAAAAAAAAGTCTATAAGTCTTAAAAGTCTTATAAAAAGGTCTTATAATGCCCTGAAGAAGCCCGAACGGGCGAAAGTACTTTTCTCCCCCTCAACCTACAAAAAGAAAAGTAATACAGTAGGAATTTATCGGGATAAAAGAGGAATAAAGAAAGGAAAGTATGAGCGGCTATAGAATGAGAATAGAACGAGAACTAATTGGTAAAGAACGAAAATAGAATGAGAATATGAAGAAAGTAAAATGAGGACAGAATGAGAATAGAATGAGGAATGGAAAAATAGAAGAGATGAGAAGTGTTTTTTGAGGTCAGATTACTCGTATGGAAATGCAAGTAATTGTGAGAAGCATGGGGAAATCCGGACATGACCTTGCAGTGACCTTGAAAACGGAGAGCCAATGGCCATGCGTCTCACAGGATAATGGGAGCGACCTTCCCGCCTTTCTCTATTCGGCGGCGGACCATTAAGTAAAATAATCAGTGGAAAACCTAAGTGGAGCTGATAGAGATTTCGAATCGGAGCATATAATTGAACGGAAATGGAACGAGAATAGAATGAGTGTGGAACGAGAATAGAATGATTATAGAACGAGACTAGAATGAGCAAAAAATGCGAATAGTATCAGAGTAGAATGAGAATGGAAAGAGAATATAATGAGTAGAATGAGAATAGAATGAGGAAAGAATGAGAATAGAAAGAGAATGGAATGAGAATAAAATGAGGATAGAATGAGAATATAATGAGGATAGAATGAGAATATGATGAGAATAGAACGAGACTACAACGAGAATAGAAAGAGAATACAACGAAAATAGAAAGAGAATGTGATCAGAACGAGAATAGATATAGAATTGAATGAGAATTGAAACAGTCAGAAAAAATAATCAGGCTACGGAGATCGAAAATGAACTGGGAACGAATAAAATAACAAAACGGTTTAACCTCTGTTCAAATATTGTCGAGAAACAAATACACTCGAAACGGCGGAGATAAACTGTATTACGCGTACTCGAGTAAGTACATTATATCGGCAAGAGTGTATTCTCTACCGCAGGAACGAGTATTGATTCAGCTTGGTATTTCAGCGGCTGAAAGGTTATTTGCGATGATGGATTCGAGCTCCGAGCTCCGCTTTCCAAAGAGGTCATCCCATTGAAAGCAATAATACACTAATTGGGGGGACCAATATGACACTGTGAGCTGAAATTGAAGGTAGCCGACTGTAATAATTTATCACGCTCGATACTATTTTCCTCAACATTGGCTAGTTCGGCGAACGGAAAGTAATTTTAAGGCTGAGAATCGGTGAAGTGTTTTTTCAGGTCGGATTACTCGAACGGAAATGCGAGCAATTGTGAGAAGCAAACGCACGGGGAAATCCGGGCTTGACCTTGCAATGACCTTGAAAACGGAGAGCCAATGGCCACGCGTCTCACAGGATAATGCGACCTTCCAGCGTTTCTCTATTCAGCGTCGGACCATTAAGTAAAAGAATCAGTGGAAAACCTTAGTGAAGCTGATCGAGATTTCGAATCGGAGCACATAATTGAATACTGACCTCCAAGCGTTGGTAGCGGAAATACCAGTACATCTGTTTTCTAACAAAAGCAGACAATGATGTATACACGAGGTAGAATTGAAGCCACTGGCCAACGAGGTGGTAATAAATAACTCCGATGTTGGGAGAAAAGTCCTGGAAGTTAGTGACGAATTAATTATTCAATTTTTACCGCCACCTGATCTTAGAAGTGAGCTCGTAAGTTGATTGGGAGATATACGAGAAATCACTCCACGAAGGCGATTTTAGGTTATTCCAAGATAATCGCAAGTATTAAATTAATACTATCAGCGCTACGCAATACGTTTTCTGATCTCTCTAATATATTCAATAAATAGTTTCTGTAATATTTTCTCAACTAATCTCATTAAGGAGTAGTTTCTTAAATTAGAACAGAATTTTAGTGAAACGTATAAAAGGAGAAAATTTTAATTTAGGTCGAACTCGGAGGCAAAAATGGGGCTGTTCTAGAGCTGAATAGGAGTAAGATGACAGTAGAATAAGGGGTGAATAGAAGTAGAATGGGAGTTCGAAAATAGTAGACTGAATGTAGTTGAGTAGAAGTTGAATTAGAGTGAAAAAGTGGAATAATGTCGATTTAGAATGGAATAAGAGCGTTGAATATGAGTAGAATAAGAGTAGACTAGAGTAGAAAAAGTAGAATACGAGTAATGTAATAGTAGAACAGGACTAGAATTTGAGGAGGATAAGGATATCATAAGAGTAGAATGAGGATAGAATTAGGGTTGAATAAGAGTAAAATCAGAGTAGAATAAAAGTAGGAAACGAGTAGAATTAGAGGAGAATAAATATAGCATTAGAGTAGAATATGAGTGGAATAAGAGTAGAATATGAGTGGAATAAGAGGAAAATAAGAGTAGAAAAATAATATATTAATTGTATGAAAGAGTGGAATTTGAGTAGACTAGAGTAGAAACAGTAGAATAAGTGTGAGATAAGAGTAGAATATGAGTAATATAATAATAGAACAAGACTAACATTTGAGGATGGTAAGGATATCATAAGAGTAGAATTAGGATAGAATTGGGGTAGAATAAGAGTAAAATCAGAGTAGAAAGTAGGGTACGAGTAGAATTAGAGGAGAATAAATATAGCATTAGAGTAGAATATGAGTGGAATAAGAGTGGAATAAGAGTGGAATAAAAGTAAAATAAGAGGAAAATAAAAGTAGAAAAATAATAGAATAATTGTATGAAAGAGTGGAATTAGAGTAGACTAGAGTAGAAACAGTAGAATAAGTGTGAGATAAGAGTAGAATATGAGTAATATAATAATAGAACAAGAGGAGGGTAAGGATATCATAAGAGTAGAATAAGGATAGAATTGGGGTAGAATAAGAGTAAAATCAGAGTAGAATAAAAGTAGGAAACGAGTAGAATTAGAGGAGAATAAATATAGCATTAGAGTGGAATAAGAGTGGAATAAGAGTAAAATAAGAGGAAAATAAAAGTAGAAAAATAATAGAATAATTGTATGAAAGAGTGGAATTAGAGTAGACTAGAGTAGAAACAGTAGAATAAGTGTGAGATGAGAGTAGAATATGAGTAATATAATAATAGAACAAGACTTAAATTTTAGGAGGGTAAGGGTATCATCATAAGAGTAGAATAAGGATAGAATAAGAGTAAAATCAGAGTAGAATAAAATTAGGGTACGAGTAGCATTAGAGTAAAATACGAGTGGAATAAGTGTGAAATAAGAGGAAAATAAAAGTAGAAAAAATAGACGATTAAGTGTATAGAAGAGTAGAATCAGAGTAGAACTAGATCAATAAAAGAGTCGAATAAGAGTAGAACTAGAACAATAAAAGAGCAGAATAAGAGCAGAACTAGAACAGGGCCAGAAATTAATTATACAAGAATTAGAGTAAAATACGAGTAAAATTAGATTAGAATTAGTATATAATAATTTTAATGACGTGAAAAACTGAAAGTGAAAAGTGTGCAATATGAGTAGAAAATTTTTGAATAATTGTAAACAATTGTAGAGAAAAACAAAGTAGAGTAAAAGAAAAAAGGTGGGAAATTGTAGAATTGGATACTCTTTGGTTTGAGGTAATTCCACTGTTGATTTTCGCTGTAACCTGTTTTGTCTTTATTGGAATAAACATTTAAAAAAAAGCAATACTTAGATGGAGAAATCAAAAAAGCAATGCACAGTGCTGTGATGAATAGCCGGTAGTAATAATATCGAAATTTCAACGTCTTCTACTCATATCTCCAACTTGAAACTATGGCATGAAATTAAATATATAAAATTTCAATTCAGAAACGAAGCTGATTCAAAATTTCTACTTATAACGGTAAGAAGAGCGTTCAAAGAGCTTTCAAGGCGGAAAACCGATTCGAAGAGAACGAATTTTCGCGATTTATTTTTGCACGGATATTCCAAGTCGTGGAAAGCCGTTTCTGCGAAGGAAAACAATTCGCAACAAAGCAAATATTTGATGAGGTCATCATTCGTTTACTAAGCTTAGAGCTTCGTCCCAGCCGAGGTTAACGGTAACGGCCGGTTGAAGTTCTAGAGCGATAGAAGTTACCAAATCGCCGACGAATTTAACGCCGGGGAATCCGAAAAAACTCGCAGGACGAGCTGAGGAGCTGTAAATATTTTAGCGGGCCAAGAAAACTGCGAAATGATCTCATAACGCGTTCTAGAATATCGTAGCGAGGAAAAGTCAAGAGTTGGGCCGACATTTAAGTTTCAAAAAAGGAAAAATAAAATAGGAAACAGCGATTCGGAAAGGCCGGCAAAGTTTCTCGCGAGACTGCGAACAGTTACTCGGATAATGATGCCGGTAAATGCCGTTCTCTAGGAGGTTGGAAAGTTTTCGGAACGTGTGAACTTCGTGTTGACCGAAGTAGAGGAAACTCGGTTGAAATTCTGTCGTGGCCTCGAGCGAGGGCCTTTTCGCCCACATCTGAAACCGTCCGACGGGACGAAATCCGATTCCGCAGTCAAAAGGGACTCACTTCGTCGGTTTATAGCTTTTCCAGGGCGACGCACTTCGCCGGGGAGAGACCGAGATTTATTCCGGAGCAACTCGGAACAACTCGAGCGAGAAAGATTTCATTGAAGTCCGCGAACTTTTTGACGTACGGCCAAAAAGAAAGGACGACGTTTAAAATTAGGAGAAAAATACGACAAAATGTAGCGACCTCGATTCCCACCGACTCTGAGGAAATAAAAGCGCACCTTTTCAAGCGATGAAATTATATTCGCCCCTGAAAATTATAATAGCCGTCCCAGAACAAATGTCGCTCGTTTTCAAACGATTTTCACCCGCTCGAGGGAAACCCGAATTCCCCCTTCGGCTCTAAACAATTCACCGTTACACTTCAAAGATCGCTCAGCCAATTCAGCATCGAGTCAAAGCGTTTGAAAGTGACCGATGAGGAGGAATGCGTTTTGGCGGAACGAGAACAAATTGCCCCCCCGCGCTCCGATTGTCAGAGAATGCGCGAAAATCCAATTTTCCCAAGATCTAATAAAATGTACTCTCCAATTATTTTTAATTCGATCGAACATGTTATATAATTTGGTATAAATTATATTTTTTACATTTTTTATAATCGAAGTGACAATTATTTATTTATTATTTTATTTTATTATTTTTATTTTTCATTTAATTTGATTTATTTTTATTTTTTTTATATTTTTTTTTTTTATTTTTTTATTTTATTTGATTTATTTTTATTTTATTTTATTATTTTTATTTTTCATTTAATGTAATTTATTTTTATTTTATTTTATTATTTTTTTATATTTTATTTTAATTTTATTTATTTTTTATTTTTAATTTTATTTGATTATTTTTTATTTTATTATTTTCATATTATATTTTTATTGTTACAGACTATAGGATTTTTTTTTACTGTAAGATATATTTTATAAAGTAGAATAAAATGTTAGAATAGGCTATAGTCAGATATAGTGGATTATAAAATCGACTACATAATTATAGAATAATATAATTATATATTCAGAACTGAATAATCTTATACGATATAGACAACTTCGGTAAACGTTATATAGATGTACCTAAACTTTAATTTACTTTAAAGTAATTGTCTGTCTTATTGATCCTATCTATCTTATAATTTATTATCTACCTTATTATATTTTCTATTTATCTTATTATTTATTATCTACCTTATTATATTTTCTATCTATCTTATTATTTATTATCTATCTTATTATTTATTATCTATCTTATTATTTATTATCTACCTTATTATATTTTCTATTTATCTTATTATTTATTATCTACCTTATAATATTTTCTATCTATCTTATTATTTATTATCTATCTTATTATATTTTCTATCTTATTATTTATTATCTATCTTATTATTTATTATCTACCTTATTATATTTTCTATCTATCTTATTATTTATTATCTATCTTGTTATTTATTATCTACCTTATTATATTTTCTACCTATCTTATTATTTATTCTCTATCTTATCAATTTTAAATGAGTTAAATCGAATTAAAAATATAAAAAATAAGGTATGTATCTGTTTTGTTTTTCTTCCGAAAAACATTTCACTAAAAATTCCCTAGTAATAACTCATGGCACTGATTTTCGCTCCATTAGAGCTGCATTTAGGCCGGTCTTCGCCACAGGAGATTGTAAAAGCTTATTGTGCGCGAATAAAAGGTCTTCCTCTGCGTAATTAATTCGAGAAGAAGAGGGGTATCGAATTAACTCCAACGCCGAAGGGACAAGCTTGGAAAAGAAACTATACCAACCAAGCGGGGCTTTTAGGGCGGAATATTCACCTAATATTTCCCGCTATAAATCAAATCGCCCTTCACGCCCGGGAACGGAGTTTTCCTAAGCTCCTTCCTCGAGCCGTAGTCGCTTCTTCGAGTTATAACTCCTTTGTAGGCTCGAGCTAGCCAATATAATTTTTTAAATAGTATAATAGCTTTTTTAAAAATTTATTTATTTTTTTTTTGAACGGTTTTATTGTGTTTATCATAAGATTTCACAATGGTTGGAAATAAATGAAAATAATACAAGATACTTCATTGTAGATCACTTGGCACAACGTTCAGTCACTGAGATCAAATTGCATTTATCAATTCTGTTTTATGATTTTTTTCAAATTAAATAATAATATAATTTTTTACTGGCCCTCAAATTATCAAGTTCGACATTTCTGTTTCTTGAGCCCTCGATCGTACCGAAAAATATGCAAAAACGCCTTCGGATCTAATGAAAAGATTCGGAGAAGGTTCTTCGGTCCATAACGTCAGCAACTTCCTAGTTCCCCAAAAGGCCGACCAATGCGAAAAATCCATGCGAACCTTGGCCAACTGCCAGTCTCAGCTCTTTGTCTCCTATTTCTCGCCTTTCCGCCACATTAAACGGTTTCGACGAACCGTGAGTTGATTTATGTTCCCCGGGGAATGTAAAAATCAGAATGAGCGCGGCCAAAACCGAAACGCCGCTTCGTTTTGGAAATTTTCCACACACACATGAGCGAACTCTAAGGAAAATATATTTTCCAAGCGGATCCCCCTCGCGGAGATTTTATATCTTGAACCGTTTCCCAACGGGGAAAAAAATTCGGGGTTAAATTATAAGTGTCAATGTATTTTATTTTGTATGAAGTGACGGTTTTTTTTGCTTATTTTTATTTGGTTGCATTTTATTTGGTATGAAGTTGATGTTTTATTTTTGCTAATTGATTAATTTCTGGATTATAAAGTAGGTTTAAGCTGTTTTTTTTTCATTGGGAGTATTGCACGACGATAAAAGATTCATATTATTTTTATTGAAGGACTGATTAATGTGTGTACAAGTTCATGGTTATTTTACATTCTGTATAGTTGTAAGAGAGGGCAGTAATGCCCTAAACTGTACAGAAAAATAAAAATTTATTCATTCATTCATTCATTCCCACACGATTGTTCTAAAAATGCCCGTTTTCCCGCCCACGCTTTCGAACATTTTTCGGTCGGAAATCGACACGTTAGGCCGCGAGAGATTTTCTGTACAAATCGCATTAATTGATAAAAATCTCATTTCGTCTTATGATATCGGCTGAAATAGTATTGGGACGAGTTTTATTGAAATTCGCGATATTGGCGTTGCTAACGATGTTTACTTCGCTAACGGCTACGACTTCCTTTATACAAGTAGAACTCATTAGTCGAAATGCGGATGAACGATAAACTCCTTAACGTTATTTGATGGCTACGCTGCGAAGGGAAACTGATGAAAACGTCGAGCGAACGCGACCCCGACGACAATTTCAGCCGAAGCTCGAGACTCGAATTTACGGCTATGAGAACTTGCGAGCTGCTGTACCGATTACACGCGCTGAGATGCGATCGTACGCGGATGGAACGTGGAAAGAACGCGGTGGTCATTTCGAGTTGTGGATGGAAAAATACATTGAGATAATCTAATAACCTGGGAGTGGAAATTGCCTATTCTTTAACGTTCTATTCTTTTTTCGACAATAGCTTATCACTGAATTCTTCCAAAAAATTCCTCATGAAATAGCAACCTGTTGAAATTCGATACGTGTACCATTATATTTCCTACTCTTGTGTTAATAAGCCAAACGTGTTTTTTTTCTTTTTTTTTCTAAGTAAGTGTGTACCTATTTATTTATTTAATTTTTCGTTATTTAATTTCTAACTATTTTTTTAAATTTTTTTTTTTTTTTTGCTAGACGAATGTTTAAAGAAGATTCAAGTTAATTTCTGTGTGTAAAGGAAGAGATGACCATAAGGTCCTATTTATGTACGGATTGTATAAGAAAATTTATCTTCAATCAATCGTCAATCAAGCTATCAGCAAGTTGTTCTGATTTCTTAGATTACCCACATGAGGGTGTAAAAATTATATCAATAGAGGGGGGCAACCGCTAATTTTGAGCAGACCCACCGCTAATTTTGAGAGAAAGACTTACCGCTGATTTGGACGAGATTAACAACCATTTTGAGGGGTTAACCGCCGATTTTGAGGGGACCTAAAATCTATTTGGCTTGGGGAGCGAAACGTCTCCCGGCTCAAGGAGCGTTAATAGTCCCCAGGTTCAAAAATGTCATCTTCTAAAGTCAAATACTAGGCTCTCTATTCTTCTATTCGGCCAAGACCTCTGGCCTCAGTATGTCTATTATTCAAACACACATGTTTTAGCTCATTTAGAGAGGAGGAGCTACCGTTATTATGGGGAGAGAGCTACCGCTAGTTTTAAGAGGATGAGCTACCGTATTCGAAGGAGGTACAGCTAATTTGAGAAGAGGAGCTACCGTTAATTTTCGGAGGATGAACTACCGCTAATTTTTGGAGGAAGAGCTACCGTTAATTTGTGGAGGAGGAGCTACCGTTAATTTGTGAAGGAGGAGCTACCCCTAATTTTTGGAGAAAGAGCTACCGTTAATTTTTGGAGGAGGAGCTAGTGCTAATTTTTGGAGGAGAAGCTACCGTTAATTTGTGGAGGAGGAGCTAGTGCTAATTCTTGGAGGAGAAGCTACCATTACTTTGTGGAGGAGGAGCTAATGCTAATTTTTGGAGGAGAAGCTACCATTGATTTTTGGAGGAGAAGCTACCGTTAATTTTTGGAGGAGGAGCTACCGTTAATTTTTGGAGGAAGAGCTACTGCTAATTTTTGGAGGAGAAGCTACTGTTAATTTGCGGAGGAGGAGCTGCCATTAATTTTTAGATGAAGAGCTACCGGTAATTTTTAGTGGAAGAGCTACAGCTAATTTTTGGAGGAGAAGCTACTGTTAATTTGTGGAGAAGGAGTTACCCCTACCTAATTTTTGGAGAAAGAGCTACCGTTTATTTTTGGAGGAGGAGCTACCATTAATTTGTGGAGGAGGAGCTACCCCTAATTTTTGGAGAAAGAGCTACCGTTAATTTTTGGAGGAGAGGCTACTGCTAATTTTTGGAGAAGAAGCTACCGTTAAATTTTGGATGAAGAGCTACTGCTAATTTTTGGAGGAGAAGCTACTGCTAATTTTTGGAGGAGAATCTGCCTCTAATTTGGAGGGTACTTCCACCAATTGTGTGAGGAGGTACCGCTATTTTGAGAAGACGAACTACAGCTCTGTTTAAAAGGAGGAGCATCCGCCAATTTTGTATTCAATTGTAGTTTATTCAACAAAATGAAACTATAAATTAATTAAAAATCTTTAACCTCTATTAAGTAATCGAAATTTTTTTCGACTTTTCTCAATTTATTCAATCAAATTTATGTTACCGTGCATTTTATCGGTGATCAACCTCGATCGAAGAAATATCGACTTTAAACCACGCGAATGAGGGATTTTATTGAAGCTTAAACGTAGTATGTAATCGGCTCTACGATCCATTCCAGTAATCCGATTCGACGGCTTACCTTCGGAAGACCCAACGCAATATGAAGGTGACTCTGATAAAGTACTGTCGTTCCACAGACTATCTATCGCTACAATACAATAATAAAAATTATAGTATCAATGATACAAATTATAAAATGATAGAAGGGAATTTTTCCAATAAAAAAAATACGTAAACTATTTTTTACTACGGAATAATCATAAATGAAATGAAATATTTTAAATAAATTATATTGTGAAAATAAAAATCGCAATCTCAATTATTACTCCAACATAATAAACATGTCTGAAATATCATTGAAATTTACCTAATTGCATGTACCTATTTCAACATTAGACATGAGCTATATGCAGGTAAAAGTGCATCATTGATTGAACGAACAAAGTTTAAAGCTAGACATTTATCCAGACTTATCTAGAAAATTTTATAAAAATTTTTATACACCACCAATTTATTCCTTGGGGTTTCAAACGTTCAAAATAGTTTTCCGAATAAATTGGCACGGTTGCTTAAATTTGACTTAAAAATACTGTTTGATTTTGACGACAAATATTAATCGAATTTGATAACGAATACGGTTCGAATTTGACTAAAAATATTAGTACAATTTGACTACAAACATTACTGGAATTTGACTAAATTATTACCAGAATTTAACTAAAAACATTACTACATTTTGACTACAATATTATCTTTAGAATTTCATATCCAATCTTACTAGAATTTGACAACAAACATTACTGGAATCTGAATAAATTATTACTAGAATTTAACTAAAAACATTAATAGAATTTAACTAAAAACATTACTAAAATTTGACTACCATTATTAATAGAATTCGATTAAAAATATTAGGTACTAGAATTTGACTACAAATATTACTAGAATTAGACTACAAATATTACTAGAATTTGACTAAAAATATCACCTACTAGAATTTGACTGCAAACTAATTACAAGAATTTGACTACAAATTATTACTAGATTTTGACTACAAATTATTACTAGAATTTGACTACAAATTATTACTAGAATTTGACTAAAAATTATTGCTAGAATTTGACTACAAATTATTGCTAGAATTTGACTACAAATTATTACTAGAGTTTGACTACAAATTATTACTAGAATTTGACTACAAATTATTACTAGAATTTGACTACAAATTAATACTAGAATTTAAATAAAATTATTAGGTACTAGAATTTAAATAAAATTATTACTAGAATTTGAAAGAAAATATTACCAGAATTTGACTAAAAAACTACTTGAATTTGACAACAAATACTACATGGATTCACCTTTAAATATTACTGGAATTAGACTAAAAAATACTATTTGAATTGGACCAAAAAATAACCTTTGAATTTGACTACAGCAACTGCTCAAAATACTTCTAATAGAAGGAGACAATGTATTACTAGCAGTTCAAGTAGTATTAATACTAGTCGAATGTTGATCACAAATACTACTCGGATTCGACTAACAAATACTGTTAATGTTAATATGATTGCTAATAGTCCTCAAATTATACAGCGAATACGACTCGAATTCGACCATAAATACTTCTCGATTTGAGCACAGTGTCTGGTCAAAATCGGCTGAAAAATACTACTCGATTTTGGCTGAAAAGGCGCAGTGTGGAAAGCATGCGGATAAATGAGAAAAGATGCTTTTTCAGGTCGAAAAATGCGACAAAAGTTGGAACTAAGAGAATGGTGCGGTAAAGCGAAGAAACGTATGGGACGACCGCATACGATGGGATAATTTCCGTGCCGAATCGATCGAAGCTGTCGATGTTGGAGGGGGTCGTCCCTTCCGTGGGCGTAGCAGTTTTGACATGTTGTCTACCCATTCGATCCGTGTTTTCCCCAAGGTAGATAGATATAGGAGGTACGCTGGTAACTCTGTAGCCAATGAAAAGTGCGAATGGGTATGACGTCATAATGAATCCCAAGTCCCACTTGGTAATGAAGATTGGATTGATTTCACCTACTTAATACACAAGTAAAACTGATTATTGATTTTTGTGAGCATTTTATTTTAACTTTTAATGCTCGTTTTGGTTATTTACGTAAATAATAATTGGTAAATAACGTTAGGGTGATATAAACCTTCAAAAAATGAATCAAGATGGCCAGACTTACCAGAATTTCAAAAAAAAAATTAGGGAAACAACAATGCCAGTTTAAACTAGTTCACTTTTGAACATTATTATTAATCATTATTATTAAAACATATTAGGAATATTGAAACAAAACATAATTGTGACGTGGGAAATAAATAAAATTGTTTTTGAAAACTCATTATAAACTTTTATTTTTAACAGTAATTATTTTTCTTTTTTTTCGTACTTCCTATCTGGAAAATTAGTGGATCGTTCAAGGGATTTTTGTTGTGCCCTTTGTGCATTTAAATATTTTATCCTCAGCAGTATGCGCATTTTGCAAAAAGATTCTATCAACTTGTTGTCAATTTGAAGAGATGCAACTTTTGATGTAACGTATTCCGTTGTTTTTTTGCAGTTGGTGGGTATTTTATCTTTTGTATTATAAAGTAGGTTTGTAATTTTCGACTAAGTCATAGCCAACATGACCATTCCAACTTTCGATGTTCTTCAAGATTTGTAACTTTCATCGTGGATTACTTCACCAAAAGTCGTTAATTCAGATTTTTGAATAGACCGAACGAACGGTAATTTAACTTAAGATTTTCTCCGAGTAGTGTACCTATCCATTTTTCAAAATTTTATGCGGTATTCAACAACATCGGTAAAATGTACACCAAAAAATCTCATTCTCCAACTTTACACATTCTCTTCATTCATGTACCTAGGGCAAAAGAATGAAGCATATAATCGTGGAAATACACACCATAATCAATCATTATGCTAAATTTGAACAAAATTGGAATCAAAAAATGTTTCACAAAAAAACCAAGGGGTACCTCTGCAATTTTTTAAAACTTATCAGTTGTTGATTTTTTACTCTCCTATAAGTACAGATAAAAACCTGCAGTTTTCAGGAAAGTTGTTTTTTTACCAGAAAATAAAGAGAAAAAAGTACAAAACACGCACAAACAATGAAAAAGAGTTTAAACTCGTAAATTAATAAGTAGTTTCATAGTTTGCTTGAGGGGAATTTTATTCAAGAAATACTGACGAGTGTTTTATGGTAGGAAAGACTTCTCCCTTCAACAGGTAGAATTTCAACCCTCCAAATAAAAGAGAAAGGTAGAAGAAGGGTTTAATTTTGTAATGGGTAGGGGCCTCGGGTCTGTGCTCTAGGGGTTCAAAATGTACTTGTCAGTGAGAGGATTTAAGAATTAAGGATTTAAGACAAATTTATTCAGCAACATAAAACATATAAATTAATACACAATAGAAAAATAACGAATAATAGGTTCAGCAATAGGCTATCGCCCGTGAGAGGGATTCAATGTGACGTTTTAGCGTCCTTAGCAACCGATTTGGAGAGGGGGTCGCCCTTAGTTACCAGCGTACCTCCTCAATCTATCTACCTTGTGTTTTCCCTTCTCCGTTTTCAATTGTTAGGCTCTCGCGGCGTTTCCGGAAATCTTAATACTCCTCGCGTGAGAGCATTTCCGAAGATATTCGCTACGGGAATGATACGGTTGGTGACGGCCGGGTTCGAGGAAATCACGAGGCGTTCGTCGCCCGGTTAATTTTTACCCCATCGTATTTCAAGTTGAGTTCGAGTTGATTTATTTATTTGCACAATACGAGCAATAGCTCAATCGACAAAATATACGTTTCTGGCCAGTTGTGGCAGATTTAACATGTTTATAATCAACTGAAGTTGAACTTAATAGTAACAAATACGAGTGACCACGAACTATGTAGTCAAATACGAGTAGTATTTATAGTCAAATTTGAGCAGTTTTGTAGTCAAATTCAAATAGTATTTTTTTTTTTTTTTTTTTTTTAGCCAAATTCAGTAGTATTTTTGTCGTCTAATTTGAGTAATATTTGTTGTTGTTTATTATTATTTCCTTCAAGTAATCTTATATTTAATATTATCAATCTATTATCGTTATCGTTATCGTTATCGTTATCGTTAGCGTTAGCGTTAGCGTTATCGTTATCGTTATCGTTATCGTTATCGTTATCGTTATCGTTATCATTATCATTATCATTATCATTATCATTATCATTATCATTATCATTATCATTATCATTATCATTATCATTATCATTATCATTATCATTATCATTATCATTATCATTATCATTATCATTATCATTATCATTATCATTATCATTATCATTATCATTATCATTATCATTATCATTATCATTATCATTATCATTATCATTATCATTATCATTATCATTATCATTATCATTATCATTATCATTATCATTATCATTATCATTATCATTATCATTATCATTATCATTATCATTATCATTATCATTGTTCACTATAAATCGGAGAGCTAGAGTGTAGGTAATATTTCAACAATCAGTTGACTCCCAGCAGCGGAAATTCTAGGCTTATTCTCAGATTTCCCTCAGTTCCAATAGAAACTTGTTAAGTTGAACACGCTCGTCGACAAGATGGCGGCTCGACAAGTTGGTACGAATTATAATCGTAGAACCGTTTGATAGCTTTGGACGTTACGGGAACTCTGCGGGAAGAGAAATGGAAAGGAGCTGAGGCAGCCAGTCAGTTTTGAGAGGACCCTTGACGATAGAATCCTTGTGCACACATTGCGGTTAAGTCTCAGCTCATTAGGCAGAGGCGGTGGAACTTAATTCGTTCACCCGATCCTTTGAACCGATCAATATTCGTAAAAGGGACACTTTTTATCAAAGTATTCTCTATTCTACAATTGATTGATCGTTTTGAGAATCGTTTTGCCGACGAATCGAAATACTACACTTATTAAATATTACTCGAATGCGACTGTAATGCAAAAATCATCGAAAAAATCATGCAGAGTCAAAGTGCTACGATTAAGTACGTTATCATTGAAAAAGAGTAAGAATAAGTCATAAGGAAACAGAGTAAGGATTCACTAGTGTCAAATAGAAATAAAAAAAGTACAATTAATTAAAAGTTTCAGAATAAATCAAAATTGTGGAAAATTAAGGTCACAGTTAAATTAGCCAGCAGTGAAATAGAGTTAATTAGTAGTCAAAATGCAACTATTAGGTGAACTATAAGTCAAAAATTGTCAGAATAAGACAAAAGACAACGGTTTATAGATTCATCGATCGAATAGAGTCAATAATAATAAAATTATTACACTCGAATGAGTTTTCGAAGGAAAGAGTAAAAATAAAGCAACAAATTTACAACTAAAATTAGCAATCATTAAATTAATGTCAAATAGCAGTCAAAGAGTTACAATTGCTCAATTCATGAATCGAATAGAGTCAGAATAAGTCAAAATGGCTAATCGCTCTTCTCGACATTTTTGTGTAATAATAGTTAATTTTATTTGTAATTTATCAAATTGCACTGTTACTCCAGAAATTTTACACTGATCGCAATTATATTAAATATAATATAATTATAGAATAATAATAATAATAGAATAATAGCATAATAATAGAAAAATTTTCTATCAACTATCCATCATAGATCAAATGAATATTTGATCTCATATTTTCCGAGCGAATTCCCTCCCAGAGCATTGAACATTTCTCCCTCTAACTCTTCGGATTTCCTCTGCTCGGCCGTAATTAACGAAGAAAAACGCTGATTGCGTCAACTGTCCGCCGAAGCTAATGATCCTCGCCTTTGGTAAAATGTTAGGACCGCTTTTCGACATAAATTACGGTAAAAGAAATCCCGTCGAAACTGGCGGGGAAAATCTTTTCGCAAATCTCGCCGCTCCTTGCGAAAACCGACCGGTTAACGAGGTCAGGATAAAAGGCCGTCGGGGAAAAAGAAAAAGATCCTCGAATTGGTTTGGACGAAATGCGCGACACGGAGCTCGAAAAAGACAGAATTGCTGAAAGAAACGACGGATCTTTTTTCTAAATTTAGGCGCGTAGAGCGACAAACTTTTTTCAAAACAATAACGAACAAGTTTTCCCGCGGCATTTCAGATCTTTTTCAGTTATATCACACCAATTTGTGACAAATAAATTAGACAATTTTTTTTAAAAATAAATTAAATAATTTAAAAAACCGAAGTAATTATTACAATAAAAATATAAAAATTATGACAATCTGTAACAAGACAAAGTAAATAATTAATCATTACTACAAAACGACTATAACTATAAAACCAACTACCTACCTGTAACTATAAAGAATAATTATTTCTAATAATATAAATATAATAAATATAAATAATATAAATATAATAATAAATATAAATAATAATAAATATAATATATAAATAATAATTAATATAATATATAAATAATAATATAAAATAATTTCTATAAAATCACACATTTCTAAATGATTGCCGATGAAGCAAATCAAAGGATTATGATAATCAATCATAATAAAAGGAGTGACATAGAAAATCCAACAAATTTAATTATAACATAATATAAGTAATGTCAATAAAATTAAATAAAAATAACATGAATTACCTAAGTATGGTAAAAAAAAAGAAAAAAAAGAGAAGAAATGTATAGCAACCAATATTTATAAAAAGAACCAAATAAAGAAAATTAAAAAATAAACAATGATATGATGATGATGATGATGATAATAATCATAACAATAATAATAAAAAATAATCATAACAACAATAATAATAATAATAAAAATAATCATAACAATTATAATAATAATAAATATAATGATAATAAAAATAATCATAACAATAATAATAATAGTAATAATAAATAATTTAAAAAAAAAACAAATTAAATAAAAATTGGTGACAGTAATTTTTTTAAAATAGAGAAATAAAGAGGTAATTCTAATAAAAAATAGTTTGAAAAAAACGAATGAAATAAAAGCTATTGACAACAAATTGTTTGAAAAAACCAAGGAAATAAATTAATGTAACGATAATAAAACAATTGAGTTTAAAAATGGTATTTAAAAAATAAGTAAAAAAAATGATAATGGTTATGAAATAAAACCAAGGTTAATAACATAAAAACCGTTAAAGCCAAAACTATATCAAAGTCAGGTGAATAAATAAATGCTTGCACTGGGAAAAATAACTGCAATCAAATTGCCCTCGTTAGAAATTTTTCCTTTTCAAGTAATTCAAAAGGAGCCCTCCGCATTGAAATGATGGGAAAATTATTCCATTGCTTCCTCGCAAAGTTGCCAAGGGAGAGATTTCCAAGTTTAATTAAGACGAGTTCAACTTCTGGAAGTTGGCGGGGTTTTTTAATTATTACTTCAACGACATCTTGGAGTGTCTCGTTTAAAATCGGTCGCTTAACATGAAAAATGTTCCCTTGCAGCGCGAAAAAAATCCGTTCCCTTCCGTAGCGTAGAGAATTAAATTGCGACAAGCGAATATTTTCGGATAACAATAGATAATATTGTCGGATTTCGATCGAAAGCGAATTATGAAAACCGCAACATTCGAATCGGCCTCTGCGGGAAGCCTCGTAAGCGTAGCAATTACGCGGAGACCTGATCAAGATGGCCCTCGAGCCTTCGGTATAGGAATCACTGGAGGAAATTGGTTCGAACGTCCTCGAAACGACCTCAGCTGCGGCTTGAGGCAAGAATCAAAGAGACGATTGGATGTTTTCGAAAGGAAAGAGGATCGAGTTGAACGGAACAGAAATAACGACACGAACGATTAGAATTACCGTGGATTTTGACATGGCGAAAATAAAGTGAATGAAGGTTGGTCTGAGAATGAAAAACATGCCGAGTTTTTGTCGGATTTTTGTGAATACAAAACGATTTTTAATGTACTTCATTTTTTACGGATGAGTAAAAAAGCGTCGAAAACCGCCTGTAACTGATATAGCCGTTATAAATTGCAAGATAAGGAGGAAAACCATTAGACCTTGCGCGACTGAAGAACGTGGAAGAAAAAACATATTAAACACGCTACGCCAGTGTAATACCATTACTCGAATTGAACATTACCTCGGACCGTTGCAACGTTAAGTCGTTTCTGACATGTGCTCAAGGTCGCGTCAATTTTCAGCACACGATACGGAAAATACTCTTAAGAACGGAACGGTTAGGGCTACCTATCTATTTTCCCTACTCCCCCACTCACTATACTCTCTTTTCCCTTGCAATAGATTCTCTGCATACGCTACTACTCTAGATACTCAACCTACTTTAACTGCTACTTCACTCTTCCTACTCTAGATACTCTGCCTACTCAAGCTGCCCCCTCACTCTCCTATTTTAAAAATTTTAATACTCTAGCCAATCACTCCCAGCTCCCTCACTCGCCCTACTCTAAATACTCTGCCTACTTTACCTACTCTAGCTACTCTCTCTACTCTACCTAGGTACTCTAGCTGCTCCCTCACACTTCCATCTTTAGATACTCTACCTACACTCCCTACTCTAGGCACTCAATCTCCCTACTCTGCCTACTCTCTCTACTCCGCCAACTCTAGAAATTCTTGATACTCTGCTACTCTCCCTACTCTAGCAGTTCCCTCACTCTTCCTACTCTAGATACTCTACCTACACTCCCTACTCTAGCCACTCAATCTCCCTACTCTGGATACTCTGTCTACTCTACCTGCTCCCTCACTCTTCCTACTCTAGATACTCTACCTACACTCCCTACTCTAGCCACTCAATCTCCCTACTCTGGATACTCTCTCTACTCTACCTGCTCCCTCACTCTCCTAATTAAAAAATTCTGATACTCTAGCCTCTTAATCCCTGCTCCCTCGCCCTACTTCATATACTCTGCCTACTTTCCCTACTCTAGCTACTCTACCTACTCTAGCTGCTCCCTCACACTTCCATCTTTAGATACTCTACCTATACTCCCTAATCTAGCCACTGACTCTCCCTACTTTAGATACTCTGTCTGCTCTCCCAATCCACCTACTCTGCCTACTCTAGAAATTCTTGATACTCTCCCTACTCAACCTACTTCCACTCTCGTCTCCCTAGCACTCCCTACTCTAGATACTCTACCTACACTCCTTACTCCAGCCACTCAATCTCCCTACTCTAGATACTCTGCCTACTCTTGATACTCTGTGTTCAATATCGTTCCAAAAGAATTAGAATTCGCAACGGGCACTAGAAAAAATTTTGTCCGCGCTTGCCTCAAGACGGATTTATGTAGTCTATTGGAAGGTAGCCCATTCAACTGTTTGTATTCGTCATATTTCTCGTTTACCAATCGCCAGATTTTTTGTTGCTGTTAGAAAAACGCCGACGCTCAATCCCTGATCCGCTTTGAACTGATAATCATCGTCTTGTAAACATTTACTGGACCAGAACGATGTTGTTAAATAGATATTATTTCCAGTATTATGGAATGTTGTTGAGTTACCCCTTTTAATGTCTTGAACACTCCGCCTACTATTTTTAAGTGAATTATTTTTTATGCTAAAAGTGTTCGTTTTCAAATCGATATTTATAAATTTTATTGGTTTGTAATTGAATATTGTTTATCAGGTTCAACTAATTTTGAATCAATAAAATCTATGTTTAAAGCTTACCAATGCTGAAAAAATCGCCTATTTAATAGTTATTTTTTTCTCCGATTTTCTAACGAGATTTTTTAGCCATTTGACGAGCTTATATAGTGCCACGGAGAATTTTCACCGCTGGGTTTTGACCTGATGACCTTGAGGTCACGGCTTCGAGCGAACTTTCGATCTCCAATGATGAAACGGATTCGGCGAATTACGGCTAATATAAATTCAAAGTTTAACCCTCGCTTTTCAACACTCAATAAATACCCAATTAGTGATAATTCCCAAGGCGAGTGGCGTAATTCATATTTTAAATCAACTCTTATAACTTCCGACACATTTTATGACCTAGACGAAAAGGGAGCAAATTGTTTTTATGAATTACGAACGCTAATAGACTCGAAGAGATTTATAGGGATTTGCAAACGTCGGACTAATGCAAGCATTAATTCACCTACCGGGTTAGATTCGTATCTGAGTTGCATAACTCGCGAACACGGGCCCGGCTCATTAACAGGCTAATCTCCATTTGTTATCAACCGTTCAACGGTACATCCGAACGTCACGTTTTTCCATTAATCCGACACCGGTCGTTAACAAAACGCGGCATTTCCAAACGGCAAGTCCTCGCCGCACAAACGAAAATTTTTTTGTCGGACGTCGTTCAGGAGATTTAAAAATAGGGGAAATAAGGGAAAGAGGAACAAAGAAATTCATTATTCGATCTTGAAAGAAGATCGAGGCGATAGAATTTGACGAATATTAAGTTCGACAGACACTGCGAGAAAACAAATTGAAATTAAAACGCGACAATATCAAAGAAAAAAAATAATTAAAATAAAACTAATAAAAAATAAATATGAAAATAATATTTAAAAACAATAATTAAAAAATTAAAAAATAATAAAAAATAACATAAAAATAAAAATAAAGAAATGAAAATAAATAAGGGAAAATGAGAAAATTGCTCGATAGGTAAAATTAACATACCCAATTTTTCCAATTCCAATTTTTCAATACCTACACATTTAATCTAAAATAATAAATAAAAAAAAACAAATGCAAGGTTGTTTTTTTTTTAAACTCGCGAATTATCAGGATTAACCGGTTGTTGTTCATCCGTCAGGACATAGGAAATGGCCAGTTGTAGTGAAGAACGGTGGCGACTCGATCGCCGAAAAGGGAACGTCTGAACGTCTATTAAACGCCTCACCAGAAATAACATCGAGTCCGAGTTAATACGAAATTAATCGCCCGAGTCGGTAAGTGGCTCATCAGTAGATAAAAAAAACCCACTTTTGCGTTTCGTTAGGTTCTCGCCCTATCTTAACACACAGGATTCCCAGATTTCGCGGTCGGTTCGGCTGTCGGCCAATCCCCTGACCTTGAAAAGTGACTCCCAAAATTCAGTTAAGGTTCCCAAGGTCACTGAAGGAACGTGAAAATGTCTTGTAGCCAGGTGGCAGCCTACCTTTTTTCGTGTAAGGGGCCCGCGCGAGCTCTTGAATGAGGTACAGATGAGTAAATTTTTTTTTTTTTTTTAGTGCAGTTGAAAGGTATTGAACCGTCAACTTCCACAACGTGAGACGAATATATATGCTAGCCACCCCCCTACCCCCCGAATCAACGATAATATTGAGAGATAGCGAGCCCGTGAAAAGTGACGACCAAAATTTCGTTACGATTCTCAAAAAAAAAAAACAGCCGCAGTCCGTGTCGCGGGCGCGTGCGATGTTCGAAGCCAGTGATCGGATAGCGTTGAGAATGTGTACAGGACGGCGTTCTCACACGAACACATAGTAGGACCGGTTCGAGTGGTGTCCAAGCCCGTGAACTTCAAAAGTAAATCTCCGTGTGCAAGCTCGTCGATGATGCAGTAAATGTTAGGTGGTTGATGTTGGACCTTTAAAGTTTACATCCTCGATCGCGTTGATAAATTATCATTTTCGATGGTTGGCTATATCATTATTAAATGCAAATTTTTTTTTTGAAAGGACCGTGACTTGCAACGAGGAATAGTATTTTTTGCACGAATCTGCAAGGAAGGTAGGTTAAATAAAAAAACCTGCAGAAGGTTACACGTCTTTATTTGGTTCCTTATTTTCAATCTTAACATATTTGACGGTCGATCATCCCCACTGAAATGTGTATATAAGCAGACAATTTGCTCAAACAGAGCAACACTTGATAAAATGGAGCCATCAACCTCACAAGCAGAAGCAGAAGGTAAGTTGATCAAAGCTATCTAACCTAATTTATAGAATGTTGCATGAAAAAAAAAAAGCGCTACTGATTTTCAGTACCGTTAACAAAACGAATCGAATAGGTGCTGCCCACTTTGTTCTCTATAATCATAAACAATACATCGCTTTCAATCAATTTGTTAACGTTCAAAAGCTCTTCATCCGATGATAGTTCGATGGAATAGCGTTTTGGCAGGTATACCAATACCTCTTTTTCATTCTCCATACGAATCTTTGCCAGTATTGATCTTCCAAACTTCTTGTGGGTTTCAGCGCGTAGACCCTTTACTAGAAACGCCACGTTCAAAGGCAGTTCCCCGCATCTTTTTCGTTCATAGTACTGAGTTCCTTCTCCGTTGAGAGTAGCCAAAAGCCTGAAAATGAACAAATTCATATTGACGATGTTGTTGGTTTACTTTTTTCAGAAACGTTTCCCGAGCTGGACTTGGAGCAAGTAAGTGCTCGGAAAAAAAAAAGAGACAGAGTATCAAAAGATACACAGTACACCCAAGTTCTAACTGAATTTTATTGAATTCTTTCTAGATTATAAAGGTCATAGAAGAGCTTTATTTTTCGACGACCGTGGAACCAGTCGTCGATTGAGAAGGTAAGAAATTGTTTTTACTTACTTGGAAGGTTCCATCGTCTTGAAGATCTGATGTGATGTAGGTAACTGTTTGATTTTGCATCAAGTCTCCGGCTCTATATATACTTACTAAACAGGAAGGTAGGGGAACCGTATTCAGTTGCTCGAACAAAGAATCCTCAATGAGAAGCATAAGAGGGGCTGTCTCTATATAGACCCAGTACATTTTTCGACCTAGTGTCTGTTTCCAGCCTTCCAGCAGCAACTCACAACCAGCCATGTCCTCCTACGTTTGCCAGTCTAGTCGAAGAACTTGCGATGGTATCCATCGCATAGTTGAACACGCTAATGCGGGTACGTGCACTTCTAAACAGTGTGTAATATGTAAAACTAACTTCCGAAACC
The DNA here is from genome assembly GCA_037159825.1 of Tupiocoris notatus. Lineage (NCBI taxonomy): Eukaryota > Metazoa > Arthropoda > Insecta > Hemiptera > Miridae > Tupiocoris > Tupiocoris notatus. The sequence continues at coordinate 554,129 of JASJUZ010000331.1, forward strand.
TTAAAGAATTCACATCTCATCTAAAGAAATGTTCTAAAAATGCCAGACCAACTGTTATATCTCATAGTTCGAGAATACCTAAAATCAGAAAAGTAGAGAGTCCAGAAAGTTTAGCCTATGAGAAGCTTGAGTTTGGTTGCTTAAAGTGCGGTATTTATGCGGAACATGTAATTTATTAAACTCCACTCCAAACTTCAACTTATCGATACCGAACTTATCAATTTCTCAAACAGCTGGGATTCAACATTAAAATCAAAGAAGTGATCCGATTCAAACAAGCACCTTGGATGAAAAATTACATAGAATTCATGTATGAAAAAAGAGCTAAAGCCAAATATAGAAGCGAATCCCAAATATTGAAACTCCTTTGCAACGCTAATTATGGAAAATTAATACAAAATGTACGTTTACAAAAAAAAAAAAAAAAAACATGAAAATTGCTACCACGTGGAAACAAGCATCAAAGTTAATAAAAAAAACCGAATTATCTCAGACATACAATGTTTGGTGAGGATGTAGTAGCTATACACCTGAGTAAAGAGAAAATAGCGCTCAACTCTCCGATCGCAAGCGGTTTTGCAATCTTAGAACTATCAAAACTTCACATGCTCTCATTTCATTATAATGTGATGCAAGCTCATTTTGGTTTGAGTAGATTACAGTTGGCATACACTGACACGGACTCGTTAATTTACAAAATGAAAACAAATGGAGAGGATTGGAGGGAAGAAATAAGCAAAAATAAACATTTAGCGGAACACTTTGATTTTTCAGAATTGCCTTTTACTAGCAAATATTACAATGCTCAAAACCACCGTAAACTAGGTAAATTTAAGGATGAGATGAAAGGAAAAACTATTTTAAAATTTTTGGCATTAAGAGCAAAGATGTACGCTATAAAACCCCAAGAAGAAGATGGTAGTGAACATGTAACTATGAAAAACAAAGGCACTCCGATGTATACAGTTAAAAATAAACTTACCTTTGATGACTATGAACGAATCTTGTTTGGAAACTCTGAACTGCAGCCTCCTCATAAAGATGTTGAATTCAATTCTGATTATTCGAAGATGTAACATACTTTCGCGTATGGTCACTATAAATTGAATGAACTAATGGATGTAGAAGTTTTTGGAAGATGATGAACTCAATGAACAAGGACCTGAGGATGATAGTTGTGCATCGGAAGTTGACATATGAGTAGTATATATATATATATATAAAGCAACACTAAATGTTAATTCTCAGTATGGCGGAGGCTGCTGTTGGAAGTGGATGGATAACTCAATCACTCGAACGTTTTTTACCTAATCGCGAGTATCACATTCCGTCTTATCAGTTTTGCGGTCCCGGGACTAAGGTTCTCGATCGGATTGCACGTGGACAGACGGGAAAAAATCGACTCGATACACTGTGCATGAAACACGATCTCGCCTACGAATCAACTAAAGACGAACAACTTCGAAAAAAAGCAGACCAAGAACTTGAACGCGAGGCGCGAAAGCTGGTCAAGGACAACAGCGTTTCTGCATCCGAACGAACCGTTGCGTGGCTGGTTGCTAGCGCGATGAAAATAAAACAAAAAGTCGGCGGTGGACTACAGTTTCAGCCACAGCGATCCAGCAAACCTGCGAAAGGAAAAAAGACAAAGAAGAAGAAGAAGACGATGAAAAAGAAGCACGTGGTGGTCGCCAAACGTATGGCCGATGCCCTGTCGGTAAAACGAGGAGGGTTTTTACCTATCGCAGCACTTTTACCGATTGCCAGTGGATTAGCTGCACTATTGGGCGGAGGAAGCGCCGTTGCAAAAACTATAATCGACGCTAAAAAAGGCGTCCGGGACAGCGAAGAAACTAGACGTCACAACATGCAGATGGAAGCAATTAAAGCAGATGGAAAAGGAGTGTTTATTCGCCCATATCGCCCACGAAATCCACCATCAAGAACAACGCCGTCATTGGGCGGTGGTAGTAAAAAAATATTGTTAAAGACAAAAAACTGAGCATTTTGCTTCCAAATCGTCCTCTGACCAACATTGATTTGGAACGCGCTTGCCATCGAATAAAACTGTCCAATTTTATCGGAGTACGGATGAGAGATGAAATACCCAAACCTTCTTTGTCAAACGAATGTGCAATAGTCAATCTTGACTCGCGCAAAGGAGGTGGCACTCATTGGGTAGCTTACTCCCTCCAACAAAACCTGGTGTGTTGGTTCGATTCCTTCGGCCTTGACTTGCCATTGGAATGGAAACAGTATTTTGCCAACAAAACCATTCTTTACAATCGAACGATGGTCCAAGATTTCAACGATATAATTTGTGGACATCTCTGCTTGTTGTTTTTGTGCCTTGCCCAGCATAAATAGCTCGGTTGTATGGAAAAAGCGTCAGAATGTCTTTTACTGTGACGCTGACAGGGCACAGCAATGAGCTTTCATGCTCATTTTTTCCTCCCATCGAGTTGGATGGAGGGAACTGGGAAGCTGGGTTACTCTCATTCGATTCGTATTTTACAATTCCAAATTTGATAGAAAATAAAAACTCCAATTTGTATTTTCACGATAATTTGAAACTTGATGTACTGTCCAGTCTTAGGGGGAAATTTGTCGCAAGTGATCGTTTGGAAACAATTTTTCAAAAAGTTCATCCCGACGTGAAGTTGAGCGTTGATGATAATCGGATTGTATTAAAAACTGGATCTCAAGCCTACTTCAATGTTAACGATGATTCTATCTTCAATTTGTTAGGATTTAAAAAGTACAAAGTGTTAAAATCTAACTCCGAGTATACATCCGATGGTGTGTTGACTAACTCTTTATCGATCACTTCGACGACAAAAACAGTCCTGGGGATTGATATTCCAGCTGACCATCAATATTATTTGTACACTGGTACCGTATATACAGTGCCAACGGGTACATATGAGCTTGAGGATCTACGTAAACTATTAAGTGAGGAATTGGAAAAACAGCATGGTATACAGTTTGAACTGGCTGTTAATTTAAACACTCTACGATGTGGAATAAAATGTTCCAAAAAAATCGACTTTAGTTTTGAAGATACGTTTGGCGATCTCTTGGGTTTTGTTCCTCAAGCTCAAATGGTCCCCGGTGAATTTACATGGTCAACCGATATTATACACGTCTTTAAAGTTTCAACTATTGGGATTTCCGTTTCATGCTGCGAAGGAGCGTACGTAAATGACAAAGAGTCGCACGTTATTCACGTTTTTAGTACTGATGTTGAGCCTGGCTTCAAGTTGCGACAGGAACCAACATTGGTAACTTATCATCCTGTAATAGGGGATAAACTGGAATCTCTTACCGTACGAGTTGTAGATCAAAACAACGAATTAATCGATTTTAGAAACGAACTGATTGTAATAAGATTGCACTTTAAAAGCCGGACGTAAATGATAGATCCTCTCAGTTGTAAACATGATTGTATACAAGAAACGTAATATAAGCTCGACATCAGCACCAAACCTCTTCAGTCGGCTACCTACAATTGTACGAGTACCAGCGAGGGAAGAAGCAAAAAACCGACGATTGTCACCACCACCACGACCACAACTTTCAACAAAGAACCGCCAATTTCTTCGAAGTTTGGGATTCGAAGTTCTCGACGACAACAACACCGCCGAAGATGCTCGACGTTCAATTGGAACCCGATTTTGATGAAAGCCTGGCGAAATTGGAATATCATCCACATGAACCATATGCATCCGCCAGATACGGCAGTTCCGACGAAATTCGCATTCCGTTTTCACAGGCAGACACCTATGTATTGCTACACAAAAGCTACCTTTATGTCGAAGGCAGTTTGACAAAGTTTGATCGTTTCACGCTGACAACCAACGGCATAGCTCATGGGATCCAAGATATAAGACTTCTACTCAATGGAGAGGTTGTCGACCAGACGCATCTACCTGGAATCAGCGCAACAATGAAAGGCTACTGCAGTTTGCGAAATGGAATGGATTCAGCTGGCTGGGTACTTCCATCTAGTGACCAACTCGTAAACCCCTGCGTTGACTCATCTACCGGGAACTTTTCGGTCTGCATTCCACTCGCTAACCTTCTGGGCATAGCCGAAGATTACAAGAAGATTTTTGTCAACGTACGACTGGAACTGTGCATTATCAGATCCACAACCGATAAAGACATGGTTGCTCCACGTTTACCAGAGATTCAGCCTCCAACGGGTGGAAGTAAAACAACTGGTGATCCCGAAGTTAGCATTGGCAAGATGATATGGTATTTACCATACGTTACACCATCGGACAACGAAAAAATCAAGCTTTTGAACGTGTTGGACAAGGACATGCCGATTTCCATCCCATTCCGAAGCTGGTCATTGGCTCAATACCCAATACTGCCTCAAAATCGAGAATTCACTTGGAGCATCAAATCAAGCAGCGAGCTGGAGAAACCGAGATACGTTCTATTCATGTTTCAAACTGATCGTCAACGGAACTTTATGAAGAATCCTAGTCTCTTCGACCACAACACCTTGACAAATGTGAAAGTCTACATTGGGTCGCAGGAGTTTCCCTACAGCAGAATGAACCTGGACTTTAAGAAGAAACGCGCCACTCTACTTTATCAAATGTATTCGGACTTTCAAAAGTCTTACTATGGAAAAGAATGGACGGAACCCATGCTTAGTTACGATGAGTTTATTTCTTACGCTCCAATAGTGGTTATTGATTGTAGTCACCAAATAGAATCTGTAACAAGCAATAGCGTTGATGTACGATTGCAATTTGAAACTTCGGAAAATGTCGCGCCTAATACGAGCGCTTATTGCCTTATGTTGCACGATACCATTGTTACATACACCCCATTGTCAGGTATTGTAAGGAAAGGATTGTAAATCAAAATTTAAAAAAATTACTAGATTAAATATCAATAAATTGTTTAACTGATTTGTTGTTCAGTCTATATAACCTTTTGTCCCAAATGATTCAACGTTAGTCGATGGTAAGATGCGTTTTGTGAAACAGGGCGTACGGCTCCATGTTTGTGACCACGCCGAAGAAAATCAAAAAGAAATTAAGAAAAGAGCTGCTGCTGTCAGTTCTGATCTTCAACAACCTCATGGCATACTATTTGGACAAAATCGCATTCGCGCCTTACTTTGCGGTCCTTCGGGCAGTGGTAAAACTTCATGCATCATCTCTTTGTTGCTTCATCCCAATGGTTTGCGTTATGCAAATGTGTACATTTTCAGTCGCACTCTTAACCAAGGAAAGTATGAGTTCCTGAAACAAGTGCTTCGAGGATTGGAACCAGAAATTAGATACTTCGACATAGGGCCATCAGAAGGGAAAATAGAGTTTTTACCACCGGATCAGATCCGTCCCAACTCTATTGTCGTCTTTGACGATATGGTCAGTAGTGACTATGAAATTGTAAAACAGTATTTTGCATTTTCTCGTCATTTTTCGATCGATGTTTTGTTCTGTTGCCACAGCTACGTTCTTGTTCCAAAAAATTTAATTCGAATCAACTTAACCATGATTGTTGCTTTCAAAATGGATTTGTTGAATTTGAAACATATTTATGACGACAATTCAATCCAAACGGATATGACTTTTGATGACTTCAAAGATATGTGTACAGCCTGTTGGAAGGAGTCTTCGTCCTCGTTTGTCGTCATTGACAAAGACATGGAAATCAACAAAGGGCGGTATAGAAAAGGTTTTGATGAGTATATATGCTTAGATAAGTGAATGATGTTGGTTCAGTTCAAATGAAACGCTCAGCAAAGCAAGTTGTTGCGGTGACGTCAAAACTCGCCAAGGCCAAGAAGGCAGTCAAGAAGAAATACCGTTTGATGAGACAGGGCAACCAAACTTCAGCAACTTCATCACTTATTGAACCTTTCAAGGAACTGTTGATGGCAAAATCTTTGGAGTCTGGACCGGTGAAGAAGAAGCAAATTACATCAGTTCAGCCAGCGCCAAGATACAAGAGGAAACGAGCTCAACAGAACATTCTCAAAGCGAAGAAACAGAAACGAAGGAAAGTCATTCGACCATTACTCGATGAAACAGAAAAGCAGGAGGAGGACCATTTAACGAATGATGAGGTGGAGGAGGAGGAGGAGGAGGAGGAGGAACTAAGAGCGGGTGACATCTACAAGGAAATGGACGATGATGGTTACGAAACGTTTATGCACGTACCGAAAACCATCCGGAGCAGCTCTATACCCAGCACCAGCAAAGCCAGTCCATCGTCATCGCTTCTTTTCGACCGACCACCAAGACCTAAAACTCCGCGCGACCTATTGTTGGAAGAGAGCCGAACTCCCGAAGGCAAAGAGAAAATTGACAAATATTTCCGTAGTTTCAACATCTACGCTAGACCTTATTTGAGGTCTCTTCTCAAGGGGGAAAAGAATGACAACTTCGATACTGTATACGGACCCAAAGTAAACGCTGATGGACATCTATCCTTGGGCACCAAAGACTTGAAAATGGATCGAGAATTTGTCTACTTGGATGATGGCAAATTGCGGTTTCCCGCCTCCGAGGGTTTGCTCAACTTATTGTTTTTGAGAGAACCTACGTCGTACACGGCGGAAGACCAGGCAAATTATCGTGATTTGCTTTTACACAGCAACGTTGTACGCCAAGGGTACTCCATATCACGTCCCTTGAATACAACTGGCAAAAAATATCGTCAACTTTTGAAAAATTTGCTCAAAAACGACAACGCAATGATAACACCGCCGCCGCCGCCGCCATTGGGATTGGGTTTTGTTCGCTCCACGATGCAAAGACCGAACTACGTTTATTACGACAATCCAAATGAACTCGTGGATCGCTTGCGTTTACTTTTAGCGTCGAAACAAGCTGGACATACTGGACACGATCCTGAAGTCGCATCTATCATCGAGGAACTACAAGAGATGGGACTCATTCGATAATAGCTTCAGTAAGATGTCAGCGATCAGCCGATTCGGTACTAGGTACTCATTGAGGAACAGCCATCGTGATGCAAAACCCAGGACGAACGATTTAGAAGCTAAAATAATATCAGATTTGGAAAAACGTTACATCCTTGTACCCCAGCAAGTTACCACATTGGATGCGAGAAAGCGTCGAATAATTAACGTGGGATCTCCCTTTCTTGGATCCGATGCTGTAAATCAGAATTACGTTTGGGATAGTACGCTATTCTACCGAAAAGCTTTAAATAGCTACGATTCGAAAAACCGAAGAATTGTTAACGTTGCACCTCCTCAAGACAAAGACGACGCAGTCAACCTGGACTTTCTTCGAGCTGAATTGAACAAGCTTAAAGCAGAACTGATAAAGAATCCAGTATCATCATCATCATCATCATGAGTATTCAAAAAGGACTCGCCGAAGAGATTCACAGACCCCGACGACGCAATTATCCTACGGCTAGAGTACTCATCAAAGGAGTGCTCGATGATTTGTGGCAAGCTGACTTGGTCGACCTTAGCCGATTTCCAGACAATGGATACAAGTTCCTGCTGACGGTAATCGATGCTGGTTCAAAGCGAGCCTTTGCTGAACCATTGAAATCAAAATCAGCATCTGAATTGGAACGTGCTCTAATGAGCGTGTTTGACAAAAGTGGTGGGCATTACCCGCGACATCTTCAAACGGATAAAGGAACCGAATTTTACAACAAAAAAGTGAAACAACTTTTGAAGAAGCACAACGTCAACTTGTACAGCAGTCACAGCAACGTTAAAGCTTCTATCGTCGAACGTTTTAATCGAACGTTGAAAAGATGGATGTGGATCATGTTTACAGCACGCGGTCATCGAAGATGGGTCTCTCTACTCCCGGAACTTATGGACTACTACAACAATCGCGTTCATCGTAGCATCGGCATGAAGCCTGCAGACGTGACAAAAGACATGGAACCTCTGATATTGAAACGCTTGTTTCCAGCTATTACGCAACCCATACGAAAGCCCAAGTTTCAAATTGGAGACAGGGTGCGAATTTCTGATTCAAGGGAACGTTTGAAAAAGGCTACCTTCCATCATGGACCAACGAACAATTTATTATCGCGAGGATAAGGAGTGGAGTGGTACCAACCTACTACGTAAAGGACGTCTACGGCCAACCAATCATTGGACGATTTTACGAACAAGAGCTTTTGAAGACGAACTATCCAGATTATTATTTGGTCGAGAAAATCATTAAACGACGAGGTGACAAAGCCCTGGTACGTTGGCTTTCGTTTCCCCCAAAATTCGACACTTGGGAGCCAATTAAAAATTTGGAAAATGAGGGGAACGATATATAACGAATTGAATGGGCACTTTGTTCAGTCTGTGTTTTTGTTTGCACGATGTTGGATCTCCTCCTCACTAGCACGTTTACGCTCGATAAAACTAAGAACAAAGTGCTGGTTGTCGGTTTGGTCAATTTGTCCAGTCCAATCCTCGTCATCCGATCGCCAAGGTGCGTGCCGTTCTACATAACACCGAGCGATTGGGAATTGCTGAGTGAACGGCTCCTATCGAAAAACCTACAACGCAACGAAGATGCCCTCATATTATCAGGCTCCCATATGAGGGTATGCACTACATCAAAGAAACAACTCGTACTGAGTTATTATCCTTCGTGGATTGAAAAACTGCTGCAAACTGAGGCTCAATCAATTACGCTTAGTCCACTATCTGCCAACACATTAATCTCGCTTACGAGAACTGTTAATTCTCTTTTGCAAAAATTACGTACTATGATTGATGATGGAAAAAACGATGACGACGATGAGATTTCAATGGCGACTGCAATTTGGACTAACAACCAATCCCCACCGCCACCAGCCTCGATCGGTTTTTATGGGGCTGACAAGTGAGACGATTGATCATTCAGTCACTGATATGAAGAACGACAACATCTGGGAGCAATACTCTGTTCAAGACCTTATCGACGACTTTTGCCAAGAACACACCGAAGCTCCTTTGGATGAAGCTATAATCTCATTGTTTCAAGGTCTTTTCAACTTTGCATCGACGAACATTGTTTTGATCACTACACCAGAATCCAACAATTCGAGTGAACTGGGAGCCGAGCAAATAAGTGACGAAAAATCGCTGATCACTTTTTTTCGCCAAGTACTTCCAACGACAACTTCGAAACACAGCTGCTGCAACGAAGAAGAAGAAACCTGGTGCATCACTCTACTGTTTGTGACGCTCGTTCTACTCGTACCAGTCTTCGCCGTTTTGATTCGACAAGCGTACTACAACAATGTTGTTTGCCAAAGACAAGAAGAAAGAAGAAGAAGAGGTCCGACCGCTGCCGAAGTATCCTTTACCCGTTTGCAAACTTCTACAGACAAGACTGGATAATCGCCGACACCCAATCGGAATCGCTAACTTTGCTCACTTACCTGAATATCTTAATTTTTTTCATTACACACCTTACCTCGATGTTTATAGAAAGCTTTGTGAAGCTGATGATTTACTGAACAACATTATCAGACTCGAAGAACAACGCAGAGGTATTGATACAGACATTAATGAATCTGGATTTGTACATTTTTCAGGCTGCGGTTACCTGACACCGCTAGACGAAGGTATAGACGTACCTGATACTTGTCATTGCACTATGCTAAAAATGTATACTCATAAATTTCTCAACTGTATTAAAGATTTGCCAAGTTTGTAATAAACACCACGTTCAGAATTAACGGTCTTCTTATTTTCCTCCATCCTACAAAAGAAAGCCCAGATGGTAAAACATCCGATCACTGGCTTCGAACATCGCACGCGCCCGCGACACGGACTGCGGCTGTTTTTTTTTTTTTTGAGAATCGTAACGAAATTTTGGTCGTCACTTTTCACGGGCTCGCTATCTCTCAATATTATCGTTGATTCGGGGGGGAGGGGGGTGGCTAGCATATATATTCGTCTCACGTTGTGGAAGTTGACGGTTCAATACCTTTCAACTGCACTAAAAAAAAAAAAAATTTACTCATCTGTACCTCATTCAAGAGCTCGCGCGGGCCCCTTACACGAAAAAAGGTAGGCTGCCACCTGGCTACAAGACATTTTCACGTTCCTTCAGTGACCTTGGGAACCTTAACTGAATTTTGGGAGTCACTTTTCAAGGTCAGGGGATTGGCCGACAGCCGAACCGACCGCGAAATCTGGGAATCCTGTGTGTTAAGATAGGGCGAGAACCTAACGAAACGCAAAAGTGGGTTTTTTTTATCTACTCTCATCGATTTTCGCCAACGCCGACAGTCCTCGTCGAAAACCACCTCAAGCTCGCTGAAATTCGATTCGAAACGGAATTTCCCCGTCTCCGACAAACAACCGGGACCGTTCATTACGAAAAACGAGAAGCCTGCGTTTTCGAAATGCGGCCCGTTGCGGAAATAGTCAATTTGTCCGCGCGATCATTTTTTTCCGAAAATTTCGAAAGGCGAGATAGCTGTAAAGTATGTGGAATCGCTCAGTATTACCGGAGTAAGATCGGTCAAATTAATAGAAATGAAATAACGGGGTGAAAAAGCGCAAATTGAACGGAAAATAATGAAAATTTATGCAAATGAATGGACGCGAGTAAAAACTACCGGAATTAAATGAGTTAATTGGAAACGAGTGGATGAAAAATGAGAGCAAGCTAAATTGTTAAGCTGAAGAAGGGCATTTAGCTGATTAAGTTGGCTAGCTGAACAAGGTCAACTAGCTGACTTGGTTGACTAGCTGGACAAGGTCAACTAGCTAGATAAATTGTCAAACTGAAGAAGGTCATTTAGCTGATTAAGTTGGCTATTTGACAAGGTCACCTAGCTGTCTACTTTGACTACCTTAACAAGGTCAACTAGCTGACTACTTTGACCATCTAACCAAGGTTAACTACCTGACTAATTTGACTACCTAAACGAGGTCAAAAAGCTATACTGTCACAAGTGTACTGTCTTAATGAGGTCAACATGCTGTCTAAGTTGCCTACCTGAACAAGGTCAATTAGCTAACTACTTGGACTAACTAAACAAGGTTGACTAGCTGACTACTTCGACTACCTTGAACACGGTCAACGAGCTGGACAAGGGCAACTAGCTGACTTGGTTTACCAGCTGAACAAGGTCAACTAGCTGACTAAATGGACCAGATGAACAAGGTCAACTAATGACTAGGTTTACCAACTGAGTAAGGTTGACTAGAGTCTAGCTGATTAGCAGACTAGCTAGATATCGAGCTAATCGAGTCTAAGCTAGCTGGCTGAAGCAATTAGGCTGTCTACATTTACATCGCTTTAGCGTTACCAGCGTGCGACGGGTTCGCATAACCGATTTTACCTTCGAACTAATACGAAACGGACTTCAACTTACATTTGGCAGCTGTCAATCGTATCGAGAAGATGAAAAGTACATACCTGAAACAGACAAATGATAAAACGGTAATGCATTGTCTGAAACGAAAGGTCACGGGGATTTTTTCAACCTTGGAAAAATACACGAAGAGAAGATTGCATTTGTAAATAGGTCACTAGGTTAATTAATTCATTTCATCTCGCCTGTGTTAGTATAACAGGCTAAAAAATCAGCGACGCATTTTTTAAACTGTCCGAACTATATGCTGTTGAAATCAGGGAGCAGTCGAACTTAAGTACCAATTGGCGGAAAAGTTAGGGCAGAAAAGTTCATAAGGGTGGTAGCACTAATGGAGTGTTCCCTCGTAAAACTTTCTCGCTGTTTAGCGGATTTTTGTTCACTTCAAGACGCAGAGCAAAAAATTAAGGTCAACTCAAGGAAATAATGGAATTTGCAGCGTGGAGAAAAAACTCTGGCAGCATTGAAACCGTTCAATCCGAATTGAGCGGGGCCATTTTGGCGCCTTTTTGTACAAAAGTTTAACGCTAACCCTCCTTACACATGTGATTTGCGGACGATGTCAAATGAGGTAACATAGATTCGAAAAAATTTACTTCAATAAAATATGTCCGTATTTTAGAGGTATATTTTTATTTTATTAATTTTTTTTTTCACTTTGAGCGTTCTGATTTTGACGGGTTGCATGTAATCGGTCATCGACAAATTGCCAACCTGAATGAAATCGAAATCTGGACGACGCTAATGGAATCTAACGATCCTAGATTACAAAGTTTGAACGCTAGATCGGCGATGTCTGCTTGAAACGAGTTCGAGGAACGAATAAGACAACGCATTAACATTCCACAGGCACGTAAAAGTAGGCTCAGCAGAAAATCGAGCTGATTTGGAGGTGAAAATAGAGGCCTGAATGAGAGCAAATGATAGCAAGCTTGGAAGAAAATTAATAATCGAAATATTGAAGAAAATTGATCGGTAATGATTACGGAATCAAATGAATTAAAATAATAAACAAGGTCAACTAGCTGACAAATTTGACTACCTAAACAAGGTCGAATAGCTGACTAAGTTGACTCCTAAACAAGGTCAGCTAGCAGACTAAAATGACTAACTCAGCAAGGTCAAATAGTTGAGCTGACTAGCTGAAAGAAATGTCAATTAGCTGACAAATTTGACTACCTAAACAAGGTCGAATAGCTGACTAAGTTGACTCCTAAACAAGGTCAGCTAGCAGACTAAATGACTAACTCAGCAAGGTCAAATAGTTGAGCTGACTAGCTGAAAAATGTCAACTAGCTGACATATTTGACTACCTAAACAAGGTCGAATAGCTGACTAAGATGACTCCAAAACAAGGTCAGCTAGCAGACTAAAATGACTAACTCAGCAAGGTCAAACAGTTGAGCTGACTAGCTGAAAAAATGTCAATTAGCTGACAAATTTGACTATCTAAACAAGGCCGAATAGCTGACTAAGTTGACTCCTAAACAAGGTCAGCTAGCAGACTAAGTTGGCTAGCTATACAAAGACCAACTAACAAGGTCAATCAGCCTAATTAGCTGATTAGTTAAACAAGGTCAACTAGCAGACTAAAATGACTAACTCAGCAAGGTCAAATAGTTGAGCTGACTAGCTGAAAAAATGTCAACTAGCTGACAAAATTGACCAACATAAAAATCTCAACCAGTTGCCCGAATATTAATAATCATCTAGCTTCAAATTCAATCTAATGAATCAATCGATATAACACAAATGAACATAAAATTGATGAATAAGAATAGAATTAGAGAATACGAATTCCACTGATTCGCATGAATGAAAATAAAGGAAACGGAAATAAATTGAATTTTCTATGGGAATGACTTAAAAAAATTTAGGAAGACAACGAAGAAAGATATATAAGGAAATAGATAAAAACAAATATTAAATTGCAATAATTGAATGGAAATTAATGATATTGAAATAAAATGGACAAATCGGCATGATGAAAATGAATAAGCCATTCGATGAAAACTAGCAGAATTGAATGAAAACGAGTGGAAAAGAATAAAAGTGATGACGAGGTAGAAATGAATTAAAATTAGTAAAAATGAATTAAAATGAGTGAAATTGAATTAAAATAAATAGGAATGGAATTAAGCTAGGATAAATATAAATTAATTGAAACGAGTAAAAATACATAAAAATGAATTAAAACAAGTAAGAATTTATTATTGAAAGTTGATTATAACGAGTAAAAATGAAAAGAAATTAGTAAATTCGAGGAAAACGAACAGGAATTAATTTAAAATGAGTGAAATTGCATTAAAATTACTAGAAAATGAATTAAACGAATAAAAATGAATTGATATGAATGAGAACGAGTAAAAATGAACAGAAAGGCTTCAAAGTGAAGAAAAATAAGCGAAAACGATTAAAAATGAATTGAGATGAAAGAAAACGAGTAAAAAAGGAATTATAAACTAGTAAAAAAATGAATAGAAATGAAATAAAACGCGTAAAAATAATTAGATATGAATGAAAATGAGTGAAATTATCAGAAGTGAATCAAAACGAGTAAAAAGGATTTGAACGAGTCAAAATGAATAAAAATAAACGGAAATTTAATAAATTGAATAGAAAAGGACGGAAGAGGATTAAGATTATTCAGATGCGGAGGAAATACTATCCATCGCTTCTTTAGGAAATCTTGGTAACTCTAATAAAAAACCGGTCGTCACCCGTTCGAACAAGCCGACGGCACGACAATCCAAAAACAGTCGATAGATTCAGAAAAGGACCAACATATGCGCTGATTAAGCGGAAATTCCGACGTCGATAAAATAAAGAGTTTACGCATTCAGGCGATTTGGACACAAGAAATAATTCAACGGCGCTTCTGATTTACGTTTCGCAAGCGAGAAAATGCACAAAACGAATTGATCGCGCACGAACGTTTCATCAAGGCGAACGTAAAATGTATTCATTCGGACGGTAAAAATGATCGCGAATATTTTAGAGGACTAGGTTTTTTTCCAATCCGGCTTATCTGCGAAGAGTCGATTTGAAAAAATTAATTCCAACCGTTGGGCAAACTTTATTCTCCAAATCTCCAAAGTTGAGTTTTCTCCAATGAAAGTTTATTTATAACCGATTCCACTCGTACATAAATTATGTAGATAAAATAACACGGCGCAATTTAATAAAGAAAAGCTCCAAGGTCGGCATCCCGCATATCGTTCGGGATTCCTTTTCGGACTCTCATGGGTGAATTCATAACCCTTGCATACGTACTAGATGAAATTCTTCGGCCCGGAATTAATCGGCATTCATTTCCTCGAAGACGACGCTCGCGAAATGAAGATCTGGATCGCCAATTTAATTTTAGAAAGGGCCGGCAATTTTCTCTAGCGATTGAACGAGCAAAAAATACAATGAGCGAATTGTTCCATTATTTAAACCTATAATCTAGTCACATAACTTTGTTTTTTTCTGGCATTAGCAAGTAGTATAATTTAACAAATATGTTCCTAAAAATACTTTATGTCCACCACTACCTGCTAAGCTATTACCATTATCAATAAGCATTTTATTCTTTTGTTTGTAGTACCATGTGATCACCTCTAGTCATTCTTAAGTCGTATAATGTTAAATTCGCCCCGTTCTAGTCACCTTGCATTTAAATCTAGTCCCCTATTTATTTTATTAGACTCTAGGTTTAAAAAGCGGAAGTGTTCTAAAAATATTTCCAGTAAATACCCAATAAGTTACCATTTCTCTGTTGTAAATAAGATCTAAATACTTAACTGTTTACTTTTTCAACGTTTTACGACAATCCCAACCTTGCTATTACTGGGCCTAATTTTTAAAAAAACTTGTATATAGAAGGTATTCGCAATATTTATGCTCTACACATTATTTATTGACTCCTATCGGCTAATGTGATCATAGTGTGCTGTCTCAGTTTATAAAAATATCGATAATAGCTATTAATTGACGGATGTTTCCTGAAGAGGCCCAGAGCGGCGAAAGCGCTAGAAGAAATACAAAATATATAACGTCGCTATCAATGTCTCCACCTCAACCCCATGTCGAATAAGCGAATCGTGTTTCACGAACTGAAATCTGTCAATTTCATTCTTCGCGGCCGTGTAGAATAATTAAGACGAATTTATGTATAAGGGAGAAACATATAAAAAAGGAGATCCTTTCGCAATAACATAACCAAACTAAAATATCCTATTCGTAATTACATCTTGATTACAATATTTATCCCGATAATTCATCAAAATGTCAATATTCACCTCGTAATTACACCTCAACTACAAATTGCATCTAGTTGTTACATCTTAATTACAACATTCACATAGTATATATTTTGAGTACAAATCCTTCTCCTATTTACATCATAATAGAAAGATTCAACTCGTAATTATATTTTAAATATAATACTCACTTTGTAGTGCATCTTAACTACAAAATCTTATTCCTAATTTCATCTTAATTACAATATTCACTTTGTAATTTTATCTTGATTACAATATGCATCTTGTGATTACATATTTATTACAATATTCACATTGTAACTAAATCGCACTCCTAATTACATTATTCTTGTTGTACCTACATATTACGCCTAATTAAATCTAAACTAGAAAATTAACTTTGTAAATATATGTTAATTACAAGATTTATTTGGTAATTATATCTTAATTACAAGGTTTATTTGGTAATTGTGTCATAATTGCAAGGTTTATTTGGTAATTATGCTTTAATTACCAGGTTTATTTGGTAATTATGCTTTAATTACAAGTTTTATTTGGTAATTATGCTTTAATTACAAGGTTTATTTTGTAATTATGTTTATTTGGTACATTATGTCCTCATTACAAGTTTTATTTGGTAATTATGACTTAATTATAAGTTTTATTTGGTAATTATTACTTAATTATAAGCTTTATTTTGTAGTTATGCTTTAATGACAAGGTTTATTTCGTAATTATACTTTAATTACAAGGTTTATTTTGTAATTATGTTTATTTGGTACATTATGTCTTAATTACAAGCTTTATTTGGTAATTATGACTTAATTACAAGCTTTATTCGGTAATTATGTTTTAATTAGAAGTTTCGTTTTGTGATTAAATGTTACTACAAGGTTTGTTGTAAAATGATATCTTAACTAGGCGGCTTTGTCCCTTTGCCTGCACCTTTTGTCGGTGGGGGGGGGGCTCCGCCCTCAGCCCCTCCCTCGGCGCCCTCCTGCCATGCTTTACAAACCGGTGGGGGTAGTGTCCTTTTCACTACTAAATAGGTATAGTAGTTAATTTATTTGTATGGAGAGGTGTAATTTATAGATATTATTAGCAGTTGTTATAATTTGGTATGTAAGTGGTGGGTATTGCTTTGTACTTAGTATCATAAAGTAGTGGGTTTGTAACTTGGTCAAAGTTTTAGCCGAGGTAGACGTTTCAACTTTTAAGTTTTCCAAGATTTGTAACTTGCATAGGGGATAACTTGAACAAAACTTCGTCAATTCAGATGTTTGAATACACCAAAAGATAGGTAATTTAACTGTCCACATTTTCCCAATGTAATGTACCTATCCATTTTTCAACCGTTTATGCGTTATTCGACGATAATAGTGGAACAGACCCGAAATCATCGCATTTTTTAACTTGAAACGTACTTTTCGTCAATTTAGTGCGAAAGAAACAAAGAATGAGCCATATATTATTGATGTACACATCATCAACTATCCTTATGCTGAATTTGAGCGAAATCTATTACAAAAAATTTTTCGCGAAAAATCCAAGGGGAACCCCTGCGATTTTTTTCAACCGACCATTTAACGAATTTTTACTCGTCTCTCAATACAGATAAAAATCTGAAATTTTTAGGGAAGTTGTGTCTTACTAAGATGTATTTTTGTGATTTTTTTTATTTCTCGGAAAAATCTGCAAGTGGTCCAAAAAAATCGGTTTTTGAAAGCACGAAAATTGGGCTTTAACGGTGATTTTCGGGGTCAAAATAAAGAATAATCAATTGTTTTATTATGCAGGAGTCTTCATTTGAACGCCTTACACACGTACATAGCAAAAAATTTGGTGAAAAAAATTTAAACAGAGCCACAGAAATTATTTTCCGTATATCGAGTTTTTCATCGGCCGAAACTTCGAGCAGCGGTAAGGGTGAAAAATTAAATTATCGTTTTCAAGCGAATATGAAAGCCATTCTTATAGGAAATTTAACGCTGAATCCGAATTTGACGTCAAAACGGCGAAAATTTGACGACAGCTCTTAGTTTTTCATGTTTTTAGTAATACGCTACTTGTATGTTTTTCAACTTTGAAAATACAGTGCTGTTAAATTTGAATTAATCAATGACTTCTACAGGAAATTAGACGCAGAATTCGAATTTTAAGTGAAAACAATCAAATTCTAATGATTAGTAATATTTTTCGATTTTTTTTTCGATTTTCCCAGACTTTTGTAGTTTCAACTTCGCAATTTTTTTTCGTCACGTTCGCGAATGAAAGATTAGGTTTTGTGAAAGCAAATTGAGGAAATTTAATTTAGAATCGATTAAAATCAATTATTTTTTGTTTTCGAGATATATTCCACTTTTGTGTAAAAAACGTTTTTTGAGTTTTCTTCGAACGTTAATAGCTCCGCGGGGACATTACATAAAAATATAAATAAATATCAAGTTGTAGGAGGTTGATAGCTCTTTCTCGCCTCCGAGTAATATGTAAAAGTAATCGGTTCAAAAGTTATTCGGAAAGAACAGGCAAAAAACGCGAAAAACCGGGTCATAAAATTTCAAAGTGCAATATAACTTTAATGAAGGCCTAATTAAAAAAATAATAATATTTTTTCAGGCGATGAAGTTGTCTCTATTCGGTTTTTTGGGTATTCGCTTCGGGCCGCTCTAGCTCCGGCTAAAATCAACCAACGAACAAATTCTTGTACTTTTTCGTTTAAAGAATTTATCCACGAACAAAATGCGCTCATAAAATCCAATCGCCTTGTGAGAATTTTTCGAGAAAATCGCGATCAACTGCGGGAAAACGTGGTTTCAATGGTTCAAACGTGGTCTATAATAATTCATTTGGTAATTAAGGAGTTAATATTGAAAATAAATTGTATTGATGAATCCTACTTGCAATTAAGGAGTTTAACTCGCAATTAAGACGTGATAACGGAGCTAATCTCGTAAAAAAAAAATTGTTTTAATCCTGAATGTAGGCAAGGATTTATTTTTTGTAATTTAATTGTAATCAAGAAGATTACTTAGTAATTAACAATGTAAATAAAATGCAATTACCGAGTTTATTTTGTATTTTCTTGTAATTAAGATGTAATCACTGCTTTTATCTTGTAAATAAAAGGTTTTCAGAAACCCTACTTGTAATTCAGGAGTTTATTATAGTAATTAAATATCTAATTACAGTGCTAATGTAGTTAAAATTTATACTGGTCGTTTCTTGTAACTGATAACCTAATCAGAGTCCTCTTGGTGATTAATGATGTATATTCAGTGACCTTGTAAAAATACGATTCCAGAAGGATGGAAAATGGATTAGGAAATTGTCAGAATCTAATAAATTGACAGTTGAAAAGGTTAAAAGGGAATGATGTCTCGGGAGTGAAAATGGTAAATTATGAACTTTTATTTCCACGTACGAGGCGGGAGTATTTTTCCTCCGGGGATGATGGTCGTATGACGTACGGACGAGCAAGAAGAGCCAGCGAAAACCTCTCATCGAAATTGTCTACCCGAATGGCAGCGGCAGGAAAAATATTCATTTAAAAAATACGTACAACCGTTTTCTAGTGGTATTGAAAAAAGATTTTTTGGCATTCGACCCTGAATATGGTCGTATAAAAAATAGGTACCTTCAAGATTTTTATGATGAATTCTATTATTTTTCTTGCTACGTAAATTTGGTTTAAATAATTTTTCTCGACACAAAAAATTTGAAAAATTTCATTTTCTATGGAAGAAAAAACTCTTAATTGGAACTAAAGTTAGTTTTTTTTTTATAAAAACAGCTTAAAAATAACGCAGCTTTGAAAAAAAATTAATTGATAAATATACTGTAAATTACAAGGGAGAAAAATGAGAAACTATTTCGAATAAACTTTAAATTATTGATTAATTATGATATAAAAAACATCATCGGCGAACAAAATACTTTGTTAGTATAGGTATTTTAACAGAAACATGTCGGTAAAATGTAACACAATTGTAATTACTAGAACACAAAATCATACATAGAATATTTAACTAGGGAAATTAATGAGAAAATATTTCAACAACAGATAATCATCCAATGAATTTAGAATTACCGATAGATTATAAACTATTTCAACGAAAAATCGTGAAAAAAATTATTATCAAACATTTTAATGATTAAATAATTTTTCTAGACACAAAAAGTTTGAAAAATGTCATTTTCTATGGAAGAACAAGCTCTTAATTGGAGCTATAGTTAGTTTTTTCAGAGGTGAACTATTGAACGGCACGAGCGAGAACCATGAAATTGGAGTCAAACAAGATAAACATGGCACAGCGGCTACAAAGACGTAGGAACAAAAGAAAAAATAAATAAAAACAACGAGAGAGAATGATGGTAGGATGAGGTGGTACGAATCAGCACGGGTATTTATAATTGTCAGCAGAATTCAAATAAATTACCGCACTATTGAATTGTCTATGAAAAAAATACGAACAGATTTTTTTCCGTTTTTCTTTCAGAAAACGCTCGCATTACACCAGCTGGAACGCGGGTTGGATTTATCTGGGTGGCGAATCCGAAGAAGTGTAAGGTCGTCAGTATTCGAACGAGGGTTTCAACAGGTTGGTCTGTTCGGAGGGGAAAATCGGAGGGGCAGTTCAGCCGACAGCAGCGCAACCTATCAATAAGTCAGAAGGCAGAGGCGGGCGAGGTTGACCTCCGATACCTCAATATTCCTCGGATAAGGGATGATCAGGGAGTATTATTATGTCGGTCCTTTGGATACTTTGTTAGAAAAAAAGAAGGGTGCGCACATTCTAGACAACCGCAGGCAAGTCGTTTCTAACAAAGTATCCAAAGGTCGGGCGTTGCTAGGGCAGTTTCTAAGAAAGTGTCCGAAGGACAGGCGCATTTTCCAACGAACAATCATTCTAATAAAGTGTCCAAAGGTTATGCGCGCTTTTTTTACAAAGTATCCAAAGGTTATGCGCACTTTTTTTACAAAGTGTCCAAAGGTTATGCGCACTTTTTTAACAAAGTATCCAAAGGTCAGGCGCATGTACACAACTAGCCTAACAAAGTCTCTTTGAACACATAATAATTCGTATTGGTAATCAATTTACCAATGCGTCAGCAATGTGATTTTTATGTCCTCCAGTCTTCTCAAAATTCTCCTTTTTTCGCTTCAATTTATTCACGTTCAAGTTTTCTAATTTTCACAATAGTCCGTCGTAGCTTACGTTTTAATGCTTTCACAAACTGAATACCTACCTAATTTATAAATTGTTAAAATAAAATTTAAAAAATAAAACACAGCTTTAATTTTTTTTAAATTGATAAATATACTGTAAATTACTAGGGAGAAAAATGTGAAAGTTATTTCGCATAAACTTTAAATTATTGATTAATTATGATATAAAAAAAATCATCGGCGAACAAAATACTTTTTTAGTACAGGTATTTTAACAGAAACATGTCGGTAAAATGTAACACAATGTAATTCGTAATTACTAGAACACAAATTATACATAGATAAATTAATGAGAAAATATTTCAACAACAGATAATCATCCAATGAATTTGGAATCAACGATAGCCGTTTATACACCATTTCAACGAAAAATCGTGAAAAAAAATTATCATCAAACCATTTGCAGTGTTCAAATAGTTTTTACGATACTATCAGATGAATTATTTTTACAAGAAATTACCATTGCTACAATTAATTAATTTTAACCAATGTTATTGATGAATTAATTTACAATATGATATTTATGATGATAATAATAACAATGATAATGTCCAATTTTTGGTTTATTATTCATAATAAACTATTGTAAAAGGCCAAAAAAAAATTTACGCCGTCACACTTTTCCGGTCAAACTATAATAGCTACATTCTTGAAATTTTCATCAAAAATCAATCACGGCCTCACAACGGCCCAATGTTTGAACCATATTGCTAGCTCAATTTTAAGGGAATTTTTGAGGGGGAGAAAATTAATTTTTTCCATGGTTTTTCAGAAAAAGTGTATTTGGTATCAATTTTTATAGATTTCTGGACGCCGAATCGAATGAGACCATCGCGGGGTCGATAGCTTTATTAGTTTTTGAGTTATCGCAGCTTTTGTGTTGAATTTGGGAGAATTTAAAAAATTTGGCATAGAGTTTGTGGAGCCATAAAAATCGTTCCGAACTCGTTGAAATGGTTGTTACTCTCTTCAACAGCACCGCTAGGCGAAAGATTTAGCTATTAATTTGGAAATTATGAAAATAAAATAAATGAATAGATAAAAAATAAATGATGAAAATTAAAATAGTTGATACGGAGTTTTCTCCTACAGTTACCAATCTGTTTTTCGGAGGGAAGGTTCACAAATGTTCGGAATAATTACTATCACAAATGGAAAATCTTCTCGAACCACTGTACAATCATTTGCAGGGTTTTTCTACTGAAAATTATTATCGAGAAAAATATTCCTCGCGATAAATATATCATGGAAAATCGGTGATGGTTAAAAATTCAAAATCAATCGTAAATATTAGAGAAAGAAATACTCGATAAATTATTAGAAACAAATATTTGTATTCATAAAAATTACTGTAGCAAAAATAAAAATTAATAATAAGTACGCGTGAAGGAAATTTGTTGCTTATTTAAATAGACGTTCACAAATAATTACAGTGGAACATAATATGAATAGAATACATTATATCGGCCATGTATATTTTTTTAACGAATAATAAACGTCAGTGAATTTAATAATAAATTTATTTTTGCTCCCACTAGCGAATCATTTATTTTCTTTGTGTTCTTTTGTCCTTGATTATTTTTCAGTCGAAAGCACCGCTGATTCCTATAAGTTTCGTAGTATAAAAACTGCTATCCCCGATCTTCGGTTAATATTACGCGATTAGCGGCCGAGAAAATAAATTCGTTATCCGATTATTCGAAAAGCGCGGGAATCTAAATCATTTATACAATTTATCAATTATTTTTATTATTTACCAATGACATAGGAATATCCGTCTAGAGTGAGGACGCATTTTCGAGGCTGGGGCGCGGACGCCGCTCGTCTTCTAGGCGGCCGGGGGGCCCCATCGTTCGAATGCGAGGGGCCCCCTCCGTCGCGCGGGGGCTGCTGGCGGTCTCTCGCCCCGCGGGCCCCTCGTCCCGACATGCTCCTACACAGGCATGCCTTCACCGCCCCGACCAGCTCCACTTTGTAGGGAGACCTCCAATTTCGACAAGACCTTTTCCGACACTGAACGACGACACACCTGTTTTTTACGACAGAGGAAACACAAAAACAATTCGCACCCGGAATAAAGCTATTATTGTCGGCGAATTTTTCTCTTTCTTTGTAAAATTTCCGTTCGCGATTTTCGAGAGACGAATTTTTTCTTACCGAGGGATATTATTTTCGAGAGATAAACGCAAATCGATCGGATTTTTTCTATTTATTTATTACCTACTATTAATTTTTTTTTTTTTTTGCCGATTCGTACAAATCGCGTTCACCGAGGCCGAAACGTGCGGGACAAAGCGCGGCGGGTCACTGGCGTTGGACGCATTTGACGCTGAAAGAGGAGCAACCGGCAAAGGAGGATCTAGTGCGCCAGCGCGCACCGTCCCGTTTCGCAGGGGATGCCTAACCCCCAGTAACGAGGTCTTCTTCCGCCATCCTAAACGACTCCTTCCAAAGGACGACGTCGTAACGAAACGAGCGACGTCGAAAACGACATGCTCGTTCCTTGCAGAAGGAATACTAGAAAGCACCGAAATCACCCGAGTGATGAAAATGACGAAAAGATTTTATCAAGTCGGAAAAAATCGCTGAAAACGGTTTCATCATTCGGTTGAAATAATTATTCAACAATGAGATATAAAGTTTTCGAGTTTCGAGACGAATTATACTTTTATTTCGACGGTTTTTAAAATTGTTGATCATTTTCCCTTTTACTTTGAACACCATAATTATTGTTATTTATTTATTTTTTTAAAAAGTAATTACCTAGGTTAGTTTTTTGAATGTGCAATTTTTGCAACGGCGTGTTTTTTTTTTTTTTTTTTTTTTTTTTTTTCAAACCGATCAAGGTTTTTCCGAGCATTTTTTTTTCACGCGCGAATTGTCTTCTTCAAAAGAAAATTCCCGTAAAGTGTTTACCAATTTTCGCTTCAATTTTTTTTTTCAACTTTCTTACTCCGGCCCATAATTTCAATTTTCAAATGAAACTTCTCACTGAATACCATAATTTTTTCTTAACCAATGAAAATTTTTTCCGAGGTTTTTGATGAAGTATTTGAAGAGAATATTTATTCAATTTACAATTTTATTCAATTTTTAAATTTCAAAAAAATTTCCTAATTTTAATGAATTACTTCACAATTATTTCAAGCAATTTTATCCCCCATTTTTTACTGCTTTTTTTGTGTTTTTTTTCTTCATTTTCTTAGCGGTTTCACAAATTTTTTTGCCCGTAAAATTACATTTTAATTTTATAGTATTTCTTGTTGAATTTACACAATCTATTCACAAAGCTGTGGTTTTTATTTATTTATGTTCTTGTATTTATTTTTTCATCATTATTATTATTTTTCATACATTAAGTGATTTTATTACTCACAATTTTTAGTGATTTTATTCATTCATTTCTTTCTCTGGAGCGTTATTTTGTTTTCATTCATGAAACTCATTTTATTCAACATGCCTTTTTTTCTTTTTCCCAGAAAAACACCGACATTTCTTTCAAGTCGTTGATTTATTTTAAATTTGATTTCGAAAACTTTCGAGATTTTCCTCATCGCTTTTAAATTCATATAGCGAAGTTTTTTCTTCATTTTTTTCAATTCAACTATATTTTTTCAAATTCTCAACTTTCTTCAACAGATAATTTTATATATTTCCCAATAAATGCTCATTATGTGCAGATTATTTTTCTTTTCATTGTTAAATTCTGAAATCTTTTTTCTTATTTTTTTTTTTTTTTACTATTTCAATGACAAATGTATTTAACGAAGGATTATTGATTCGCTTGGCCTTGTGAGTTGATTACTTAGTTGAAAGACATCAAGACCCCATCATCAACCGCAAGTTCTTTCTCTTGTCCAAAGTTGTACACGCAGAAAAGTATTTACGTATCGAAAAACGATTGAAAGCTTCATTATTTACGATGTTTCATTTTATTTCGATGACCTCAGCTATCGAGTTTTAATAAGGAATACAATAAAGCGAGAAATGCGACAAAATTGAATAAAAAGTACAGCGGATGAATGCGGAATTTTGCAGACTTATAGCGATTAGGTAGGTTTTTTAAATTAATAAACGATGTAAGTACTCGATTAGGGCATTGCAATTAGAAAATGCCCAAAAGTTGGATTTGCTTTTAATGAAGAAAAATAATACTAATTAAAAAAATGCTTTCCTCTTACGGAACAACGAGGAAAATTTATCTTTCGCGGCGTTTATTCACTAAAAGTATTTAATTTTCTACATTTCTTCAATGGGGGAGCTTTTTCGAAAATTTCAACCTATTCTTTACTGATGAGGACGTTCAAACAGATGAAATGTAAAGTACTATTATGAGTTCAGAATCGAGCGATTGTCGTTCTAATTGGGAAAGCGTTCGGATGCAAAATTGCAAGCTGACGCCTGCTTGGCGCCGAATTCCTGCTCGCGAATTCGTTCCGCGAACAAACATTGGCCGAAATGAAGTTGGCCGTTTGCTCTAGGTTTCCGCACTAGC
This sequence comes from Tupiocoris notatus, assembly GCA_037159825.1. Taxonomy (NCBI): domain Eukaryota; kingdom Metazoa; phylum Arthropoda; class Insecta; order Hemiptera; family Miridae; genus Tupiocoris; species Tupiocoris notatus. The sequence goes on from JASJUZ010000331.1 coordinate 579,435, forward strand.
CACAAACGCGAGGGCCGCCCGGTTAATGATTTGGAACCCCGCCGAAATCAAATAAAGACCGGCTCATTTTAAAATGTCCACACAAGTGTTGGAAGAGTGCCGATGTTCTGAACAATTCCAATACGAACGCGAGTACAATGAATCGAACGAAGAATACGTTGAATAAGTTAATGAAGAACTGTAACGACGAATACTGCCAAGAGGAACTTTTTCGCGGGGTGTTTTTGTAAGAAACTGTTACATGGAACGTCGTTAATAAGGAACTGTTACAAGGAACGCTTTTTGTGAAGAACCGTTATAAGATTTTGCTATACTGAGGAACTACTCCGTTGAATGCTGATCATAATGTGCTAGGAATAGTTACATGGAATACCCATTTGTGAGGAACTGTTACATGACACACCGTTAAGTGAGAAACTGTTACTTGGAATGGCGTTCTTGAAGAACTGTTGCATCAAACAATGTTCTTAAGGAGCTGTTACATGGAACACCTACTGTCTGGAACTGATACATGGAACACCTACTGTCAGGAACAGATACATGGAACACCTACTGTCAGGAACGGATACATGGAACACCTACTGTCAGGAACTGATACATGGAACACCTACTGTCAGGAACTGATACATGAAACACCTACAGTCAGGAACGGATACATGGAACATCTACTGTCAGGAACTGATACACGGAACACATACTAACAGGAACTAATACTTGGAACTCCTACTGTCAGTAACTGATACATGGAACATATGTTTTAAGGACCTGTTACATGGCACACCATTATATGAAAAACTGCTACATAGAATGCAGTTCTTGAAGAACTGCTGCATCGAAGCTGTTCTTGAGGAACTGTTAAATCAAACTCCTATTATAGCTAACTGATACATGCAACACCATGTACGAGGAACTGTTACATGGAACGCTGTTAATTAATAACTGTTACATGGGAAGCCTTTTGTGAGGAACTGTTTCATGGAACGTCGTTTATAGGAAACATAAGAGGAACACTGTGTAGAAAGAGCTGTTACATCGAACGCTATTTCCACAAGTAACTGATACAAGGAACACAGTTTATTAAGAACTGTTAAAAGGAACGCTGTTTGTGAGAAACCGTTACATAGAATTCTGTTTCTGGGAACCACATTTATTTATTTATATAAATTTTATTCTTAAAATAACTGTTCTATTATGGAGTCTTTTTGGAAGTTTTGGCAATCAATAGTCTCAGGAACGTAGTTTCTCTGAATTGTTCCAACAAAACGTGGAAGTCCGGAACGATTACACAAAACGCTGTTTAAAAGGAGCTGTTACATTTTAAAACCAGTTCCACGAAGAGCCGTTACTATATCGGTATTTATCGTACATTATCAAAGCTCGCAATTCCTCCATTAATTTCCATCACGTTCAGAAAAAGAGCCTTCCATCGTTTCGAAACCCGGGACGATTTATGCTCTTTCGATCGAAAAGGCTTCGAGCGAATGGCGAAAATCCGCCGGAGGCGGCGGAGGAAAATTGAAGCATCAGATTGAGGCCGAGTTGGACCAGAAAGATAAGCCGGAACAAATTGCATCCGCCGTGTACGTCTTAATTAGCGCGGCTCAGGAGACAGATCCCCTGCCAAGGTTAATTCCCGAAGACTAATATTCTGTAGCACAATAGGGCGAAAACCCATACGACTGAAGGGAGTAGTTTTAATCAGTGCCACAACTCCCGATGGGATTACTAAATTTGATCAGACCGAAAGGGCTCGTCAGATCGATCGGATGCATTTTTTCTCCCACGAGGAACCACACGTCGAAGCTAGTGATTTTACGTCGCTCGCAGAAAAACGGGCAAGTTGATATTAATGAGGAGGAGGTTATCGCTGGACGCTGTTATGGAGGATGAAATGACGCCTAACCTAACCAATAAAAACGTCTACGTAATTTCAATTTATTAGAAAAGAAAAAAAAATAGTATAAATGAAAAAATGTACAAATATAAAATAAAAAAATATTTAAAAAATAAAAAATGTGTAAATTGCAATATTATTATATTTTTTAAATTTAATTAGGTATTAAAAAAAAAACAAAAAAAAAACAGGTACATAATGCAAATGAAAATAATCAAATGCTACGACTCTTGGGAGAAAAAAAGTGTTACCCGTGTTAACAGTCAGAGTCAATCTTTGTTAGTACCAAACTATCTAACATAAATTAAAAATAATTCGTCAGTCAAATATAAATGTACATGCATAACTTCTTTATCGTAATTCGTAATTTTATATATTATTATTATTAATTTGCTATACTATGTTGTTAAATTCTTCCACTCAGATGCGTTAACATTTTTTGTTCTAGTATTTTTCAATTAAAACTGTTCCAGAGTATCATTATGTCGTGCGATTAAATTTCAAACCTTATTTTGCACTGTTAGGCAATATCTACATACTTTGGCGCTCAGCTGTTCCTACACATAGCATTAATTTCTCACAATTTGTATCGCCCGGAGCTACCGACATCGTCGTGTCAAGGGCTTAAGAAACGACGTTCCGGGAGCAGAGTTGGAATTCGGCTAGTGAAATGCTTCCTTGAAATGTCACGGCTAGATTTACAGATCCGATTTCGAAATGTCAGCTCGAAAACTGGCCCCGATAGCCGAATAGTTGATACGAGTCAAATACAATGCGACTATTCGAAAATATATCGTGCGGATTTTGTACGAAGAGAATTATAAATCGGCCGTCGAATGATATTTTTCCCCTTCAAAAATTAGCATGAACGAGCTGTTGAGGTCGAGCGATGGCGTCTTAACGAAAAAATTATCGTCCGCGGCGAGAAACAAGAGCTTTTAGAAGGCGATGTAAACAAGATTCGGGCATCCTTCATAAAGCGAACGAGCCGACCCGCAGAAAACGGAAGCTTTGCAAATTGACTACCTCGACGTTGTCGTTTATTATTATTAAACACCCCGGGATGAAGACGTTAACGTAGATTCAATAGCAGTGATTATAACTTAATATAATGGTCATTTTTTACCAACCCTCTATTGAATATTTAATTAAGAAATCGATGGAAATTTCGCGTATGATGAATTGATACATAGAACGCTATAAATTTGAGGTACTGTTACCTGGAACGTTCTTTCGTGAAACTGTTGCAAGGAGCTGTTACATAGAACGCTGTTTGTGGGAAACTGTTACGAGGAACACTGTTTATAGGGAACTGATACAGAAAACGCCGTTTGTGAGTAACTGTTACGAGGAACACTGTTTATAGGGAACTGTTACAGAAAACGCCGTTTGTGAGTAACTGTTACGAGGAACACTGTTTATAGGGAACTGTTACAGAAAACGCCGTTTGTGAGTAACTGTTATTTTTAACGCTGTGATTGAACTGTTACAAGGAACACCTATTAGAAAACTGTTACATAGAATGCTATTACATAGAATGCTGTATGGAACGCTGTTTATTAGGAAGTGTTACATGGAACACTTATAGAGAACTGTTGCATGAAGCGCTTTTTGTGAGGAACTGTTACGTAGAACACCATAAATATGAGGAACTCTAGCGTGGAACGCCTATCGTGAAAAATTATACATTATGTCATTTACGAGGATCTGTTATGTGGAATATGTATTATTGGAAAGTGTAACGTAGAACACTGTTAATGAGGAACTGTTACGAAGAACGCCATAAAATGAGGAACTGTTCTCTATAACAACTATTGTGAGGAACTATTACATAGAACGCTGTTAATAAAGAATTAGAATGCTGTTTGTGAGGAATGGTAACACAAAGTGCCATAAATATGAGGAACTTTTACTAAGAATCACTATTGTAAGGATTTGTAACATAGAGCGTCATTTATGAGGATTTATTATGTGGAGCGCTTCTTATGAGTAACTGTTACAGAAAACGCTGTTTGTGAGGAACTTGTTGCATAGAACATCATGGAATTCTTCGCTGTTGAGATTGAGGGAGAGAAAAACATGGCGACTTGTTCTCCTGTTTTTTATTAGCTTGCCTAGCACTTTCGCCCCTTCGGGCATCGTCAGGGCTTCGTAGCACCATTACAAGGTATCCACGGCAAGCTAATTGTGGGCGCTGCAACTGACCACGTTTGATAGCTGTCGGTTGAGCCCTGATGATGACGAGGGAACCAACTAACTACCAAACGCTTAAAATTCAAGTATTTATCGAGACTTCCTCGGGGGAAGTCCCTTCGCAAAAATATTGCGAACTTGGCCAAGCTCAGAAGCTAATGGTTGCAAACGGGCCGACCTAGCAGGGAGGTGGCGCTGTGCGTATCAACCGAACCTGTCGAGAAGGTAGCGGTAGCGAATTTGAATCAATCCTTTGTCATTTCTCAAGAAGATAGTGGGTGTTCCCCACAGGGCTCCCCTCGAGAAATGAGGAAGGATTATGGTCAGCTACATGCCACATATTTCGAAGGCTGCGGAAGCCGTGTTCGAACTGGGGTCACCAGATGTGGGCGCTGCAACTGACCATAATCCTTCCTCATTTCTCGAGGGGAGCCCTGTGGGGAACACCCACTATCTTCTTGAGAAATGACAAAGGATTGATTCAAATTCGCTACCGCTACCTTCTCGACAGGTTCGGTTGATACGCACAGCGCCACCTCCCTGCTAGGTCGGCCCGTTTGCAACCATTAGCTTCTGAGCTTGGCCAAGTTCGCAATATTTTTGCGAAGGGACTTCCCCCGAGGAAGTCTCGATAAATACTTGAATTTAAAGCGTTTGGTAGTTAGTTGGTTCCCTCGTCATCAACAGGGCTCAACCGACAGCTATCAAACGTGGTCAGTTGCAGCGCCCACATCTGGTGACCCCGACGTGCTTGGCCAAGTATTTATCGAGACTTCCTCGGGGGAAGTCCCTTCGCAAAAATATTGCGAACTTGGCCAAGCTCAGAAGCTAATGGTTGCAAACGGGCCGACCTAGCAGGGAGGTGGCGCTGTGCGTATCAACCGAACCTGTCGAGAAGGTAGCGGTAGCGAATTTGAATCAATCCTTTGTCATTTCTCAAGAAGATAGTGGGTGTTCCCCACACTAATAAAAAACAGGAGAACAAGTCGCCATGTTTTTCTCTCCCTCAATGTCAACAGCGAAGAATGATCAAAGCGACAAAACAAAAACGAAAAAATCATGGAACTGTTTTGAAGAATGCTGTTTATGCGGAACTATAAAATATAACACTGTTTGAGAGGAACTGTTACATAGAACGCTGTTTGTGAGGAACTGTTACGTGGAACGCATTCTACTAGGTACTGTTACTAGTAATAAGTTCAATAAAAAATGCTTTTTTGATTGAACTGAATTGAGGTTCCCCAAGACCGATAGGCGAATTTTTTTTAGCCACCATCAGTTTCATAAATTGCATTACGACAGTATGAGGATGATTATTTTTCGTCTTGTTATATCCGATACGGGAAAGTCGACCAACGGATATTCGACCGTCCGAAGATTCACAATACAGGACACTGTGCGACATTGAGATTTAAACTCGATTAGCATTTGAACAGGTTCAAGCCACCTTAGAGACTTGTCAGTTCGATCTCACGAACTCGCTTACTTAACGGGTGTACGAAGACAAACTGCACTTCAAAACGAACAATGATAGCACGACCAAGATACCGGTCCTTTATACGCCGTTAATTAGATAGTATGTAGAGCTAGTAAATAAACTATTATAAAAAGTTAATTTAAAAAAAAAATAAAAAATTAATTAGACGATTAAACCCATTAGCCAAGAGTTTTTATTTTGTGGTGGCAGAGCTGTAAGCATTTTCAAAATGACGTATCATTAGCACTGTGTCGCTCCTTGTGGCTATATAGCGTACTAGCAATCGAAAATAAAACTTCACGTATCATAGCCACCGCTAGTGACGTGTTTAACGCAATATTTCAGATGACTTCCGGTAAATTGTAAGTACCACGAGTACATATGTAGTTAACCTAAATAGCGCCGACGTGAAACTAGAATAAGACCTTATATCGAGTCAAGGATTCGACATTTCATTCTCCTCGCTCAAAGGTCTAACACTTCAAGACGTATAATTATGATCGGAAATTGCATTATCTCATGTCAAAACGCGGCCCAAAAGGCGTAAATCAAAGGCCGCACGCTGAGCTGTATACATTCTAATAATACGATGTTTTAGTGCCTTAGCCGGCTCCGTGATTTATCGGCCTATTGTTCGATAATGTCGTGTTTGTACGTGGGCGAAAGCTAATTCAGATCCGAGGTGAAATGTCCGTACGCAACAACAATTCCCACTCGAGCGTCTCTCAGTTCACGGCTAAATAGAACGGTAGATCATTCGGCATTCGAAATGCGAAGCGAGCGTTATAGCTTATCAATCGATTAATTCGGTTAATACAGATCATTCAAATAAACATCAGACTAATTATGACGCAAGGAGAATTTTACAGATAATAAATAATAAGGCTAGATCAACGGCTAGCTCGGATCATTTGATTAAAGAGGAACTGTTACAAGGAACACCATTTATGAGGAGCTGTTACAAGCAACACCATTTATAAGGAGCTGTTACAAGGAACACCATTTATGAGGAGCTGTTACAAGGAACACCATTTATGAGGAGCTGTTACAAGGAACACCATTTATGAGGAGCTGTTACAAGGAACACCATTTATGAGGAGCTGTTACAAGGAACACCATTTATGAGGAACTGTTACAAGGAACACCATTTATGAGGAGCTGTTACAAGGAACGCCTTTTGAAGGAACCGTCACTCTGAAGACCTACGGTCTCGAACTGTTTCATGGAAAGCCGCTCAGGAGAACATGTTACATAGATGCCATGTATAAGGAGATTATTGCCTGTATGAGGAGCTGTTATTCGGAACGCCTAATTTACAAACTGTTACTTTTGTTCCAAATGTAATCCCAGATGCAAGGAACTGTTACGTCGAGCCCGATAAGCATGAGTAAACGTTATACATAAAACGCCTTCTGTGAGGAACTGTGACTTGGAACGCATTAGGTGAGAAACTGTTACATGTAACATTTTTTCAGGAACTGTTACTCGGAAGACCTCTGGTCAGGAAATGTTGCATGGAATGCCATGAATGAGGAACAGCTACCTGGAACGCTATTCATGATGAACTATACTACATGGAACGCTTATTGTAAGCAACTGTTCCATAGAAAGCCAAATTTGAAGAGCTGTTACATGGCGAAAGCCAAATTTGAGGAGCTGTTACATGGAGCGGCTTAAGAAAGGAACTGATACCTACTAGAAATGCCGTAAGTGGGAGAAGTTTCCTGAACCGCTGTTCATGAGGAACTGTTGTATGTAACGTCTATTGTTAAGAATTGTTACCAGGAACGCCAATTGTGAAGAGCTGTTACATGTAACGTCAAATGTGAGGAGCTGTTACATGTAACACCAAATGTGAGGAGCTGTTACATGTAACACCAAATGTGAGGAGCTGTTACATGTAACACCAAATGTGAGGAGCTGTTACATGTAACAATAAATGTGAGGAGCTGTTACATGTAACACCAAATGTGAGGAGCTGTTACATGTAACAATAAATGTGAGGAGCTGTTACATGCAACACCAAATGTGAGGAGCTGTTACATGTAACACCAAATGTGAGGAGCTGTTACATGTAATACCAAATGTGAGGAGCTGTTACTTGTATCACCAAATGTGAGGAGCTGTTACATGTAACACCAAATGTGAGGAGCTGTTACATGTAACAATAAATGTGAGGAGCTGTTACCTGTAACACCTAATGTGAGGAGCTGTTACATGGAACGCCATTATCAAGGAGCTGATACATGGAACGCCGAGCGACATTTATCATTAACCTTTTGGCTAATTAATAATCGGCTACTCTTAGACTAATTAAAAGCCCATGTGGGCTAATCGTTCGACTAATTGGAGTCGAAAATGAACTAATCATCGAGTTAATTCAGATAATTCAGGTGATAGGAAGAGAGTATAAACATTTGGAGGGAGAGAATTTTTCCAAAATTATAAAAACGAAAGCCATCAGCTTTGCGTTATTGGCTGATATTATTGTCCGGCTTTGAAACTTCCCCTATCGGACGCGTGTCTGTTAAGTGGCAATTAGTTCGCTAATCTCGCTCGATAAAATTGACGTCTCGTTAAAGAAATCTTGGAAAATAGCTTCTCCAATGCGAGGCGAGATAATTTTAATTCGGCATTCGAACCGATATTGGCTTTTATTGACCGCTAGTAGGGAAAATAATACAACGGGAAAAATTAGCGATTCATTAAACCGATTAGGATACACTAGGTCAGAATTGAACGGGTTAGCGAGTTACGAAAACTTGGTTTTCGCCCTTTATGGGCTCTTGAGTGATATTGAATATATTTTTTAAATTAAAAGGATGAGGCGAATGAATAAAATAAATCGAACCAATACGAATGAAATCGTTGAACGAATTGATGAATGAAAAATACAATGAATTTATTAACGGATTGCAGTTGTTAAATTCGTGCGAAATTCGAGTGGATGAAACAATATAGATTGAAATGAATGACGAGAGGAAAATTCGTCGTGCAGTCCTTCAGCGTCTGACACGTGTGAACCTTGTCCCTTTTGTCTGTTATATGCAAGATCTTATCCAACGGTTTTTATTGCCGTTTGAGCGCATCCAGTCGGCGCTAAAAAAGCTTACGATGCAGACGGCCAGGTGTGGAAAAATAGCTACGCTCTTTCACCTTTCGTATCCGTTTACGAACGTTTTGCAACCGTCGAGCTCTTTCTGTATCTCCTGTTTGGAAAAGAGGAAACGAATCTTGTTTTTTTCCGCCCGAAAGAACCGAGAGGTTCGACCTGATTCGAAAAGTCTTCGCAAGATCCGCTTTTTGGGAGGTTTTATGCTCGAGGAAGATGACAATTTCAAAAGAGCGGACAGATAAGCTATTTCCGAGCAGTGAAAAAAAGCGTTATTTTCATTTAGCTATATTATCGTAGCTAAATTTACACAAAGACTCAAATGTACTTCCCGGTCAATAAATCAATATTTATCCCGTAAATATTGCAGTTGAATAAATATTAATAAATATTAAATAATTAGAAAAATTAAATCGAAATAAAACCGTAGATTCGGATACATTTGTAAATTTAATCATCCCGATTTAAAGTCTCTAACTACATCGCAATGGATCACTACGATTATCGTGATATTAATTTAAAAAACGGCCTCATCATTTAAATCCTATTGTTGCTATCTATCCGGTCCTAGGAGCTCGGCTCGATTTTCTAAAAATACAATACCTCCGCTGATGTATGGCCAAGTTGCTCACTAAAACATGAGAAAGGGACTAATTCGACGGCCTCATCCATAAACGGATCGCTAATATGAAATTCGAATTTTGAAAGCGACAGCTAAATCTGCACAGTCGATAATGAAAAGTAAAATCGATCTGAATAAATCGCCATGAGTATTTTTCCGTAGTCGGAGTAAGTTGAGAAAAAAAAATACAACGTCAAAAAAATAAACGTAGATAAATAGAATAAATTTAATAAATAGAATAAATAGAATAAATAATAGAATAAATAGAATAAATAGAATAAATAGAATAAATAGAATAAATAGAATAAATAGAATAAATAGAATAAATAGAATAAATAGAATAAATAGAATAAATAGAATAAATAGAATAAATAGAATAAATAGAATAAATAGAATAAATAGAATAAATAGAATAAATAGAATAAATAGAATAAATAGAATAAATAGAATAAATAGAATAAATAGAATAAATAGAATAAATAGAATAAATAGAATAAATAGAATAAATAGAATAAATAGAATAAATAGAATAAATAGAATAAATAGAATAAATAGAATAAATAGAATAAATAGAATAAATAGAATAAATAGAATAAATAGAATAAATAGAATAAATAGAATAAATAGAATAAATAGAATAAATAGAATAAATAGAATAAATAGAATAAATAGAATAAATAGAATAAATAGAATAAATAGAATAAATAGAATAAATAGAATAAATAGAATAAATAGAATAAATAGAATAAATAGAATAAATAGAATAAATAGAATAAATAGAATAAATAGAATAAATAGAATAAATAGAATAAATAGAATAAATAGAATAAATAGAATAAATAGAATAAATAGAATAAATAGAATAAATAGAATAAATAGAATAAATAGAATAAATAGAATAAATAGAATAAATAGAATAAATAGAATAAATAGAATAAATAGAATAAATAGAATAAATAGAATAAATAGAATAAATAGGATAAATAGAATAAATAGTATAAATGAAATAAATAAAACAAATAAAAATAAAATAAAATAAATAAAAATAAAATAAATTAAATAAATAAACGCATTCGATAGGAAACAGTTGTTTCTCTATTTTTTATTTTTCTTCTCAAATAGCTTTGAAACGACGCAGTTTTCGATATGAAACACTTCAAACGAAAATATTGCAGAGTATGCGCACTCGTTGAATGTATTTTTCCGCTAACCGTTGCCCGATAAAAATAGCCGAATCGACCGAGAGAACGCAGTTTTTATCGATCGCACTACAATTGAATTAAACAACGGATCGAATAAAACGGAAGAGCGAAAGAATAAAATCAGTGAAACAGTGGAACAAATTAAATAAATGAAATCATTGAAATCAGTAGAGGAAAACGGATGGAAACATTGAAGAAAAAGGAATGTATGAAACAGTAACAGAAATTAATAAAAAGAATTAGAACAATGGAAGGAATTAATGACGTTAATGCAAATAGTGGATCGAATGGATTATACGAGTGAAAACAGTGGAGAAAATTAATAAAACGATATAAAACCATAGAAAATATTAATTTAACAGCGGCACGAACGATAAAATAAATGGAAAATTAAAAGGAATGAATGATAACAGTGGGACAAATGAATTATATAAAAGATGCAGTGGAACGAATTGATTAAATGAACCAATCAGTAGGAGAAATGAATTGAACAGTGGAACTAATGATAAAAGTTAATCAATGGAAAAAAAGTGAATGAAAATTGAGGAAGAAATGAATTAAAAAACGAGCGAATGGTAAAAATGAGTGAGAACGAATGGAACGAATTAATGAAATGAATCAATCAGTAAGAGAAATGAATTGAACAGTGGAACTAATGATAAAAGTTAATCAATGGGTAAAAATTAATGAAGTGAACGAAATTGAGGAAGAAATGAATTAAAAAAACGAGTGAATGGTAAAAATGAGTTGAAATGTGGAAAAAATTAATGAAAAAAGGTGGAGAGATAAATAAATGAATGAAAACAGTGGAAGAAATTGATGACATGATGAAAACAGCGGAAAACAATTATATGAATGAAACATTGGAACGTACAAATGCTTGTAAACAGTACTATGAATTAATGAGTGAATGAAAAAGAGTGGAAAATGAATTAAACAGTGGAAATAAATTAACTAAACAGTGAATCGAATAATAAAAATTAACGGAACAGCGGAAAAAATGAATGAAACTGAGGAATTAATTGAAAAAAATGGAAGAAATTTATAAAATTAATGAAAACATCGCAAAAAATGAACAAAATGACAACAGTGGTAGAAATTAATAGAATATTTTTAAACAGAGGAGAAAATTAATGAAAATAATTGAAAAAAAAATAATGAAATGAATGAAAACAGTGGAATGTGTACAATACGGAACATTTTCAGTGGAACGGGCGAATGAAATTTATGAAACAGCCGAAAAAATGACGAAACAGTGGAACGAATGGAATAAATTATGAAACAGCGGAATTAATTGGAAAGTGGTACGAATGAGTTAAATGAATAAAAAAATAATATTATTAAGATATCTCGTAAAAAAAAAAAAAATAAAAAATAAAAAAAAAAAAATAATAATAATAATAATAATGGCGGGACAAGAAATTGTCCGCGAAAACGTTCGACGTTCTCGGCTCCGAAAAGATCCACAAGTTCATTGCACTGGGAAATCATTAGTGAAGACACGTACGGAAGAAAGTTATTGGAACATAAATTCCCCTTATCAGACAAGGAATGGCGAAAATTACCATCAGAACGAGCCATTCCCGGGAAAATAAGACTAGGAGTGAAAAATAACAAATTTATACGACGTATTCGACTATACTGAGGGAAAATGGAGATTTATCGAGGCGGACTCGTCTTCAAAGAGTAAGATTCCAGACGACGGCGGGATATTACGCGTAAATATTTTCAGAGACGTCGGCGATAAAAAAAATCGCCGATTACGAATAAACGAAACGATGAAGCTGGTAAATATTGTAGCCGAAGGAGGGGAAATGTTTTACTTCGGTTGAAAAAAGATGAGCGAAAAATATTTCGCTCCTTAAGGCGACGAGACTTGGTAGAAAAATAAAAGAAAGTAAAGGTCGATACGAATTACGACCAGAGGGGTCCCCGTGGGCAGTAAAGGCCGATGGAACCGGAGTGACCGGTGGGGATGGAACGATACGACTCGTATCGGAGGTTTTTCAAACAGCTTGCACGCCTTTCGAACGGTCAACAACGAGACGGGATTTCAGCATTTGCGTCGAAATGGCAGGAAAAAGTCGTCGAATTGTTGAAAAAGGCCACACTAAAAAAAGGCGGACCATATGGTACGAAAGTTGGGCGAAATCGATCGCTCCGTTTTGACAATAGGTCTTCATGTAACCGAAGAGACGGATACGAAATCTCATGAAGTATAGCCAGAAACGAGTTTAATCGGAGTTTAATTCGAGAGGCCCAAACCGAAGAAAGCGCGAAATCAAGTGTAAAAAATAAAGTCGCATCTAACGTAATGAATAGATCAGAAATGAATACAATGACTAATGAATAAAAATGAGCGCAATGGGAAAAATGAGCAGAATGAATATTATGCGTAAAATTGAGTAGAATGAAACAAATGAGTAGAATTAATAAATAATGAGCAGTAATGCATAAAATGTGTAGAATGAAAAATGAGTGCAATGAACAAAATTAATAAAATCGATGGAATGCAAAAAATGAGAGTGGAATGAATAAAATGAAGTTTAAAAAAAACCAATAGAACAAATACCTAAAACGAATAAAATTGATAAAATGAATTAAAATTAGTGGTATGAATAAAACTGTTGTAATGAATAAATTAACTAATTGAATAACGTATGTGGATTATTTATTGGATAGAATGAATAAAAGAGTGGAATGATAAAAATTAATAGAATGCGAATCCAAAATTAGCTGTAATGAACACAATGTGTGGAATGAATAATCTTTGTGAATGAATGAAACGAACAAAATTAATTAAATGAATGTAATGAACAAAATGAATAAAAATAATAAAATTGATGGACGAGTGAATTAAAAATAATAAAATTGATGGACGAGTGAATTAAAGATAATAACATTTATTATATGAAAGAATATAAAATTAGTGTAGTTATCAATCAATTAGTGAAATGAATTATACCAATGGAATCAATTACATTTGCGGATTATAAATTGGATATAATAAAAAGTTGAAAATAATGAATATATTGAATAAAATGAATCAAATAAAAGTGGAAGGAATAAATGAAAAATTAATAAACCGAATATATTGAATAAATTGAACAGAATGAATAAAAGAGTGGAATGAATAAAATTAGTAGAGTGAATAAAAAATGAGCAGTAATGAATACAATGTGTGGAATGAATAATCTGCAAGAATGATTAAAATGAACACAATTAATTAAATTAATGTAATGAACAAAATGAATAAAAATAATAAAATTAATAGAATGTGAAAAATGAGAGTGAAATAAATCAAATGCATTTTAAAAACGCTGCAAATGATTGTACAGTGGTTTATTATTATTTCGCATCAATATTGATTTAAGAAGACTATCCATTATTTTTGTCATTTTAAATATTCTGAACATTTGTGAACGTTTCCACCGAAAAACAGATGGTAACTATAGGGGAAAACTCCGTAGCAACTATTGTAATTTTAATCATTTTTATTTTTCTTAATTTCCTAACTAAAAGCTAAACTTAATGCCTAACGATACAGCTGGAGAGAGTGTTTGACGACCAATTCAATGAGTATAGAACGATTTTTATAGCTCCAAGAACTCTCGAGTTATACCCTCATGTCAAATTTCTAAAAATCTCCCAAATTCGGCACAAAAGCTGCGATAACTCGAGAACCAATAAAGCTATCGACCCGGCGATGGTCTCGTTCGATTCAGCGTCCAAAAATCTATATGATTTGATACCACGTACACATTTTTCTGAAAAACCTTGGAAAATATGAATTTTCTCTCCCTCAAAACCCCCCAAAAATACCCTTAAAATTGAGCTAGCAAATTGGTTCAAGAATTGGGCCGTCGTAGGACCGAGATTGATTTTTGGTGAAAATTTCAAATTTTTAGCTCTTACAGTTTGGCCGGAAAACTGCTAACGGCGTACGGCGTACGGCGGACGGCGTACGGCGTACGGCGTACGGCGGACGGCGTACGGCGGACGGACAGAATTTTTTTTATTGGATATTCGGATTCTACATGCCTTGAAACGTAAAACATCAAATTTTGAGGGGGGGTTATAAATTTTTTTTTCTTGGGCGATTACAATGGTTTATTATTGAATAATAAACCAAAATAGAACAAATACAAAAAACGGAATGAATAATTATTGATAGAATAAATAAAAACTGCAGAATGAATAAAACGAGTATAATGAATCAAGTGAATTGAATCACCTGAATGAATTACATGTGTGGATTATAAATTGGATGGAATGAGTAAGATGAATCAAATGAATGGAATGAATTAAACGAGTAAAGAGACGAGAGTGCGTGGAAGCTACGAATGAGTTAAATGGTATCAACAAAACTAGTAGAATTATGTGATTAATCAAACTAGTCGTCTGTAGAATGATTGTGTACATTCGAATGAATAAGTATGGCGAATGGAACAGTGGAATGGTCAGAACGAATGAGATTATCAGATTGAAAATTGTTGATGAAATTGATCGAACGAGGGGAATTAATGGAACTAATTCAATGAATGGGAAAAGCAATTCAATGAATGGGAATTAATGGAATTAATTCAATGAATGGGAATTAATGGAATTAATTCAATGAATGGGAATAAATGGAATTAATTCAATGAATGGGAAAACAATTCAATGAATGGGAATTAATGGAATTAATTCAATGAATGGGAAAATAATGTAGAACTGTATGGAATTAATGGAACGACGGATACGAAGAGGAAAACCTGTATCGACCGGAGAATTATATTTCACCAGTTGAAACTATTGAGGTCATTTCATTTCCGTTCTATCCTCGCGCTTTCACCACGTTGGGCTTCTTATACAAAATTCATCCTCGAACCTAGGCAAGAATGTTCACCTCCGTTGTAATTTTCAAATACTCTCTACTCGAATATTCTTACAAAGAGTGATTATTTCGTTGAAAAACCTCCGAGGGAGAGGCGTAATTTGCAAAAAAGGCCATCCCGCCGGATTCGTTGCCGAGTTAATTTTTCGCCGAGGAACCTTCGCAGATGAAAGCGAAATGGAACGGAAATGAACGGGCATTACAAAGTGAACCGAAACTGAAGGCCGGGGAAAATTGGAAGACCCTTTCGAAATAAGCAAAGCCAGTCTCTTCAGGAAACGAATAAGGCGGAGGAGGAAATTGGAAAGTTTTTGCGAGATTCATACGCGAGAAAGGGAAATGTCTCGAATAGATGAAAAGCGACGTCGGTTAATCCGCTGAAATGTAAACGACGGCCAAGTATCCGACGAAGAAAAGGAATAAACGTGCCCAGACAATTTGCGTTTTGGATAGAACTGATTAAAAACCGAGAGGAAGAGGATCAGATATAATCGGCGGTTCCGCAAATTATCTAGCGACTTGGCGGTTGAAATAAGTAGAAAATGAATTAAACGAGCAGAATTAATTAAAAGAGTGGGATGTAATAAAAGAGTGGAACGAATCTAATGAGTGTAATGAATAAAATGTGCGGAATGAATAGAAAAAATGGAAAAAATAAAATAAGAAAACAAGCAAAATGAGTGAGATCAATAAAATAATTGAAATTGGATGAAATGAATAAAATAGATTTAAAGAGAAACAATTCGTGAAAAAAAATTAGTGAAATGATTCAGTTGAGTACGAGAATGAATCAATGAATCGTAGAATGAATTAAATTATGAAATATATTATAGTATAATTATTCAGTTGAGTAGAATAATTATATGAATAAATGAAATAAATGAAATAAGTAGAATTTATGAAATGAATGAAATGAGTAGAATTTATGAAATAAATGAAATAAGTAGAATGGATGAAATGAGAGGAATGAATAGAATAAGCGGAACGAATAAAATAATGGTATGGAACTCAATTAAAACCGATGCCAGGGAATTAGATTTCGTCGACGAGTCAAGAAAAAATCGAGCTACTCGGTTCATTTTGTGGTCGCGAGAAAATGCGCCGTTTCTGTATCGGTTTTCGACACCTTTGATATCCTTCATCGGACTATAATCCAATCAATAATTAAACACGTCGACCACGAAGATCGATGGCGATTATTGACACGCAATTATATCGGAATATTCACCTTGTTAGGATAATTATCGAAACGAAATTCGCTGTATGAAAGCGGAAAAACAACCGTACAGCGTTCGATTGAAAGATAACAATATCGATCGGCAAATCGGATAGTTATTAGCAGGCTGAGTATGAAGAAATATAGGTGAAGAAAAATGGTGAACGCTGAAAAGAAAATCATACGAAGAAAGATGTTATTCCGTTTCCTAATGTTCAATTTCGTATGGCACTAAAAAGAGAGAAAAAACCACGAATAAAAAATAAATAAAACCGAAGTTGCATTTTTTACAAACATCAAATTTTGAGAGGGGCCAAATAATTTTTTTCTTGGGCAATTACAATCGCTGATTATTGAATAATAAAAAAAAAGTGTAATCAGCGTCTGAATTGCTGTGAAGTTAGGACGCGATTGTTATTTTTCCCTTTTCAGGGTTTTTACGCGAATATTTTTGAAATCGGATGAAAAAATGAGCAGTAATGAATAAAAATGTGTGGAATGAATAATCTTTGTGAATGAATGAAAATAAATAAAACTAATAAAATTTATGGAATGGTAAAAAATTTAGAGTGGAATAAATAAAATGAATTTTCAAACAAAAAAAATAAATGAAATGAAGAAAAGCTAAATTCAATGGAGTATAATGAATCAAATGAATATTTTATCTTTTAATTTTTTTTCCTTTTATTTTTGCAATTTCCACGAACTTAACTCGTTCATAGGATTCGAATCGTTTGCCTCAATCCATTCCATTTGTTCCGCTCATTTCCATCATTCGGTTCGATTTTTTTCCATCACTATTTTTCCTTCATTTCGTTCGATTGTTTTTTTTTTTTTTTTTTTTTTTTTTTTTTTTTTTTTTCATTCCCCGTGATCATTATTTAATTCTTACCGCTCATTTTAAAATATTTCCTCCGCTTGTTCAACTCCCATCCTAATTAATTCCTTTTCGCTCATTCCATTCGTTCTACGTAATTCATTCGTTATATATTCGTTCTTCACACAAAAAAAAAAAAAAAAAAAAAAAAAAAAAAAAAAAAAAAAAAAAAAAAAAAATTGAAAATTCGGGGTCCAATTAATTGAATTATGGCGTTCGATTTGCAATCCCGACGCGGATATTCGATATGACTGCAAGGCAAAGTGGAACAATGGGCTCTTCCCAATGCTGTGACAATTACCTGACAACGGTTACATCAGTCGGCGTTAAATTGGCCGATTTCTCAATCCAAGCCCCGTCATCCTTCATGGAAGTAATTTTAGTTCACCGAGCTCTTCGAAGTGCCTCAATAGAAGCGAAACGTTACAAAATATTTGCCCATTACCTCGGTAAATTATCGATTATCGATCGAAAATGAATCAATTTCCGTTTCAAGCTCGAATAAACAAATTGAACTGGTAAAAGCTACGTTTGTATTGGCTTGAATCGCATCCGCGACGAATCCTAAGCTTGAACCTTTAGATATACAAGGCAAATAACAACGACGAACGACGCGTATCAGATGATTGGCAAAGCTAACGTCGTGTAACTTAGTCCAACATTGGCCGCGATTCCGTAAATCAATCTCGCCCCAAAGACGTTCGACAGCCACTCAGCGTCGGCAGGTAAATTATGATCGGATCCATCTCATAAATTTCTTTCCATTAGAGCTATCAGATGAAGCTCGGTCCGGCCATATAAGAAAGCCAGTTGACATTTCGTACCGGGGGCTGAGGAACCTACGCCATTATCGGACTATTTGCATTGCCGGCTGACGAACGGTAGCGAACCCGCGATCTGGCATCAAAGGTCATTCGTACCATTAGCTGACTCGGCTCACCCTCGCGATTGCCTATTCGACGTACCTCGGAAAATCGACTGCCAACTCCACGCATCGGCTATTTAATATTTGAAAGACGATTCTTTTCTGAGAATAATTCATAGATAAGTTTAGTCAACTCCGTTCCGCTCCACAGTGCTCCACGTCGCCCTGAAGATGCCCGAACGGGCGAAAGTGCTCGCCCAGCCGATGAAGACTCGGAAAAGGAGTCGCCTGGTTTTTCTCCCCCTCACACCCCCCCGGAAATGCGACGACAAAGATAAGAAGGTATTCATTCTGTTCTATTCTTTCCATTCATCACTTTATTCCTCTTATTCCATCAATTTTACTTCGTCAACTCAATCCATTCAACCGAATCCACCCATTCCATGTCATCAATTCCACCTATTCCATCAATCCAATTATCCAATCCATTCAACCAATTCCATCTTTCCCATCCATTCAATAAGTTCAAACTATTCCATCCATGCCATTCAATCCAATTCCATTCATTTCATCAATGTGATTCGCTCCATCAATTCAATTCATTCAACCAATTCTATTCATTCCATCCATTCGACCGATTTCACCTACTCCGTCAATTAAATCCATTCAACCGAATCCACCCATTCCATATGTTCCATTCTTGCCAACAATTCCAGCCATTCTATCAATTCAATCCATTCAACCAATTCCATCCATTCAATCAGCTCAAACTATTCCATCCATGCCATAAATTCAATCCATGCCATCTATTCAATATACTCCATCTATTCCATCAATTCGATCCAATCCATCAATTCGATCCAATCCATCAATTCAATTTATTCAACCAATTCTATTCATTCCTTCTATTCGTCCAATTACATAAATTTCATCTACTCTGTCAATTCAATTCATTCAACCAAACCCACCCATTCCATATGTTCCATTCATGCAACCGATTCCAGCCATTCCATTCATTCAATCCATTCAACTAATTTCATCTATTCCCTACATTCCATAAATTTTCATCTATTCCATCAATTCAATCCACTCCATCAATTCAATTCATTCCATCCATTCCATCAATTCAATCCACTCCATCAATTCAAGCCATTCAACCGAATCCACCCATTCCATCAATTCAATTCATCCGATCAATTCAATCCATTCAACCAATTCCGTTCATTCAATTAGCTCAATCTATTCCACCCATGCCATAAATTCAATAAATTCCATCAATTCAATCCACTCAATCCATGCCATCAATTCAATTCATTCAACCGATTCCATCAACCCTTTACTTTCTATTAAAACTAGTCCCCATTCAATTCATTATATTGATCATATCTAGTATTTTTTCTTCTCTTCATACTGTTTAATTAATTCCTCTCCGTTCATTATACACAACCCAAAATTAACTCTTGTTCACTCTATTCAATTTAGTTAATTCCATTCAAATCGTTTGGTTGTAAATATTCATTGATTATTTTCAAACCCATTCTATTTACTATCATATTCTTTCTATTAAGTTAATTCCATTCTAATATTTTTATCCAATTCATCGCGTTGTATCTGTTCCGTTCTATTCTTCAAATCTAATTATTCCGTTCAATTAATTCCCTTCAATATATCCCATTCGTTTCTATTCCATTCCAATTACCTTTTTCCCAATTCAATTAATTAAATTTAATTCGTTCCATTCTAAGCTATATTCCAGCTCAATCTATTCAATAAATTTCAATAATTTTTTTTTTCACCAATTTCAATTCATTGAATCTGAACACCGTTCCATTCGACCAATTCTATCTCTTTCACCCCATTCCATTTTACTCATTCCATTCAATTTACTACGCTCAGTTCGTTTATTTTATTCATATCATTCTTTTAATTCCATTTTATCTAAGTGATGATAATTATTCTATATTACTCGACACATTCTTCTTTCCCTTTTAATATTTCCATTCAATTCTGACCTTTTTATCAATTAATTAATTTTCTCTTAGTCCACCCTAGTTAATTTGCTTACTCGGTTAATTTCATTCGAATCATTTCCGGTCACATTATTCTAGCAATTACATTCTTTCAATTCATTCAGTCCAATTGCTCCAGGAATTTCATTCACTCAATTTATTGAGTCGATTTTTTCTAGGAATTCCATTCTACCAATTCATTTAGACAATTCGTCAATGAAAT